>OZ018319.1:46767315-47367315 GCA_963969495.1 Ceratothoa steindachneri
CGAAATAAAAGTAACGCACTGTACAAATTCAAAAGGAATACAAAGTAAATTAAATTCGCATCACAACATAAAAAAATGATCTAATTTTTGGTTGGTGAAAAGTTCTTTGAGAATGTTTAAAGGGCCTTGAACGTACTTACCGTAAAGTGACTTAAATGGCCTCAACCCCAAAGTGCGATGTCGTATCTCTTTATACGCAAAAGGAGCCACTGGAAGATGATGATGCCATTCTCTTGGATGTTTCGCGCAAATCTTCCAAAGAATGGCCTTGACATTCCCATTCAGCCTCTCGCACATACTACTTCCGGGTGGGTGAAATGGGATGGTAAATATGGGCTTTACCATGAGTAATTTTCCTACTTGCTCCATGAAATGGCGAGGAAAATTGATGGCCTCGAAGAGACAATATTTCCTTTGGTAATTCAACACGGTAAAATATGGACATAAGGGCTTCGGCACACGAAAAGTCTCGATATTCTAGAAGGGGGATAGCCTTGGTGAACCTGGTGGCAAAATCATCCAGAGTGAGGACATAACTATGGCCTTCACTAGATGGTGGCTGGATTAGTCCAACCAAGTCTATTGCCACTCGGGAGAAGGATTCTGAGATCATGGGACCCTTCTGCAAGGGGGCCGGCTTAACTCGCACCCTAATGGCTGTTTTTTGGAATATGTCGCATAATTGACAATAGCAAAGAATTTTATCCATCGATTCGGGCCAATAAAGTAATAAAAAATTCGTTGGGCAGTCTTTGTGTGACTGAAGTAACCCGAGAAAGGCTTTAATGTGAAGTAGGTAAAATAAGTCGCAAATAAGAACATGAGAACGCATAAGGCTCGAGACTAGGTAGGATCTACCTCGGATCATATGGGTTAGAGGAGTGTATCTTTTACGATGAAGGTAGTTAACTCATTTATGCCGGAAAAGAGATTAAGTTCATCGTTAAGATAAGAGTGTTTATATATTTTGAAATATATGCAAAGAACAGCGACAAACCTATTTTATATGGTTATCCTATGTTTTAAATAACGTATTATATTAAAATATCATTGTTGCGAAAACGTAACGAGTGACATCATATAGCACGATTTGTTGCAAAAAATTATTCAACGTCAGGAAGAGTAGGTTCAGGAGTTTACAGACATATTTCTAATAAAAACGTTTGTGAAACCTCTATATTTCCATCTATATCTCCCTTACCCTTTGAGGCCCTGCCAAATCAGAGTGACACAAAACTTGATGGTGGCTGTCACTACTTCGGCCCAGCCATCAAGGTAGGCGCAGTCTATATGGCACTTAACGATAGGGAACCCATTAGACGGCCCAGGTAATCATGCACGATGGTGAACCGATCATGATCCGGAGCTACAGGTGGGATTAGCTTATCCGAGACAACGATATACGTGCATCCGGTTTCTTGGAGTAAGGTGGAG
The DNA here is from genome assembly GCA_963969495.1 of Ceratothoa steindachneri. Taxonomy (NCBI): domain Eukaryota; kingdom Metazoa; phylum Arthropoda; class Malacostraca; order Isopoda; family Cymothoidae; genus Ceratothoa; species Ceratothoa steindachneri. The sequence continues at coordinate 46,768,750 of OZ018319.1, forward strand.
ATACTACTGCCATTCACCGTACCAGTCTCGTATTGAAGACCCAGAGGTTGTTTTTTTCAGGACATAAAGTTCACCTGGTGGCCGGCGGGACCTGGTTCGCTTGAAGAGAATGGAGTTTCCGGTTGAGACGGGATCTGAGAAAATGTGGCACTCACCTGGTGGGAATAGTTATTCCTCAAGTAAGAGTTTTAAGAGCAATTTGTTTTCTCATGGCCCTCGATTCAGCAGGAATAACACATAATATTGCCACTGGTTAACGCTAACGAAGGGAGATTAGAGGAAAAAGGCTGGACTTCTCGTTTAACAAGTGTTGGAACAAGCTAGTGCTTGGAATGGCATGTTATCTCGATCCAGTTTTCTTTGTTGTGAGGCCCGAATCTATGCTTATTTACTTCCAATTTGGGAGAAGATGGTTCTACTTCCTTTCCTTTTTTGTGGTATCAATTGTGGCTTGCTGCATAAACTCCAGCCTCTTCCATGAAATCCTTGATACTAATGCATCTTCTGTCTTTGACGAACGATGTGATTTCTGATGGAAGTGATGCTAAAAGTTGGTCCTTAGGATTAAAGTCGATAATATCATCGTAGTCATGGGGCACTTTTGATGCGTTAATCCAAAGATTAAGGTGCCGTCGTAATGTGTACATAAACTGTCTGAAGGTTTGATTGGGCTGAATTCTGCACTGCCTAAGATTCACACGTTAAAAATCTGGGGTCATATTATAGACGGCAAAGATCTCGGCCTACAACGACGAATATTTAATTGTTCCCTGTGAGGGTAAGGAAATGAAAATATCCTCCAGGTGAGTGTTGCGTAGGGGAAACAATTAAGCTACGCCATTTGATTCTATGTCTCAATGATTTACTTCCAAGATCATCTCGATGTAGGTTAAATATAAAGCGAAGTTTTCCACTACTTTGAAGACAGGCAGTTTGACAGATGCTGGTTGCTGGATTCCAGTCTCCGAAGTGATAGATAGGGTTTAGTTTTTTTGCATTTGTCACCTCTAACTCGTGTAAACGAATTCTCTCTTTTCGTCTTTCTTCTCGCTCCTTCTATTCTATTACCCTTCTTTCCTCTTGATCCTTCTCTTCTTTTTTTCTTTCTCTTCTTTCCTCTCCTGCTGCTCTCTCTTTCCTTGATATAGATCATTATGTTTTTCCTAGTTAAACCTAGAGATTCTTCCTGTGCCTTAAAAATTTAGAACGAAGCTATGATGTCTCACCTGTTCGCACTTACAAAAAATTTAACCCACAAACAAGAGGATGCAGCGGATTTGTCGAACCCAAATTAACCCTGTTTCACTTAACGCACTATGTGAGAACTGACAGAAGTGCCAATAAGTTTTACATGACCCAGTAGTAAACAAACAAAAAATTTTCCACTACAAAAAATCCAGCTTAATTCGCACGATGCGAACTATGTGATTGAGGCCAACAAGCCTTGGTGCCTACCCTTATGTATGCCAAATAAAACCAAACAAATACAATTTCTGTGAAATTTTCAAATGCCAGAGTAAACGGGGCCGAAAGAATAGATATAATATTCCGCAGGGGTCAACTAGTGATGCACAGTCACAATAATCACAAAGTAATTAACTTCAAATATTCACTAAAATAGTGTATCTACATTTGTAAATAGTTTATCAAGAAAATATTTGTTTCCTTGATATCCAGAACCACAATCTTAAAAGATTTAAATAAAAACCGTTTAACGCCCCTTAAAAACCTGACGCCAAATTAATTATATATATATATATATATATATATATATATATATATATATATATATTATTATGTCAATGGTCAGGTAGGCTTTACTGTCATTCGCTTGTCGTCCCTAGACGCGGAGAAAGTCCCTATTAAGTACGGGGCATATTTGAGTGCGTTTTCTAACGTTGGCCGACCTAGAAAATAGATCAATGGCTTTTTATGTGGTTTTTGGATTTAAACAAAAGAAAAAAAATAGTATTCACTATAATACAAACAACTTATAGAATTTAACAATAATTTATACACTATGTGAAAACTAAACGGTCAGCAAATATAGTATTAATTTGCAATGAGTGCTTCGGCACGAGCTATGATTTGCACAATATTCACCCGAAGGAAACGGGAAATGATGCCACGAGGCTTTGTAGACGTTAAGCGTCATGTGTCATTGACGGTAATAGAGAAAAGTTTAATAGGCTTACGATTTTCCAGAGTTGGGGGTGGTATGGCTCGAGTGGTATTTACGAGTTAGTATCCTTGAACGGCACGGGGTGAGGTGCGTTATTCCAGGATAAGTCCTTAAGGCCTTGACTGTCTAGGGTTCTGAACAAGTGGTTTCTTGCCTGCGAGTCCTTAGGGTACCAGAGAGTTGCTTCTGAAGTGTCGCGTTTTGTCCTTTGGCTGGTCCCAATGAATCTTCTTGATTACTGCTTAAATACTGTGTGAGCAGTGCCTGATTCATGGTTGAATACTAATTTGTTCGTTTTGGCGCTGGGAAATATATACGATTCCGCCAGAAGCGATTTTGTTTGTCGTTGGAAGTGGGTCCCACTCCGTTTCAAGGCATGGTGGGCAAGAGCTTAGCGCCCTTTCGCTGATTTGAGTTTTAAGCTCCAGTTTGACTCGTCTCGCTTCGTTATCGCCCCGGAAGATTAGCGAAAGATTCCGGTTGAAGGTCCATTTGTTCGTGAGATACCGCCTTAGGTCACTTTGACCCATAAATCTCACTCTGACTAAGAATGTTATATATGTGCTCTAAATTTGAAAGGTATCAACCTGTAAAAACGGCCATCGCTTGTCTATCAAAACCTTGCTTCTGCTATCAGACAGCTTCCACACAGCCAAAAGCTTCCTGTTTCTATATTTAGTGTCTTGCCTCAGATAATATTCCCCTCAACCGAAGAAGATTCATCTCTTGAAAATGGCACTAAAGATAAAGATTTTTCAGTTGAGGCCTTACCTCAGCTAATCTTCCCGTTAGAGCCAAATGATCTAAGTTGTGACCTGAACCTCCCAAAATTTCTGCAAAAACGTTGGACCCCCGATTGAAAGAGAATAATCTTCTAGACAGTAATGTCAATATAACCTTTTATTGAAGTCTGCATGAAAAGTTGCTTTTCTCTTCACACAAGAGGAAGTGCTGGTTTATTTCAGACATGTTAGTGTGCTTTTTGATAAATTTGGCATTAAGGAATACAAACCAGAGGAATTGCGTTTTTTTCTAAACAGTTTTAAGCATAGTTTAAAATGTGTAGTGTTGTACAAGGGAAAATTGTATGGCTTTGTCCCACTCGGCCACTCAACACCTCAAAGGGAAAAATATGAAGGAATAATGCTGGTTTTATATAAGACACACTATCCTAATCACAAATTGATTATCTGCCTTGAATTAAAGATAAAGAATTTTCTCATGGGACAGCAATATGGGTATACCAATTAGCCATGCTTTATTTGAATGTGGGTGTGTATAGATTGACTAAATCACTATATTAAGAAAGACTAGCTGCCTCTAACATCATGAATCCATTTAGAGCTGTCAAAATATTGGAAGAATCTTTAGTTGAGCGAGAGAAGATCACTTCCCCGCCTTTACACGTCAAAGTAGAATTGATCAAGCAATTCGTCAAAACTTTGGAGAAGAATAGAGAGTGCTTCAAGTTTATCTGCAGTGTATTTCAAAGTTCGACGATTGAAAAACTTAGAGCAGCGATTTTTGATCGACCACAGATCCGTAAGCTCTTAAAGGACACAAATTTTGTTACAACGATCTGCGATAATAAAGCATCAGCTTGGAGATTTTTGCGGGTATTGTGCCAAATTTCCTTAGGGAAACAAAATAAAAAATTATAAAAACCTTGTTACCAACCTGATATACACTTTTCGTGATATTGGCACAATTATAAGCATCAAAATGTTTTTTTATTTTTAGTCAGATATATCGTTTTCCTGGAAATCTCGGAAGTGCTAGCAAAGAACAAGGCGAATCATCATTCTATCAGGACATCAAAGAGATGAAAACTCGGTATCAAGGACTTTGGGACACTGTGATGATGGCAGACTTTTGCTGGTGTTGAAGACGAGATAATCCGCTTACTCCAATAAGCGTAAATTTCTTATTTCAATTTTCTTCCAAAAATCTTTGCTAAGCGCATTTTTAATTTTTATTTGTTCTTTTTTATGTTTAGCTCTCTTTATTGCTTCATATTATTTGTTTCTTGTATGAATAAATACTTTGATAAACAGTCTTGTTTATTTCCATTAAAAATAACTAATATCAACTCATGTACACTGTTAGAAATATTTTACGCGCATTTTTAGCATCTAATAGAGCCAAAGGTGAGATGAGGAGAGACAGAAAAGTTACACCTGATAGAGAAAACCTGAAGTAATTTTGTAATTTAGAAGAAAAAATCACTTAGGAATTCATTGAAATATTACAAGCACCAGACGAAATATTTTTTTTCTGCCCAGTGTTATTATATAAGCGCTATGATTAAAACTTCTTACTCAAATTTACTATGAAAATATAATTTTGTATTATGTTATAATGGTAAAGTAAAATTGCCTCGAAGATGGTCGTGTAAGACCGAAAGCTCATATGAATAAATAATGAATATTGGAAAGTTATTTATCACTTTAGGTAGGAGTAAAATTAATGCAGATAAAGTGAGTAGAAAATTAATTAAGGCTCATATATATATATATATATATTAATATATGGTTAAAAAGCAATGTTGTAGCTAACTAAGCCTTTCATTAATTAATCGGAACGAGCTCTCCTTACAGTCGCAAGAGGATATCGCATAATCCCGACTTTCTAACGCAAACGATATTTGCGAAAGTTGGATAACAAATAAAATACCTAATTGCTATATACCTTTGGCCAAATTATAAAGCTCCCTGATTTTGGGACCTATTTAATAAAAAATTTATAATTGAAAATATTATTCCTAAATATGTATGCTTCAGAATGTGGATTTTGTTAATATATTAGAATATTCCGGTAATATGTTGAAGCACTTAGTATTTCACTAAATGTTGTGTAATTAATATAATGATATGTTCTCTTAAAGTAGAATTTAACCAATTTTTTTTCATTTTCAGCTTTAATTTATAACTATTTATTATTCAATATTGCTTTAAATAAATTAATTGACTGAAGACCATTTAAAGATACCAAAGGAATAGAAGTGGCCGAAAATATCTTGCAACACTTCAATAAGACATCCATCCATTATTCGGGATTCGTTACAGAATCGCAGAAAAAGGTATTTCTTACTTGTTTGGGTTTTCGATGAAGCTAAAAGTTAAAAAATATCACTCAAAACAGAATTAAGGATAAAACATATCCCGACTCCCTAGGAGGTTCTATGAAGCTTAGAACTCAACAAGGTTAAGAGACCTGAGGCGTTGGGCCTTAGGACCATATGATCTTGCCACTTTCAATGATGCCCGGAAGGACCTTACGTGCACCATGGAAACTATATCATTAGAAAGACAATGTAAAACAGCAAAAATGAGTTTAAATTTCGTTAGAATCGCCTGAAATAGTTACAATGTTATTGCCGCAAAACTCATTGGAAAGTAAAACAGTTGCCATCTCACCGACCGATCGACCTACGAACCGACAAATTAACATATAGAGTCGCATGCACGCGACTAACAACATACCCAATAAAAGTTAGAAGTAGAGTTAGAGATCCAGACTAGAAGGATGCAATAGAAGTAAGAAGCCATGGATATTTGAGGTCAAAAGATATAAACGTCCTCAGTGGACTAAAAATCACAAAAATAGACACGTTAACAAAGGTCTATAGTTATCTGTTAAGATGAAATTAATTATGAATTATTTGAGAAAGATTATTGCAGTGATATTTTACAGAATTTATGTACCTCCATTTAAATATATCTTGGATTATTGGGAAACTTAACTTTTTTCTAACAATTTTGCAGATTTTTCAGTTCTTTCTAAGAAGAAAAGCTGAAGAGGCATTTAACCATGATGTGTGGTACCAACTTAAAGGAAAGGGGGGGCTGGTTCTATTAGAGTATGATGCTGCGTGTCTTCATCAGGTCCAGGGGGGTTTGGTTTTATTCTAGGGAAGAGATAACTTCAAACCTTATTCAAACGCATCACGAGTTCTACAGCCAACCATTTCGAAATTGTACCCCACAACACCAAAAGATGAAGTTCTATTTAAGCATGACAATGAACCATGCCATACATCAAACCGCAGCAAGAATTGGTTTCAAGAAAATGTGAAAAACCTGATAGAGTTCCTACCACAGAGCTCAGATTAAATCCAATAGAACACTTGCAAGAAATGCTGGTAAAAGAAAAGTAAAAAGAAAAACAGCACCTTATTTAAAAATGCAAACTGAGTGGAAAAAGATAGCGTCAGAACTTGGTGAAATTTTGGTTAAATGCATGCGACCTAGAAGTAGATATTAAAATAATATCTATATATTTTTAGATATTTTTCATCGTTGCAAGTTTTTGTAAAAGCGACAGCTTTTACAAAATCTTTCTTATATTTGCCTTTAGTTCTGGGTTGATGCCATGCAAAAGTTCTCCGAAATTCATTCAAACATAGATTACACAGGCCTGCGTTTGAAAATTTTTTTATGTTCCTTAGGATTTCTTTGTGGTTTCTTAATGAATCCAACCTCCTGAGCTCAAAAATGAATATATATTTGTTCAATCAGGTCAGATTTTCTCCGTACAGCATACACCATTTTAAATGAGATTACCTCATTTTTTCTAAATTTTTTTTAAAAAAACATTCTCTATCTAATAATGCATTATTACTGTTATATCATATAAACAGAAATACGCGTATGGAAACTATAATTCTTTTAATAAACAAAAAATAAAAGAATGCAACATAATAAAGAAAATAATTATAATTTCGAAGAACAGACGCCCTTGACGATTTTTGTTTGTGCCTGTCATCTGGTGCATCACGCTTCAAACACCAACAGTAGTCAGCAAGCATGTTTCTGTTCCATTTACACTGGTACCTGGATTCCATTGTTTTAATGTCCTGGTGAAATCTTTGCCCCTGTTCTTTACTGTAATCCCCGCAGTTGTCGGGAAAATAACCCTAGATGGGACTGTAAAAAGTGTATCTTTATAGAAATTCGAGCTCCCAAATGTTTGAGACTTGTTAAGAGCTGATTGACCAGGGCAACATATTCTTCTGGGCTTTTTTTATTGCCTAGAAAATTGTTAACTAGAGCTTTGAAAGCTTTCCAGGCATCTCTTTCAATGTCTTTCATTGATGCCTCCAATTGCTGATCAAGTTCCTGATTTGAAGTCCATAAAAAATTCTCCCATGGAGCTTAGCGTCACTGATTTATGGAAATTTTTGAAGAAGAAATTTAAAAGCTTGGCCTACTTTATTAGGGGTTTTGACAAAAATTTTCATTATGCCAAGCTTTATATGAAGTGGAAGGAGGAGTATTTTTTGAGGAAGCACTAAAGGTTCAGCTATCACATTGTTTGATCTAATTCTAAATGCTTCTCGTGGAGGCCAAACCTTCTTCTCATAGTGCATACTATCTGCACGACTGTCCCATAAACATAGGAAACAGGGATGCTTCGTGTAGCCTCTTTGCGTCCCAAGCGTAAGAGACACTACCTGAAAAAAATTTAGCACGGTATGTAAATTCAGTGTAATATTTCTAAAAACAAATTCAAAGTAATATTTCTTAAAACAATAAGAATATGAATATGTACTGAAAAATCCTGTAAGCCGATGCATTAAATCATAGTATTGGAACTATTTGGATATATGTACATCCTATTTTGAGTTTATTGAGTTGCGTTGTATACCTTGTCAATTAGGATAAGTTCCCCATTAACCCAATAGGATGCATTAACCTATAGGGACACACTTCAACAAAAAATATAACTCAAAAATGACTCATGATTTCCAGATTTGCATTCTTGTAAAATGTGAATTGACCAAAAGGTGTATACAAGTATTAACAATTGAAAATGAAAATGTCAATATCAAAAAGCTTAGAAATCCTAAGTGTAAAATGATCTTACCTTTAAGTCACCACATATCCTCCACTTATAGCTAAAGTAATTTATTGCATCCAGCAATTTTTTCATATTTTCATAACTTTCAGTAAGTTGGATTGAATGGCCAATAGGAACGGAAGCTATCTTGTTACCAATATTCAGTAACACAGCTTTTAAACTTCTACTGGAGGAATTTATAAACAGTTTCTATTCGACTGGGTTGTAGGGAATTCCAAGGGCCTCAACAAGTCCTCTTATATTGGCGCAGTATACTGAAGAGCTGGAAGAATGCTGTAAAAAATAGCTTCGAAACTCTTGTTCTCTATTTCTGTACCCCCCCCTAAATGTTGTTTCTTAAGCGAGAAGATTACTTTAACGAAATCGAAGGCCAAGAAGTTGTGTATTCGCCTTTGAAACCCCCAGATCCCTGGTCAGGTCATTTAACTAATCTTGAGTGAATGGTCTTGCAACCATATCATGTGTGGAAACCTGATAAGACTCAGATGTGTCATAATCTTGGTCAACTTCCATATCAATCTCTTCATGTACCTCTATATGTTCAGGTGGAGAATGTAAAGGAATTCCTGGGCCATGGGGCAGGGGTTTGATGGCAGAAGGAACATCCGGATATGCCACACTATGTTTATTCTTCTTATTTATACCTGTGTAAAATATAATTGCATATTACATAAAGGAATTGATTTGATTTGCAGATAGTACATAAATGCTTAGTAAAAGATATATATGTTCATGCTGAAGTGAACTATGTTAGTTTTGAATTTTATGCTAAGTCTTTGCATATTCATGACATTTTCAGGAGGCAGTATAATACAGAAAGCTTAAATACTTGATACAATGCTCACCTTTATGATTGGTCATGCATAAATAGCAGTCCGTAATGTGGTCCTTGCCATCTCTCCAAACCATGGGAACACCAAAAGAGAGGGACTTCTGTTCGCTTTGACTTCAGCGTCTTAAACTTATGTAGCATCCCTTGCAGCAGATATGTGGTGCAAAACTTTTATCTTGACCTCTTAGCCTTACTCCAAATTATGCACGATACAAAGATTTAATTACAGGAGGGATTGTACTTTGCTGCTCGGGAAAAGTCACTTTGCCGCAAACATAGCAAAATCTGTCGGAGCTATTCTTACATTTTCTGTTCATTTTTAACTCAACTACTATTATTATTATTCTTATTATTATAATGCTCAGCAATTTTTAACCTGAAAAATATATACCTATTTGCATAATTACTTAAAATGTACACAAAATTTACTGCGAATAGAGCAGTGCAAAAACTATTGAAATTTGATGTAATATAGGAGATGTATAAACTATAAAATTATTATCACCCCCTGTATCGCAAAAACTGGAGATGATAGAGAAAAAACAGATGACAGATTCGGATTTAGGAGGTCAATTTTATTAAGAAACACTATAGAAAACCTAAGGTAAATTTTTGACGCCGACCAGTGTTATTATTATACAAATACAGAAGTTTCCAATGTTAAGGACATGCCTACATGACTAAGAGTGGTCCCATTGGGAAACATACTGTAAGAAAATATTAAAAGAGGAAAAAGAAACCATATTAAAAGAAAATATGTTGAAACAAAGTAAAGACATATTAAAAATATTTAAAAACAAAGTCATTTTTAAAAAAATAAATTTATCTACTTTATATTTTAAGGATGTAATATCAGATGCTGATACACATTATTCCGGCAGTTCATTCCATTCCTTACAAATATTAGGAATGGAACAGCGAGTAAATTAAGTTGTATGACATCTAACCACAGAAAACGCTTTGCTGTTCCTATTAATAATGTTATTAGAGTGACGTGTTATCGAGCTACTGTCAAAGTCAAATGCAGAGCAGGATGGAGTGGATGTTTATTATTATTTCAAATCTTAAATAAAAAAATAATGACCCGACAATATTCAAATTTAGGCCAAATAAAAGCAAAGAAGGAACGTAAAACTCCATCATTATTACCAAATTTTTTTCTGCATTTTCTAAGTAGGCCAGTCTTCTGAAGAATGGAGGAAGAAACTGAACGAAGATGAGTTTCAAAAGTAAGCTTGCTGTCTAAAACAATACCAAGAAACTAAATATTATCAGAAGAATCCAGATAAATATAATCAAGAAATAAAGGCAAATGATTTGGATTTGAACTTCTATTGCGACTAAAAATAATTGGGTATGATTTTCCAGCATTCAAAACGATGCCACAACGAGTACATTAACTAGAGATTTTTACCAAATCTCTATTTATAGAATTTGCCGCCTCAACTTTATGTCTTGGTGATGGAATATATGAATATAATGATGCTTCGTCAGCATAGGCCATCATGTCATTCTCTAAGTTCTGCCACATATTAGCTGTATATAAAGTAAATAAAATAGTTCCAAGGACAATACCTTGCGGAACACCATAGACCGTATCAACCACAGAATTACATTTCCCATCAACAACCGCACATCGCTGCGATTACATAAAAATTCATGCAAAATAGAATAAAAAAGTTTACCTATGCCTATTAATTTAAATTTAAATAACAAAACATTATGATTAACTTTGTCAAAGGAAAAACTGAAGTCCAGTGATACTAGCTTGGCTTCAGACGCTGCATCAAGGTTAGATTGCAACTGGTGGACCAAATAAGACAAGGCATCACAGGTCCCTACACCCTTTCTAAATCTAAATTGAGAAGCCTAGCCAATAATTTCTCAAAGTTCTTGGATATAACAGAAGTTATTGAGATAGGCCTATATTCAGGTAGTAAATGCGAAGAAGCTGTGGATACTTCAGGAATAGCGGTTACATTGGCAACTCTCCAACAAAGTGGGATTTACCGTCACGAATATGATGTCTAGATAAGGTTGCCAGGTTAGGGTTCAATATTGCAGCATTGTTCTTGAAAAAATAGGAAATATGCCAGTAGGATCCGTACCACCATAAGCATCCGAATCTAACATATAGCTTTTTATTTCTGATGATCTAAAGGCAAACTTGAACAAAATTGTAGTAGGAAAGTAATTAGCAGGGAGGTCAAGATCCTGGTGACATTGCTTCCTTTGAAAGAAAGGTGAGAGAAGATCAGCTTTCTCTATTGGAGTATATATATGAACACTATTCTCATTACGAAGAGGTTGAAGAGAGGAGTCTTCTCCATAAATGAAAGATTTTAAAGTGGACCACCATTTATGTGGTTGATTGATGCCAGTAAATTTATCACAGATATTATCATTGAATACTATTTGGGCCGCATCATATATACCTTGCGCTTCAGATCTTAATCGTAAATAATTCAACCAATTATCAGGTATTTTGTTTCTAGACTACTGATGATAAGCAGCTTGCTTACGATTAAAAGCATCTCGACAAGCATGGTTAAACCAAACTTGGTCCTGTGACGTGACCACTTTTTAATGATTTTTGAAGGGATTCTTCTTGATATAATTTGCACAAAAGTATCATTTAATGCAATATCAGGATCAATCGATTTAAAGACATAACCTCATGCTACCTCATTCAAATCATTGTCTATATTATTCCAGTCATCACAGGACTTAAGGTAAATTATTCTTAATGTAGTAAACTTAGGAACATTAAAATTGGTCATTAAATTGAAACTGACAGCAGAATGATCCGAATGACCATTTGGTAGCAAGATATTCACCCCAAAAAGAACATCTGGCACATCAGAAGGGAATAAATCTAAACAATTGCCAGAGTTATGAGTTAGGAGGCCAAGGACAAGTTGAATACATCCCGATTAATTGGAAAAGTCACAGGCAATATGACCATGTCTGTTGGTTCGTGAAACAAAGTTTAGCCATTGCTGGTTATGTGCATTTAAATCTCCCACAAAAACAAAACAAGATATATAATCCGATTCCTCATTCAAATCAATCTTAGTTAGACAACAATCCTAAATATTTTCGTCAAGGTCAGGGTTACGATATAAAGCAAATATATAGTTGTTCAGGCGACTGGTAACCCTAACAACTGGAATTTCATGACACCCACAGAGAAGGTCAGGCACTAATGGGGCATTGTAACCTTTTCGTATGTAAGCAACTAAGACACGTGCTCTTGGAAAGGCATCCTGACGAATCAACTGAGTATTCCTAAAATTGGCAATAGGATTTGATGATATTTCTATATTGGGAGAATAAGGTGTTAGCACACAGAATAATATCATATTTAGATGATACAACCGTTAGATCAATTAACTTACCATACAAGCCTCTGATATTACAATATAATATGCGACCATTTTTTTAACATGGAGGGCCAGGGTTTAACTTAACGTCACCATATAATAACAAAATAATAAATGAATGCATTAAATAACTTTAATTATTAAAATGTAAAAAGTTAGCAAGGCTAAAACTTGAAATAGTAATTAAACAAATATTTAAAAAACAACAACAAACAAATTTGAGAATTAGAAAAATCCATACTACATAGATATAAGACCCGGAATTAACTCTGGAACACTAACCATCATTTCACTACACACGACTACTAACCATGGGTATATCATACCCGATTTAAAAAAAAAATTAAATATAAAGCTTTAATGGAATAGATTTACATTGAGGCACTTCAAACTTTGAATTTTCACTTAACTTTAAGAAAAACTGAAAAATGTATTATTTCGGTATGAAAAACATGGAACTGAAAAATATTGCTAAAAATAGGAAAATTTTCAAAATTAAAAAAAAAAAATTATAATCAGATGGCTTCAATACTCTTCATACGTCCTCCCAGGTCCTGTGAGTAACTGCGGAAGGGGGTAATGGTGCCGAGCTGCTACGACTTCTGTAGGGATGAGAGATGAAAAAAAGCCCTATTTTGATTTACCAAAAAAATTATTTTTTTTACAAAAAATAATTATTTTGAACTGAAATCAATGCAGCAATTGACTATTTATTTGTTATGTACAAGTAAATAAAGTCTTTAAGGTGCATTTTTATCTACCTCAGCCTCATACACATTTGCCACCGGTGTTGTAGTAGTGGTTGGGACACACAGCTCGTTGGCCAGACACACACCGGAAGCGTGTTTTTTTGTCTGCCTTCGAGGGACACACAACACAACGCACCATGACCTCCTTCTTCTGTGCAGTAGGTGATCCAGCATCTTGTGAATGTCCAGCGGGGTTGGGCAGCTCAAAGAAAATGCATATGTGATTCTTGAGCTGCCTCGGCAGAGTTTGATTTGCGAGCCAATGCACTTCCCAGGGTTTGATTAGTTCCATAGCCATCACCTGCATAAATTGGTTCCTCTGAATTTGTATGCCACCTGTCTCTCGCATGTTTTTCCCATGGATGAAACAGGAGTTGATAACCACAGCATTAAGAAACCGAAAAACACGCAGAGTGGCCACCTCTTTGTCTTCCTGCCACATGAATATTGGCTACACATTTGGCCAAAATTGTCCACTCTTACTTTTGTCCTGTTGTACTCCTCAATGATGGTTGGCTTCTCACTGCTGGCCAAGGACTTATATCCATGCATTGAAGAGAGGATGAGGACAATTTTCTTGTTGGAAGGGGTGTCGGGCACATACGACACCAATGTCATGTCCTTCGTAAATAGGAAGGTACTGAAACCTGGTGTCCGTGTGGTCTTGTCGTTCATCTCTCCTGGTATCTCTGACTTGTTCCCCCTGACTGCCCAAATCGGCGTCATCCCACAATTGTGCAACAGATCCTGGATGAGTGGAACATAGGTAAACCAATTGTCGGTGGCACATTCCTGTTGGTGTTGTGGTAGCGCTGTGTAAGGTCCTTTTTGAAAGAATGGACAAGGTTTGGCCCGTCTCTCGGCCGAGTCCCCTGCTTTCTAAGATAGAGATCCCTGACAGCATGTACTGGCTCTTGACATCATTAGCCATGATAATCTTGATGCTATACTTCGCTGGCTTATTTGGGATGTACATGCGAAAGGAAAAGTTGCCTCGGAAGGCAAGCAACTGATCGTCAACAGTCAGAAAGTCATGTGGGCTATAGTGGGTGTCATAGGCCTCAATGAAAACATCCCACACCCGCCTAATTGGGACAAATTTGTCGGTTTCTCTTCGCTGCTCTCTGATATTGGAATCATCAATCCTTATGCCGTTGAGAAGGAAAGTAAAGCGGCCCTCAGACATAACTGCCCTATAGAAATTAGGACCAACTGTAGGGCTCCAGACATCCTTATTGGAGAGGAGGTTGTCTCCCCTGTACCCACCTAAGATGAGTACCCCGAACATGTCACGTATCTACTTACGTGTTGTGCGATGTACTGTGGCTTTCTGCTGCTTGTAATTTATTTCATCAATGTCTATTTTCACGTTCGACCACTGCACAATTTCACTGATGAGTTCATCCACAAAAAACAAAGAGAAACACTTCTATGGGGTGTCAGCTTGGGAAGCTCATTGGGTGGGACTAGGCCATAAACCTTGTAATATATTTCTTGCAGGAGTACGCCCTAATGCTGCTGCATCCGGGCGTACTCTTCTAGTGATCCACACAATGTCTTTTTGGTTTCAGGTACACGGCATCTTTTTTCACGGGGAGCAGCAGGGGCAACAGTAGGTGAAGCTGCAGGGCCAGCAACAGGGGCAGTAGAAGTTGGAGCAGCAAGGTCAGTAACAGAGGCAGTAGCAGGTGGAGCTGCAGGGCCAGTAACAAGGGGAGTGGCAAATGGAGCAGTCAGGCCAGCTACAGGGAAGGCAGGGGTAGCACGCACTATTTTTCTTCTTTTCTTTCTTGGTGGTCTATCATCCAAGTCAATATTGTCACTGCTGTCACTGTCACCCGGTTTGTAGCACATATTCGGCATCAATGTCACTGTCATAAAAACTTTCACACTTCACATTGTCAGCTTCTTCATCAAAACTGTGCAATAAAATATTGTCGATTTCACTCTGTACAATTGATTTCTTACGCAAAGCCATGGTCAATAAACCTGTAATCTGAAAGGGGAAAAAATATTTGTAAGTAACACACAAGCACTGTTTACGCCAATCACTAATATAGAACGTAAACACTAACCCTGGGTAGGTACCACCCGACGTGCACAACACCCTGTATCACCAACTACGGGCATGACGTACCCAAACGTAGGCCTACAGCACGGGGAAGTAAAGAGAGCGAGACGACGTGACCTGCCCCTAGACTGTTGAGTGGGCAACTGCAGGTACTCAACACATGGGCCCCCTCGCAGCGCTGGAACCATACGCATTGACAATGACGTCGTTGCTCTATGTACTTCCTACCCATGGTTAGCGTTCTAGGGTTAAAGGGTCAACTTGGCGGAGCTGATACACCAAGTAAGGCACTTATGGTTTAGGTACCGCCCTGATTTGCCTGAACCAGGACAAGTCGCACCCGTTAGGCTGTCTGCAAACCTTGGGTAGAAAGCAGAAGAGAAGAGCTAAGGATGGATCGAGCCTTCCAATGCTAGGGAAATGGGAGAGTTGTGGAATGTCAGGCAGATGACTATGGCACCAACTCTAAATATCCATTTCAGGACGGCCGTTTACAGCAGCACATTTACTGTTCTTCCAACTTAAGGGCTTCTCAAACCCTATTGAGAAATTTTGCGACATTGCTTTCAACCCAGGGATCACGTACCTTCCTAAGAAGACTCATGGCCGAGGAAACCGTAGGTCTTCTAGGACTGCTGAGATATCCCGGCCAGCACGGTGATTCTAATGTTAATGGGAGAATGGGAGAAGAATCCTTTAGAAAAAACAATTTATTTATCTGACACGTTTCGATCCCCTTGTATCATCCACAAATATAAAAAAAGAGAAGATCATTGGTTTATATATCAATGGATGAACACATTTATATACAAAGAAAGAAAGAGGTCAGCAAAAGCAAACGTACTAACAAACTTGTGAACATTTTAAGAATAAGACGAAATTGGGTAAGCTTAGGAACAGCGGTATATTTCTATATTTATTTATGAATTAACGAGAAAGATATAGAAGTCAAACAAAGAGCAAAAAGAAAATCGGAAATACAGAGAATGAGAATTGTGAATTTGATCGAATATAAATTAGGTTTGAGTAATTATTTATTCGAATAAATATTTATATAAATTTAAGTTAGAAGTTATGGAATGAAATATTAGATATATTTAATATAAGATTTGGTCGATATAATTTACAAGATATTTGATATATATAATGTATAGATAGATAAGCTTGGGAATAATTTTGGACACAGAATAATTGCGGGAATTATAATCACAAGGGAGATGGAAATGGAGAAAAAAGAAGGAATTACATTTTGAATAGTTAAGATATTCGATTGAGTTGAATAATGGAAAGTTACTTTACTGACCTTTGTCTGGTGATAAAGAGAACACGAGTGGACTATAATTATCAGCGAACATTGGAGCAAAGTAGGTTGATGCTGATTGGTCGGTTTAAAATACGTCACACAAGGATTTGGATTGCTTGAAATATATATCGTACAACGTATAGAATAATTATTTTCGGTCGATACGTACGGCCAATTTTGTTACAAATTGTACTAGTTATATATGATTGGAATTGTCGTACATTAATATGAATTAATGAAAGCCAGATGATAATCTCTCAGACGGGGAATTATATTTTTGTAAGGGCTAGCAACTATGTTAGCTTCTACAATACTCCCCCAATGAGAGAGTTTCTCCTCCCGTTACAAAAAAGAGGTTAATTTGGATACCTCCGAGGTCTCCTAACAATGGGACCGGACCGTGTTATGACGTAGCTGGGTTGGCTACGATTAGGGTAAATGCCAGCAAATGCGGGCGAGGCACTTTCTCAAGCGAATGTGGCCGGATCGATTGTAATCCGTTTGGTTGTCCTCTCTGAGCTGACGTCCGGTGATCATAGGACGTTTTGAGTCTGGCCTGCTGCTTGCAGGGTGACCAGAGGTGGAGACACGGACTCTTGACTTTGCAACTCTGCCGACAAGGTTTCTTGCGACAAAAGATGAGGCGGCAGCAATTCGGAAGGAGATATCGGCGGCATAGAGGTAATTGTGGATGAGGGTAAGTGATGGCGAGTTCGGGGAATTACTCGACCATCTTGATATATAGTTGTAGAAGGAAACGATGGCTGTTCGGAGTGGACATCATCAATAAAGACGACTTTCAAGTGATCCAGAGAAACAGTATCCTGCTTAGTGCCAAACTGTAGGACAAAGAATTTCGACTTCCTAGAGATGACGAGAAAGGGTCCATTATAACCGGGTTGCAGGAAGGAACGAGTTGAATCGCGACGGAAAAAGACGCGAGAACAGGTTGACATCTCTTTTGGTACAAAAGGTTTCTTGGAAACAGGTTCTCTTGGGGCAGTAGGCCTAACTTTGTCCATCATACGTACCGAAGTGTGTATGTATGAAGCAAGCTTGAGACAGCAATGTGGTTAGTAGAAGAAAAAAATGACCAGGAAGACGGAGTTGGGTACCGTAAACTATTTCCGATGAAGAACAGGCAAAATCCTCTTTCAAGGACGAATGAATGCCCCCAAAATGCAAAGTAGCTTGTCCACCCAAGTGATATTTCTTTTGGCGTCCGATGCAAACGTTCGTTGGTCGAGTTTCTTTCAAGGTGGTAGCTTCTCGTACGAAGGCAAAACAAACGAATAACTGTCATGAGTACATCCCATTGGTGGGAATCAAATTGACTACTAAACCAGTCAGTCATGATTGTGAAGGGGCACCAAAACGAGTAGCCCAGCCTGAGATAAAGGTTTGAGCGACGGTATATGCTCGGAGGTCTGTAATGGTGACAACCTCTGGCCAACGAGTGAAACGGTCGATGATGGTGAGAAGATTAATGCAATCACGAGAGTAAGGCAGAGGGCCTACAAGATCGACGTGAATGGCGCTAAAGTGGGAAGAAGGCAGTGCCAAAGGAACCAGAGGACTGTTTGTGTAGAGCTGAACCTTATTACGCTGACAAGTCATACGAGAGCGGGTCCATTTGGCCACGTCAACGTTCATACCTGGCCACAATAAACGTTGGGCAATGAGTTTACGGTTAGCTCACATGCCAGGATGAGAAAGACCGTGAGTTCGGCCAAATTTGTGCCACCGGTAAGCGAGGAGAATAAGAGAACGAGGACAGTCAGGTAATGAACAATCTACTAGGATACGCTTGGAGGGACTGCCTGGTAATTCGACTTCGCGAACAACGAGTTGAGAAGAGTAACGCAGTGTTTGCGTGTGTTCATCCTGTTCCTGAGCCAACGCCATTGTCGGATAGTTAATAGGCGCATGAGATAATTGCGTGTCCGAAATTGAATAAATGCGAGAAAGCGTGTCCGATACGACGTTTGAAGAGCCAGGAACGTATTGAATTTCACTTCTAAGGCTGCAATATGAAGTCTAGATGACAAGCATCGAATGCAGAGTGCACGAGAGAAAGAAATGCTATAAGAGGAAAGTGCACCAACAAATGGTTTGTGATCCGTGAAAACACTAAATTCACGTACGTCTAAAGCACCTTCGTCGGTTCTGTGGCATGGTTAACATTTACCATAGATTTATTCCATGCTACACTCTCCTCTCAATCACCAAGAAGAACTCTCCAATTTCATGGTTTTCAGAGGCGGGCGAATCTTTTGGTCGCACTAAAGATGCTATGGCCTCCGCTGTTTCACTGGCCCATCCTTGCCCAGGGGCCCATATAAGCGTTGCCTCTGATGCGTCAGCTACCCATGTACGTGCAACCTTGCAACAAAAGGTTGGTGACTCATGGCAACCTCTCTTGTTCTTCTCGAGATCTTTAACTCCTTCTCAAAAGAGATCGAGCAGAAAAATGTAACTTACATATTTTATTATGAATATTTCTGAAAGTTAATACTTGGCCACGTTGCCCTTGCACTTGGTAACCATCTTGAGTCGATTGCGGATTGATTCAGCGAGGTTTGCAAAGTAAGTAGGGTCGATCATACTCCAGATCTTCTTCAGGGATTCTATCAGGTCCTTGATGCTGCTGGGTGCTGTCTCTTGAACTTTGGTTTTCATGAGATTCCAAGCCTTCTCAATAGGATTTAGCTCCGATGAATTATTAGGCCACTCAAAAACACTAATATTATTATCATTGAAGAGGTTTTTTACTAACTGGGACCTGTGAGCAGGGGCACTATCATGCAGGAAAAATTCACGCTGATGAATTATCCAAAATGGCAGCATGTACTGCCTCAAAACTTCGAGATAGTTAGTCCCCCTCATGGTTACATTCTTGGGAAGGAAGTACAGACCTCCTTTACCCTTGTTTCCACTAAAGGCACCCCACGCCATCGCACTATTCGGTGCTTCGCAGATTTCACGGTATATTTTGGGTCATACTGAGACACATTCCTGGGAAGACGCACGATCTTTGACTCTCCTCTGACCAGCCTAAAGATGTTTTCATCACTGAACATGACCTCCTTCCAATGGGCAGCTGTCCAATGTTTATAAGTCTCGGAAAAATTGAGCCTTTTCATCTTCATAGCCTTGGTAAGAAGTGGCTTCATGACAGCGCGGCCAGCCGGTAGGCCTAAGTTCTTCTGTAAGCGATGACGGATGGTCCTGAGGGTGACGTTCTGGAGGAGGTGTGGGTGTTTTTTCTTGATTAAAGCGGAGGTTACAGAAGGGTGTAACGTCACTTCACGTTTTAGGATATTATCAGTCGTTCGAGATGTCTTCCTAGCGGCACCAGTGCCCTCCTCTCTCTTTGGTATGGTACCTGGTGTCAATAACTCAGCTGGCCTTTTTAAGCTATAAATCGTATTTCATAAGGTTTCTTAATCTGCTGCTACATTAATAAAAGACTTTCCCTGCTTTAATAGGGTCAAAACATGGATTTATTTGTCATATAAAGCTTTTTCCGCCCGATTGTATCCACTTGCACAGAAGTTATAGCACGTCAAATGAAGGCACGAATGCAGAAAATCAGCACAATTGGAGCGCCGTACACTAACACTTCAGTGTATTAGCTCAAACGAGACACTGAGTTCCAATAAAGTGCAGTTCTGTTGTCTTAGCTCAGGAGAATCGTACACTCGCGGCATAAGCCTCATCCCTTTTCATTGGCTTGTTGGCAAGAAAAATCGTGAAAGCGATTTT
This sequence comes from Ceratothoa steindachneri, assembly GCA_963969495.1. NCBI lineage: Eukaryota > Metazoa > Arthropoda > Malacostraca > Isopoda > Cymothoidae > Ceratothoa > Ceratothoa steindachneri. The sequence continues at coordinate 46,788,894 of OZ018319.1, forward strand.
GTGTATCGATTTATATTGCCAATATGCAATGTCACTTTTTTGTTGCCGCCACGCCGGTCACTTGAAGTGCTCGATCTCTTTTGAGAAGGAGTTAAAGATCTCGAGAAGAACAAGCAAGGTTGCAATGAGTTACCAACCTTTTGTTGCAAGGTTGCACGTACATGGGTGGCTGACGCATCCGAGGCAATGCTTATATGGTCCCCTGGGAAAGGATGGGACAGTGAAACAGCAGAGACCATAGCATCTTTGGTGCGAGAAAAAGATTCGCGCGCCTCGGGAAACCATGATAGTGAAGAGTTCTACTTGGTGATTGAGAGAAGAGTGTAGCGTGGTTGCATTATTTTTGAAACGTCCAGAATAAATCTATGGTAAAAGTTAAACATCTCACAAAACCGACCAAGGTGCTTAAGTGAAGGAAGTCGAGGGAAATTCAGAATAACAGCAACTTTATCCTCTAGAGGACGAATTCCGCCAAGAAAAACATGATGAACAAGAAAGGAGAGTTGTGTGACACCAAATAGGCACTTTAAAGTGTTGAATACGATACCATACTCTTCAAATAGAGTGAAAACCTGACGAAAGTGAGATAGATGCTCCTCTAAATACGAAGATGCTATTAGGAGGTCGTCTATCTAGCAAAATACGAAAGGAAAACCTCTCACAACCTGATCCATAAAATGTTTGAAAGTCTGACCACTGTTGCGAACACCATAATGCATTCGGTGCATGACGAAGGAACCAAATAGCGTGGTGATAGATGTTTTTGGGATGTCATATGGGTGAAAAGGGATCTAGGTTGAAAGCACGAACCAGATCTAGTCGAAACAATATTGAACAATCGAAGACTGTAGAGTTGAAGTTAGACATGTAGGGGAGACGATATCTATTAGGGATAGTACAGGCATTTAGTCGCCTGGATCTCATACAGCTCTGTAGTCCCTAAGAGTGGATTGGGTACTATATAAAGCGAAGAAGCTTAAAGAGACGTAGGGTGGCTAGTTCTGCCAGCTTTGACGATGAAGTTGAATTTTTGCTTCATTAAAGCGAGTTTATATGGAGCTAGTCGACGAAGCGGGAGAATACAGGCCCTTCAGTCATCTATATCCGGTGAACAACGCTGTGTTTAATAGGCCTGTTATTTGAGGAAGGAATACTAAGGTCACGAATTTCCTATAGAAGGTGCTGAATTTGGGGATCGGTTGATGGAAAACGGACAGAGAGAAGAGAATTGTGCGACGGGAAAAATGAACCTAAAACTGTAAGTGAGGTAGTGTAATCGATAAGCTTGCGGGTACGAGAATCGACCAAAAGGTCGTGAGCAGAGCGAAAATCGAGTCCCAAAACAGGAACATCAACATCAGCAACCAGACACGTCCATCAAAAAACTGTACGGAGGCTGAGAGACAATTAAGGGATAGGCCTCCCATAGGTCCTTATATCCGAAGAAATAGCGGCTTTAAGGACAATTTCAGAGGAAGAACAAGCTTTATCGTCCAGAGAAGCTAGAATAACAGTACATTAAGCACCAGTGTCTACTAAATATAAAAAGCCAGAAAGAGGGTCGTAAATGCGAAACGGTGAAACAACCTGAGTAAGTGAAGGATGGGCAGAGGTGATAGACCCATTAATCACTTGCGTTTTTAGTCAAAGGTAAAATTGGAATTATTAGGATGAAAAGAGTGAGGATGGAATGGAGCATAAGATTGAGAAGAGTGAATTAGTTGTTGGGATGAAAGAGGTGGATGAGCGGTAGAAGAAGATAATGGTACTAAATATGTGCAGGTCTGTAAACACCTTACGGCTTGTGCACCATATTTGTTGTGGTATCAAAGTGAAACAAAGTAAAAATACTCATAGGGACTCTTTGCGTGATCTATATTATGTATGCCCTCTTTGTCCGATATGGGCTGATGAGCCATAAGAACTTCACAAATTTCCAACCAAGTGATAGGGCTGGACGCATCAAAATGGGAAGCACGATGGAAGGGCGGTTGGTGCCTCGGCCGCTGACATCCTGGTTGCTAACCCCTGGATGGCTAATTACTGCCGGCGAGCTACTTGTTGATAAGGTCAAGAAAAAGAGGCATGCTTGCACCGACGGAGTTGTAGCCGTAGTGGTTGAAACAGCAAAATTCATACTCGTACTAGGGAAACTATCTATCCTATGTGTTTTTATTAAGAGGTGTGTGCTCTGAAATTATTTCGGTTGTGTAAATAAATTTTGCGGAGATTTAATAAGAGATCGAGTACTAAGGAGAATGAAACAAAAGAAAAGTTAATTGAAGGTTTGAGTGAAATCAAGAGGGACAAACTAGAACTTTCCTTGAGGCGACTGAAATGTGGGGTGGAGCAGGTTGAGTTAAATTGTGGGAGGCTATCCAACACGTGGAAAGGATATATTTCACGTAACTGGACGGCAAATTATATCTTGAAACGAGTGTGAGGGCACCATAAAAGCTGGTATATGTATATAGAGAGAGATGAGTGGATGATATATATATACATATATACACTCTGGTTTATAGGAATGTTAAGCCTAGATCTTCACCAACCAATGCTTTATAAGAATGCGGAAAGAGAATAGAGCAGACACGTGTGGGATTCTAATAGAGTAAAAATGAGCATAGGCAACCGGTAATTTCAGGGAAAACAAAGATTGGTATATTTCTATATTTATTTATGAATTAACGAGACAGATATAGAAGTCAAACAAAGAGCAAGGAGAAAATGAAAATACACAATGAGAATAATGAATTTGATCGAATATAAATGTAGGTTTAGAGTAATTATATATTCGAATTAATATTTATATAAATTTGAGTTAGAAGTTATGGAATGATATATTGGATATCTTTAATATAAGATTTAGTCGATACAATTTCCAGGATATATGATATATTTAATGTATAGTTTCAGACACAGAATAATTGCTCAAATTATAATCTCAAGGGGACTGGAAATGGAGAGAAAGGGAATTACATTTTGAATAGTTAAGCTATTCGATTAAGTTGAATAATGGAAAGTTACTTTACTGACCTTTGTCTGGTGATAAAGAGAACACGAGTGGACTATAATTATCAGCGAACATTGGAGCAAAGTAGGTTGATGCTGATTGGTCGGTTTAAAATACGTCACACAAGGATTTGGATTGCTTGAAATATATATCGTACAACGTATAGAATAATTATTTTCGGTCGATACGTACGGCCAATTTTGTTACAAATTGTACTAGTTATATATGATTGGAATTGTCGTACATTAATATGAATTAATGAAAGCCAGATGATAATCTCTCAGACGGGGAATTATATTTTTGTAAGGGCTAGCAACTATGTTAGCTTCTACAATACTCCCCCAATGAGAGAGTTTCTCCTCCCGTTACAAAAAAGAGGTTAATTTGGATACCTCCGAGGTCTCCTAACAATGGGACCGGACCGTGTTATGACGTAGCTGGGTTGGCTACGATTAGGGTAAATGCCAGCAAATGCGGGCGAGGCACTTTCTCAAGCGAATGTGGCCGGATCGATTGTAATCCGTTTGGTTGTCCTCTCTGAGCTGACGTCCGGTGATCATAGGACGTTTTGAGTCTGGCCTGCTGCTTGCAGGGTGACCAGAGGTGGAGACACGGACTCTTGACTTTGCAACTCTGCCGACAAGGTTTCTTGCGACAAAAGATGAGGCGGCAGCAATTCGGAAGGAGATATCGGCGGCATAGAGGTAATTGTGGATGAGGGTAAGTGATGGCGAGTTCGGGGAATTACTCGACCATCTTGATATATAGTTGTAGAAGGAAACGATGGCTGTTCGGAGTGGACATCATCAATAAAGACGACTTTCAAGTGATCCAGAGAAACAGTATCCTGCTTAGTGCCAAACTGTAGGACAAAGAATTTCGACTTCCTAGAGATGACGAGAAAGGGTCCATTATAACCGGGTTGCAGGAAGGAACGAGTTGAATCGCGACGGAAAAAGACGCGAGAACAGGTTGACATCTCTTTTGGTACAAAAGGTTTCTTGGAAACAGGTTCTCTTGGGGCAGTAGGCCTAACTTTGTCCATCATACGTACCGAAGTGTGTATGTATGAAGCAAGCTTGAGACAGCAATGTGGTTAGTAGAAGAAAAAAATGACCAGGAAGACGGAGTTGGGTACCGTAAACTATTTCCGATGAAGAACAGGCAAAATCCTCTTTCAAGGACGAATGAATGCCCCCAAAATGCAAAGTAGCTTGTCCACCCAAGTGATATTTCTTTTGGCGTCCGATGCAAACGTTCGTTGGTCGAGTTTCTTTCAAGGTGGTAGCTTCTCGTACGAAGGCAAAACAAACGAATAACTGTCATGAGTACATCCCATTGGTGGGAATCAAATTGACTACTAAACCAGTCAGTCATGATTGTGAAGGGGCACCAAAACGAGTAGCCCAGCCTGAGATAAAGGTTTGAGCGACGGTATATGCTCGGAGGTCTGTAATGGTGACAACCTCTGGCCAACGAGTGAAACGGTCGATGATGGTGAGAAGATTAATGCAATCACGAGAGTAAGGCAGAGGGCCTACAAGATCGACGTGAATGGCGCTAAAGTGGGAAGAAGGCAGTGCCAAAGGAACCAGAGGACTGTTTGTGTAGAGCTGAACCTTATTACGCTGACAAGTCATACGAGAGCGGGTCCATTTGGCCACGTCAACGTTCATACCTGGCCACAATAAACGTTGGGCAATGAGTTTACGGTTAGCTCACATGCCAGGATGAGAAAGACCGTGAGTTCGGCCAAATTTGTGCCACCGGTAAGCGAGGAGAATAAGAGAACGAGGACAGTCAGGTAATGAACAATCTACTAGGATACGCTTGGAGGGACTGCCTGGTAATTCGACTTCGCGAACAACGAGTTGAGAAGAGTAACGCAGTGTTTGCGTGTGTTCATCCTGTTCCTGAGCCAACGCCATTGTCGGATAGTTAATAGGCGCATGAGATAATTGCGTGTCCGAAATTGAATAAATGCGAGAAAGCGTGTCCGATACGACGTTTGAAGAGCCAGGAACGTATTGAATTTCACTTCTAAGGCTGCAATATGAAGTCTAGATGACAAGCATCGAATGCAGAGTGCACGAGAGAAAGAAATGCTATAAGAGGAAAGTGCACCAACAAATGGTTTGTGATCCGTGAAAACACTAAATTCACGTACGTCTAAAGCACCTTCGTCGGTTCTGTGGCATGGTTAACATTTACCATAGATTTATTCCATGCTACACTCTCCTCTCAATCACCAAGAAGAACTCTCCAATTTCATGGTTTTCAGAGGCGGGCGAATCTTTTGGTCGCACTAAAGATGCTATGGCCTCCGCTGTTTCACTGGCCCATCCTTGCCCAGGGGCCCATATAAGCGTTGCCTCTGATGCGTCAGCTACCCATGTACGTGCAACCTTGCAACAAAAGGTTGGTGACTCATGGCAACCTCTCTTGTTCTTCTCGAGATCTTTAACTCCTTCTCAAAAGAGATCGAGCAGAAAAATGTAACTTACATATTTTATTATGAATATTTCTGAAAGTTAATACTTGGCCACGTTGCCCTTGCACTTGGTAACCATCTTGAGTCGATTGCGGATTGATTCAGCGAGGTTTGCAAAGTAAGTAGGGTCGATCATACTCCAGATCTTCTTCAGGGATTCTATCAGGTCCTTGATGCTGCTGGGTGCTGTCTCTTGAACTTTGGTTTTCATGAGATTCCAAGCCTTCTCAATAGGATTTAGCTCCGATGAATTATTAGGCCACTCAAAAACACTAATATTATTATCATTGAAGAGGTTTTTTACTAACTGGGACCTGTGAGCAGGGGCACTATCATGCAGGAAAAATTCACGCTGATGAATTATCCAAAATGGCAGCATGTACTGCCTCAAAACTTCGAGATAGTTAGTCCCCCTCATGGTTACATTCTTGGGAAGGAAGTACAGACCTCCTTTACCCTTGTTTCCACTAAAGGCACCCCACGCCATCGCACTATTCGGTGCTTCGCAGATTTCACGGTATATTTTGGGTCATACTGAGACACATTCCTGGGAAGACGCACGATCTTTGACTCTCCTCTGACCAGCCTAAAGATGTTTTCATCACTGAACATGACCTCCTTCCAATGGGCAGCTGTCCAATGTTTATAAGTCTCGGAAAAATTGAGCCTTTTCATCTTCATAGCCTTGGTAAGAAGTGGCTTCATGACAGCGCGGCCAGCCGGTAGGCCTAAGTTCTTCTGTAAGCGATGACGGATGGTCCTGAGGGTGACGTTCTGGAGGAGGTGTGGGTGTTTTTTCTTGATTAAAGCGGAGGTTACAGAAGGGTGTAACGTCACTTCACGTTTTAGGATATTATCAGTCGTTCGAGATGTCTTCCTAGCGGCACCAGTGCCCTCCTCTCTCTTTGGTATGGTACCTGGTGTCAATAACTCAGCTGGCCTTTTTAAGCTATAAATCGTATTTCATAAGGTTTCTTAATCTGCTGCTACATTAATAAAAGACTTTCCCTGCTTTAATAGGGTCAAAACATGGATTTATTTGTCATATAAAGCTTTTTCCGCCCGATTGTATCCACTTGCACAGAAGTTATAGCACGTCAAATGAAGGCACGAATGCAGAAAATCAGCACAATTGGAGCGCCGTACACTAACACTTCAGTGTATTAGCTCAAACGAGACACTGAGTTCCAATAAAGTGCAGTTCTGTTGTCTTAGCTCAGGAGAATCGTACACTCGCGGCATAAGCCTCATCCCTTTTCATTGGCTTGTTGGCAAGAAAAATCGTGAAAGCGATTTTGTGTATCGATTTATATTGCCAATATGCAATGTCACTTTTTTGTTGCCGCCACGCCGGTCACTTGAAGTGCTCGATCTCTTTTGAGAAGGAGTTAAAGATCTCGAGAAGAACAAGCAAGGTTGCAATGAGTTACCAACCTTTTGTTGCAAGGTTGCACGTACATGGGTGGCTGACGCATCCGAGGCAATGCTTATATGGTCCCCTGGGAAAGGATGGGACAGTGAAACAGCAGAGACCATAGCATCTTTGGTGCGAGAAAAAGATTCGCGCGCCTCGGGAAACCATGATAGTGAAGAGTTCTACTTGGTGATTGAGAGAAGAGTGTAGCGTGGTTGCATTATTTTTGAAACGTCCAGAATAAATCTATGGTAAAAGTTAAACATCTCACAAAACCGACCAAGGTGCTTAAGTGAAGGAAGTCGAGGGAAATTCAGAATAACAGCAACTTTATCCTCTAGAGGACGAATTCCGCCAAGAAAAACATGATGAACAAGAAAGGAGAGTTGTGTGACACCAAATAGGCACTTTAAAGTGTTGAATACGATACCATACTCTTCAAATAGAGTGAAAACCTGACGAAAGTGAGATAGATGCTCCTCTAAATACGAAGATGCTATTAGGAGGTCGTCTATCTAGCAAAATACGAAAGAAAAACCTCTCACAACCTGATCCATAAAATGTTTGAAAGTCTGACCACTGTTGCGAACACCATAATGCATTCGGTGCATGACGAAGGAACCAAATAGCGTGGTGATAGATGTTTTTGGGATGTCATATGGGTGAAAAGGGATCTAGGTTGAAAGCACGAACCAGATCTAGTCGAAACAATATTGAACAATCGAAGACTGTAGAGTTGAAGTTAGACATGTAGGGGAGACGATATCTATTAGGGATAGTACAGGCATTTAGTCGCCTGGATCTCATACAGCTCTGTAGTCCCTAAGAGTGGATTGGGTACTATATAAAGCGAAGAAGCTTAAAGAGACGTAGGGTGGCTAGTTCTGCCAGCTTTGACGATGAAGTTGAATTTTTGCTTCATTAAAGCGAGTTTATATGGAGCTAGTCGACGAAGCGGGAGAATACAGGCCCTTCAGTCATCTATATCCGGTGAACAACGCTGTGTTTAATAGGCCTGTTATTTGAGGAAGGAATACTAAGGTCACGAATTTCCTATAGAAGGTGCTGAATTTGGGGATCGGTTGATGGAAAACGGACAGAGAGAAGAGAATTGTGCGACGGGAAAAATGAACCTAAAACTGTAAGTGAGGTAGTGTAATCGATAAGCTTGCGGGTACGAGAATCGACCAAAAGGTCGTGAGCAGAGCGAAAATCGAGTCCCAAAACAGGAACATCAACATCAGCAACCAGACACGTCCATCAAAAAACTGTACGGAGGCTGAGAGACAATTAAGGGATAGGCCTCCCATAGGTCCTTATATCCGAAGAAATAGCGGCTTTAAGGACAATTTCAGAGGAAAAACAAGCTTTATCGTCCAGAGAAGCTAGAATAACAGTACATTAAGCACCAGTGTCTACTAAATATAAAAAGCCAGAAAGAGGGTCGTAAATGCGAAACGGTGAAACAACCTGAGTAAGTGAAGGATGGGCAGAGGTGATAGACCCATTAATCACTTGCGTTTTTAGTCAAAGGTAAAATTGGAATTATTAGGATGAAAAGAGTGAGGATGGAATGGAGCATAAGATTGAGAAGAGTGAATTAGTTGTTGGGATGAAAGAGGTGGATGAGCGGTAGAAGAAGATAATGGTACTAAATATGTGCAGGTCTGTAAACACCTTACGGCTTGTGCACCATATTTGTTGTGGTATCAAAGTGAAACAAAGTAAAAATACTCATAGGGACTCTTTGCGTGATCTATATTATGTATGCCCTCTTTGTCCGATATGGGCTGATGAGCCATAAGAACTTCACAAATTTCCAACCAAGTGATAGGGCTGGACGCATCAAAATGGGAAGCACGATGGAAGGGCGGTTGGTGCCTCGGCCGCTGACATCCTGGTTGCTAACCCCTGGATGGCTAATTACTGCCGGCGAGCTACTTGTTGATAAGGTCAAGAAAAAGAGGCATGCTTGCACCGACGGAGTTGTAGCCGTAGTGGTTGAAACAGCAAAATTCATACTCGTACTAGGGAAACTATCTATCCTATGTGTTTTTATTAAGAGGTGTGTGCTCTGAAATTATTTCGGTTGTGTAAATAAATTTTGCGGAGATTTAATAAGAGATCGAGTACTAAGGAGAATGAAACAAAAGAAAAGTTAATTGAAGGTTTGAGTGAAATCAAGAGGGACAAACTAGAACTTTCCTTGAGGCGACTGAAATGTGGGGTGGAGCAGGTTGAGTTAAATTGTGGGAGGCTATCCAACACGTGGAAAGGATATATTTCACGTAACTGGACGGCAAATTATATCTTGAAACGAGTGTGAGGGCACCATAAAAGCTGGTATATGTATATAGAGAGAGATGAGTGGATGATATATATATACATATATACACTCTGGTTTATAGGAATGTTAAGCCTAGATCTTCACCAACCAATGCTTTATAAGAATGCGGAAAGAGAATAGAGCAGACACGTGTGGGATTCTAATAGAGTAAAAATGAGCATAGGCAACCGGTAATTTCAGGGAAAACAAAGATTGGTATATTTCTATATTTATTTATGAATTAACGAGACAGATATAGAAGTCAAACAAAGAGCAAGGAGAAAATGAAAATACACAATGAGAATAATGAATTTGATCGAATATAAATGTAGGTTTAGAGTAATTATATATTCGAATTAATATTTATATAAATTTGAGTTAGAAGTTATGGAATGATATATTGGATATCTTTAATATAAGATTTAGTCGATACAATTTCCAGGATATATGATATATTTAATGTATAGTTTCAGACACAGAATAATTGCTCAAATTATAATCTCAAGGGGACTGGAAATGGAGAGAAAGGGAATTACATTTTGAATAGTTAAGCTATTCGATTAAGTTGAATAATGGAAAGTTACTTTACTGACCTTTGTCTGGTGATAAAGAGAACACGAGTGGACTATAATTATCAGCGAACATTGGGGCGAGGTAGGTTGATGCTGATTGGTCGGTTTAAAATACGTCACACAAGGATTTGGATTGCTTGAAATATATATCGTACAACGTATAGGATAATTATTATCAGACGATACGTACGGTAAATTTTGTTGGAAATCCTACGAGTTATATATGATTGGAATTTTCGTAGATTAATATTTATTACTGAAAGCGAGATGAGTAATCTCTCAGAGGAAGAATTATATTTTTGTATGAGCTAGTAAGGATGTTAACTGCTACATCGGTTATCTGGTGCAAAATCAGTAAGTTTTCTGCTTTATTCTAACATTTTTCTGTTGAGAATGGTTCCATAGTTATGACCCTTTTGGCTTTTTTGTGGGATCCGTTACTTAGGTGGAATGTTATTCTTCTTGACAATTTGTTTTTTTTTTCATTCCAATATATGAGTAAGGGGAGGGAGGAGCTGACAGTCTCCCAGGTTGGCTTTGTACTCATATATTAGATGGTTCCCGTTGTTTAGGTTAAAGTATGGGATTTTGATTGTTTTTCATGATAAGGCTGATGGTGCATCTAGTTTGATAATATATAGTCAACGCTATTTTTTGTTCTGTATTTGTAGTCTCTATAGAACGGTTGATAATTTTCTTAATTACCCTTTCGTATGTTCGACACGCCGTGTTCATCGTGTTCTTGTAGAAGAGTTTTGTTATTTTCTATGTTATTGTTTCCATTTCTCTCTTGATATCAGAGCAATGTCATCATCCGCGAGAATAGCACAAGAAGCTGCAATCCAAGATAATTTCAAGAGCAGCCACATTGAAAGTATGCTACCAAAGACTATCACAAACAACAAAAGAGGGCTCAAAATACAAATATAAATTTAAAATCAAGAAGAAGAAAATTGAATTGCCATTTTGGCTTCGTCGTTTACATAATTTTTGAGTAAGTTAATGTTTCAAAAAAGAATTTATGTTGAGGGTTTTTTATTAGATTCCTTTTAAGACCTTAAAAATATGAAAACTCCTACAAAGTGTAAAACATACATATGTATACAATGTATACGAATATCTGAGTCTGAGATTAGTCCAAATGAATCTGAAGGGGTCCGGGAGAGAAAAGACAAAACAGAAAGTAAATAAATGCAAGGAAAACTTTTGGGAATTGTTGTTATGTGTTGCTTTTTCTTTTTTCTATCTTGGCTATTTTAATTATTTTTCTTTTGAACATCATGAGAGCCTTTTACTTTATTTAAACTTTAATTGCAAGCACAAAATTTAATGATTTCTTAATTTTCAAAAGATTTAAGCTTAACTTTGTTTTAAAAATAATCCATTAATATTTGTTATCAAGAAGAATATTTTAACCTCAATTATTTTAATATTAGCTTTTGAAAAATTCAGGTCATATACGATCAATGTATAAATTTGCTTAACCCTTTGCGCTTCCAATACCAAACGTAACATAAAATATACAAATAAATCCACTATATATAAAAGTTAATTCGAGAGATAATCAAATCTGACAAATACCAAGTACTTTTGGATGCCTAAAACATCCTTCCCAAGCAAACTTTAGTGGGTAAATATTCACTAGGCAAAAAGAATCAAAAAGGGTGTTAAATAGGGCAATCTTGGTGTTTAAATGGAAGTTCTACCAGCAAAGCAAAGTTTGTGATTTTAGTTCATTTAAGAAAGAATCAATCAATTAGAATACAATGCTAACGAAATGTTTCAAGTGATCACTCTTCCCCTGTACTGGTTGATGATCAATTGCATGGTATTCGCTGATAGGATTAAGATATGATAGATAATGTAACGTTAATTGACATAACCTGACCCATTTATTAACTTTTCTTCATAGGAGTGATGAATATATTTTAAGGGGTTCGGAAGTTCGTTCGCTCTATCACCACTATGAAATTTTTCCCATTAACCATGTCACAACCAATGTGGAATGTACGAAACTGTCTAGAAATGGTTTATCATCTCTGTCTCGCAATGTTTCGGTCCTAATCATTTCGGTATTTAACCCAATGGAGGAGAAGAGGTTAATGAAACAAAATACTCGTCATTACTTACTTGATGACTTTATAAAGAAAAGTACAGCTACAGACGGATAAGGATTATTTTTAAAGTGTATCCCAATGCAGTGAAGGATCGTAGATGTCAGCTAGGGTTTTAATTGTTTAGAGAGAGAGCCTTGCGGGACGTCCCACTCGCCATCTTTAATCCTTATAAGCCATAGCTGTCATATACGAGCCATCAATACATCGGGATACACTTTATAAATGTTCCTTATTCACTCTGTAGCTGTATAAACTCATGCGATAATAATAAAAAAGAAATTTCTGTTTATTATAATCAAAATATTGGGGTTTTTCTTATCTCCCTGTAAATTACTCTCTTTTTCAATTAAATTTACAATTTGACTTTTTTTCCATATCAGCACAAGATATTAAAGTACTAGATCATCTGGGAAGGATTTTCAGTAGCGAAAACTTAGGGCTGTGCTTTAGAGTTAGCTGTATTTCATTATGATAGTATTCGAATTTAAGACAGTTTAATAACCAATAAAAATACATATGTTTTAGGCAAAGTTTTTTAAGAGTCTAGTTACTTAATTTGTAAAACCTTGCAATAGCTTCGCTAATCCACCCTACGGGGGGAGCTTGCGCTTCGCTGCTAAGATTAAAATATAAAATCTAAAAATAGCAGCCATGGTTAAATTTTTATAAATATTCTGAACTTCGACGAGTATAATAACTTTTAAAAGGAACTCTAAACTAAATTTCCCCCCCTTTCAAAATATCACGTTGCTAAAATACAGAGTTATAGAAGATATATAAAAATAAGTTCACCATTTGTAATTCTTTGGGTTTTAAAAATTCACAAAATTTCGATACTTATATTTGTTTAGTAACTTCACCATTTTGTTTTCTGATATTATGAAAGAATTATTAGAAATAACAAAACTAAGATGAAATTTTTATTTAAATACTAAAAAAAAATCCCCTTCTTAAATTATAGATTTATTGATGATGATGATTATGATTTTGACACATTTTAAAGTTCATAAAATAAAATAAAATCATTCAATTAATCAAGACTGTAAATAGACGCCTGGTGACATTCCCCAGAAAGACCGCAAATATTTTTTTAAATTTCTGCTAATTTTTTATTTTGCTCATTTCCCTCCGATTCAGATTTTAGTAAAAGTAAGTTTGCTTATTATCCTTTTTTTATGTTTATTTTGACTAATTTGTATTAAATTATTGTCGTTTCTTTACCTTATATTCTTTTTGCAAAGGTTATATTGTGCGTGAGCTTATTCCTGGCTTTGAGAATTTTTTCACTCTGAGTGGCGAACGTCCATATACATAATATTTTTTGCTGGCGTTTTAGCTGAGAAACGTGATTCTACCAAGTTTTATGTATTACGAGTATACTTAATCTATGATCTTCAATTTAGTTTTTCTCTTATTCTGATATATTTATAGATGTAGAATTTTGGTTAAAGGGCGAAATATTTCAAATATTCATTTCGCAATCTTTTGCGAATTGGTTTTCTCCTCTCATTGTGGCAGTTGACAGAGCTTTAGTAATCATCTCTACATGAGATTCGCTATTCATTTTTTCCGCAGATAAACCACCTTTTTATTTCGTCATTAACTTATTCTGAGCTCAAGACTTTTTCAAGGAAATATAAATTCTTCAGAAGAGATAATTTTCTTCAACGCAGAAATATTGTCGCGGGGTAGCCCTAAAAAATAAGTCACACCTGAGATTTATAAAGTTTCTGTTAATTCGAGGTTATGATAGATTCTGGTTCCTCTCAACAGGATCTTGTGTGACAAAGTAGTAGTAATAGTTAGTTGTCCGTCGATTTCGGCGATGACGTCACTTCATGCCTAAAAGAAGCTTAGAGTGGGAAGGGGATGTGCAATTGTCAGCTGACTATCTTGGAACTCCATAGCTGTGCTGGTGGCAAGGTGGTCCACGATGACCAGCTATTGTGGAGTGTTGCAAGAAAAGGCCGAGTCATCGGTGTAATATCGCTCGCCAAGTGTGGGTTGCCACAGCAGATTTTGCATTAGAGGTTGACTCCCGGAGTCTTTGTCCAGTCAAGGGCATCCATAAGGCAGTGGGTCAGGAGTTAGCGAGGGAAATGGCGTGTCCATGAATTCAGTGAAGAATGGCAGAGTGCTTCTTTCTCGAGGAAGAGTTGGAGAGAGTATGCAGCTGACAGCAGCGGAGGTCGAAATGGGAGTGAAGTGAAACAGCTCTCTCATTATGGTACTCTTGAATTGATGTCGAATTCTAAATATTTAGTAGTGACTTAGTATGAGTTGCATAAAATAAATACACAAAGTCAATAGAATTGAGTTAAAAAAAATTAGCTATACAAAATTTAATTTAAGATTACATGTTTTATGCAAAATATTCAAAGCTGAGTATTAACCCTTTAGTCGCGTCCATAAAATTTTTAAAAATTAATTTCAAAATTTTTATATGTTTGCCTCGCTTAGGCGAATCTGTTAATACGAGTATGTATTTGTTTGACTTAGTTTGTGTAAGTGTATGTCAATTTAGCTCGTTCTGTGTGAATTTAGTGAACTGTTATTCGCCTCGTGAAAAGAAACCAACTTTTTTATTTAGGATCTCGACCGCTGTGGTTTTGATACAAGACAAAGGAAACCTGGCACGTTTCAGATTAAGAAAGGTTTAGGGTGAATTTAGAAGTAAGATGAATGGTAAACAAATTTTGTACCTTAATATTGAGGAGATTATATACGTGAAATTGTGTATCTAATTTACAGGATATTATATTCCTTACGAATATATACCTAGGAACAAGTTTTAAGGTCTTGAGAAAAATATTTGGAGTGCGGGAATATTGCAATAACAAAGTGGACATAGATCGCCCATACTTTACTTTAGAGCTTCTGAAAGTTAATAAAGAGGTATAGAGGTGGCATTAGGATTAAAAATGGTGGACGGAAGAGGCAGAGAACAACTATAGACAGATTGAGCGGGAGTTATTAAGGATATTTGATATACTTACGCAAAGAATAGCCAGGCAATCTGATTATTTACAAGAGAGACTGTCTTACGTTTTAGTTGGATAATGTATGCAAAAGATGAAAACTTGTTCTTTAATTCACTGAGTAACAAGTATACGAAGTTGCCTGGAAGAAGAGTTGACGAGGACGTTTTGATTCATGTTATGGAGAGCGAGAAAAGATTTATATTTGGGATCACTCAAAGTACTGGTTTTAGTGTGGGAAAACCTTTTGGTCAATGGTTAGCGCAAGATGATCAATATCCTTCAATTCTATAGGAGGTCTCGTGACAATATCAACATTTTAAGAGTGTGCTTTCTCATGCCGAAAGATGAGAGTATCTTGTAGCGAGTTGTTGCGGCTCTCAACAAAGTTTCAATAGAGAAAAATTGTGCCGTTTACTAGCAAACTTAGTTATTGACGAATAAGCAAAAAAGTATAAGTGCCTCGCAATGAGTGAAGAATAATTTGAGGTTGGGCGTGAAGAACAATTGCGCTTGTTTTGAGTTCATATTATTAAGAGACATCCTTTTGATTTTATATATAAATCTTAGTGGTTGTTACTCGCTTACGACCACAGTTTTCAACCATTTTTGACAACATATCATTGTTATTTTCCAATTTTCTCTTAATTGCACTAATTGTCAGAGGTAAAACATTTAGTTTCCTTGTAATTTCTACCTGTTTAATGTTGTTTCAGTTAAATACACTTCTGTTTGTCCAATTTTTTAGGGGGTAGGACTAATACTCCTATTTTTACTCGTCTTGACATGGAATTGAAATAACACATTACTTACACTTTAAATGAAATTTACTACATGAATTAATTTGTAATTTATACAAAATAGTGGATAAAACAAACAAACACCCTACACATACCTCTATAGTATTGTAACTGACGGAAACATGGGTTGCAGCAGTTTGAATGTATGGTAGAATTGAATATTGCCACATAACGAACGCTCAGTATTGCCAGATCTAACTAGTAACCTGCTAAAGGAGGCACACTAACCACTCAAATATAAGTTCTGTATAAATAATATGAAATAAATCATCTGTCAAAAATAAATTAAATTTATTTGACCTCTATTTGTAAAAAGATAAAAAATTGCAAAAATCCCTGATATTTTTTCCAGTACTGTATTATATGATACGATATTTACAAAACATTAGCCTAAAAACAAAACACACAAACACTTGGCTCATACTATGACTAGCATACTATTTTCAGGCTCCATCATTATTCAAGATGATACTGCGCCGTACTCATAACCAGAAAAAATCCAGCAGCCTTGATTTAAGAAGCAGAGGAATATAATCCAACTTTTCCTTGGGCTAGCAAAGTCAACTAATCGAATTATCACCGAATCTTAATGTGCAGTTTGGAGCAGAAACTGGCAAGCAGATTCCCAGCTCTGTCATCACTGAAGCGATTGAAAGACACGTTGATAGAAGAAAGGGACAACATTCCGTTAGAATCAATACAGGAGTTGTATGATTCTAATCCAGAAATTATTATAACAATACTATAAGTAAATGGTGTCCAACACCGTATTGATAACCAAATATAGTGTACCTTTATGTCAACTGTTCATATATTTTATAATTTTTTATCTATATCGGTTGATTCCAGCAGATCTTCATAATCTGATAGATTTCCTACAATGGGTAAGTGATGCCCAGGCACTTCATACTTATTTCAAATTAAATTTAGTTTTGTCTTCCGAACCACTTTTAATTTAAACTGTGTTGTTCCCTAATTATTTCTAATTACAGATTTATTTCTCCTTCATTCAATGACTATTTGCAATTAATCGAGAAATACCATTTTTAATTGGGTATTTGATTTAATCTCTATTGTTTTTTGATATTTTCAAATGTCTTTCCGATAGAGATAATTGGAAAGGCGTGTTGAAGGAGCGGTGATCAGTTATATTCATTTTCCTCTTGTATCTTCTCTTACCTTTTCAAAACGATATAACCCTTGCTTCTCTTCGCCGTAAATTTATTTCTTTCACAATTTGGTACTGTAGTTTATTTTTTTTTTGCCAAAATATTTTCGGAAGAGAAAGCAGTAAGAAAGGTGATTGTGTCTACACAAAACCCAATTGGGATTGTAATCCAAATCTGAAGGCAATAATCCGAGTCTCTTGCATTCTGACTATTTCCTATCCACTTTAGAAACCCGTTTACTGAGTGAATTAATTAATAATTACAAACAAGTTAAATGGAAAATTTCGCGATTTGTTGATCAAGCTCTCAGAACCAGTGCTTTCGAATCAAGGAGTAGGCTGGATTTCTGTCGTTCCTATTAGTTGCGAGGATAACAGACTACACAGCCATGCACACACGAAGAAAAAATCGCGCAGAAAACATAGTTCCTTAGAAGCATGTTCAGTGCCATTTTTCCTGTAACGCTTCTCCCAAATACGCTAAACTTGAATCGTTATCTGAAATTTAACGGTGCCCGTGGCTGATCCCATCTAGCTTTAATAAGTGCAATGATTTAGTTATTTTGTATTTTCTGTTTTGTTTAGGAAGGAGATTCCAGTAGATTCTTGAGCCACTATCTGATTATGTATCATGTATCTTTCGAGCCATGCGTGTAGGTGCCCCAGAAGATCCCCTAAAGAGAGACTACCGATAATAAAAACTAATAGTTACTCAGTTCTTAGCTTTGTGCATGATTAGGAGGAGAATGAAGTGATTCTGGTCGGTGATTCAATTGTTTAAAACCATTTATTAAACCCACTTGTATAATTTTATAAGTCTCAGCGAGAAATAGTTCGTGAAATGTTCAAAGAAGCAAATATACCACCAATTTTCAAATAAGGAATAGAGAGGGATTTTAGGAAACTAGCTGCTCATTTCGCCTACTTCTCTTGTGGATTTACTTGTTTAGGCAATTGCTATTGATAAGAATCTTGAAGCATCTAGAAGTCAATACATTAATAAGTGATTCGCAACACGGCTTTCCACGTGGACCTTCATGCTGTACAATTTTCTCAATATTTTGGCGGAATTCACACAAATGATTTTGACAGGGATAAAGCTGTAGATGTTGTCTATCTCGATATTATAAATCCGTTAGACACCATTCTATCTATAAGATTTTTAATAAACCTCACAGAGAATAGACTAGTAGGCAGCATATTAAAATGCATTGAAAACTGGCTGAAAAGCAATACAGAGAGAGTTGTACTAATTGGGATAGATCTTCGCATGCATCGGGTAACAATGGCGTTTTGCAGGTATCTATAGGCAGAGCCTTGATATTTTGATTATATTTGAAATCTATGGACAAGGGCACTATTATATAAAATGTGAAAATTTGCTGAAGATGCATAACTCTGTACCTGGTTAAAATAACATAAGCACTGCTAAAATTGGCCGAAAGACTTGATAGATTAGTCAAATCATTGTAAAGATGGCGGACAAAATTTAACGTGGAACATGAAAGTTAATTGTCGAGGTTTAGTGAGTGGGTAATCCCAGTCCCACTTCCTGAACATATATTTTATTACTGCACTAAGGTGAAGTGGAGGTGAAGTGTATCCAATACACCTACCGTAGCCACTTCCGGTGAATAAAATAACCACGGTGCTTCCCTTTTGAGTAAAATTAAGATAATGATCCCCTGAGTGTGTCCACACTCAGTAAAAGCCAGTCATGGGTGGACTGGTGTAATCTTGAGATTTAAGCCGAGTGGATTGCTCATTAATTACCAAAGGTTTGTGCAAAATAGTTAGACACACAGCTACAAAAATAATTTTTAATGTACATGAATTAGAAATAAGAAACAGCGTATAGAGGTATAAATAGAATTAATCTTTTAAATGAATAAGTAAGTCTACAAAATGTCGTGGGAATTATACTTGAAAATTACTCACTAGGATGCTTGCGTCTTAATGGCAGCCGACAGAATGAATGGAATAATATTATTGAATTAAGCACTGAATTAATCACCATTATGGGATCGGGATGGGAATTCTAGTTAACGAATAAACTGGTAAAGTTAGGGGAGTGGATAATTCACTTAACGATACCTTTGAGTTCGTAAGTATTTTTGAGAATGACGGTGAAGATCTTCTTCTGGTGACGATGATTGCACTAAGTCCGGACGTCCGAGTTTACAGAATGAAAAATAATCCTAGACCGCTGATATAATGATCCTATGCCGGATCACGAAGGTGAGCCAAACTGTGGCTCAAATTCGACTTCTTCTTCCTTGAAGTGACTGTCCGATTATTCGGCTCCTGGAGTGGGTAGCCGAAACCGATTAACTAGCTACTTCTAGCGTAATCCGCAGAGGGAGGTCCTGTGTAACCTCAGACTCTGAATGGGGGTCTGCGAGAAGTTTAGCATCTACAAGTACCGTGACAGCAACATACAAATCCACAGAAGTTTCTTTCTTACAACGGGCGAACTGTTTCCTTTGTGGAACGAGCTCCACAACCTCGACGTAGGTCCAAGGTCATCTAGCTGACTCCAGGGAGAAGTTTTCCTTTTATTTCCCTCACGAACAAAAGTCGGGAGAGAGCACCGAATTCTCATAAAATCCGTATCGCTGCGTGAAAGACCTTTTCATCTGCTGCCAGACAGAGTAAATCTTTCACACCTTTGCTACATGTCGCAGTTTACGACGGCGCGAAAACTCAGACCCTCGTCGGCTAGCAGGTATCTTTTAGCGGCAGACATTTCCCTGAACGGCAGTCTTGAATTTGCTTGTCTCAAAGGCTCGAAAAGGTGCTGGGAGAAAACGAGGTGAAAGGTGAATTTGGAATAGGGGAGGGACGCGCAGTTTGTGTCGGAGTATTTCTGCTTTCACTTTATGTACCAATGTACGTGGTATTTACACTTCTACATTAATGCATACAATAAGTCATTGATAGCTCTCCAATGCATTGCAATATGGGTGGTCAAATTTTCGATTTAGACAACAGGGAAATGTAATTTGGCTTCTTAATTTAGATTTATCTGAATTTTTCAAAATAATGTACTACAGATCCAAAATTTTAAATAGGGTTCTAGGATTCATAGCTAGACATTTTAGGTTTAAATAAATACCCTTACTTAAGGTGTTAGAAAGTCGCTGTGGACTGAAAATTTATTAACTTTTATTACAAGAGCTGTTGGGAATTGATTAAAGTTGAGAACAAGAGATGCTGGAAATGGCTTCCACTGATGTCCAGACATGCCTACACAAGAACGATTCGGATATTGGCACAAATCAATACCAATGTACGGTGTGTGGTATGTTAAATGGTGGTTATTAGTGCAACCTCTTACTCATCAAATGTATGCGAATTCCCTTAGAAAAAAGTATAACGATCAAAGTAAAAGACTTAAAGACTTCTGTCTTTTACCCCCTTGACTTAATTTATAGTGACTGAATAATCAGCAGCTGCGAGGCCAACTTATCGAATTATTGAAAATCCTAAATAGGTTGAATAATTCAAATTATAACTTACTATTTCTACTAGATAACCGAGAGGTGGACTATGAATAACAGTCTTTAAGCTAGAAAACAAATAATTTAGCATTGCACTAACACAGAATTGATTTCTTATAAAATAATACAAACCTGGAATAAGTTGAAATATATATATATATATATATATATATATATATATATATATATATATATATATATATATATAGATAGATAGATATATATATATATAATTTAAAGAGAATCACAAAAATAAATTTCTGAAAAAGTGAACTATAACCTTGAAAATTTATTATGGCTTGACTCTGTATGCTAAATATCACTCCGCTCCAATAATATTTAGTGATGCTGCCAGTTGATTATTTTTTTTTTAGAGAAATGTAAGTTGGTTGATTTTATTACAGAAGCATTGAATACTATTTAACAATATGTCGTACAACATTAATTTTGTCAAACACAGCTGTATGTGTACTTTGTTGATTACATGGTGTAATTGCAGACGTACATTTACTGTCCAACGGCAGACATACCTCAGTAGGCCTAACTGAGACTCAGATCGAGAGACAACCACTACTGCAGCTGCCAGTTGTTTCTTGTTTTATTCCTTTGAAGGTTGTTGTGTGAGCCGGTTCAGTTAACTATACCTCTTCTCGTGACTGTGTTCAGTTATTTTTCATCATGTCTGATTCAGGGAAAGCTCGAAAAGAAACTGAAATCTGGCTGACTCATAAAATAAGTGGTGTAAAACTTTCCTCGAATGGCGATGTATTACCACGTCTCTTTTCTAGTATTTATAATAAAAAACAATGAAAGAAGCATCAAATATTATATATTCAGAACTGGTTGAGATTTGGAATAAACTAAAGATACCAGCGAGAGACAAGCCACACATCCTTGCAAAGATTAAAGGTTAGTATGGTCAATATCGTATACTTCAAAGGTCAAATACAAAAAGAACTGAAAAACAAATATCCAATGAAGACAAATTTAAAGACAGTTTGCATGACATATTTGTCATTATTCATGCAAATGCACTCCAAATGATGTCAAACGATGAACATTGCTTACTCCTGGAAGCCAAACGAGAAAACGGAAGGCGAGGTTTCATGAGCGGAGTTTCGAAAATTAGCAGAGCTTCTTTGCAAAGAGCAATCTTTAACGGTTCAACTTGTATACAGTAGCTTCTCTACCGGTTGTAATGATGAAGATTAAACACAACCATGCCATTCTAACGCACCATCTGTAATCCACTAGGGAAACTAGGCCCAGGAAGCGAAGATCTGTGATGAAATTCTTTGTATTTTGGTTGCGGAGCTAAGTCCAGAAGAAGAGCAACTGTAGAATTGGTGTGATGAAGTTAATTAGACCGCCGAGATGTTGCTAAAATCTTCGCTTAGGGCTGGATTATCGCAGTGGGCAAGCACCCTGTGTACTTTGTCTCTCATTTGGTGAGTCAGATAGGCAGGGTCTTATAATAAGTTTTTCGGGGCACTTAAATAGTCCAGGCAAGTTGTAGGGGTTAACTTGGATTTCTTGGGGTTAATTTGTAGCGAGAAATTAAAGAATTTATCTAAGACGTTGTGTAGGTTATCCATTTCTCTTATTAATAAAATATCGTCTAGATATGTGAAGGCCTGGAGACTTTCCTGCTTAGCCCAGTAGTTGGCAATAAATTCGAGACAATATTGCATAATAAAGGCAGCTCTGCAAAATTCCATGGGTAAACGTTTGAAGCGCCATCTTTGACCTCCGAAAAATATCCCGAACTTGTGTCTAACACTTTGATGGAGAATAATGTGCTAGAACCCGTTAGAAAGGTCTAATTTTATGGCCATTTCTCCTTTTGTTTGGTTTGAGAGTTTAAAGCTTGGCGGAGTGAATTTCTTCGTAACTGAGGACATATCATAAATGAGCTTCTTAGAGTTATTGGGTTTTTCCACTCCAAAGACGCGGGTAACTCTGCTGATGTTATGGGTGGCTTTTAATTCTCGTGCTTAACTAGCTAAGCATTCTAGAGTCAGAGCTTTCAAAGTGTTTTTATCTCTTAGGCAAGAATATATTAACACCTTTTTCTTAAGCAGTCTTTATTACGTTATTCACTGGGGAAACTTTTTTCAAATCCCCTGGTTGCCCCATCTTGATTGGAGAGAAGAACTTAGTGATTTTAGGTTGAAGAGGATCTATATAGTAGGACTAATTTGTTATTGTCCGTTGTCATTTGCGTTGTTAGTATCCTTCTTCTTTTTGGTTATGGTTTGTTCTCCGTCTTTAGGTTCCATAATGTCTGGTGGGCCATTAAGGTAATTTATAAATGGATCCGTGCTTGCAGTTTCCAATCGGAAATAGTCTTGTTAACGTTGATAACTGTGGCTACCGCTAAGCCTGGTTGAGGAATAACAGTCACTGAAGGGGCGCACGTATGAAGTTGAACGGGCACTAATGTTATATCTATGATGTGGAGGCCCGTTAATTTGGCTGCGGCTTTTTCAAGATATGCCTGAGAGGGGAAGAGGCTAGGGACGTCTACGATCTGTATAACCGATGGAGGTTTAGTTATTGTGTGGGTACATGTTTTTGCAAGTTCACATCAAACACTTGTGAGACCTGCATATCTGGCGGAAACCAGGGATAAGAAGCACCGTTTGAATTAAAGTAGACACTATCGCACATATATGCGTGAATTTTTAAGGCACTTTTGGAAATTTTTGAGCTACGAGGGGCATTAAATAAGTTTTGCAATTCGGATATAAGGAAACTAGATATGAGGAAAAGTGTTTTATTATTTTTCAATATAACTACCTTCGACTTCAATGCATTTGCGCCACTTGTCTCTGAGGCTTCGAATTCCAGACAACCAGAAATTTCACGACTGCTGTTCAATCCACTCCTGGATGGCGATCTAGGCATCTTCATCATCCCAACACCGGCGTCCACGCAGTGCCGCCTTGAGCTAGTGGAATAAAAAGTAGTCGCTAGGGGCCAGATCTGGACTGTAGGGGAATGGTTGTGTTCCTTGAATCCGCACTCGCGCAGGGCAGCTTGTGCAACTCTGGCCTTGTGGACTTTGACGACGTTGAAGTCGATCATGTGGCTTGAGGCTTCTAAGGACCCAACAGGCAGAGACCTTGGTCATGGCAAAATTGTCGTGGATCATGTTGAAAACACTTCCATGTAATATTTCATGTTCTTGCTCAATTTGTTCGACCTTTACCTGTCGATTTTCAAGGATCATCCTCTCCACACGGGCCACATTGTCCTCGTTAGTTACGTCTGACGGGCATCCTAGACGGAGGTCATCTTCAAGGGACTCAGGACCATGGCGGAACTCCCTATTGCAGCGAGTAATGGTTGCATATGAGAGGGTGGTGTCGGTGTACACTGCAACCATGCGTTCATGGATCTCTTTTGCATTCTTGCCTTCCTTGGTCAAAAATTTAATCACTGCGCGGTGCTCAACCTTCTCCATTGTTGAAAAATTTGTGACTGACGATCTGCGATCAGCTACTGCTTCTTAAATAGACGAGGCAGGAGCATGCGGCTGCAGGTCCTGACTTGTAATAACTTGTCCTAACACCCCCACAAACAGCCATCCCCCTTCCTCTGTTTTGCCCTACTGATTTGCAAAACTTATTGACGGCCGCTCGTATCATAAGGCACACTCGTCACTTGCCCTGACACATTATTATTAATTATTAAATTGCTAATTTGATGACTAAGAAAGGATATATCAATAAGAGCACTGGTATAATCACTAATATGGGACCTAAGACTCGGACTATAGATTGGTCTATAGTTTAAGGATAGCGTTCCGAAATCACCTTTTGAGGAGTCGGATCCGGAGACCCATTCTACCATTGTGTCTGGCGGGCGGTTTTCTGCTTGCTGAACAATAGCTTTGAGGTTCCACATAGGAAAATGGAGAAAGGCTTAAGCTGTGGCTATAGTTCCGGATGAAGGGCCAGTAGAGAATGAGAATTCGGAAGGAGTGGGCGAAGGTGTTGAGCCATTCTTCCTCTGGCCAATTTTTGGAGGAAGGTCGACTCCTCTTCTCATCTTTCATCGCGCAGCTTTGAAGGATTCTGCTTGCGCAGTCGACGCCTACCAGCATATCCACCTCCGCGTCCTTTACTCATTGGGGCTTGAGGTTGTTTCACCTGCTGTTATGAGCCGCAGGGCGTCGAGGCCAGACTGTCCATGCTGCCATGGCCTTGGCGGGAAGCTGGATGTTGGAACCGATGGTTGCTCCTTCCTTAGCGTCTTTGAGGGCAATCGCTGGAGGAGCGATTTCCGCTCAAGGCTTGTGTTCGGACTGATGAATGGCCTGACCCTGTGTATGCCAACAGGAAGATAGTCTTCCTCCAGCTGAACTAACACAGTCTATCTGGAGTAATGATGGCTAAAATCTTGCTAATCTCTCGATTAACTAATGCAGCCATCTAGAAACGGTCCTTCTTTACAATTTCAGTAATAGTTGTCTTTTGTTTTTGAGGCCTTCTTTGGTCTACCTGTTGATTTTTGAGCCTTAAACATACTTCTTTCGTAATGGGTTGATGAGATATTATGGACTACACATTCGGAGCCGTTGAGAGTATCTACAATGGCTTCAATTTAACTGGGAGTAGCTTTGTGATCCCCTCGCCGACAAAGAGGCGTTAAGATGTCTTGGCAATATTAAATGGAAAATTAGTTTGAATTGATGATTTTGCTATTTAAAAAAGCTATTTTTCGGACTAGAAAACTTAGCGATATGATTCTCTAGGACGTTTCTTTGTTTCGCTTGGTTAGTCATAAAATTAATTTATATTTATACACTAAATAGATGTTTGTACACTCATCTTTATGAATAATTCATATTTTAACCATTTATTAAAGAAGGTCCGTCAACAAATAAAGTAGATGTTGTGAAAGAAAAATCACAGAGATTAAATTCTAAAATATACTTACCTTCTTCCTTTGTATCTTATACCTTAGGATAAAACATTAAAAATAAATTTTCAGCATCTTTTATTTTAAATTTATAGATAAACAGTGAGAAAGATGAGGGAGCAGAAGTTATATAAATCTCCTAAAAGTGTAATCGTATTTAAAATCTAATAGAAAAGCAATTTCATAACAAGATGGTAAAGCCTACTATAAAACGCATTGCATTGATTGACCTTCATATTGGGGAAAGTGGGCAGTAAAGTCATACACATATGACTAAACTCACTGCGATGATAATTATCAGACAAATATCACTTCTCTTAGCCATCACAAGTTTTCGGCATTTGGAACAGAACAAGTGCGATTGTTCAATAAAAATTTGGCAACTTATTAAATAGATGCGAAAACTAAATAAACCTACGAATGTTTAAAGAAAAAAACATCCAACTAAATGAAATATGAAATTACATATAAAAAAGAGATTTGTGTCAGAGCCAAATACAAATGAATAATTCATTTTTTGTAGCAACGGATAACCTAAGAAATTTTATAGCGGGTTATTTTTTAACCCTACTTGTTTGTATATTAATATCTTTAAAAATCAACGATTAATTTCCTAAAATTTCTATAGAGCGGTCGGAAAAGGAGGAGAAATTATTTCACAATTAAATAATGTAATTATTGTTAATTTTATTTCAATCTATAATTCACTTGCTTTCTTTCCATTGTTTTTGTTATTTTTAATAATATTCTAAATGATAGTTATTCTCTCTAACAAAATATTAGATTGCCCAGACATTATTGTCATTTTAGAATTTGTTAATTTATTAAAAATATAATCAAGGCTTTATTAGAGCTAGCAATGCCAGGACCTTTTTCAAGACAGTACTGCCAATGAAAATGGCCAAAATGTGTTTAGGGGGTCATATGTAGAAGTGGTAAAACGAATACTATAAATGAAACCTCGAAATATAGCAAAACATCAAGCTCCACTGCAATCAATTAATCTCAAACGACTTTGGCTTTATTCCTTTCGACATCTACATTCTAACGATTTTTTACGACTTTCTTTACAACCATCTGATCACTTAATTATCTTGCCCGGTGACAACGGCTAAATTTGCCCCCAGTCACCGAGTAGCTTTCTTCGACTACTCTTTGGTCGGGCAGTGATGGGTTTCACCCTCTCCCCCTACTGCTCCGTTGGTGGTATGGTTTTTAGCATCCATTCGTTATTTCACCCATTCCATCTACTAATCACATCTTTTATTTACCTCAGTGGCCCCCAAAACTAAGAAATGGTTGACCACCGGGCAAAAGAAGTTGACAGCTGATGTTACCATTTGTCTAACCAGACCTGGTATTGCAAATGTCCTAGTACACATGTTAAGACGCTCTCAACAAAGGACACAATGATAGTTTTGATGCAGTTATACAAGTTTTATTGTTTTAATCTAAATATTTGTTTCAAATTGTAATATTAATCAATGTGGCAGCCTTTCGCGGCAAGTACGCGCTTCAGGCGAGACCTAAAGGCTACGCACACGTTGCGGACGAAGCCTTTCCTCATGCTGGCACACATGCGGTTAACGAAGAAACTTATCTTCTCGACTTTGTTGTGGCTGACCTACCAGGCCTTGCCCTCGACATGCGCTTATATGGTGTAGACGATCAGAAGTTCAAGTTTGAATCCAACCACTCTAGCACCGTCTTGGCCATTTGGGACGGGGCACCAACCTACTGAAAGACTTACACCTCTTTCTTCTTCATCTTTGTCACCCAAGTCAGGAATTTTGTGACAAAGATGTCGCTTTATTTGGTCGAGGAAAGCCTGTAACCGGCCGCGAACTACACCTATGGCATCTTCTCATCATTCTAAGTCACGACTCCAAGCATCAGTACAAAAGCCGGGTGCTTAGTTATGGACACGTAGCGGAACTCGGAGACGTCCTGGCTGAAGCTTAAAACGTGTTCCTTCTGCTTGTTGGTGACCCGATCGATCATGAAGGATTATAATTGGAAAATAACTTAGAATCTGAATGTCATGAGTCTTCAAGTCGTTGAAAATGCGACGATAGTACTCCCGACGTTGTTCTCACAAAAGGGTCGGTGAGCAGATGGGATTTCCACACAATTCAAGCTCTAGCCTACATCCTGCTTGATGGTCCTCAACACCATGCTCACCAATATCTTTTTTTTTACAAGCGCACTAATTTTGACCTTTGAAGCAATTTCAAAGGCCTTTCTCACAACTTGAAGCCTGCCTGAACGATGTAAAACTTTAAAGTCTTGCCTTTTCTTGAGCCTCTCCGCAACTCTGTGGATGGGAAACTAGCTGACGTTTAGTCGCTTGGCGATATCAGACTTGTTGTGACCCGAGCGCAGGAGAGCAGAGCTCACGATTCTTCTCCTTTTCATCTTGACATAACAGCACATAATGGAATAGACGTTTTAAGGGCTCATGCTTCGATGACGAGGGGGCTCTTATTAAGGGGTTGTTATGCGTCTTTGAGTCCGACGGTTTCAATTGTTTTAAGATTATCCTCCTGACCTGCGAAACAAGATTGTATGGTAGATATATGCTCCGTCACGTCGAGATTAAGGTTCTTTTCATAGAAGAATAAAAGATTTCTCGTTGGTCATACATGAATGAGCCTTTTGTTCAATATAGCCGATTTCGGTCAAAGAGGAAAATATCGTGCCTTTCGGAAACGCAATAACATAAATGTGCACGTAATGCACACTGAAGAGCCGATGACCAGTTATTTGGTAAGGATTAAGCAACTGATGAGAGAGGATGGATAGGTTTCAGACCCGCCCGACAAAGCTTGTCACTTTGCCATGGATGTTGCGTGATGCGTATTGGTGGAAATTGTTTCTAGATTATGTACAGTGGCCCCCAAAAGTTTACAATTCACTGATAGAAATTAAAATTTACATATTTACAGAATTTGAAGAGGTTAATTAAATTTACATTGCACGTGAACTTCTATGTAATAAATGCAATGTAACAGTCCAAAAATCAAAATGGTGAACGGGAAAAAAATTATAAGGACAGGAGTGAAATTATAAATTTAATGTTTTGGAATGGCCAAGTTAATCTCTTGACCTGAATCCCTTTCAAAGATTTGTTGATGGATTTAAAGCTCATTTTCCAGAGACGAGATACGCCTAACTTGTTAAA
Source organism: Ceratothoa steindachneri (assembly GCA_963969495.1). Lineage (NCBI taxonomy): Eukaryota > Metazoa > Arthropoda > Malacostraca > Isopoda > Cymothoidae > Ceratothoa > Ceratothoa steindachneri. The sequence continues at coordinate 46,817,380 of OZ018319.1, forward strand.
TTTGAAGAATAGAACAAAATCAACCTTAACAATCTCAAGAAAGATCGTAGTAGACTACTCAAAGCGCCTGTAAGATATAATATACAACAAGAGTTATGCAACCAAATAGTAAACTATGTATATATGAAGGTGATGTAAACTCTGGCGTTGTTAAATTTCACTATTTTCCTTATGAAATATTTCCTGTTCACCATTTTCTTTTCTGATCGTTACATTGTATATATTGTATAAAGCTCCACGTGCGTTGTAATTTTAATTAACCTGCGTTAACTAATTATGTAAAATTGAATTTCTAAAAGTGTGATGTAAACTTCTGAGGGATACTGTATGTTTCGTTACCTACAAGTTTTAATACTGTCACTGCTTAGACTTTTATTACTGTCATTTCTTGAATTATTCCAAGTCAATGGAAAATCAAGTACATGAATAAGGGGTTGATCCTCCTCATTTTTCTAAGAGCTTTGCAATATATCCTTTTACCATAAAGCATTTCTAGCGCCTCAAGATGGAGCTCAAATCTCTGATGGAGAGGGAGAGAGCCATGTGATATAGGTTTATGCCATAAGAAAGTTTCTGCACAATTTGGTTCACTACCAGTGTTTTTCATTTCCAACGGGCTTCGTTTTGGCCAGTTGGAAACCAAAAGGGCGTTGGGTAAAAAATGAAAGAGCCAAGCTATTCCACCAAGCCGTTTGGCTCGGAAGAGGCAGCATTCAGAAAAATGATAATAGATTAACCAGAAAGCAATTAAAAGTCAGCCCTCGGAAGAAGGGTATGGATAGGAAAGCGTCGTGCTCTCGTACTTACTCGAATGTGGATAAAATGTAACGAGTTGCTGATCTCTTTTAAGAGACGAGAGACCACGATCACATTAGTAACATACTTGGCGGAGGATAAAGGAAAAAAGAGTCAATTTTCTTCCTTTCAAACTGAAATTATCGATTATTACAAGTTTGGGAACCAAAAGTATCGGTGATACCGATGAATCGATAACGCGGAAAAATATCGGATAACCAAAATCCTGATATCATTATCGCGATAACGTCCACCTATGGTCCCTCTGAGTTCTGTTTTCATGTGGGTTACGGCATATCCAGTGTGGCTATTTTCCTCTAATATAGCCTTGACAGCTTCTTTAGAATATGTGCTGAGAGCATTTATTTTTAGGGCAACTGCCATGAACTCCAAGCTAACAAGAGGAAAGGGCCGGCTTTTTTTCTCACTCCCTTTGAGCTATCCCCCCCCTAACCAAAAGGGGTAGGAGCTGTGCTGTCGGGCGCATAATACTGTCCGTCACAAACAAGAGAACAGAATGCGGTAATTTATACTTTATTGAAAATACTTGTTTAATTTCCATGATAATTTCACAGAATCTTCCTTGAAATTTTCTTAGGATATTGTTCAAGTTTACTTTTATATAACAGCGAAAAAAAGTTAGAAGAAAATTAATATTTAACTGGTGTTTGGGCTAAATTTGTAGATATTTAATGTTTCATTTTTTTATAAACATATCAATGTAATGGTAAACAGTAAACAGCGTTGGATAACATACAGAAGGAAGTTTTAAGTGAAAAAGATTTAGCTGACATTGAAAAATGGAAGTAATCAGAATAATGGAAAAAGTTTACATACATAATGATTATTCACCCTGGGTATCAAAATTTCGTCACCATTACATCACTACTCTTTTAAAAATATACAAGCTGTAAGACGTGACATGGACAGCTGCAATGGAGACTATAAAGCTGTTACTAGTAGAAAGAAATACAGCATGCGTTCTGAATATGTCTTTACGCAAGAATTCATCCAAAAACTCCAAGACAAGGTGATGAAAGACCTTACCAAGGGCATCTGGGACTTGGCGAGAGAGTTGAGTGTCAGAGTCACCACCATGAATCTGGCTCCTAATTTCACCTTTGTTAACAATTGCACAAATTGCGCAAGGGACAAATTCTGACAAGCATGCCAAAGCAAACCGCTTGACGGAGGGGAAAGAAGCTTTCTTGTACATGCACAAACATTCTGTTGAGCCGGTGATGATGTAGTTGTTACCATGCGAAAAGAACCTGTTTCAGAACAAGTGACACAAAGGTCAGGGCAACAGCTGGCTTGGCCATAGTCCATGCGAAGTTCTACGCATCATGAAGATCAAGCTTCGTCAAACTGTAATCGTCTGTGGGTGTGCTATAAGTGAGGGTGCCCATGACCTCTAACACGTTTAAGCAGGAGCTTAGGCTCAAATCAGACGGTTAAGTCGATGTGGTGGAGAATTGGTAAGGATGGCATGGGAAACTTTGCTGGAAACTAATCAACAACAGGAAGCTCCCTCGCTGCACCAGAAGGCGTCTCTCACCCTACCTTGTATGGATGCGAAAAATGTATCAGAGAAAAGTTCCTTCCAACTCGCTAATATAAAATGGCCGCTAAATTTACCAACCAAATACGGACTAATCCGTAGCGTGATGGCTAGAGTATTGGCGCTTAGATCTAACGGTACCGCTTTCGAAACTCATCAGTCCAAAACCTTTTATGAAGAAATCTCAAGAAGAAAACGAAAGTCAAGGAAAACGGAGAAAAATGCCTTAAGGACCAACTCATCAAGATGGACGAAGAAATCGGCACCACAAGATAAATGGAAGAAAATGAAGATACATCAAGAAAGAAAAACGAAGATTAAGAACCAACCCAGCCAACAAGAATACCTAAGTCAAAATAAAGGGAAGAGTAATGTTTGAAGGGCCAACTTCAAGAAAATGGACTTTCAGTCAAGAAGAAGAAGAAGATTCTATAAAGAGAAGATAAAGAAAAAAGCAAGAATTATATAAATAAATAAAGTTATAATAAAGAGGCCCTCCATAACCTTTCCGAACATAGTTGTCACATAAAATACAATCAACGATATCAGCTCCGTTGACAAAACACGAAGGCCTACCCCCAAGCTTGCGTAGTGACACACACAATGTACATAATGTACAATAATGACATCCTAAGCCAACAGGTAAACAATAAGCATACACACACTTTCCCATGCTGATAACGAGACCATTTTCGTCCGCGTCCTGGGACTAAGCAGAATCGTGCGCCATAAAGAAATGATACTGGATGCCAATACAAAATTTGAGGACAAGTAGCTTATATCTACGAATTCACAAAATACAAAAATGACGCGACGGTGCGCGAGATCGCTACATGCCCAACCTGCAAAGATACACACATATACCAGACTGAAGCACCCAACCAGACTAAGGCTTACATGCAAACTTCACAAAAATATTAGGGGAAACATTTGGCAAGCTCCTAAAATTACACTTAAACTGGCTCGAGAACTCTATTTACATTCAATGCACTTCCAAGAATTTCATAATCTCTTTCGTTTCTTATATATTTCAATGAAACCTTTATCATAAAATGTGTTCATTTTATTGTGGGAGCAAATTTTCATACTTAACCTATACTTTGACGCAGTAATAATAATTTATTGCATGGGGAAAAATGTTCCTCTTCATCGTGCCTTTCTTCCTAACATAACAACCACGACATCTTCTCACACTTCTTGGTTTTGTGAATTTTTTAAATATCAATTCTGATCTGAAACAGCAGGCCATCTATTCTATCAAAGTTACTAGTCCAGTAGCCCATTTGAAATGCTAGGCGGCTAAAAGGAATTTTAAAAGTTAATGTCCCACCAAAGTGAATAAATGTGAATACAAAAGATGTCTTTACGAGGGAAATTATGACGTGTTAAGTTTAAAAATTCCAAGAGACACCGGCAAATTGATTTACCTCTTAAAACTTGCTTCCCACAGGTAGAAGAAAATCAACCTTACTACTAGACCCACCAGTATCACCTTATTTTCATTTTACGTTTGGTTAAGATAAAATCTAATTTCGTGTTGGTCAGTGGTCGTTCCCATGAGAAATAAAGAAGTGAGAATTTGGCAGAGAATTTCATCAGAATATGGGCTACCGAATTTGGATTTTTTGTGAGAGTCGTGGAATACATTTTTGAGTCAAATAGGCTTAACAAAAACAGTTAAATAAGGAAATGGAAAATTTAAATGAGAGTAAGATTAGTCATTGAGACGTAAATAAACCAATAAGTATGAAAGAAAGAGTGGAAGTTCTATTAAATATAAAAGTTTATTTAAATTTGAATAATAAAATGAAAATTAAATTGAGTGATGCAAAAAGTATGATTAACTAATTTAAGATTACATAAAGCGATCTTTGGAATGTACATTTAAAACTACATACTAAAGGATTCTTCTGATCGAAAGAATTTGAATATAATGAATAAACGAGCAGATGTGAATACTCACTTGTAAGCTTAATGGCACTTCTCTTTAAGGATCCTAACTATACTAAAGGCAACTGTTGCTTGGGAGTAAGGAACGAGTAAGAATAGTTTTGCAGACGAGAGCTTATCTTCTTCTTTGAAAGTTGATTTATACTATACTTCACACAAAATAGTGAGCGTGAAGTGACAAGACAAGTAAAGCAGGTATTGTAACTGAACAATAAATAAGAGGCTTTTCCGTTTTGACAAAATTAGATTTAATTGACACAGCAGCACATTTGTCAATATGGAGATTTTCGTATGTCAGGTTAGGGCTACTGACCTCCGTTTGCTTTTCGTGTCCCGGAAAGGATAGCGGATAGCACGAAGGGCAACTACGCAATTGGGCCTTGCCCTAAATTGTGCAATTTTAATATGGGTTGCAATAAATCTCGTAAGGGTGATAGTTTACTTGTGACAATTACTACACTTAGCAGAATTAAATAAACTCTTTAGGAAGTTCTGGATATCAAACTGGGCGAAACAAATTAATCTTTACTACTGTAATAACAAAATTAAAATATAGATATGAATGATAAATGTAAAAGAATAACTGAGCTAATAGGTTTAGAATTTTGGCTCCCGTTGAGAGACCTAAGTATACACAAAATGGCCACACGTGACTGAAAAAGAAGACTCCAATTCCAGGTAGATCTGCCACACAAAGATTTTGATGCTCGAAATAAGCAGGGGTATGAGTGTTGGGGCATCAAATTCAATACGCTGTTATCACACAGAATTTCTCTGGTCAAGACAGATCAGCGCAGCTGTGTTTAATTTTGGGTGCTTTATCACCGTCTCCCACCCCTCCTAGTTTGATAACGCTGTCACACTCTCAGGTGGCAGCCATGTCTATCTTTCCCTCTTAGGTTAGAAGGGAATCTCTCTTCTTTCCTGTTCGCTTCGTCGATGCCCAAATTTATTAAGGTTCATGTTTGCTTAAGCTGCGTCCGTTGTCCGTTGGGAATCTTGCTTAATTCTTTTTCGCCTCGTCGATTTATGCAAGTCCTCAGCAAATAGAGAAAACCCTAACTTCTTGCTGTTCATAACCGCGTATCTGTTTCCCGTGAAGTGGTCCTCTAGCTCTTGTGATCTCGTCACCAGGTCGTCTTCGTGTAATCCGCCTTGATCAGAGGAAGATTACGGAAACCCATTTATACCCCGGAAGATTGTCCTTGGCTTCTCTCGTCTAACTACATTGGATGAGAATTCCTCTCTGGACGCCTCCGCATTGAGACCCCATTGATGAAGACCTGGCCATTGGTCTTCCACCTCCCCAGTTCATCCTCCAGAGGTAACCAGGAGTCCTTTCCTTGTAAGTCCCACCTCTTAGTTCGCAGTCCTAATAAAATTTTGCCAATAGACTTGCTAAATCTTTCATTCAATCCAACCTATTGGATTACTTATATATTTTCCCGGACCTAGTTTTCTTAAGTTTCCCTTTTATAATATTATTTTGTCTTACTGTCCATTACTTAGATTTGTATATTTATCTGTGCCCTTGTTCTTATTATTTGTATGAAAGTTAGTTTTGGAGAGGTGTTTACCTTGTGAATAACCTTTGAGACGAACCCGGCAAACGTATTCCCATTTAAAGAGCCAACCTAATAATAACGCACAGCGCCTAGAGTAGCTGCCTGGCGTACAGTAGTGGGTACCTTCAGAGACTTTTTTGTCACACGCCTTCGTCCCTCGACAATGAGCATCGAGCTCGATTACTTTCCAACAGCATGGGTTGGGTTTTCACTTAGGGCCGACTAGTATTCAGCCTGTTCGAAGTTATGATGGAGGATCCAACCTGTCTTGCCGTAACTAATGCCAGTCTCTCTAGGAAGCTTAAATGGATGAATCCTTTTGTTTTGTTTTTTTGTCTTCGGGCTCTTGGGGTATGCTACCAAGAGAGACAAAATAGACACTCGTAAGAACAATGCAAACAATCAGGTCCCTCGGTCGTATTTTAATTATTATAGTCTTATATAAGTCTAGAATCATTCGGAGGACACTAAATATCTTAATCAGTATTTAAGATTTATCACAACCCAATTCCCACCTACACTCTGCCAGCAATAAGAGTCTGCAAGCCTTCTTACCTTATGCCTCGTGTCCTCTTGACAAAATACTAATTTTCTGATGCCGATACTATACTATTTATACAGAACAGCAGGAAGTGAATTTTAGACAGTTCATGACATCTCGTTATATGAGATGTTTTATTCGAACTGAAGTTAAGTGTCTTCAAAATAAGGCGATCTCATTAGCATATTTTTAATCGAATTTTGCCTAACTGTTGTACTAAATTAGCTAATTGGCTATAATTGATGCATAGCATTCCCGTCCAAGGTGTTCCTCTCTTTCTTTCTCTGACAAATATAAATAACCATTAAAAGGATATTAATAACTCACAAATTTAAACGAAACCTACTAAATGAAAAGGATTTTAGTGAAGCTCATTATCAGTAGACTAGTTGAGTTAGCTCACCATTGGTTCGCATACATTTAAGCCAAATTAAGTAGACGATTTTGTACACAAATCATCTGTCCTCAAAATGGACTTCATCGATCATAAAAAATAAGTTCAGGTCAAAAAGGGAACTACAAGACTTAGATATCCTTAGACTCAGCAAGCGAACAGATCAATCAATTTTGTGTCAAGAGGGAAAATAAAAATAAAATAATATTCCAAATTACTTTCCTCCACCTAAATGACAATTACTCACAAAGGGATGTCAAGTTGAGCATGAAAATCCATACTGCGGCTGATATCTAAAGGGATGTGTAATCTTCCGGGCCCTACCATCAGAGGTTTGCCCTCACCCCAATGCCCACATTATTTTTCTTTTTCTAGCTTCATCATTTTCTTTGCAGATCTATATTTAAGAAATGTTTGCGTGATTCGGCTTCGTTTCACAATGCACTTTATATGTGAGAAGGAAAATTAGATAACTTTCAACTCCGTTTTTGTACAATACTAGTTGAGGATAACTGATATTAGATAATTAACAATCCTAATCAGAAATAAATTAAATAAATAAATATTTTTTACGGAAAATACGTTAAATTATCCACCGAATTTTTTTCTAATAAATTCATAATCGAGCAAATGTTTGATTATTTTAATCAGCTTTGGCCAATCCAAATAATACTTAAATAAAAGCCGATCAATATCGCAACAACGACTAGTGAATTCCAAATATTTCATAAATATTTACGACACACACTTCCTAATTTTACTTTTAGTGAAATAATTCATTTTTAACTCTCGATTAAAATAAAAATGATGTCATTTTCCCTTCTATTTAATTTCTAGTTATTGCAAATATTTTTTCCAACGTAAATATTGTACTCACATTTAATCACCCGCTTTGTGTGTTGTAGGCTAAATTCTACAACTTTTCTAAAAATTACATACCTTATTTTTCTCAGACTCTGTTCTCCTCAAAATAATTTAAAAATACAATAAAAGTCAGATAAACGATAAAATTTTATGGTTTTTGCTTCTGAATTTAAAATCATTCTCGAAAGAAGAGGACAACCAGCATATACAACATTCGCGTGGAGAAGAAGAAGAAGAAGAAGAAGAAGGTGACACATGTGCTAAAAACTGATTTGTTGGTTGCTCTGCTCTGTTGTTGAGGAAACTGGCTGCAAGTGATTATCGGTTTCTGCAGTTCCAAATAGGCAAAGAATTCCATTCGTTACAGGAACAAAGGAAAAGTTGATGTGAAAATTGGATTTGCCTTTATTTTCAATTTAGGCCATCAACGCCGGGTGAGACTTCTGGTCTGAATTGACAATAAAAACGATGAGTCGTCTGAAAATAGAATTTTATATGTAAGAAAAAATCGATTTACGTAAGATACTTTCTGATAATCATGTATTTTTACCCTTATTTTCTGTTAAACCGATTCCCTTTCACATGAAAGGGTTAAAGGGTTTGCAATATATATATATATACATATATATATATATATATATATATATATATATATATATATATATATATATATATATATATATATATAGTGCTTTTATATATAATTAAGGTAACTATAGATAACTTTTAACGAGTATCATTTACGTTTTGCCCTCAAGTGTCCTTGCGAATGACATATTCCAACGAAGTTAAATTCTGGGGAAGGGAAATACTATCTTGCAGTCTATCTCAATGATCTTGTATGTCTATTAAAGGCTCCTAAATTGTATGCTACATTTTTCTTAGGTAGTTATTGAAGTATAATAATGTTTTAGACTCTTAATTTAGAACACTTGGACCGTTGTTTGATTATCTCACTTATTTTATGGTAAACCGATTCCCTTTCACATGAAAGGGTTAAAGGGTTTGCAATATATATATATATACATATATATATATATATATATATATATATATATATATATATATATATATATATATATATATATATATATATATATATATATATATATATATATATATATATATATATATATATATATATATATATATATATATATATAGTGCTTTTATATATAATTAAGGTAACTATAGATAACTTTTAACCATTATCATTTACGTTTTGCCCTCAAGTGTCCTTGCGAATGACATATTCCAACGAAGTTAAATTCTGGGGAAGGGAAATACTATCTTGCAGTCTATCTCAATGATCTTGTATGTCTATTGAAGGCTCCTAAATTGTATGCTACATTTTTCTTAGGTAGTTATTGAAGTATAATAATGTTTTAGACTCTTAATTTAGAACACTTGGACCGTTGTTTGATTATCTCACTTATTTTATGGTTCTTTATACAATGTACTAAATTAATCATTCTTTCACTAATATTATTAAGATTTGTATACTCTTCCTGCTATTTATATTTTGCCTTCTTTCATTTCTCCTTATCATCAATTCCACAACCAGACGAACTTTAGCACGTCATCAGATTTTATTCAGTATTACCCTAATCCAAAGCTTTTAATTCTTTTGATAGTAAATTATAGGATTTATTCAAATAAAATATTTTGAATTTGAAGATCAAAATTCAATTTGTGGTGAGATTGGTTATAAAACGTCATTTGAATTAGAATGCTTTCTTTACATTAGCACCAAGCGATATATTAAATCCTAGAACCCCTTAATACTGGTTTTGGAAGTTGACCTATGCATATAAATCTAAGACTCAACTTCATTCGCTCAATGTTTTTGTGCCTACCATTTTATTATAACTTTAAAAAACATAAAATTCTTTTAAAAGTAGTTTCTTTTATTCTACTTCTCTTATTATTTATTAAAAGGCGGATTTTAATTACATATTTTGTCCATTTACAGAATCATTTTAATGTGATAAAATATGTTATGTATTTTTGAGTAGAAAATTATATTTTTGGTAGATCAAGGTCAAATCCGTGACGTTCACTCGCTTTGATCCGGCCAGATGGAGCGCAATAAATCTTTTGGGTAATTTGAAACCCCGAAGTGCGTGGATATCAATAAAATTAAGTATGAGTGCGGTTGGCCAAATTAGAATAACTCCTTACAGATTCTGGGCAGAGGAACTGGTGAACCAAAAAAATATACTTTATTATTTACGGGAAAATTACAAATAAAAGAATGGATTCATAAAGTTTCAATTTTAAGGTCAGATGAGCTCGGGAGTTAAAGGAACAACGAGAGGCGGATGCTGCGCCGACACACTAACACACACAATTTAAAGAAAACGGGACAGTGAATACATGACAGAGTTACTCGCTAGCCTACTTTTACAGATATGCTCCGGGGAGTTGTCGGAGAGAGAGATTGCAAAGAGGGAAATGCAATCGCCACGTTTAACCTCGGGGGATTACTACCCTAGACGGAAAGCAAGCCGATTCCAGAATAATAGTCACTTACCGATAGAATATCGTTTAATCTGGAGAGAATTCTTGCTCTCGAACTCGAGAGGTGGGGAGCAGATTTAAGACTTTACGTGTCGCGTTCAAGGGGCTGGCTGATATTACTTTCCTGAGGCCCACATCTGATATTTTATACGGGGCTCGCCGAAGTGATTTGTCCTGAGGTGCCGGAAGGGACTCTGCCTTATCAGATGCGGCGCCGACGGAAGGTAGCCTTAGCCTGGTTCACACGACTTAGCGGAGCTTCCGCCACTATCCTCGGTTTGTTAGGTACATCCATCTCTCTTGTTATCGCTGGAAGTGGATCGGCTTCTCAAGGCACTACTCAAAGATTCCCGTCCGCATGGCGCTTTCCTCTCAAACTATGACAATATTTTACCTCAAAAGCGGAGCAAAGGAATAAATTTTTTAAAATAAATCACAAAGAAATGTAGAAACTTACTATACAAAACTTTTGAGGTAACTATAAAATTAAATTATGTACTAGCAGTAACTGAACGAATAATAATTTTTTTACAAAGATATGGTTTAAATTTTCCTTCGTTAATCAATCCATTTGATCCTCAAAACCTTTTTTTATTTCGATAAGCTTGTCTCTAGATCTGCTCAAGTAGTTGGGACATCATTATGTTGTAATGTCTATTTGAATACATTCCTCAGAAAAAATGCTGCTATTGGTATTCTATCCTTGTATAACTGCCTTAATTGTTCGTAGAAATTCGATGGCATTACTTATTTCTTACTACTGCTAAAGTAAAATGAGGCCGAGTTCCCTTTACACTATAAATACTCTAAATTTTTTATTTATCTGGCCCCACATCTTAGAGGCTTTGTGCAGAGACAAACCAGTATTTTCTACATAATTTTACTAACTCATCATAATCACAGGCTTTATAATTCTGACCAATTTTGGCATGTTTTTCTATTCTTTCTGTGTCACTTTGGCTTATTTCTTATTGTACTTTTATTTATGAACTTGTAGTTAAAATCGTTAATAAAAATACTTTATGTTTAAAACCATATTATTCTGCGCTTAAGTTTGGTTCCTTTTCGTATAGTACTGTTTACGATCTTTTGCACAAGTTTGCACACGTTGCGCTTTAGATTTAATTTAGAAATTATCTAGAAAATTTAGATATAAATATTTATATTTCTAGATTTTACTCGGTCAAATATCACTTAGTCTTAAAATCTAATTCCCAGAAAAATAAGTTCTCTTCCCTCGAGCGCAGACCTTATGATGGCGGAGGTGACCTTAACGTTTTCAAGCCAAAGTTTTTGAATGCAATAACTATAATACCTCAAACCGTTTTCCAAGAAATTGGTAACCTATATAAGGATTAATAATGAAAATCTGACAAATTATTCAAATAATCAATTAGTGAGACTACAAAGTAATTCTGAAAGTAAAGGAGATGCTTTCATTTGTGTGGCAAATTGTGGGAAAGCGATGCGTAGAAAGAGTTTTCAATTGCCTCCAAAAAACTTCTTTGCTTTATTTGACAAACTTGATACTCTAGAAGAGACTCTTCTTGCGAGTTTCTGATTAGAATTAATGTTTCATTATCTATACAGAATAAACTTAGGAGTGTAAGAACACTTGTAAGTAAAGTCTCTCTCAATAGTTAAAGAAAAAATCACCTAGCTCATAATTTAGTCAGGATAAAAAGTTTTTAGATTGGACACGAGCTCCAGTGAATTACCTAAAAAAATAACAAAATTTAATTGGCCAGTGAAATTCAAATTATAAGTGGAAATACTCAGTACGGTTAGCGACGACTGAGATAAATTGAAAATAAATCCATATAAACAAATGCCTCCGAATTTAATTCGACGAAAATGGTGTCAGTTTTGAAAGGTTTAATAGCTAAATGAGTCTTCTGCCCATAGATGGTGCCACTGAGTGCCAAATCTGATAGCAGATTTGAAATCTCAAGTGTGAACAACCATATGTCCCATGGTCATATGAGTCATTTCTTGGCTCTAAATCGGTACAGTGAGACTTTAATTCTTTTAAAAAACAGCGACGCCTTGACCTGGCGCTTTGCCGCAAGTAAAAAAGCAAGCACACTCGCAAACATGGCCTCATATTGTTTACTTCGATTTGAGTGATGGCAACAGATTAAATTATACTTTTTATAGGCGCAAAGTCAAAAGTACATAATTTAAAGCGTGCACAGAAACTTTAAGAATTTAATATTTATTATTCCGGTATATAAGAAACAATTTTTTTTTTTAGCTAAACAATAGAAGGCCAATTTTGAATGCTATAAACCCACTTAAAAACGAAGCTGGACAGTATTTAGTAACTCGAAAATCTTCGCACGAGATTTTAATTTAAACATTTTATTAATGGTTCACAAATGAAGATAAAATAGATTTACATGACACACATACTCGTACGTTATATGTTATTATGTTGTCGCATGCCGATTTAATTCTCTTTATTAAAAAAAATTAATGTTCCTAAATTAATTGATTTTAATGAAGAGCATCCTTAACACTTGAAGGAATTCAAAATAGAGATTGCTGGTCCATTATCGGGTATTTCTCAACGAAATTCTAAATCAAAGTGTTGTTTCAGATGCATTTAAACTGACAAATGTTAAGCAAATTAAAAAAAGGAATAAAGAAGACTCAACAAACTATAGACCTATTAGTTTGTTTAAGTTCGTTGGTAAATTAATAAAACCTATGCTCAGTTAGATCAGTTCGATCAGTTGATCAGTTAGATAATTTTGATTTATTAAACAGCAAACAACATGGATTTATGAAGCATCTTCTTAATAATGAAAGATACCTGCCTTATTTTCAAAACAAGACTGTTATTAATGAATATTTTAGGACTGTACATATAAATAATGTACCTGAACTTCAAAAAGGTTTTTGATCCAGTTCCTTATAGAAACAAATTATGGACAAATTTAGGGTGAATCAGATTTGGAAGCAAAATGAAAAAAATAATTTATAATTAACTAATGAAAAACCGGCATGAGTAGTCATAGATCACTAATCGTCCGAAAGTGTATCTCGCAGGAATCGTCTTGTGTCCTCGAATATTGATATTGAATGGAACTTGCCAACTAAAGGTTTTTTTTTCGAATGATACCAATCTCGGGCATAAGGCTCAACACATAAATGATGGGAGGGTGGAGGGAGGGATATTTAGCAAGATTTTAATAAGTTATGATATGGTTTAATATATGGCAGTTTCTGTTTAAACTACTAATAATAGGTTCTTGGCAAGAGAATTGAGAACATTGATCCTAACATAATTCGATTCAATCTAAATATTTCTCTGAGGTTTACGATGATTCTTAACTCCTTACGCAATTTAAATCTTACAATTCTCAACTTTTTTGCCAGTGTTATAAATAGGCTAATTAAAAGATCCGTTCATCCCATCGTTGGTGAACGCTCCAGATTGGATAATGGGATTGTGCATTAAGTTCAGTTTTGCTATCGCTGGCAAACACGAAGGCGCTACTGGGATGGAGAGGTGACGAAGTGAAATTGTGTCTTGACACCAAACAACGATAATTATATAACCCTTTGAGTTTTTCTAGTAAGCTGCATGTGTACATGAGTATACGCATAGAGAACAATAGTTCTCCATTTGTAGTATTTGGGGAGTAGAGAGTTCTAGATAGAGGTTCCACTTTTGTTGTCTGACGGCTGTCCCTTTCCGGGCCAGGTGGACGGGCACCACGGGTCCTCATCCATCTCCTAAACTTTCACGTTTTGGCTGCAAGCACCACACCTTTGTAAACCGCCTTAGCCGGTGTGCCTAACCACGTGAGGAGATGGTGTTTACACTGCACGACCAAGCTAGGTGGAGGATATGAATCTAGCAGGCAACGGCTAGCCGGGCGGAGGAGACCCTCGACTGATCCAACGGCTAAGTGTAGGGGAGTAAACATTTCAAATCAGGTGTGGAGCCCCGAAGATGGTCCAGTGCGCTGTGCTCACTGACTCCGCCAGCTCTTGCAGTCAGTCTTTGGTGCCAAATGTATGTACTGCTCTGCAATCTTTTCATTGACACCTTTGAGCCCAAAGGGAAATATTGACAAAAGGGCAACCCAGGATCTACATACACTTTACCCAAGCCTGCACCCTGGAAAGGGCACTGGAGTGCAGCTGTCTCTGCGACAGAAACAATACTGGATGTGGCAGTGACTAGTTATAAGACTACGAGGGTATTGGCGTAAGATCGGACGCTACGGGCTATCTCCAACCGTTGGAGGAATCATTGCGTCTCACTGGTTAGCTATCGTTCCTCCAAAATGGTGCTGACCCGTCACAGTCTGTCTGCTCCAATGGGTGTCAGGAGTTCACAGAAAATAACTAAAAGCAGACTACAAACCCTACACCAGGAAAAGATAGAAGAAAGACAAGAAAGTTACCACCGCTGATGCTGGCAACTTGAAATGTCAGAACATGTGTCCTTGCCTCTCCGACCGCCTCCAAAAGATATATGATTCAAGAAAAACCACAAATATCAATCGCGAGATGAAGAGGCTCAATATAGATATCACTGCACTTCAGAAAACTAGATTTCCATCTAATGGCAGCTGAAAAGTAAAGCACTATACATTCTTATGCATAGAAAGCCCCCAGAGGAGCACCAAGTAAATGGCGTAGGTTTTGCAGTGAGAAACTCTCTAATGTCTTCAATCGAACTCCTTTCAGAAGGCAGGGCCCACATCTTCTCCCTTCACCTCACAACCACCTCAAGCCCCGGGAAACATCATAAGCATCTGCGCCCCCTAGCTTTGTTCTTCAGCAGAGGCAAAGGACGAGTTTTATGAGGAGCTCAAAACCGCCATCGTGAAGCTACCTACATCAAAACACTTGTTTCTACTTGACGATATTAACGCTCAGAGTGGCTCAGGCCATATCTCTTGGCCTAAAATTCATCGGCCACTTAGGCTTCGGCAAACTAAATGAGAATGGGAAAAGACTCCTCCAGATATGCTACTTTTATGACCTCTCCACCAGGAACACGTTTTTCAACACAAAAGCTAGTTACAGAGTGTCCTGGTGACACCACAGATCCCGTGACTGGCAGCAGTTGGATCTCGTCATCCTCAAACACCCTCTTTGAAATGTGTCCTCACTGCATGCAGCTATCACAGCGCTAACTGTGATACTGATCAGTCCATGGTCGGCTGTAAGGTGCGTCTTTAGCCCAAGCGTATCCATCGATCAAAGCAGAAAGGACTGCCTCCAATGAACATAGCCAATTTATCACTCCCTGAGCCCACCGAACGCTTTTCACCCACCATTTCAGAGGCCCTTAACATCTTCCCAACTAGCAGCGCGGAAGAGAGATAGCAACACATCCCCAACGCCATATACAAGTCTGTTATTGAAAACTTTGGAAAGAGAAAGCAGAAAACCCCCGAATGGTTTGAAGCTGGAATCTCATCCAAAAGGACTGCCTCACTCAATGACAAGCAAAATTGCTGTAAAAAGACACTCGCTGCCATTAGGATGACCAGAAGCGATGCCCAACGAATTGATAGATAGTGTACCAACAACTTTTGGCAGTACCTGTCTCAAAGCACCCAGCTGTTTGGCGAATGCGGCGATATTCGAGCCATGTATGACGGCATGAAAAAGGTCTTCGGCGCATGTACCATTAAGTTCACCCCGCTGAAGTCTAATACTAGGGAAATCATCACCGACCGTGCAAAGCAAATGTATAGATAGGCAGAGTATAACTAAAAGCTATGCTCGAGGGAGACCGTCGTCATAGACAGAGAGATGGGAAATACGAGCCCCCTGCCACTCATCGAAGAGCTCGACGATCCACCCACCACTGAACAACTCAGCGAGGCAATTAACTCTCTAGTCAGCGGCAAAGCTCCAGGGAACGATGGCATTTCCCCCAGGGTCATCGAAGCAGCCTCCTGGACTATCTCCACGAACTCTTGTTGCACTGCTTGGAAGAAGGAATTGTACCTCAGGACATGAGAAATGACAAGATGATCAGGCCTTACAAAAACAAAGGTGATCGCAGCGGTTGTAGCAACTATCGTGGAATATCTCTGTTGAACACTGTTGGGAAAACCTTCGCCCGTGAGACACTGAACAGATGGCAGCCGCTAGCAGTGCGTGTCTACCCATAAGCCCAATGCGGGTTTAAAACCAAAAGATCATTGATTGACATGATATTCTCTCTGAGGCAGCTGCAAGAGAATTTCCGCGAGCAGAGTAGCTCCTTATTCATCGCCTTCATATACCTGATCTAAGCGTTCAACCTGATCAACAGTTTAGTCTTGTTCATACTCCTGCAGAGAATCGGATTTTCACCCAAGCTCTTGAGGATGATAATTTCCTTCCACGAAGACAAGAAAGGCAACTTCAGTATGAGAGTTCCTCCTCGGATCCCTTCCTCATCAAGATTGGAGTGAAGCAGGGTTGTGTGCTCGCTCCGAAACCTTTCGGCATCCTGTTCTCCCTGTTGCTGCGCTAAGCCATCAATCAATCTGAAGAGGGCGTCTACCAACACACCAGAAGCAATTGCAGCGTGTTTAACGTCGCACACCATGCAAAGACAAAGGTTCCTAAACTCCTCGTTCGCGAGATGCTGTTTGCGGACGATGACGCTATGACAACACACCCTAAGGCTGCCATGCAAGAGCTCATTAGATGTGTTGCTCTTGCCTGCAAAGATTTTGGCCGCATGATCAGCATCAGAAAGACCAACATTTTGAGTCAAGATGCTAGGTCATCTCCGCCTAATCTTCCCTTATTTAACACAAGGTTTGGCTGGATCGAGGTAGTATCCGCTAGTCCTACACACGAAGACACGTCACGATTCTCGGTTCGGCTCCCCCTTGGTTTGAAAGGAAAATGTACGGGCAAATAGATGGCATCGCGATGGGTTCACCACTTGTCGTCCTTTTTGCCAATTTTTACATGGGCTAAGTTGAGAACAAGATTTTTAAAAGCAATATAGCGCTCAAGCCTCCCTTCTACGCGCGCTATATCAATGACATAATTTTGAATACGAATAACCTCGAACAAGTGAGCGGCCGAGTTGAAACATTCCAACTCGTGCCTGAATTTTATGCATGAAACGGAAGATGAAGGATCCCTTCTCTTCCTTGATATCCTCATAAATGCCCAGAAGTCCAAATTTGTGACCCAAGTATACTTGTGCTTCTGCTTAAACGGTTCCTCTAAGTCTCATTCACGCTACAAGAGATCAATCATCAATGCCTTAGTTAAAAGTGCAAGTTCTCATTCATCCTCTTGGACAGCTGTTGATCTCTAACTTAAAACCCTTCGCACTGGCTCAAAACGAGTAGTGTATGTAGCATTTCGGCTAAAAGTGAACATTTCTCTCACTCTGACTCCTAAAACCAGAAAAGATCGCTCTATTCTGACCCAAAGACGGCTGATTTTCATAAACGAACAATAAATATACCGTTTCTCAACGAATATAGACCTAGGAATTAAATCAGATACCAACGAATACAGAAAACACGTCAAAGAAAGACTATAAACTTCATACTAGTTCTACGGTTGATGTATAGATTCAGAGAACTAAGCAGAATAACGAAAAAAAACACTGATGAAATCACTACTGCTATATCTAGTTGCAGTATTGTTCATCATACCCGAAACACGAAAAAAAGATGCTGCAGAACGTATAAAACAAAGCAATGTACCTTATAACAAATAAATAGGAATCGAAAGACAAAAACAGAAAGACCTACACAAACATATCACTATGCAACTAATAAACAAGCTTCTAGACAAAATGGCACGCAAAATGAAATATAAATGTTAGATAAACTAGGAAAGGGGCATACAGTTTGTGGATACAAAGCTAACTCATGTTCCCCCACCCCCTCTTTATACCTGAGTTGAAAAACTACACAAGAATAATAATGGTTTTGACCCCTTTTAACAATGATAAATAAACAGATAACTAAATAAATTAATTAATGGCAGAGATTAGCTCGTTCTCCAGGCAGGAGATAGGGTTAAAACGGTTTGAAACAGAATAAAATGATTTCACCAAAACGAATAGAGGTCAGAAGGATCCTCGCTGGGATCAAAAATTATCAATAAAATAATATACAAGGTCTGCTGACTATGGTCGCGTGCTCTCACTTATTCTGATTTATGCCCTTATCTCTTTCTAAACTTTCAATAATTACCGGATTAACCTTGGGAGGACCTAGGCAAATATATCATTCGAAAGAGAATGTAAAACAACATAAAGGTTACAAATTTCGCTATGCGCCAAATAGTTTTGATTTTATTGCCAAATAATTCTTTTGCTAACCTTAGGAGGAGTTTGGTAATTATATCGCTCGAAAGATAATGTGAACCAACCTAAGGTTTTCAAATTTCGTTAGAATAGGCTTAATACTTATGATGTAATATCCAAAACAAAATAATTCCCATGCTAATCTTGGAAGGACCTTGCCAATTATATGTTTCGAAAGAGAATGTAAAACAACACAAGGAGTTTCAATTTTTGTTAGAATCGGCGGAATAGTTAAAATGTTATTACAAAATTATAAAATAGCAAAACGGCAACCGACTGACCGAGGTCAGAACAACCGACACAGTCATACAGTTGCACGTGACTAAAAAAAAAGGAAGAAGACTAGAAAAAGAATGGAAGGCTTCTGGATAAGCTCATGGTTTGACTTCCACGTTAATTAGTAAGTCCTCACATCAAGAAAGACTTGGCTGGCAGTAAGCACCCTATGCTAGTTAATTTAACCTTATAAGGCAAACCAACTATGGCACGCTTTATTACTTTCCCTATTATTTCCACATTCAATCCTGTCTTTTGTTTTCTTACTCTATCCCACTCCGTCTTCTGGCTGAACCCGACTTATCCATGGCCTATTTATCGGCTAGAAGTGGGAGAGGAAGATAGGAAAAGGGATCGACTTGCGCTGCCACCCGCCCCTCTCTCCAGTCCTTTAAAAGTTTTCCTCTCTTAATATAAGAAAATAAAAGAAAGAATTTCATTCTTCGCTGCTCATCACCACAAACCAATAACATCAGCACGTAAGGAGGCAATATGGATGGATAGGTCTACATTAAAACCATCTCAACAATAACGAAGGCTTATTGCCAAATTACAATTAAGTTTTTGAATACGAGAAAATAAAATGGATCTCCCTCAGCTAATTTATAATATTTAGATAGATACCAAAATTTGCATTCGTCAGTTAAAATGTTTAAAAATAAAATTTATTAAGACAAACTGCAACCAGGGCTTTATGAAAGCACACAAACAATAAAAAAATGAACAAAATAAACATGTCAAAACATGTATCATCAGCAATACCAAAATGATACAGGAAGCTCATTATCGGGGCGATTGTCCCTGGCCAATGATGAGAGTAATTATTCTTGGGGGCATTCTTTCCACGATATAACGCCTCATGAGGCATGTGGTCCTAGCCCAGTCTTCGGTGATGACTTCAATTAGTTGTTGTCATATTAGAAAATCACATTCCAAGCATTTCTTGAGAAGTATCGGGCTTAGGGGACCATTAACTTTCTCAAGACACATGAAGTAGATATGCAGCCTCTTAACATTAATTAGCACCTACTCTGTTTTACAGTGTTAGAAATGCAGAGTATATTGCACAGTCTTACACATGTGAATGTGTGAGCGTGCATGCACGCAAGTAAGGCAAAAGAGAATAGTTTGGATTTTCTCTCGTATTGGGTTCTCCCCCAACCCCCTCGCTCCGTCTGGCTCATTCTACACTATTGAAGACAGAGCGAGTGGCTTGTGGTTTATGAGTATTTATGGTTCGTGAGGATGTTGTGCTCTTATGACCGTCATGGAAGAATATTGACCTTTCTCACCTCGTCAGTGGGCATGCCGGTTTATGGCTTTACTAGGGGTAGAGGGTATTTTGGGTTCGGACACCTTCCCTCGACTCCTTCCACCTAATCATCCCCCAACTCCCTCTTTTCCCATTCCTTGAAACTCCTTTGCAGGAGGGACAAAGGGCCACTATTCATCACAAGCTGGAGGAAGAAACAACTAGCTGAAACAACTTTTTACTCAAACTTCTGGTCTATGGGCAGAACCGTTGTGAAGCTTGGAAGAAGAAGGAACTGTCTACACTCAAAACTCTCTTCAAACGCTCGGACTCCGCCGGACAGAAAACTTCTAAAGTGTAAGGCAACGCGAACAACTCCTCCTCCTATTTAAGGTCGTCCTTGACCGGGTTCTCCGGCCAAGGTAAGTTTTTATACCAAATTTCTCGCATTGGTTCTGCTAGTTACTCTTGAATTCCCATCAAACTCTCTCTCCCCTTTGCCCCCCTCTCTCGCATAAATTCTTTTAACCTTGAGTCCCTTCAACTCTTAACCTTCTATGCATTTCGGAACAAACAAATTTCTCTTAACCTCTCCTAGACTCTTAAAATACCCTTAAACTAAACTCTAACTAACGAGGGCATTCGGAACTAAACATCGTTTTGAATAAGTTCTCTGGAGAGATCACTATACTTTCAAAATCAATTGGACACTAATGTCTCTCACTTAAGCGCTATCAACTTGCTTAGCTTTGCCTTGCTTTCGGGGCTAAAGTTCTAACAACATTGGAAAGTATATTATTTATTTCCATTAGTTATTCTAAGGAAAATCCCGATTGATTTGGAGAAGTCTATCTTCCCAGAGATACCCTCAGTGGGTTACATTTTTCTCAACCGAGCTTCCCGTTTTCGTTTAAAACGCAAAAGGGCCGAAAATCTCAAATTTCCATTTCTAGTGAAATTAAATCCCACATCAAACTCATGGTCAGAAATAGGGCGTTATTTAAACGTAAAAACACCGTGATCTTTATTAAAATTAGCTCTGAGTTATAAGAGGCGAAAGCCATTGCCCCCGATGTATTGCGACTAAGATTTATACGGTCAAGTCCCAATTTGCTTCTGTGAATGATTTAGATAGTCAGATTCTTGAGGCTTGCGAATCCCTCTGCGCAGATGGAGGGGACGAATTAATTGTAGACATATAGCTTTCCGTTCAGGTCGAATACGATCTTGAGTTTAAATCTCAATTAATTAAGTTTTTGCTGAATAGGAAATCTTGATCCACATAGGCCTCCTCGGATTCTAACGTTAAATTCTCGGATCTCAAAGATATTTTGAGCACTTTGGGCATACCCGTAATACGACCCCCCCCACCTCCCATCTGTATTAGCATGCATCGCCTTTCACGGTACGAAAGATAAACTTAATTATCATTCCTTTATATCACAATTTGAAAACCTTGTAGTTTCGAGGAGTAACCTTTCTGCTGTCTCCAAACTTATGTATTTAAAGGGTTCTCTTAAAGATTACGCGTACTCCATAGCCCGACTCAAGTCTTCACAAACTATCAGTTTTGGTCAATGAAATACGGGCCACCATCTTGTACGAATTAAAAGGATTTGGGATTAATTTTTTCAAGGAAGACAGCGTTGGAAATATTATGGTATCCCATGTAATTTATAGTAAATTACCTTCAAACGTTAAAAAAGGAGCTAAAAGTGACTAGCAAGACTGACTTTTCTTCCGTAGCACAAATCTTAGACAACTGTATCAGAATAATCAGAAGCCTCGAAAAGTTGATCTGCTTTTCGGGCTCCGGCATGGAGCAGTACCCCTGAAGAAGTGCTTAACATAAATAACCCTTCTTGGCCTCCTGCTTTCAAAACTGTTTATAATTCTCAGTACCTCTGCTCTAAGCCTCCAATATCTGTCAAACTTTAAAACTCGGTGTAGAGGCGTCACTTTCAAAGAGCAAGTCAAAACCCAATCATAATTTCAAAACTCAAACTTCGAATTCAATCCTCCCATCAAACTTAAACTCAAACTCCCTTCCTTCTAGGTTCAAGTTGTGCTCCGGTACTCATAACATGGTTAGTTGTTGCATATATGAAACCCCTAATAGTAGGATTCAACGTTGTTAGAACTAAATATGTGTTCTTGTTATTCCTTCTCGCGACATTCCCCAAAATCGTGCCTAGCGATCAAACGCTTCCTCTTGTAACCGTGTAAGTTCCTCCAGGAGAAAACGCACATATCTTCTCTTTGCCCGATCCCTGTCAGACGCAATGTAAGTTCATGACTAAATCTGAGGCAGATTATGACTCTAGAGACTGATGTGGAAGTAGCCAAAGGTTCCCTTAGTTCAAAACTTCATTCAGATTACCTACTCTTACAAGGTATCTTGTAAGAGTATCCGTCGCTTTCCAAATGGTTGCGAATCTGGAGGAATTACCCTCCTATTCGTGTATGATCACAACATTCATCGGGTCAAAAATCACGCGCATAGGGGCAATGGAGGCGGTCTTTCGCTTTGGATCTCTCCAAATGTCGATCAAATTCTTGGTCGATTCTAATTTAAACTTGGATTTTACGATGAAAGGAGTCGAAGGTGCAATTCTGGTCCTGAAGAAAAAGGACATGCCACTGGCAGACGAAGCCTTTTCCCAACCCTTTGTTCAAAGGGATGGAATAACGGGAATAAGATATCTGCAGGTGGTCGATGCCATACAAAATATGAAGTTCTCAAATAGATGTTGCATCGAAGAAGCCTCTCTTGAGCAGAGAAGGGCCTGATAGCTTATGGAAGTATCTACCAAATAAGCGATACCTCGATAATAGAGAGTTACTCGCTTTATCCCTGGCCCCAGGCCGCCATGTTTCAAAAAACAGCCATTGATCTTTAGTTAGTTGCAGTTACCAATTCAAGGGTGGGCTGGCCCTTTGGGGAGCACTTCACTCCAAATAACCACAAACATACCCCATAACACTCAAACTACTTGTACACGGATAATGGTAATCTGAAGAGGGCTGGTTCCACCGATTCCGAGAACGAGGTGGGGAACGAAGTGATAAATCAGGTTAATTTTCCCCAAGGGCCTATCTGTTTGGTTTTGAATTTCTCGGATTAAAGGATGCCGATTGACGGATGTAAAATTAAGCAGTTTATCAGACTACCACGATAATACGACCTATGTTAAATTGCTTTCTGAAATATTGCCAGGCGCCTTCTCTAAACAAGGCTTACTTCGGAGGAATAAATTTACTTGCTTCTCTGTTTACCTTTCTTTGTAGATTTCGGTCTAAAAAATTGTTCTACTTTCCGACATTAAACAAGCCTTCCTTCAAATTCGATTGAAGTCAGAGGGGGAAAAAGAATAGTTTCTGCTTTTTTTTTGGCTTAACGAAGGCAGACTCGTTTTTTTATTGATAAAAGTCCCTCGTCTTCGATCTAACCTGCCCCACGTTTGCGTTAAATTTCATATAAAACATCCTCTCGAAAGATTTCATAAATATTTTCACCCTTAAGTTTAAATAATTAATTGCCCCTAAATCCGATGAAATCGTTAAAACTAAGCGTAAAGTCCTATCGATTATTTCTAAATTGTTTGCCCCCCTCGGATTATATAGGCGTTTTCTAATTCTTAGTAGGTTGCTTTTGAGACAGTTGTAGTCTATGAGGTTGGATTAAGATAGTCAAATTTCTTGCCACGATGTCTTGTCTTGGGAAAACTTTGCACCGATCTGGTGAATTGGTCGAAGTGAAAATTACAACGCTATACCGTTGTGGATGATGGTGCGACAGAACTAAAAATAATTTGCGATGAGAGCACATCTCACTACAGATTTCGATCTATTGTTTCCGAAAAATTATCTAATTTAATTATTCAAAATCTTTATTTGAAATGCAAACATCTTGAGCTTTACTCCACTCTCACCCACCTTATGAAAGAAGGATTTTGGATTGCCTCCACTCGCCAACTGTTAAGAAAGTTCATAGCTATTGTTTTACCTTCAAAAGGTTTTTATTCCTTTGCTTTTAACCACCAAAAGATGCCATATTTCCCCAAAACTCAAACATCATTTCAAAGTTTATTCAAAACTTCAAACTCGTGATCAAGTATGACACTTGATCACCTCAAAACTTATCAAAAATCATCCAAACTTCATCAAGCCTAATACTTGATCATTTCCAAACTTCTTTCATGATCAAGCATGACACTTGATCATCTTAAAGCTAATCAAAGTTAATTCAAAACTTCAAACTCATGATCAAGTCTGATACTTGATCACCAAACTACATTCAAAACTTAAAATTCCTCTCTAAAGTTGCCCCTTCAGATACCTCCCTGTCATAGTATTGCAAGGACCAAGTGGTGGTGTACATACGTAGAGGTTTGTTACGTACTTCCAAAACTCCGTGATTAAGTTTTCTCTAAGAGTGCTATATTATTATTATTATTACGTTATTTTAATCTTTAAGGATTTCTAGTGCCATGCTCAGCGTTTCGAGGATTGAATTAAATACTTCTAAGAAAATAGAATTTTAATTATAACATAAAACAAAGTGAAATAAAACTAAACAAACTACACAGCTATGAGCAAACAAGTAAATCCTTTGTCGAATGGGGAGTGTTTGAGGAAGTTCACTGGAGTATTGCTCAATGGCGAGGACTATCTCTGGGTTCTGTTGTAAATCTGGATAGGGGTTTCTCTGACGAGAGATGATTGAACATGTTTCTCAATACAAGCTAACCTAAATTTCGGTGTGACCACCAGAACCTGGCTCAGCATGAGCTTCTTCCGTGTTCCTTTCGTTGGATTGCCGGAAACTCTAGCCGGACTTCTTCATTTCGATCAATAACTCGATCTTCTTGAGACAAGATGCAAATTTTCGGCGTGACCACCAGGACCTGGCTCAGGATGAGATTCTTCTATGTGCTTTTCGTTGGGTTGCCGGGCACTCTAGCCGCACTTCCTCGTCCCGATCGCTAACTCACGTTTCGTTCTTCTACAGTTATGGGCATATTGAGTTTACCACCCCAAAGAGGTTAGGCGAAGGAGGGGGGGGTGAGATGAGGTCTTGGAAATTAAGCCTCTTCCTCTCACAGTGCTTCTCCAAGCGTCTTTCACTTAGCCCTAAAGTCACCTTCTGGAGTTTGGTCGACGCTCCTCTAATTTCGTCAATGAAGTGAAATTAAATACCAACTAATGTTAGACTTGCCGGAAGCAAAATGTAATGATACGTCCATTATGTGGTTGTGGGAGACCTTTCTGGTGATCTTCGAGGCGAAGGGAGAGAGGGAGGGGGGGTATTAATTAATCGGGTTACGCCGCCAAATGCCAGGACGTTGCTGTTACCGAACTTGGATTCTGTTTTGAAGGTGGGATATCGATTTCCCTACATTCCTCCCTTCGAAGAGGTTAATGGAGGGGAGAACTCCAGTGAAAAAAACAAAACAAACAAACAAAGATCATCTACAAAAGCAAACTTACATGTCTTAGACCACAATACTGATTATTACCGCGAGCTGGGATCAACCATTCTTTTAACTTAAATTTCTTTGGACTCGGGCGAACACGCGCGTGCGTACAAAGGCAAGTGATCAACATAGGCCTCGCGAGCCTACTGGGGTACGTTTCACAACACCCAATTTAACAGACAAAAAAACAAAAAGAACAAATCATCGATTACACAAAGAAAAAAAAGGAGCTTGACTCTAAAGTGATATCTAGCCCGCTACTTCCTTACATTTCTAAACCTGAAGACTTTAAATATATACACAAAACACGAACACAAAAAAGAAAATGGTTTTAAGATTAATGGGCGATGAAATAACACTCGATGGGGTTTCGACTCAACTTATACAGAGGCTTTACTTTATCGGCAACTTCGATATAATTAATATTAAAGTGGTGCTCGATTACCAATACTTTACAGCGCATGAGTCGGCTGTTCTAGTTATTGGGTCTACCGAAGTATGTTAAAAACGTAATAGACTTCCAACTTACTTGTACTACCTTTTTTATGGCAACTAAACTAACTTTAATCTCCCCATTATGGGTAGGGTGGCCTCTTTCATGGTTGCATAAGTGATGGGAATAGGAGTCCCATCGTCATCCTTTACCAAGCTAAACTGGGAGATCAGGTTTGGATTCGATCTAATGGGGTCGGGGAAAGGTTTCTTTACGGGATCGTTAAGGGGCGTGGCTCTCACGGCGACTTGGGGTTTTAATGGTAACTCCATGAACGTTTAGTTCTGGGAGAAGACTCTTGAGGGTAGAGGATACTCGTTATCCGCTTCTACCATCTGACCCTTTCTCGATGCCCTTTCATGTGCGAGCATTCTTTCTTTTTCTTCTCTCTCTTCTCTTTCCGCTTGTGTTAGTTCTATTTCCATCTGTATTCTTCTTTTTTCCATTTCTTTTCTCGTCGGGATTCTTCTTTTTCGTCTTCTCTTTTATCTGTATTTTTCTTTCTTATACCCCTCTCTCTTTCTGTATTCTTCTTTCTTTTATTTTTATGTTCATCAATATTCTCCTTTCTTAGATTTCTTTTTCCCTTTTCGCTGCATCCCCTCCAGGGCTGGGATAGTCGGACCTACTTTCGTGGCCGTATCGAACGCGTGGGAACTAAGCTCTTCGTCTACGTGGTTTTCACGAAAAGATAAATGGGTCGGGACCGTGGACCTCTTATTTGGAGGCATCTGTGTGACTACGAGCTGAACCACTGGATTTAGAGAGAGAGCTGAGTGCTCTGGCCTATTAATACTGAGCAGAATCTAATAGGTGCTGCCACTACTTCGGTCCAGCCAGTAAAATACTGCGACTGAATGTGGCATCTGAAGACGGGGAACTTGTTTGTTCTACCCAGGAAACCTGGAAGACCACGTACTTCTGGTGCTGGGGGCTGACAGGGGAAAGCAATTTACTTGATAACATGATACAAGTGTACCCCGTATCGCGTAACAAGGTTATCACTCGGCCTCTATTTACGGCCGCAATCTCGAACTTTAGTCCTTCGGGAGAATTTTTTTGAACACAAAGTTCACCTGTTGGTCAGGAGAATTTGATGTGGTCAAAGGAGGCGCAGGGTTAGGAGGTTGTTCTTGGTTAAGCGTGATGCGAGGTTATGTGCATGCTGACTCGAGGCCGACTTAAGCCTCGAATTTTGGGGATAATTTTAACTAATGTGACCTGGGATGCCACAATTAAAGCAGTTTATGTGGTTTCTGGGGTGTATATAGTTCTTGACAAACTTAGGGGGGTTATTTTGGGGGGTTTCTGGGGATACCCCCCTTTCTTTGGCGAAAAGAGTTTCTGGGGATACCCACCTTTCTTGGGAGGCAAGAAATGGTTCTTTCTCACCTCTCAATGGTATAATCCATGGTTAGAAGTATGCAGATATGCTTCTTTCACACAGTCCTTGATTGAAGCGGCTCGCCTGTCCTTGATGAAGGCGCGTATCTCTGGAGGAAAGGTACATAGAAATTTGTCCCTCAGCATGAAATCGGTGAAAGAGTCGAACTCATTCCCACTTGTTCTGACTCTAGCCAGAATTGGAGATGCCTTCTGAGGATAAATTCAAATTGAATAGAAGTTTGATCTGGCTGAATTCTGTCCTGCCTAAACTTCATCCGATACTCCTCGGGGTTTAGATTGACGGCGGCCAGTAGCTCGTGTTTGCACGTGGTGTAGTCCCCAAAAGCCTCTGAAGTTAATGAGATGAATACGTCACAAAGCCGGGTACTAAGCAGAGGAACTAATCAGGCGATCCCATCTGTCTCTATGTCCCAGTGATTCAACTCGAATATATTTTCGAAGTGTGTCAGGTACGAACACAGGTCTTCGTTTTCTTTATAAGCTGGGAGTTTTATCGCCGCTATCTGGGTAGCCCCAGCTCGGGATCCTATGGAACTGGCTTTCGCCTGATCCTTGCTCATTTTCCTTTCATGAGCGCCTATTGTTTTCTCTCTTCTGCTTCCCTTTGTAATTTTCTTTTTCTGCTTCCCTTTCTGCTTTTTTTTCTTCTGCTTCTCTTTATTCTTGCGCCTTTTCTCTGCCTGCTCACCTCTGTTATTTTCTTTCTTCAGCTTCCCTCTCTGCTTGCGCATTTTCTTTTTCCGCTTGCCTTCTGGCTTGCTCTCATTTGTTTTCTCGTTTCTGGACGTAGGCAACTAGTTCCTTGCCTCTTAGTCCCAAAGCTTGGGCTTGTTGGTGGAATCTGTCGAACGATTCCATTTTATCCTTGTCTGTTAGTCCAAAAACTCACCAATATGCTAAAGATACTTATGCAACCTCGAACAAGTAGTGTGCTGCCTACTTCACCCTTATCCTATCACTTTCTGCTACTTTGACTACCACGCCACAAAAAAATCAATTAATTACATTAACAGACTAATCCCCCAAAATTAACCACAACTTTATAGACAGATCTTTTAATGTTTAACTTTTCCTCGAACGATAAGCACGCATTTACTATTCTAGAACGGAAAGCAAGACAAACAACTATACTGAGTTCTTTCAATACCCATAAAACCTGACACCAAATATTTATGTCGTGGTATTGCAAGGACCGAGTGGGGGTGTACGTACGTAGAAGTTTGTTACGTACTTCCAAAACTCCTTGATTACATTTTCTAGGAGAGTGCTATATTATTGTTATTATTACGTTGTTTTAATCTTTAAGGATTTCTAGTGCCATGCTCAGCGTTTCGAGGATTCAATTAAATACTTCTAAGAAAATAGAATTTAAATTACAATATAAAACAAAATAAACTAAGGAGCTATGAATTAAATGAGTTTGAGTGAGACTTACTAAATTAAACAAATAAATATAAAGTAATGGTTGACCAAAATCTCACTTAATATTGGAAGCTAATTGACCTTCCAAAAAATATTGGAATTTATTTATCTTTAAACAACCAAACGAGAATCCGGTTGAAGACTGACCTTGGCCTCAATTTTTATGTAGACGCAAAAATGTTGTTTGCGGCCAGGTGCGTGGACGTATTCACAGACACTCCAGATATTTGTCTGGCACGGGAATAGGTCTAAAGCCACTGGTGATTTCGATGCGGGCGATGGATGGCCTTAAGCACGTTTTC
Source organism: Ceratothoa steindachneri (assembly GCA_963969495.1). Lineage (NCBI taxonomy): Eukaryota > Metazoa > Arthropoda > Malacostraca > Isopoda > Cymothoidae > Ceratothoa > Ceratothoa steindachneri. The sequence goes on from OZ018319.1 coordinate 46,846,501, forward strand.
TTGGGAAGATGATTTCAACCACGGGCCGGGAAAGTATGCTTCTTCCGATCTTCTGATTAATGATTCGCACTGACGAGCGATGAGCAAACGAGAAAGTCCTTTTACGAATGAGGAGTGTTTTAGGAAATCCACTTTTGGGTATTTCTCAATTGCGAGGACTATCTCTGGGTTTTGTTGTAAACCGGGATAGGTGTTTCTCTGACGAGAGATGATTGAACGTGTTTCTCAATACAAGCTAAACTAAATTTCGGTGTGACCACCAGGAACTGGCTCAGCATGAGCTTCTTTTATGTCTATTTCGTTGGGTTGCTGGGCACTGTATCCAGACTTCGTCGTCTCGATCGCTTACTTGATCTCTCGTTTTTCTACAGTTATCGGCACATATACTTCACCACCCCACTGGCGTCAGAGAAAGGAGGGAGAGGGGGAGAGGGGGAGATGAGGTCTTCAGATTTAAGCTTCCTCCTCTCACAGTTCTACTCCGATCGTCTTTCACTTAGTCCTGAAGGCACTTTCTGGCTTTTGGTCAACGCTCCGCTAATTTCGTCATTAAAGTTAAATTAATTACTAACTCTTAGGAGAAATATTGCCAGTTTAACCAATGTAAGGCTTGCCGCACCCGAAATGTGATGATACGTGCATTATCTGGTTGTGGGAGACCTTTCTGGTGATCCTCGAGGCAAGGGGAGAGAGAGGGGGGAGTAAGTTATCGGATTACGCCACTAAATGCCAGGACGTTGCGGTTACAGAACAGGGCCTCTGTTTTGAGGGTGGGATATCGATTTCCCTACGCTCACCTTGAGTAGTTATTTACGTAACTCCACCAAATGTCTCCGCAAATGTCTCTGAGTTTTTTTCCTATAACTAAGTTTCAGGAGTCCTTGCTTAAGCTTCACAACCTTAGGTAGTTATTAAGCTTCTTTTGCAGAAAGGTTGTTAGGATTGCAGGGCCTACTGCATATTCTTACACATGTGTCTGTGTGAGCGTGTATGAAAGCATGTAAGTCAAAAGAGCATAGTTTGAAAATTCTCCCGTATGGGGTTCTGCTTCCCCTCCTCCCTCTAGCCCATTCTAGGCTATTGAAGACAGAGCAAATGATTTAGGGTTTATGAAGTATTTAGGATTGGTGAGGGTGTTGTGCGCTTAAGACCGTCCAGGATAGATGGACGAATATTGCCCTTCTCCCCATCGGCGATCAGCAGAGTGGACACGCTGGTTTATGGCTTTACTACGGGTAGAGGGTTTGTAGGGGTGCGAAGATGTATCAGAGAAAAATTCCTTCCAAATCTATAATATAAATAGCCCATTAAATTACCAACTCAGAACGGACTAAGCCGTGGCGTAATGGCTAAGAGCAGTGGCGTTTAAATCTATCGGTACCGCACGAAACTCAAAGTCCACAATCTTTTATGAAGAAATCTCAAGAAGAAAACGGAAATCAAGTAAAACGCTTCAAGGACTAACTCAACTAGAATCAAGAAGACTCAAGATAAATGGAACGCCTCAAGAAAGAAAAACGGAAGAAAACGACTTCAAGGGCTAACTCATCAAGAATCCAGAAGGAATCATAAACTCAATTTTATTGGAAGAAATATTAAGATGCATCAAGAAAGGAAGGATACGAAGATCAAGAACTAACCCAGCCAACAAGGATACCAAGAGTCAGATAAATGGAAGGAAATGTTTGTAGGGGCAACTTCATTCTGGAAGAAGTAAACAGATTCAATAAAAGAGAGAGAAAAAAAGCCCCTACCCCATAATTGGTGACTCTCAAAGGCCTAACAATCTTCTGATCTTCGTTACAACTGCACCTGTTCTCCTACTAGAGATTAAAAAAAGGTGCTGCTGGGAACTTCAGGAAACCTGGGAAGGAGATTATATTACTCATTGATTAAGAGACAAGACTTCGTTCGTTTGCTCTCCTCAATCCTACTGAATTAACTCCACTTATCCCGCAGACTCGGAGGCCGGGAGGGAGAGCTATTACTCCTTGATTAAGAAATCCAAGACTAATCTCTCCCCAATCCTCAAATTTGCTCCGCGTTCTAGAAAGGGACCTGTGTAGGGGTGCGAAGATGTATCAGAGAAAATTCCTTCCAACTCGATAATATAAATAGCTCATTAAATTACCAACTCAGAACAGACTAAGCCGTGGCGTAATGGCTAAGAGCAGTGGCGTTTAAATCTATCGGTACCGCGTTTGAAACTCAAAGTCCACAACCTTTTATAAAGAAATCTTAAGAAGAAAACGGAAATCAAGGAAAACTTTTCAAGGACTAACTCAACTCGAATCAAGAAGACTCAAGATAAATGGATCGCCTCAAGAAAGAAAAACGGAAGAAAACGACTTCAAGGGCTAACTTATCAAGGATCAAAAAGGAATTATCAACTCAAGTTAATTAGAAGAAATATGAAGATGCATCAAGAAAGGAAGGATACGAAGATCAAGAACTAACCCAGCCAACAAGAATATTAAGTCAAGTTAAATGGAATAGATTCGATAAAAGATAGAATTCTAGATAAATACATATAAACTGAAAATAAGGAATTCCCTCCCCACCTATAGGTGTTTTGGGCTCGGACAACTTCCCTTGACTCCTTCTCCCTCATCATCCCCCAACTCCCCTCTTTCCTAGTCCTCAAAAACCTCCTTGCAGGCGAGGCAAATGGCCACTATTCATCACAAGCTGGAGAAAGAAACAACTCTCTGTAAACACTATCTACCCCAAACCCTGGTCTCTGGGCAGAACCGTTGCTAAGCTTGGAAGAAGAAGGAACCGTCTACACTCATAATTCTCTTTAAACGCTGAGAGTCGGCTGGACGGAAAACTTCTAAAGTGTGAGGCACCGCGAATGACTCTTTCTCGCAAGTAAGGTCCTTTCCCGGGTTCTCCCTCTAAGGTAAGTTTTTATACCCACTTTCTCGCATTGGTTCTGGGAGTTACTCCCGAATTCTCACCAAACTCTTTCTCCCCTTTGCCCCCCCCCCTCTCCCGCATAAATTCTTTTAACTTTGGCTCCTTCAATTCTTAACCTTCTATCTATTTTGGACCCAACAAACCTCTCTCAAGCTTCCTTCAATCTCTCACACTAGCCTCAAATTAAACTCTAACTAACGCGGGCATTCGGAACTAAACATTGTTTCGAATAAGTTCTCTGGAGAGATAACTATACTTTCGAATTCAATTAGACACTAATGTCTCTCACTTAAGTGCTACCATCTTGCTTAGTTTTGCCCTCTGCTCTTGAGGACCCTAACGCTGCCATGATCCATAACAACCTTAACGTGGACTCGTCTAAACATAAGACACGTACCGGCTGAGCGCGGGCCCAAGCAAGTCGACATTGCTTCTGCTGAACGTTTATCAACGGCTTCTGACGGGCTTTAAATTAATTCAGGCCTTATGAAATCATTTTAAAACAGATTCTTCTGAATAATGCAATAGTTGCCTGCCCTCTACCTATTCATCTTGCATCTAGACTGCGATTTTCTCAAGATGCTGAAGGGTTATGTGATGTAGGGACTTCTTGTTACGTTGTATTCTGACACAGGACCTTCCAGAAAGAACTCGTCCATCGAAGATCCTTTTTTCTGTCATCCTTTTTATCACTTCTGCAACACTGAAATGTGATCCGCCTAAGCTCCTGATGATTTGTTGATATCTGAGTCCACCTTTGTGCAGCGTGCTTATCAGAAATCTCTCTTAACGGTATAGTTACGTTTTTCTTCATTATCATATTAATTACAAATATCTCTTATATAAACACATTTTTATCACGAATAACCAAAGACTGATATGAGGATTTCTTCCATTGAATAAGATTTGAAATATTTTAAAACAAGTAATACGGAAGTTTTTACTTTTTTTGCTTTCTAGATGTATTGCACACATGCATACAAAGCTATATTAATACCAACATATAGATATACCCAAGAAATAAGAAAAAAGGCCGTATTTCTCTCAAAATGTATTTGTGTTGGTTTAATCGGATAGATAAAGCTTTTCCTGTTTGACCATTGTAACTTGTATTACAAATTAAACCGTCGACTAAATAAACTCTGAAAAGTTAAATAAAATATAATATTAGAAAAGGAAAACGTAACAGTGCTTTCTATTACATATTCCAAATAATAATATTGTTGATTTAGTGCTCCCTTCTTGCCTTGTAGCTCTGGCGCCAATGACCCTCATTCGGTAGATGGGGCAAAAAGTCAAGGTGATCAGGTAGTCGGCGCAAGGGAATCATTCTTGGTAAGAAAGGGCTGCCTGGTAGTTTGGTACATGGTGCAATCTGTTGTTAAAGGATGATTCTTGCAAGGCATTTGATAGTGGAAGTAGGGTGGTGATCCTAAGTGTTCACAGCAATTCAGCGTGATTTGCTTGCCCGTCTTCGAAACCCGATCCGACGCTGTAGCGGCGAGCAAAATGAGCGGTATGGCTTAGCTTTATTCACGGTAAATGATTTGCTCAGAATGCCTCTGATCTAAGGTTTACAAGGATTTTATATGAGAAGAGTTTGGGCAGACCTCCAAAAGGATTTACCAATAGGATACTACTTAGGAGGAGCTATTTGCTAGTTTAATGGAAGTCTTTCAATCCTACCTATATTAGGCGGGAGGAGTTTTCACAGGTTTTAAGTGGGTTTTCTTCATTAAATTGCTAAGCGTTTAATTTAGATCTATTTGTCTATCTAGAATCTGTCGATCTATTTATGCAATTACTTGCAAATGTATGTTTCCTAAGTATGAAAGTAAGAGGCGAGCTTCCCGTTTCATCTAACTATGCTATAGGTACTTTGATTTTAAGGCACTTAACAATATCATTAATTGGAATTCCGCCCAAGTGATTTATTCTCCCGGAGATTATATAAAAAGGAATATCGTATAATGTTCTCTAGTTAATAGCTTTCCCATTGAATATTTCCCCTGGTTTGTTTACACTCGATCATTAAATTAAAAAAAGTCAATAAATGAACATATTTTCAACTGTAAACCTATCTTATCATAATCTATTATATTTTTCTTTCTTGTTTCATTTTTCTTACTTCTTTCAGGCCTTGCTAGTATATATACTCTTTTATATGATCCTTTCTTATGAGCCTTAAACTTTTCTCTGTAAATCTTGCCAGTTCGTAAATCCTTTACTTTGACCTTGATAACTTCGTTGATTGTGTAGATATGTATATTTTGTCGGTTGGATTTGCACAAGCTGATTCTCAAGATGCCCTATAATTTATTTTGCTTTAATTAATTTTCTACTATAGGTTCATATTGTTTGTGAAGGGCTATCCTTACATTTCTCTATAGTCTTTTTATATATGGTTAAATTCTATTACTATATTTATTATACTATATCAACTTATATAATGTGTTTATAATTTCGTTGGATCTTACTCACCTTTGTTACCCCACCTCATGTCTTTTATTACATATCAACAACCACATACTCTAAATGTATCACACATAAGTAAGGAATAAATCATGCCAGACTAAAATAATAAAACCATATATTTAGAAAGGCTAGCTACCTGATAAGTAAGTGGTCACATAAAAGTCAACTTATTCTACTATCTATGGATTAAGAAAGGTGCTAATCAAACAAAATTAATGATAATCAGTGTTTAGATTATTATGTATAACCTATTTTTTGTTAGAAGAGAACAAGGAAGCAACCAGCTCCTCCTATTTTAGTTTCAAAGAGCGCAACTGCATCGGGGAAAAGCTAGCTACGCTGAAGAGTTGTTTACAGTGGAAATTCAATCTCACGAATCTTCTGCGTCCTTTACCCAGCTTGCAATCGCTTCCCTTTGTCTTTCCTTTCAGAAGTAGGGCTATCACAACACTCAAACCACTACCTTAACACGTTTACCTATCGCAAATACTTCAATGGAAGCCAATCTCTATTTGGCATACCTGTATTTTTAGTTTATTATTGCACAGATTTTCAAAACAACATAGTTAATATTATTTTTGAATTTTAGGTTTTTTCCACAATAATCCTATATTCTGAATTTGGGGGGGAAACCAGAATGAGGGAAATTATCTTCGCAAATCCATCAAATGCAAAATGCTACGTAGAACACGATCGAGGAAGCTATACTCCGAAATGTAATGAGTAATTAGAGAGACTGTTAAGAATTACCATCTACTAGAGGCCAGAACGAACATAAATTCTGGATGAGTTCAATTTGAAAGGAAAGGAAAGTGAGGTATATAATAAACTTAGGACTTATCCTGCTTCATCTGACCTCGGACGACTCGAAATATAAAGGCAAATTTCACCTTAATTTTCTTTTAAATGGGCTGCCAAACTGAGAATACTTATTTTCTTTAGATAAGAAAAGCAAATAGGCGAAATTTTTGATTTGCTGCAGGAGTTTCCTCTGCGGCAAATTATTTTTTACTTAGAATATTTTAAAAATTAAGTGAAAACCGACAAGTGCTAATCCAATAAAAATTTTTAATAGAATTTGGTAAAGAAAAATGTGAAATTGGAAGAAGCCTAAATGCGTAGAAGACAAATTGCCTCAGTACTTGAGTGGGTAGGTGACTTTTCTAATAATAGTTCTATTTATCAATGAAAGGCTCGTAAAGCGAAGAGTAGAAAAAAGTGTAATCTTAGGCTAACGATCAATACCCTTCACGGCTGTTGTAGATATGCAAACATCAGAAAAGACTCAGTTATCCGAATTTCTGATGATTAATAAGAATAGTAAAGTAAATATAACCCATTTAGGCAAAATTACCATTTAGTAATCTGGTTTAGGAGAAAAAGTTGTTGGTAATTAATTTTCCATTTAGGCCTGCGCAATTTTGATTGTTATGAAGAATTATATATGCTTGCTGTGTGTAGTCTCGTTGTCTTACCCCCTTGCCTCTCCTAGTTTTTTTCAATCTCCATCAATTTGAGAATCAATTATTTTTTTGGACTGTACTGTTTCTCTAATTTATACAAGTTTTCTCCTGTTCTCTGCATAATCCTAAAAATTATATTTACGAGTAACTCAGAAAATTTCGGGATATTTCCCAAGATTTTTTAAAAGTTTTAGAATGACCATATTTATGCTCTATTTAATTAATCATATTTAAAAGAAACTGAATTTTGTGAAAATAAATATGATTAAGGGAAGTTTTGATTTTTTTTTCAAACAAAATGGATTTCAAATGAAGTTGAGAAAAAATTGAGAACATTTATTAAAATTAAAACAGTTTTTTTTAATGATTTTACGTATTTTCGGAGGTTTTATCAAAGCTATTTTTTATTTTTAAAATTAATTCTACCTTTTAATCTTTAACTGAGAAAATAGCTACTGCTCCATAAAAACGAGTAAAGCAAAAGTAAATTATTAGGGCAAATCTTAAGAGAAAAAAAAGAGTAGTGAGGATAGTTTTTTCACTAATTCACAGGCAGAGCGAAGGTCTGCTTACGAAGCACAAACTCATCCTGTAAGGAAAAGTAAGGCAGATCTGGCTTATATTTGTTTCTTTAAATATTTATGGATTGATACTTTTCCTTTCTTAGATATCATAGTAATTCTTTTTTGATCATTCTTTCTTTATATCTCATTAGCCGATTAAATCAATCTCATTGTAACAACTAGGATTGCGTCACAGAGGAGAATTTACGATGCCTGTATCGGCAACTTTCTTCTGGCTCACTTTTAGAGCAATCGGAGGAGTGTCGTGGTTGTACCAGCCGGCGACTGCTTAAGGTCGAAGTTCATCGTCTAAAAGAGGGATGGCGTTTATTTCTGCTCAGCACTATGCATCGATATGAAAAAGTTGCACACTCACTTTCACCCGTTGTTTGGCCTTTACAAGCATCAAAAAGATCAATGTAGCAAATTTTAAATAGGAGTAAAGACGACGCGAGAGAGAGCACCAGTTTCACTTAGTGTGGGGAAGGCGTATCACTCGTTCAGGATTCATTGTATCAAGGGCGTTATGCTGGTTACATCATCTACTCTATTCCCATCTTGCCGGAGAAGACAAGACTATTTTCTGGAATATTTTATTTTAGAAATCATCCTGTAGACATTTTAGACACATCATAGAGAATTTTATTTAAATAGTTGGAAACATTTTAATAAATATAAACATACAAGCAAAGTTGTTGAGCTGCCTCCTCTATATGGAAAAAATTTATATGCGACAGTTTCTAATATTGATGCTATAGGTAATACTTATATATAAGTTGTCTGTATAGACTTAGAAATGAATAGATATACTCTATATATAATAATCCCGGACAAAAAACAAAACAAAAGGACAAGGAGTTACTAAGGTTTGTAGGGCTTGTTGAGTGGCAGGAAATGAGAGTCAATGTAACAATTTGAACTTGAAAAAAATGACTTTTAATAATAAAAAGCCGCTAACAATGAAAAATAATTTCTCTACAAATTTTAATAAAGATAAATCCATAATGTAAGATAAACATTTTTTCTTTTATTATAAAAAATAAGAAAACCATTAAAATTGCGTCTGTCGTCGAACATATTGGCAACTTTTAAAATAAAACAGTGAAGAAGAAATATTTGTGTTTAAAAATCCCGATTTTATGTTTTCCGTTGTAAAATGAATCGAGTCGCCTGGACGGAAATCCTCTATCTAAGGACTCTTGCCACGATGTAAAAAATATTTTGGGAAAAAGTTTATGTAGCAAAACGCAGCGACTCTAATAGAGTTATTAGTCACGGGGACATGACTCTATAAGTTACTGTCGGTACGTCGGTTGGATGGTAACCATTTGCTTTTCCATGAGTTTTAGAAAGTTTTGAAGGTCGTAAGGTCAGGTGATATCTGGGATAATTGATAATACGTTTGCTAATTATTTTTTTTTTCAAAATTATTAAAATAATCGAGAGCACGCGATTTAGGTCTGTTTTTTATGGCACATTTCAGAGAAAGAGAACAGAGTGAACGTATGATAAATACCTGCGGATTTAGGTGTGATGAGTGTACTTAACCTTGGGTCCTGAACCCTGTTAGAGGAGATACTACAGAATATGGTAGCTTATCCTATGAAGGGTGACATTAAGCCTGGAAAAATGATGGACTGCGGAATGTTTACTAGAGCATAGAAGAATGGAATGGGCAAGGTTAGGTTAGGGGTGGTGATTCGCAGAGACGTGTTTGTTGCAAAGGATTTTAAGATTATTATAATGTCCAAGATAAATGTGGGGCCCCTTCAACACCAGCACCATTAATATAGAACTTAAAAATCTCTCGAATAAACTTAAGTAAGCTTTAAATTTGTTAATAGTATCACTAAAATATATTTTCAAGCAACAGACTCTAATGATTAATTAGTTTCAATAGGCTTTACTTCTAGATCCAAAATTTTGTTTTTTGTCAAACTTGACTTATTTAACTTCAAACAATTAATCAGATAAAACACCCGCCTCTTCAGGTTGCCTAGAAATCCTTTTATACTAAAAAACACACGATAAGAGAACAATCCAATCGCGTAAACTCCAATTGTAGCAGCAGTTGATGGATGACCCCTAGTCAGAAACTGAGGTAGTATTAGTTAGAAAACGGCTGGGTAAGTAAAAGTGGTCTTAACCTGGGCGTACAACTTGGACACACATGTCGACTATAAGAAAACCAAAGGTGAAACTGAGTTAAAAACGGAAGTATTTTTAAGATGCAATTGTGTCTGTAAGGCAGTACCAACTTTGCCTAAATATAGTTCAACTTTCGAGGCTAAATTTAAAAATAGAAAGAGGATTGTGTCTACAACTTACTGTCAGTTGTGTTCCGTGTAATGTAGCTTGTTTTGTTCTAACAGATTGTTATTAATTCAAGTATGGCAGAGAATATAGAAGAAAAGTTCAAAAAGCATCTCTTTGAGAAATAGGAACAAACTAAGAAGAATCTATATATGATATTACACAATGTGTTTAATGATTGCTTTGCATTTCAAGTGTTGCAATTATACATACTGAATTACCTAATTCCAGACATTCACTGTAACATATATGCCTTCACCTTCTATCCACCTTCTTACTCTTTTTTTCTCTTCGCTCTATTCCCAATTTCTGCGACGCTTTTACTTATTACACGTAGTTCTGTTTTCGCTGTTTGCGAAATTAACTGATTCTGAGAGGCAGGTTACAACATGGTTTTGTGTTATTGATTTCGTGGCTTTCCGAAGGAGCAAAAACGCAGGGCGGTGCTCATGCCGAAGAAATGATTAGTGACGTCGCGTGTTCACCAAAACTCCTTGTGAGAGTCTGGTCACGCGACGTCCGCTGTTCCCTTGCCGGTATATCTATAAGGTGCTAAACTACGCAGTTTGGTCATACTATTATATATTACTACACATTATAAGTATACCCAACTAGACCGTTAAACAAAGTTTAAATTATATTGGTGATTTAAAGCTGGAAATAAAAATAGAGAGCATTTAATTCCTTTTATAAAATTATTATTTTAATTCATTTGATTAGTTTATTAGAATGATTGTAATTTTTCAACATTAATGTTAATAATTTCCCTCCTCTAACTGGCTGCATAATGAGCCTTTGAATTATGTACTGCATCATATTTCTTATTCTACTTGAAGTGTTCCATTCGTCCATCCACCTCCTCAGGGGGCCAGGTGTAAGTTAGGATTTAATGCACTTGCTAGAAGAGATGAATCAAAGACTGTTATTAATATAATTAAAATACTTTTTTCTGATGTCAAAAGATATTGGTGGGTCGTGTTGAACATATATAAAGTAATTAATTTGTGAAAATTGATGGTAGCTGGACTCTTTTCTGTAATTATATATTTCAGAAATATTTTTGTAGGTGAAAAAGTTTATCGGGCAACCATAGATCTTCACTGTTTCACAAAATGTTCAATGTACTCCACACTTAATGTTCTAATATAGACAATTCTAATCACAGGAAATAAGATATGCCGTATATTTACTATTGCTCTAATTTTAACTATCTGACCTTGATTCAATAAAACAAAAAACGAGAGATTATTAATTATTACCTTTTTGAGTTCAGGAATGTGAATGGTTTCATATATCCGTCTCCCCAAAGCGCATGAAATAAAAACCTTTTTTGTCGGTGGAGCTCAAACAGTGGCGAAATAATCTATGTCTGGCATAAATACATCAATCACAAAGTGAAGAAAGAGTTCTCAAATATTCACAAGTGGAGTAGACATGATCGGCTCAAAGAATAAAAAAAAAACGAGTCAATATAATAGATATATTTAAACAAGCCTGATTTTCATAAGATATATATTAAGACCAGGCATATATCTGAAATGAAGGCTTAGGGACGAAACTCAGATTCATTACCATTCATATGTGATTGCGCCTTCAATGTGGACGTTCCTTTTCTCAACACATATCTATGTGTAGCGAGATATTAGCTTTAGTAACTACGGAAATCAAGTCCATTAGCACACAAAAACCGATGATGACACCTCCTCAAATAAGTAAACTTGCCGAGACAATGAAGTAGCCGTGTTCCTATTGATACTGTTTTTGTTATTTATATTTGATGCTGATTAATGAGAGTATTGAAAATAAGAAGTGTAATTTCAACACCACCTTTAAATTAAAGTTGTTTTTCTTTCTTATATTTTTGTATTTATACCATTAATTTTGTTGGCGCTTACGTCAAAATTACGTGATAAAAAACAAAAGAAATATCGAGTCTTAGTGGTCTAGGTGCTCATTTTCTTCTCATGGCTCTGTTGCCCCTTTCCCTCATCTTCCCTTACCCCGTTGGAAACCCCTAACGGGTTCTTCAATTTTCTTCTACTAAGTGCCTGTGTTCTTTTATGACTTATTTTATTTAGGGTTGTGGGGTCTATTATTTCAGCTTACGGAATTATTAACCTTTTAATTGTGACTATACAGAAGGAAGCGAAATTCTCAAGTTATAAAGCTAAACCAACAGAGCAAATTATTATTTAATTTTAGAGTTTTAGTCATTTTCTTCTCATGGCTCTGTTGCCCCTTTCCCTCATCTTCCCTTACCCCGTTGGAAACCCCTAACGGGTTCTTCAATTTTCTACTACTAAGTGCCTGTGTTCTTTTATGACTTATTTTATTTAGGGTTGTGGGGTCTATTATTTCAGCTTTCGGAATTATTAGCCTTTTAATTGTGACTTTACAGAAGGAAGCGAAATTCTCAAGTTATAAAGCTAAACCAACAGAGCAAATTATTATTTAATTTTAGAGTTTTAGTCAATCCGCATAAAACAAAAATCAGTTTATCCTTACGACACAGATGAGCAAAATCTTATGTGGCTTAGCATTGCTCAATTAAGAGATGGGGATTTATTTTCTCTTTGACGGAGGAAGAAGACAGACTCACGATGAAATAAGAGTAAATACATCAAAACCAAAGTATAAAACCATTTTCATATACAACATTATGAGGTGAAGCTTATCGATCTTACACATTGGAGGTGGTACTAAGGGAAAGAAATAATATGAATCAAACATCACCCTTTATGACATCCTGGAAATCAGTAATATAATGAGTTAAGTAATGGGTTTAGATCCTAACAAACTGTAATGGTGAAAAATTAGATAATAAAATCTAGACGATAAAAAAATTTATATTCGTATAAATTATAGCGGGGAAAATCATTAGAAATTAGCGTTTTGTGATATAAAACTTATATACTGAAAATTTTAGAAAATCTACCGAATTGAGATGGGCAAGAAAATAGGTGGCGAAGTTCAGAAAATCTACCCAATTGATATACGCAAAAACATTGGTGGCAAAATTCATAAAATATACCGAATTGAGATGGGCAAGAAAATAGGTAGCGAAGTTTAGAAAATCTACCCAATTCATATGCGCAAGAACATTGGTGGCAAAATTCATAAAATCTACCGAATTGAAACAAACATAAACATAGCTGACCAAATTCTGGATATCTATCGATATTTGATTGAAAAAATAAAAGCGGGAAATTCCAAATATCTACCCCAATATGTTGTAGATAAGGGAAAACCAAGAAGTCCTACTTATTTGCCTTAGAAAGAAATATTGAAGGGAAAATCCTGAAAACCGACATATTTTTATTCTCAAATTGATTACAGTCGCAACTGGTAGGTAAAAGTTAGATTTAACTTTAACACATTCTGAAAACGTGTCAGTATTTTGTGGTATATTGTGCATAACTTCATGTTCAGGAGAGGGAAGCTTTTTAAAGGGAGATTCTAGTTAAATTGGTGAAATAAAGAGAAGTGAAAATGCGTGGCAAGCAATAGAATAACCGAGTAGTTTGGAAAGAACAGAGTGGGAAACTTTCCCTTCAATTGAGGCTGCCCATTTATTATAAGAGTAGACCTTGTCATACATCTATTACTAATTTGCACCATTTTACATTTCAACTTCTAGAAGAGCCTCGCTACTACCTCATTAATAACACTGCGTAACAAATTTTCAAAAAATCTTTCTATCTCTTATATTTTTAAGTGTTTTTAATATTAAATTTCGCGCTGATTACAAATGTATCTTTACTTTTTCTTTACCATCGACCGTTTGAATCATATTACAAATTATGCTAATATAAAGAAATTTGAGGGATACGGTTAAAACACACTTCATTTATCGGTAATTTTTTTTCATGTTTATATGATAAATATTGACTTTCTTGAGTATGGCTACAAGAGGATGCAGAAATTCTTCAGATTCGTTCTGTTTTGTGTGTGGTTTCTATGTTTGACCTAAGCTTCTATCACATAAAATTGTAAAAAGTGCAAAGCACTAGATTGCTTATAGACTGTACTTTGTAATGAGTATGGGTGACCAAGAAAAACCATGGACCCCTCCTGTGATATGTGGAAGTTGTTGATCAAATTTAGATGCATAGCTGAAAGGTGCAAGAAAAGCAATGCCATTTGCTGTGCCGAGACTTTGGCGAGAGCCAAAATATCATCACGATGATTGTTATTTTTGCATTTTTGACAAAATAAAGTACAGAAAAGTTAAGGGTAGAAAAGCTCTTCCATATCCCAATATTTCATCCTGTATTACACCTGCCAAATTGTAAGCCATATTCTTTGTAACAGAATGAATACTGAAATATTCTTGTAATGTAATTCAACATGCAATCTATATTTATGCTCTAGCTATCAAATGCACCTCTATTTATATATATATATATATATATATTTTTTTTTCAGGTAGAAGGTAAAATGGAGGTCTGATCAGGAGAGTCGAAGGTTGTGACAATGAAAAAATGGATTAAACGTTTGAGCCAAAAATGAGTATCCACCCACACTTCCAAATCAACGTCAACTGGATGATCTCACCAGGGACTTGGGTCTCACTAAGTCAGGAGCTGATCTTTTTGCATCCAGCCTTAATGCATGGATTTTGTTGAAAGAGGTGGTCTGCAGATCAATAGTATACAGGAAAGTTATGAGGAATTCGAAGTATACTTTGATATAAGTGAGGATCTCTTCTTCTGCAAAGATATTAACGGCGTGTTTACAGCTATTGGAATTTCTCACAACCCTGAAGAATGGCGACTTTTCATAGATAGTTCCACAAAAAGCCTCAAAGCATGCTGCTTTAGCCTTCTCCGTACAGATGGAGGCAGAATATGAGAATATAAAATGGCTTCTCGAAAAATTAAACTATAATAAGTTTAATTTGGATGTTTGTGGGGATTTTAAAATGCCTGCCTTCATGCTCGGATTTCAGGGTAGGTACACCAAGTATTCATGTTTTATTTGGCTATGGGACAGTAGGGCTGATCATTAACATTACCAGAAAGTTGAGTGGCCCTTTCGATATGACTTGTAGCCAAGAAAACTAAATGTTATTAGACAGCCTCATGTATAGCCTACAAATGTTTTGCCACCTCCACCTTGTATAAAGCTTGCTTTGGTCAAACAGTTTCTAAATGCATTAGATGATGGTGGAGAAGCATTTCAAGTGATTCGTTTACTCGTTCCAAAGCTATCAGAAACCTTAGTTAAAGGTAGTATATAAATTAGACTTCAAGTAAGGAAATGTTGGTGCCAGTACAACTTGAGGCTGTAATTAGTGATGTCGAATGTGAGGCGTGATGTGCATTTCAAAATATAGTTAATGGATTCCTTGGTAAAAATAAAAACCCCAACAAAAGCAGCTGGTAGCAAAACTTTTAGAAAATTATAAGAATTTAGGATGTAGAATGTCAATAAAGGTGCACTTTTTGCATTCACATTTGTAGTTTCTTCTTTAAAATTTCGAAGAAGTGAGTGAGGAGCATGGTGAGCGCTTCCATCAGGACTATATATGGTAACTGGTGCGTAAAGTTCAAAGAGCTTACAGTAAGAAAGCACGTTTTTCAGTGCACTTTTAGTATACTATTTCTTAAAATAAAATATTTTTGTCAGTTTAAAAAGGAATACAAGGACAAAATATTATCAGCTAATATTCATGTACAATGTGAATATGCTGAATAAAGTGAACTGTCGCAGCTAATTATGGTTAGTTTTATATAAAAAATTCCCATTATCTCCCAAAAATATCGATGCTTTGCAATTTTCAATGGTATTTTTGGAATCAGGAGGTAAAACCACCTTAGAAACACTACAGTCGCCGCAACGGAAGTCTGGACCCTCGCTATTTTATGTTATTTTTATATTATTAACCTCTATTAGGTTTTGATAATATAATTAAAAGCACTTTTGTTAATATTATAAATATTTTATGATCTCCTCCCTCACCTGCATCAAGATTTTTGAAGTAACTCAAGTCCATGTTGGTGCACCACACTTTGTTGATAACCTCCAGAAGGGCCTCATTAACCTTGTCTTTCATAATTTTCCATACATTTTAAATGAAGTTGAGATCGGGACTGTTACCAGGCCAGCCCAACACGTTGATATACTTTTACTGTAGAAATTGCTCGATCAAATTAGCCATGTGACAAGTAGCTGAATCATACATAAAAATGGATGTTCCATGAAGTTCCATATGATTAAATAGATGACCTTCCAAAACTTCCTTGTAGCGTTGCGCATTCATGATCACATTCTTGGACAGGAGATATAAACTACCTCTTTCTAATTTGTCACTGAAACAACGCAAAACCATAATCGAGGGGCTGTGTTTTACAATCTTCACTGTGTATTAAGGGCTGTACCTGTTTGACCCAACTGGACTCCTCATCTTTACTATGTGTGACCTTATGACCTGAAATGAATTTATCTGCCACATGACCTCTAACCACTGTTCCACTGTCCAGCCCTTGTGCTGCTTTTCAAATTAAAGCTTCTTCTTCCTCATGTGGTCATTCAACAGCCGTTTGAGCGCGGCATACAGCTGAAGAGTTTCAAATTTTACAGAAGACGATGCTGTACGGTCCGTTCCGAGACATTTTGGAGGAGGCTGGCGTATATTTCCTTGAGTTATCTGGCTGTTATCCTAGGGTTCTTTATAACAGCCTTCTTTAGCAAGCGAGCTCTCCCCAGTGTAGTCTTTTTCTCTGGTGCCTGGCGCTTTTTATGTTGGAGTATGTTGTTTGGGGAAAGCTCACGGGCAGACGAGAGGAGCGCCATTATGGTAGATTTTGCCCGCCCTGTTCGCAGGCATATTTCACTTATCTTAACATTTTCTTCCCTCAAAGTGATAAACGGACCTTTTCCTCGTTTGTAAGAGGCTTGGGGTGCTAGCTAAAAAATATATAATCAGTCAAATATCTTCAGGAAACCACCAAAATGAAAGTCACATCGCAAAAAATGATCTTTTGCTCATGATTAAGTCTGAGCTCGTACTGAATAATACAGCGGACACAATGCGCATATATACCTAACAGACGTTGCCAGAAACCGCAACCAAACATTAATCAATTATACCATTTTCACCGCAACGATTATTAGACCTATATAAATGCATATAATATGACCAAAGGTCCAGACTTCCGTTGCGGCGACTGTATAAACATTTAAAAAAACAAAACTAGTTACCCAGTGGACCTCATTAAACTTGAGTTAAATTCGTGGGTGATATACTGCAAGAGTTTTGGTCCCATTCGCGTTTCCTCCGCCGGAGTTTGGCTCTTTTACTTCTCGCCGGAGTTTTTATCTCCATTTCCTTTTTCTCTTCAGAAATTCAACCTCATTTACGCTGAATCTACCTGACTTAGGCCTATATTTGCCTGCTCTCTGCCTTTTTAGCCTTTATTTACTTCGTCTTTGCCTGAATTTGGGTTTATAGTTTCGTAAAGAAAGTCTGAAAGGTAAAGAGAGATAAAAACTCTTCCAGAAATAGAGTAGACTAGTTTGACCACTAGAAACCCTAGGGACTTGTTACTTTCCTTAATTTTACACAGTTTAGGCATGAAGGCCAATCCATTTGTTCGGGTGTTATTGAAGATGGAGATAATAAAGATGACAGGTGATAGAGAAAGATAAACAGCGCCTAATTAAATTCATTACGTTATACCACCTTATTCGAATTCTCGGATAGTCTATGCATATATTTTTGCATGAGTGGTTGTAAAAATAGTGCCTCTTAAATACCCTGATATACAGAAATATAATACCCTTGGTATGAATTTTAAATCAAGAGGTAATTTAGAGGATTCGGAAGATTTTCTGTATATTTCAAAGAAAAGACAACTGTTCCCATCCATAAAATCTAGTGTGTACAGGCCAGAGGCCTATACACAACATCAAAGGTCATTGCAATTCATACATCAATGGAATTCATGAAGTGGGAGTTTTAAATCCGCTTTACCCCGTATTTCCCCCTTTGCTTCGATACATACAGTTATTACTTTTAGGTGTTAATACCTTCACACTCTATCAATGTTTGTTGGTTTGGAAGAAACTTAACGTCACTTTTTACCATTAGTCATTTCTAACCT
Source organism: Ceratothoa steindachneri (assembly GCA_963969495.1). Taxonomy (NCBI): domain Eukaryota; kingdom Metazoa; phylum Arthropoda; class Malacostraca; order Isopoda; family Cymothoidae; genus Ceratothoa; species Ceratothoa steindachneri. The sequence goes on from OZ018319.1 coordinate 46,864,339, forward strand.
GGACAATGTGAAAGTAGACCAGTAAAGTTGAGCAAGGATGAGAAAGATTACTGAAGCAAAACTTTTAGTCGCGCGGTCTCTACATCTCACTATGTCGTCGATCGGTCGGTCACCGTTCAGTTTTTTATTGTTTTCGTAATAACATTGTAACTATTCTGCCGATTCTGAGGAAATCTGAAATTATAAGTTTGTTTTACATTCTCTTTCGAATGATATAATTGCCAATGTCCTCCCAAGGTTAGCCCTGAAATTATATTGTTTAGGCAATGACATCATAACTATTGGGCTGATTCTAACGAAATCTGAATTTCTTATGTTGTTTTACATTCTATTCCCAATGATATAATTGCCAAAGTCCTCCCATGGTTAGCCGGGGAATTATTTCGTTTTGACAATAACATCATATTATTCTGCTAATTCTAACGAAATTTAAAACCTTTATGTTGATTTAAATTCTCTTTCGAATGATAGAGTTGCCTAGGTCCTCTCAAGGTTAGGCCAGAAATTATTGAAAGTTTTGAAGGTCATAAGTTTATAAATCAGAATAAGTGACAGCAGAGACTTTTTAGTAAGCAGACGTTGTTAACTTACACGCAATGGACTTAAGAAATATTCAGCTACCTCAAGGAAGAAATTCCTACAAAAACCATTGTTCTGACAAGAACTAATATAACTCTCATTAGGGAGAGTAAATTTTACTTCAAAGTAACTTAAAATGATAGACAAGGGACATGTTATAATACGATCCCAATCTTTCATAGTTCCAGGATTTTAGTAGCCCACGATATTCTTACCATTTTATCCTTCTTTTATACCTTTGAAAAAAACAAGCCCCTTTCATGGTTTCTTCCCTTTGATCCGATTTGATCATAAAACAAAATAGCTCCAGTGCTAAATCAATGTTTAGACGCAACATCCTCCGCCCTTGGGCAATCCCTTTTCCATGAACTTCTTTATCACCCTCAATATAGCCTATTATCTCCCCTTTTTCCCTTCATAGATTGCCATTCGGAAGAAAATTGTACCGTAAAAAACAAAAGGTGAAAACTATGTGACTGAACTATGATACGAGATTGGCAAACCATTTTTACGCAAATAATGACAATTTACGAGTTTTTTTACGCATCATAAAATTAGGAGGAACAACCTTCAAATTATATTATTTAGGAATTATGAGAGTGAGGACAGGTTAAAGAGGTCAGCTTTTAACATTTAAAAAATGAATGTTAAGGACACATATTCATATATTTTTAATGTTTGGTTAAATGGAGCGGGAGAAAATTGATTTACTTTTCAAACTCTCTCTTTATTTTATTACATAAAATATTCCTGTTTATTAAATGAGAATCGGGATTTCAGTTGTTATTGTTTTTGATTTCTTTGCTACTGCTTGCAATTCGAGGATTAGAATGTTGGATGGCTCACCAAATAAGCATGTGCAGAAACTGTCTATAGGGTAAAAGAAAATTAATCAATTAAAAGAGGAAAATAGCGTTAAAAAAAGAGAATTTTCATTCAGTGGAGAAATAAAAAAGAGAAAGAAAAATAAGGAAAAAATAAAGCAATATCAAATAAACCGGATTAAATTCAATCAGCCGTAAGTAAAATAGCGATGCGTGCAGTGACGTATGAGGTTATTATAGTATTTATAGTACCCAGCTTTACACTACAGGGATGTTAGAATGGTCTACTAGATACAGTTAATTGCTTGGCGTGGATGAAGAGCGTCCTCCAAGGTGGTACTAATTGCTATTCAAAAAACATCAGCTTTTTTATAATTAAATATAAACATTGATAGAATTTTAAACTTTTTTCATATCGTTTTCTAAGGGAATAATGTTGCAGTGTTCGATAAATGTGACAATCATGTGATGTAAAATTATGTAGAATGAAAGAGAATTTCCAATCCTATAAATATTTTATCGTTTCTTTCCTCACAAGCACTATGTTTAGGAGACCATTGCAAAAAGAAGAATTATACGCCCTCCCTTCTATCAGTGATGAAGGCTTCTCTCATTTTAAAGCTTATTATCAATCGGTAAATTAACAGAGCATCTTGCAAATAGTTCATATTTTCAATAGGAACTTTTTAGGTTATGTTCCAAAATTATATTAATTTCTTGACAACTTTATATTCGATGTGACTATAGCAGCTTGAAGATGAGTTACTCAGATCCTCGAGCTAAAATCCTATGTATATATATATATATATATATATATATATATATATATATATATATATATATATATATATATATATATATATATATATATATATATATAATTTTTCAAAGCAAACAAAAAAGGAAACAAATAGTTAGCAAATATGAAAAAAGTTCTAATATATTTCCTTTTGCACGCAGAGAAGTACAAGTAGAATTACACATCACTAAGAACTGAAACAAGACAATAAACAATTCCGAAAGGACCTCTTTGCTTTATTTGGAGTCCGATCGCTTGGGCTTCAAGAGTGCTGCCTTGGAGATCGTAGAGCACTTCCTCCTGTCCTTGGCCACCACATTCAGCAGGAACTGCTTCTGAGCTTCTCATCGGGTGATGGCTGCGTTGAAGATGGTCATCAGGGATCCTTCCAGTTCGGAAACTTCGTTGACCACCTTTATCTTGCACAAATCAGGATCCCCCTCCCAACTGGCGGGGCTCTTAGTCAAGAGTGTGGCCAGTTCCTCTAATTGTCCTAGGAGCAGAAGATCCAGCACCTTTTTCGACCGAAAACTGAAGAAGCCTGAAAGCGGCTGGATGTGATTGAAAGCCTTTCTGTCCAGACATTTCAGTCCCTTTCCTTCCTCTTCGTTTTCTGGACCATGGAGGCCTTCTGTTCCTTTGTAACCCTTAAGTCAAAAAGAGAGAGAGAGCACCAAGTCTACTGATACGTACCAGAGATGGCGCTTGAATGCCTCTAGGGCCACGTCAGCAACGCGCTTATTGGACATTCCTCTGAAAACTTCCTTCATAAAGAGAAAATCGTTATAGGGACCATGAGAAGGAACCATGGACTCGTTCCACGGAATGGCGTAAAGCAAGGCGACGAAGAGGGCCACTTATTCCAAGGCTAGAAGTTCGTGAGAGGTTACTGAAACAGAGACCTGAAGACGAAAATCTTGAGAGAGTAGATTCCCTTTGATATACATCTTGCTTGATGAAACGCTCCTGGTGCCGTCTTCTTGAAATTCGTTCCAATATAGCCTTCCAGAAAGATGTAAGAAAAAGCCAAGAGCTCCTTGTAGTCATCTCTTGGATTGCTTTCTTGTTAAATGGTACTCTTGAGCTCGCTAAAAGCTGTCTCCTTTGCATCAGACAGCTCGCCCTTGAGAGAAGAACAGGCTTTCTTTATCCATGGAGTATGTCGAAGATTTCTGGTCGATGAAGTCCCACTGGTCCCGGAACTGGATGAAAAGAGGGACGTTAGGCCGGCCAGATGGTCCATAAGAGTGTTTGTAAACATCTCCAAGGATCGCTACCAAGATGTGTTCCCTGCACGCAAACCAGAGGAGATTCCTTGCCAGACCCTCCTGAATATTGTTGCAGGTTCTTTCATTGATACCCGTGTTTGAGGCAGTAGTGTCAAACATGATTCCTTGAGTGCGTGCATTCAGTCCAGCGTCAGAAGCCGCCTTGAAGACAGCCTCCTCATGTGATGCCCAGTGCCTTGGGGGCCCTCGGCTGCTTCCAAGAGGTACATCTTGTTAACACCTGTAACGTGAATGGCGAGCCTCTCAATGCGTTCTCAAAAGCATTTAGAATGTTATTCTCAAATATTCTATCCACCTCATTGAAGTTGAAAACACTGAGATAAATAATAATTTTCTACCTCTCCCCTTCCTGCCCTTTGTTAAACGATTAATTATTACTCTACTACCAAATAACCTTATGTGAGAAGGACGTGCTAGCTTTGTTCCTCCGTTCCGCATACACCAAATCCTTTTAAACATTTTCAATTTTAAAGTACTTCGTGTTTTGTCAGTGTCTTGTGCCAAATTGCAAGGCAAACTAAAGATTGACACTGAAGCCTCACAGATAAGTGTCATATTACTCCTATGAAAGATTGAAAGTGGCACGCAACGAATTTTGCGCATGCAAAATATATAACATTTTTTATTTAAAGAGTAATATATATATATATATATATATATATATATATATATATATATATATATTTATATATAAATATAACATTTTTATCAGAGAAATAATTATAATATACATTATATGATCATGTAAACAATAATATGTACTATCTTATAATGGGCTAGAGGCAGAATGAATTAACACAGGCATATGCGTTCACAAACTTATACCCTTACACGAATATACACTTACACACCTCTTGCGATCACCAAGGTTTTTGGAAACGCCACAACTGTATCGACAATCGTCAAAACAGGTGAGGTCATTGACACCTAGCTGGAGGCTGGAAAGTTACAGGCTTTATTTACTTTCAATGGGCTGTCAAACGCAAGATTGTATGCTCGTAATATGAAATAAAGTATTTCTCTATCGCCTACACACACAAATAGACATCCTGTAGAATGAGCTCCGCTTAAACCGTGTCATTAGTCATCAGCCTGGCATGCCAATGGTTTTCGATACAGTATATATAGCTCTGGGTAGAGCATAGGGACAGTCAGGACAGGAGAGTCAAGTGTGCCATGCGTCAAGAAATAATAAAAGTTAGTCAGTCGGTTAGTTGTCAGATGTTTAGTCAAAATATTCGTATACATTAGGAGGCCTGCCTTAAATACACAATGCAAGTTAAATTCAATTCTTTCTGCCTAAGCTTGCCAAGTCTTCCACCCAGTAGTCTTTTGAATCCGCCTTCCGAGATTACTTTGCCTGTCAATTATCCAACCGCTCCTCTTACCCAGCCTGCTTCACTAAAACCAAGCTAAGGATAATCTTCCCGACAATTAAAGTCAGCCCAAGGTGAGCACCCATTAACCGAATACCCCAATTGCGCCACGTCAAAGTTAAGCAACACTGCAAAAGGTTATTACTTGGATGGGAAACGACAGTGTCGACCTCCTCCGGTAAACCCCTAATCAACAACTTATAGGCCAACTGCCCACCTATAACCAGTGACCTCTAACGCACCATTACGTACTAACCTATAGACCAGGTTACGTAACTAGGGACCAAATACAACATGCCCAACCATCGAATATTTCTCCTTAGTGTTTGCGAATTATTCTTTTAGCGAGTATTCCACTCCCCTGTGTGTTTCTTAAAATTATAATTGCTCTTATTTGTGTGTATTCAGTTTTAATTTTTATCTGTCTCCTCTTTTGTCTTTAGAATTCTTCACATCAAGCAGCGGTGAGTTCTTAAAAAAAGTTTACCATTCATTTACCTCTATTTAATATTTTTTTTTCTTGTTTGTGGATCCTTCCTTTTTGTATCGCTTTTGTATATTTTATATACAAAATCACCTCTCCGTGGATTTAATTTGTAATTAAACTATATATATATTGTGAGGGAACAAGCACGTGATGAGAGAAATAACGTCGCTTTTTAGCATGGCCTCCACGTGTGGGCCTTGTCGTTTACAAGCAATTTTTGAAGCTCAAAAGTGTGAGAAAGTATAGAAGCGGGCTCATGGAATGCATCCCTTATCGATCCTAGTATTTAAACAAAACAAGAAGTCTCTTCCCCTCCCGCCCTTCCAGCTATATTCGTTAATGTATAAAAAATATATATAAAAGGCAAGCGACTGTTGGAAGTGAACGCGGGACACACAAATGTTCGAACACGCGAAAGTTCAGAGACACTTGTGTCAATAAGGCTATGAATAAGCCAACAATTCGCGTCTCAGAAGGGTTTTATCAAAAACGAGAGTCTTCCATGCAGCTGGGTAAATACACCCGTTGACCAAAAAGAATTGTTTGACAAAACTGCGACAGACGTATCCTGTAATATATATATATAACTTGAGAGTGTAAGTAATTCGACATACACAGGTTTCGTTAGCTCTTCCTTTGGAGTGGAGAACAATGTACTCGACAACAAAAGCTCACCCCACTAAAGATTCTAGGCCAGGACCTCTAGAAAATAAGCATATATATAGTCGGAACAGCTCAGTTAGAATGATTATTGTATTAGTTAAGATTATTAGATTACTGTCGTGAAGAAAGTTATCTCGTTCATGTTCTCCCTTTTATATTCACCAAGTTTTGTCGATCCAGAATTTAATACTTCGCTTGAATATATATATATATAAACTGCTAGTCGCCGGCAAAGTAACTTCGTGACAGGTCGCTTGCTCCATTACTAGGCCAATCCTAGAATAAAGTATGTTTTTGCAACCTGCTTCTTTACCTCGATTTACCCTGAAATCTTTGGTAAGCACAAACAAAGTAAGAACACAATGAAGATATCATTTTGGAGTCAGATACTTAATTCACCTTCATATAAGTTGGGTACCGCTATAAATTGGTCAAGAACACCAATCCCTATAGTCCCTTGAGCCCCTCACAGCTCTCCATTTTAAATTTGACTCCACCCTCTTCCAACTCCACTCCACCCCACTTCTACCGTGTGCTAAGTTTAAAAAAGGAAGAGTTTATCTCCAACAAAATGATATCGGAAAAGATTGAAGTATTTTGCATCAATGAGACGTAGGGAGGGCCATATATAAACTCAATATTCGTTGGCACTACAAACACCAGAGTACACTTTCGAACACAATTCTTGAACTAGCAGGATAGGCGTCGAGATCAGTATTATTGCCTCTGACTTTATATGCCTCTCACTCATAACATTCCACCCTTTTTCTTCAATTGGTTAATTGAGGTCAGTATGCTACAGTTAAATTCTTTTTTCCAAAACTTTGCTTATCATTTTCTTGCTATAAAGTCCTTTTTTCAATAGCTATCTATAAAATTCATTTGATAGAAAATCTCTGCTCTCTCGCTCTCTGAAACAGACAAAGCTCTACCCCAGAAACCACATTTGTTCTGAGTCATCCACCTCGGTGGATAGGATTCACAAACTGCAGCCATTCATTCTATACAATTTCAACTATAAAATAATGTTATTTTTCATCAAGTTGTTTTAAAAATCCAAATACAAACATATTTGGTGGACACCTTGGAACTGGTGACCCCCACCACAATCAAATATCAATCGATCCACCGCTCGCTACAAGCATCAACCCCTTCTGTCGCTATTTATATATATATATATATATATATATATATATATATATATAGTAGGAGAAGGCGGCTTTCTTTGATTGAGGCTTGGTCACCAGTTCCGTATTCAAACTAACCGAGTTTTGTTTTTCAAGAGGAACGAATAGGATTTCTCTGCTTGCTATTCCGATTGGGGGTTGTTATACTTCGCAGGGAGTTTACCAAATAAAATCGTGTATGGTTTTCTAAGTACCCTTGTTTTTGAACTTGATCCCAACGAGTAAATGATAAATTGAAAACACTCGATATTAAATTAGCAGATTTTAATGAGCTTAAAATTAACCATCGGAATGGGAAAAGCTAGTCAAGTGGAGGATAGTTGAATGAGTAAGTTAATAATTATTTATTCTATATTAACTTTGGTGTTTATGTGATTAGTGAAAGTAAGCCTGATTTGCCTTTACCTAAGGGGTATTACAGGGAAAGAGCTTTGCCTAAAGATGGATGATTGTTTATTTTTGTGTTCACTCGGAGCAGAGGAAGTGAGGAAGGGAGAGAGAATGAGAGAGAAATACGGTTGCCTTTATTATCAACAAATTTATGTGGGGAGAGACATAACTGTGGAAAAAAAAATTAATAACGGACTAGAGGAAGTTCCTGAAAGATGTTTTTATAAGATTCCATCTCTATGAGGATTGTGCTAAAAAATAAATAGAATGAGATAAATGAACAAGTGCAATTAGTTTAGTATAAAAACAAATTACATAGGTTAAACATTGCATGATTGATATTTAGTATAATAATACTAATTAATAATAAATATACAGGATAATGAATTTAAATGATTTATGTAAATCATAAGAGTAGATTTAAAATTATGAATATACTTGTTATAAAACAACTACATATTATAGTGAATGTCTATGTACGTTAAAGAAAGTTCATAATACAGGAAATTCTTTTTTTAGAAACTATATTTTTGAAGTTTAATAAAATTAAGACTAATCTTTTGATCACAATGAAACTTTTAGAATTTTTGGTAATAGTTATACGTTCATTGTCCTAAAATGGCTAATTGCTTCATTTATTATTTTAGAAATTATGCCTTTTAGTAAATCGGTCATTTTTTGCAAGAAACAGAAAGGGTAAAAAGTCTTGTTAAAAACAGTAAGTTTGGGAATCTTCGATTATTATTAGGATTGAAAAGAAGAGTTAGAAGAAGTGAGATTGTTACAAAGTTCAACATACAATGTAATGAAGAAAAAACTTAAACTTAAGCCATACAAGATCAGATGTACAAAAATTTGAAGAATTTTAAGAAAATTTGTGGAAGTCGATGTACCGCCTATGATACATAATATCTGATAAAGCGCACTTTCATCTCAGTGTATACAGTAATAAGCAGAACAACAGAATATGGTTGGATTACTACCATAAAGCTATACACCAAAAAGAGCTGCCTCCTGAAAAAACACTTGTGGTGTGCGATAACAACTCAAAATATCATTGGGCCGTAATTTTATTAGAATTAAAATGGAAATTCAGTCACTATTAATAGCGAAAGATACCGACACATGCTTGAAGAATATTCTTTACTGAACTTTCGAATGCTTTGAAATAGACGACAACTGCTTTTCCAACAAGATGCTGCAACATCACATACATCGTCGAATGAAATAATGCAGTTTTTAAGACTAAATTTCAGATAAAAAATTATTTCTCGAAACAATGAATTTAAGTGGCCTCCAAAATCCTTCGATCTAATACGTTTGGATTTTTTCTTTATGGGGATATTTAAAAGATCGTGTTTACCGCAATAATCGTAAAAGTATCCAACAACTAAAAAATAATATCGCTGAAGAAATTAATAACATCGATGAAGAACTTTGGAAAAAAAGTGCTGAAAGCTAGTTCATCACGAGTAAATGAATATTATGAAGAGAATGGTCATCATTTGAAAAGAATAATCTTAAGAAAATAAGTTATTATGTTAATTATGTAAACAGATTATTAGTCTTAGTTTTTTGTTAATTTTAAGCAGATAAAATTAGTTAAAGTAAAATTGGTTTTAATAGTCGATAAATATCTGAAAGGTCAGCGAAAATATCTGAAAAATTAATGCTTCACTAAAAGGCGCATAACTTCTAGAAATATAAATGAATCAATTAGCCACTTTAGGAAAAAACTAACAACTATTAACAACAATTTCTTAAAGTTTCTTTATTTTATTAAACTTCAAATGTAGGACATGTAAACAAATACCACCCTATATATCGCAAACCATTTATTTAAAAGCATGAATGTACTTTGAAAAATCTTTACTGCTTGAATGTTAAATATACACATTTTAATGAAAGGGACACATACATAGAAGAATTTTAACTCGATTATCGTCGAAAATTAATTCTCTGGCCTAATAAATCATCAAAACATTTATATCTTCCATGGATTGGTTAAAAACTAACAAATATTGATAGATAGGGAAGGTAATCATTTTGCTCATAGTAGCAATTTCAGCGTGTGTTTCTTAAATTTGCTGTAAGGAAGTAGGTTAGAAGTTTTGGGAAAGAGTGTCATCAGCTGGCACAGAAAAACTAAGGGTACCATTTATGATAGAATTTGTGCAAGGATCAAACTTTCACGGTTTGATATTGCGGATATATGCCTTCAAGGGGCTAGTGGGTTTTTCGAGAGTATATAAATGCCCATGTCCATTTAAAATCTTATATGGGCCCTTGTATGGTGTCGACACACTCGCGCGGACCTGTGTGTCTTTGAGAAAAACATGAGTGCAAGTATCAAGATCTTTCGAATAAAAGTATCCTGTTTCCAAAGGGGCCATTAGGTTATTAGGGCAAGTGAGTTATTGTTTCTCTGATATTGACGTATTATTTTTTACTGTAAAATGATCTGTGTTTCTCGTGACAAACAGGTCACTTTGGAGTCCTAATAGAGTTTTATATACAATTTTTGCGCAAGGAAATTTTGCCTCTTGATTGGAATTGGTAAGTATAACGAGCAGAATTGCGGGTAGGTATTTTAGCCAATCACTACGATTTCCTTTGGTTAGTATGGAGCTTTTAGAGTAAGATGGCATCATTCTAAGAAAGAGTTACCAGAGACGTTCGCCAGAGATATAAAAATGGGTTTGTGGCGGTTAGCTTAAGTAGTTGCTGAAATAGTCATGAATCGAATTAATGGATTTTATCAGAGATTATTTTAACACAGGCAACAAATGTTGCGATCTGATTTATTTAGTTAAAAAGGCGTCAACCACCGATTCTGGCGTTATGTCATTTATTTAGTGAAAAATGCGGCAGCCACAGATTCTGGAGCTATGTCTATAATGAATATGCTGCTTCGATCCATTTGGATAAATGGCATATATTTGTGAGAAGATACTTTAGTCTTTCAGAGTAAATCCATATGAATTGTATGAAATCAGGATTCTGACTCACTGAATTGTGGGAAAGGCGGCTTTGAGTGTCGTTGCCCCTTGGCCTTCTGAAAGAAAAGGCAATTATGAACACAAGATCGAATACTTTGTCTCATTTCTTTTCAAACAAACGGTCTGAGATAGATTGAATGTTGCTCTAGTACACAAATAGCTGCGAAATTCGGAAATGAGATAAGATCGTTCAAAATCTTTTGATAAATGGCAAATGAGTGCAGGAGATAAGGATGGAATTGCGACTTTGCAAAACTTAAGGGAAGTGCTATCATCGTCTTGTAGTTTAGCCGGTTGCAGATCTGTGTATTGAGATCTTGTAGGTGCTGTAATATTAATGTTAAAAGAGGAAAGAACAGATAAACATATTGCATGTTATGAATGATTTAGAGTTCTATTTTAAATTGCTGATGTTTTTTGTGTATATGTAGCAGATTACATGTTGCAATTGATGATGGGGGCACTAGTGAGGTCGTCAGTAGCGATTAGATATTTCAACCTCAAGGTTCGAAACTGTGCATATCGATATAGTTTTACAACTCCCACCGTGTATACTGCCTAGACAATCCTATCCTTCGTGTATTTTGAATTTAATTTAAATGTGGATTATCGTGTGTTGAGAGATTTATATGCACAATTATGGCCGTAAAGTCTATGAGCACGAAGAAACCTGTTTCTTAAAGTATGTAGATGTTGAAAGTGTTTAATTGCAATATGAATTGCCCTCAATTATCTAGTCAATATACTTTGATTTAATTGCGGGCCGCGAAAAGCTTTGCCATAGATGCCAAGAACCTCCCACTCATTTTCATGATACTGCTGGAGAAAGGCACCGAGGCCATGATTTCTGGGTTCAGTAATAGCAAGTAATAGACAGCCTCACTTTGGATATGCCAAAAGGAGGTAATTGATGATGTCCTAATTTATAACATCGAATACATTTTATGCCTGGCTGTCCTTTTTAAAAACCGAATTGGGGCAACGCTTGTTGCTATCTTGTCAATATACTATGATTTAATTGCGGGCCGCGAAAAGCTTTGCCATAGATGCCTAGAACATCACACTCATTTTCCTTATACTGCTGGAGGAAGGCACCAAGGCCATGATTTCGGGGGTTAGTAATGGCAAGTAATAGACAGCCTTGCTTTGGATATGCCAAAAGGAGGGAATTGATGAGGTCCTAATTTATAACATCGAATACATTTTATGCCTGGCTGTCCCTTTTAATAACTGAATTTGAGCAACGCTTGTTGCTATCTTTCAATAATTTCATAAGTGTAATTAAGGTTATGACCGCTTGTGGAATGAACTTCCGCAAAAGATTTGGTAAACCCAGTAACCTCTGCAATCTGTGCACCGTTTTGGGACAGGATAATCTTGAATGGCATGGATTTTATCCGGGTGGGAAGATATACCTTGCGAATTAACTCGATAACGAAGAAATTTAAGCGCGTCTACCAAAATGATACACTGTCCAAGGTTTATTTGCACTCAGTGTGATTTCAATTTTGTTGCCACGAGCTGGACCGTGTTGCAAATGTTAAGTTTCGTTTACACTGGCTACGATTAGTTCGTCTGCATATAAGAAAACGAAAACTAACTCACCCTAAACGTAATTGATGTAGCTTTAAAATATTTAGATGAGTTTTATATTCGTTCATGTAAGACTTAGTATTAACAACGCCCTAGCGTTCCTCTCAATGGATACAGGTTCAACTGCAATTCGAAATAAATGCATCCTTTAGGTCAATCATAGAGAACTTTGTACATTTTTAGAGATTTTATGCAAACACGGTAACCTATGGTAAGAGATCTTTGTCTTTATCAGTCACAGAATTAAGTCACCTATAGTCAAAAGTAATGAGGTAGCTGTCATTTGCCTAGTTAATATGATGAATCGGTGAAGAATAGGGTAATTTTCTACGTTATAATCTTACCTTCCAACAGCATAGTTTGCATTCTGTCCTTGAAAAACTTTTAAAAGATTGGAAGAAAGGCGTCTTGGTCTCGTAGTGACCGCGGGAACTTCCGTAAGAATGAAATGATAAAATGCGGGGAAACGTTCTGCATGTTTTGGGAATTAACACGTTCATTGGTTGATTTATAAATGACACTATATTTGTTTAGCAAATGGTCTATCGGAGAACCATCAGAAATAAATGGAAGCGTGAGAAGAGTTAAATTTTTCAAATGGCTTGAAAAGATCAACTCGTGGTACCATCCACCAAACACGATTTCCTTAAATTAACTAATAGATTATAGTGTGCTAATATGTCAGTACCTAATATAGCACTTTGGAAGTCATATATTAAGAGATTTAACATCAAATTGAGACTAAGTCCTAGTGGGACGTTTAAAGTTTGAGTGACAAATGTATGAATATGGGTTCCAGAAGATGCAATGAGAGAAATATGAGATTGTTTTCGTTCTGCATTTGCACTTGAGTAGCGGATAAAATGCTAATTATGGACCCAGTATGATTCAAAACTGCCTATGCTTTCTGGTGCCATGTGAAACACACAATAATGCATTGTCATTCATCACTGTTACCCGGGGTAACAGCGATGTGCCATTTGACCAAATTTCCGGTGATACCAACAAATACCGTTTTCTAGTGCAGGAGGAATGCAAGAGTGATCGGAGTCGGTATGACGGCATGCAGGAGACCAGTGCGGCGGCGATGGGGAATGTTCTCTTGATGGGTCTCTCGAGTGTTCCAAGGTTGCTATTTGGCGGAAGAAGTTTGCCAGTTTCTGTTAGATGGGCCTAGCGCTACTTCCCTCTGTGACTAGAAATCCTGGAGTGGGGCGGGCCTTGACAATGGCCGTTAATTAAGCATGCAAACTGCGATTGAGGGCACGGATAGCCGCGTTTTTAAGTTGCTCAAGAGTGTTATCTGGGGCCAGAATCTCGAGGGACTCTTGAAAGTGGGGTGGAAGACATCGAACAAAGGAAACTTGAAGAAATCATTAGTCACATTGTCTCCCATAGTATCACGTAATTCCTGTAACGAATCAACGTGTACAAGATAGAAACAGGTGCAAGTGGACAATCTTTATTGGCAGTGTGAATTTCTCCCAAGACTCTCCCATTCACAAGAGAAAACAAGATTACTTTGTATTTAAAAAGGTGCATAGCTATAAGCAAATTAACCCTTACATCAGCAGCTAGGATATGTCATTAAGTTAACCTAAATCGTGGCATATGCGCCTTTACTTTAGGCACTCCAAATCCTTGAAAAAGGTTTTGCAGTTTAGCTTTTATTTTGAGGTTTGGTTCAAAGAAGGAAAATGGCTCAAATTTAATATATTGTGAGACTGGTGGCAGAGAATTGGAACTTTCATTTTCTTCCTCACCTGACTCAGGTCAGAATTATTCGGGGGAAGTCGAGACCTGGTAGTCATTATTCATGTTGAGCTGAAAAAATAGCTGACATAATGTTATGATACAGCACATTCTGCGTTTTTATATTTTGAAAAAACTTTCCCAATTCCATACATCATGCAAAAGTAACAATTGCTCATATGATTTGTTGGTTCTCTCCTTCTCATTGGCGCAGCACAAGGAGTATATTTTAGATAGAGTGACAAAAACATATATACGAGAGCGGTCAATAAGTTTTGCAATTCGAAGATAAGGAAACGAGATATGAGGAAAAATATTTTATTATTTTTCAATATAACGAAACTCGACCTCAATGCACTTGCGCCACTTGTCCCTGAGGCTTCGAGTTTCTGACAACCAAAAATATCCCAACTGCTGTTCAATCCACTTCCGGAAGGCGAGCTCGACATCTTCATCGTTCACAAACCGGCGTCCACACAATGCAGCCTTTAGCTGGCCGAATAAAAGGTAGTCGCTAGAGGCCATATCTGGACTGTAGGCAGGATGGTTGAGCCCCTCGAATCCGCACTCGCGCACGGCAGCTTGTGCAACTCTGGCCTTGTGGACTTTGAAGACGTTCAAGTCGATTATTTGGCGTGAGGTTTCTAGGGACCCAAAGGGCAGAGACCTTAGCCATGGCCAAATTGTCATGGATTTTCGAGGATCATCCTCTCCACACAGGCCACAATTGTCCTCATTGGTCACGTCTGACGGGCATCTTGGATGGGGATCATCTTCAAGGGATTCAAGACTATGGCGGAACTCCATATTCCAGCGAGCAATGGTTGCATAGGAAGGGGCGGTGTCGGTGTACACTGCAACCATGCGTTCATGGATCTCTTTTGCATTCTTGCCTTCCGTCGTCAAAAATTTGATTACTGCGCGGTGCTCAACCTTCCCATTGTTGAAAAGTTTTGACTGACGATCTGTGATCAGCTACTGCTTCTTAAATAGAAGAGGCAGGAGCGTGAGGCTGCAGTTCCTGACTTGTCATAACTTGTCATAACAACCCCACAAACAGACATCCCCCTCCCTCTGTTTTGCCCTACCGATTCGCAATACATATTGACCACCCCTGGTACGTAATGTTACAAATAAAATCGGTTACTTGGCTGAAAAGTATACTAAAAACCTATTTCAATGTTATTTACATATATTCATTTGTAAAAAATTTTGCAATTGAGAAACTAAATCGAATTAACAATACATAGATTAATGTTAACCACATGAGCAGAAATTTCAATAAATAATGAGTCAGGATGAAATGTAATTTGATCTTTGTAGGCAACAGCACAAATTAGATCTCTCCTCAGTTTAGTGACTGAAAGTCTATCACTATTGATAGGCTAAGCCCCTAGCCTAGAGCAAGTGATGAACCCTGCTCTTCTGTCTTTAACGCAAAGTTATAAAAGACTAATTTATCGTGAAAAGTAAACAAAATATATTGAAATATTTTATAATTACAAAACATAATATAATATGAAATATAATATTAAAATCATCAGTCAGGGTTAATCCCTATAGGATGGATGTCAATCTTCACACTGCATTTACTACCCTGATATACTAAGACAGATGTCCTACTCAGCGTTATCACTTAAGAAGGCAAAGTGAAGCTTATCTTTTAACGCCTCGTTTTTCGGTTACGTAATAGGTTGAACTGATCGAGGGAGGTTTTATCCTGACACTTTCCTTTTCCATTTCAAGGATCTTCGAAGATTTGATGCACCATAATTGAGTATCCCACTGCTTTTCTTAGTAGTGTTCCTAGAACTGATTCGGTGTGTAATGATCTAAAGCCTTTTCTTACAGACGATTAAAGTAAATAAGCCTATTCTTGCGCATTTTCAATTAAAGCAACATGTTGTTCATTGGATATTGATTGGTTTGCAGTTTTGTATGTCTAACCTGTCGCTCTTTTTAATATGAAATACAGTAGTAGTGTTCGACCATGGCATTGGAGTATATATTTCTCTTAAAAATTGTGTAAATTGACTATTTAGTAGATAAACAAAAGATTTACGAGTTATAATAATATAGATTAGCAAGACCAGCTTTTATTATGTCGTTTGTAACCCCATCTCTCCCGGTCGCCATACCATTGCTTATGTTCTTAAGGTACCGGCCAAATTTAGTCTTACAACGCTGGGGCAACTTCCCTTTCGTTTTTTGCATAATTGTACCTGGCGCAAAATTGGCATTGCTGTGACAAATATTCCGATAAGATTTTGGTTACTCTTTCAATGGTAATTTATTTGGGGGCGCTCATATATTGCTTCCTTGCTTATTTTTCCTGTTGTTATTTGTGTTTTCAATTTATTAGATATTTATTTGTTTATTACTTTTTATTTACTAGATTTGTATGTTTTAAGATCTAACCTGTTTGTTTCGGACCTATTTGGTTTGTAAGACGGTGTCCGAGTTTTTATCAATTTTTCCACTGTTGCAGTTTTACACGATGATTTCAAAAATGGAGAAATGGAAGGATAAATACATATTTATGGTTCTGCTGGTTTGGGTTCAGTTAGGTTAGGTTACTTTAACTCAACAAGATGGTTTAGAATAGTTGAAGTAAACATGTAATTTGAACATATCTATTATATATTTAAAATATAGAGATGAAATTAACGTTTAAACTCCAAAATGCACTGCAATATCTTCCGGAATAGATTCGTATTTTCGTATTTCGTATGCCACAAATACTTTAACAAATACTAATCTAACAAAGTTTAAATAAGTGTTTCAGTTAAATTCCATGTACTCTTGATTTGCTGAATGTGTGTTTCTCCCTCTGAGACGAACTCGACACTTTGATTGACGGTTTTGCGTGAACCTTTACTCCGGAATATCTGTAATATGGCTGTACGACCTCCACATGTCGCCTATGAGAGTGGTTTCGGGTTGAATGGAAACCTTAATACAGTCCTCTATGTCTGACGATTTCGTGATTGAACAGCATAAAGAAAATAAAACTCTGGAGGTTTCAACACACGCCGCCGAATATCCACTTGTGTGGAAGAACACTCTATCTATTGGACTTTCTCCAGGAACACGCCGTTTCATCGATCTCAACCGTTTTACCGAGCCATCCAATATGACAAAGCTTACTAATATGCTCCGCACACAGCTCACGCAAGTAACTGTTGTAGTAAACTGTCGAATTTTCACCTATTTCTACTTCTCTTTTACCAAATTTCACCGTAGTCAACTCCTTCGCCTATGCCTAGATAAATACAGCTACACTGGATAACGGAAGAGTGCCACCCTAAAGATACGTTACTTCCTAACACAAATCCGCTCGTTACAGTCACTATAAACATTGCTTCCAGATCATCCATAGTGAGCAAATCTGTAAAAAAAGGTTATATATGTGAGCAGATACTTATTTAGCATAACCCAACCATAACTTTTTAATCATCAATTTTTCCAAAAAATAAATTTAATTTTTAAAATCAACATGTAAAACTACATCAATGATGAAATTTCTAAAAAAAAAATCCGGCAAATTCTCACAAACCTGAGGCACTTTGCTTTTAATAAAGTTGTTGAGTCTTACATATTCGATCATTTTCTTAATTATTCTATCCTTTCTCTTTTTTCTCTATCTGTAATATTTAAAAATGTCTTCCTTTTTTAGTTCTGTAAATTATCTAAAAGAATATTAGTAATATTATGTTTATTTCCATTAATTTAATATCTTTTATCTTCCCTTAATTTTTAACATATTTTGACAGTAGTAAATGTGTAGATTGCATTATTTTTAAAGGAAGAAAGGTTTTTTTCCCTATAATAAGAACGGGTTGCAAAAGTAATGAGGGAAAATTTTTAAAATAGAATTAATTTTATTTTTTACAAAAAATAGCGCAAATCAACGAATACTTCTTCTCAGCAGAGAGTTTGGAAAAAATGTTCGTGCAGAAAGTGTTATGTAGGCAATGTGAAAATTTGACAATAAGGGTCGCATCCCTCCTGAACTTAAATCCTTTTCACGAGAAAGCCAGAATCCTGTGGGTTAGTTTGGAATTAAAGAAATGAACATCCATGATATGTATGAAACTTAATTAGGTTTGTTTAAATGGGATGGAATTTCCCAAAATTGTAATAAATTTTCAAGTTCTAAGTTGTGGCAATTTTGTAATAAGAAATCTTGTAAACATGTAAATACGAGCATAAATAATGATATGGATTCAGAAAGCTTTTCACAGCTGTTTTTTTATACAAAAGATTCGAAGCTGAATGTTAAACATCAACCGAATTTTCAGCCATCTCGCTTTAAAGAGTGTCCAAAGCCTTCCATTTAGACTCTAGGAGGGGGATTGCATTTCGGATATACTGTAGTTGCTTCCTTTCCCGAACGAGTCACTGGAAATTTTATAATGTTCGTTCCTGGCACTGATAAATAAGATGTCATAGTTTATTCTGGTATCCATTACGATGGAATTTTTTCTTAATATTAAATTTATTTTTGTCCTTACCTCTTATTATGTTTTTTCCCTGCAACAATTTGATATAGAAGGATTAACCTGGTAATAAGATTTTCTATTTTTCAGGATACAAAATGGAAGTTACTTAATAAGGCGAGGACAGTTGCAGAGGTCTCAATTCTTGCCCTATTTTAATTTCAAATTATTTAAAATCAATCCCATAAGCTTATCGTTATTAGTGTCTCGTACTGTGTAAACATTTCTCTTTGTTTCATGGGTCAGGTACTGGTTAAAATACTCGTCGATTAAAATTTAACATTCAATCCAGTAAAAAAAATATATCTGACGAAGACAATGGTTCAAAGTCTTATTAAATTTTACGGCGTTGTATTTTGTGTGCCACCCAATCTTAATCGTATAAACTTGAATAGTTAAACATTTAACTGTCTCACGGGAGTTAGGTCTTTTCTTTTTTGCTCCTTAATACCAAGACAAGATTCAGCCTCCCTTGGGTCGACTGTCAATACGACACTCGCTGCAAACATTCGATACCCATTAGATACTTCACTCGATTGGAACGTTACCTAGAAATTCCTGAACTCATATATAATTATTTTAATAACTTTATTCTAGAAATATTAATTTAAATTTTTAGAACTTTATATCAAAGAAAAAAAATTATCTTTAAAACTTGGCTTTCGAAGCTTTCCTTCGGTCATGCCAAAGTGAAATATTTCTCTGTTTTTAGATTGACAAAACGATTCATAATTTTCAGACTTGGAATTAATGACTTTCTCAATCATTTTGTTTCCATTGAATTTAAACTCAGTATCCATTATTAATATAGCGTTACCATGAATTTATAATGATAATAATGAGTTACAATTTGTTGTGAGCAAACGGGATTTAGAATGTCGCAATGATATTTAATAATAATTCTATTTAGTTCATTAAATTTGTTTCTAATGCTCTTAACATGCATTATTACAGCTTAATATACGCGTTTATACCTCCTTCTATTATAAGTGGACTGCGAGTCTAGTCATGGGTTACTCTACATCTCACTACGTCTGTCGGTGGGTCGGTCCTTGTTTTGCTTTTATTTGTTTTTGTAATAACATTGTAACTATTCGGCCTTTCTAACGAAATTTGAAACCCATAGGTTGTATTAAATTCTCTTCTGAATTATATAATTGCCAAAGTCCTCTCAAGGTTAGCCTATGAATTATTTTGTTTTGGCCATAACATCATAACTATTCGGCCTATTCTAACGAAATTTCAAACGCGTATGATGTTTTACATTATCCTTCGAATGATATAACTTTAAATGTCCTTTTAAGGTTAGTCTTTAAATTAGTGAAAGTTCGGTAGGTCGTTAGGTCATAAATCAGAATACGTCAGAGCACGTCACATTTTGATCAACAGACCTTGTTTTTAGTTACAATTAGAAAAATATAAATAATTACACTACCATTGTTACCCCCAATTTTACTACCATTAATTTTAACTGCTACGTTTCTAATGCTATTGGTTCTGAAAATAATGTGTGTAAAGTTTAATATTATCTTGAGCTATGGTTTCTGGTTCTATGCGGCCAAGAATTACCGATTTTTTCTCGAACTGTAGTATCAAGGCAAATTGAGAGACAGCTTGTACCAAATTCATCTAGGAGCTTACCCAATCACGCCATTCCTATATAATTGAGACGAACTACATAGCGTCAATAAAGAGCTCTTTCAGATATATAATTGTGCAAAACGTTAAAAACAATAGATTTGTGATCAACATAAATTATGTAAATTTTATTTACTTTCACTGCGGGATCTTTTTCGTAGTTCATCCATCGTATACTAGCCACTATCCATGCGCAAGCTACTTCTCTGCGTCTATTATATTTTCTAGTAGTAATTTGTATTTGCTAGGCATTATCGATGGGTTCCTCCTTATATATCTTTTCTGGTAGCCATTACGATGATCTGATCCTACTCGCCAAAGGGCAATTTCAGCTTTAATGCCTGCGCTAAAGTATTCTATGCTGCTTCCCCGATTCGAATTCCGATTTTTCTTAAAATGTATTTAAGCAAAAATCTCTTCATTCAAGTGTTTTGCAAATGATTCACCGTAAACGAAGACTGGGGGCTCGCTATTCCCAGATTGCGCTGCTAAAGCTGCAAAATTATTGGCGAAATTTGTTTGAAGGTCTAAATATCTCAACTAGATCGCTTGTTGTCACTGCTGGTGCAAATATGTCATCTTTTTACTGTGGATGATGCATCATCACGATTCATAATGTATTCTGAAGATACAAAAGGTTCCTTTTGTAATTTGAATATCGAAAGGATAATAGCAAATCTCTTTTGTACTCCTTGCATTGGAAACGTATATTTAAAATATGCGTGAACCATGGTAGCGTAGGTAGCGTGCTTAATACGATCTCCACAAAGATCATTAAAGAACTACTTATATCCATAGGGCTAATAATCTAAGGTGTCAGCTGGACTATATATCGGGAGATTATATTGTATGTTTGCTAATTTGAAGCAGTTCAAAATATTTAAACTCTATTTACATAAAAAGTTAGCGTAACACAATAACATAAGAGAAGAAGGAGAGTCCAAACAGCTAATCAATCGCCTATACGGTTCAGCTCCTGTTCCCATCACCAAGTTTACTCACATCTAGCATCCTCCTCCATAATCTATGCAATCTATTCTTTAAACGCCCCAGAGAGGACGCTTATATTACATGAATACTAAGCCTAGTATATTGTGTGGCCTAATTTCTAGCCATCTCTTTCCTAAATATTTAACATATAATTGACCAGCTTAAAACTCATTGCTACCTGTCCTATCATGTTTCCTAAAAAAACTAACCAATTTCCCCCAATTACGAAGAAAACCTCTTACCCACTTGAAGACCCTAATCGAGTCCCATCCAACTGTTCTCCTTTCTAACATATGAACATTTAGGCTCCTAAGCCTTAGTCATCCTTCGTTAAACAGACTATGGCAAACAAATATCCATCTTATTATCACTTAACTTTCTCAACAGTAGAAACGAAGCATTATGCACAGATAAGAAAGTAATTTCAACCTAAACTATTTAATAAAATTTTTGTTCACGTCTAACTGATCATTTGGTCCATACACTTATTGTATCGCGGATCACTTAATTCAATCCCTGTTATGATTAGCATTAGATTTAAGAAGAATGTTTAGTTTTTCCATAATATCAGTCGTATGCATTCCTACTTTGACCACAATAGCTTTGAGGTTGAAATTCATTCCTTAGTCACATCCAGCCTCGACTCCTGCAACTCACTTCTCTCAAGGAACCTTTCTTTTGTGCAACTCTTCTCCTCCCTGCTTTTCACCGGCTCCCCATTTGATACACAATCATCTTTAATGTCATTATATATATATGAGCTTTAAGTAGCAGACGGTATCGCTCGGCCGGAAAGCCTGCATTTAATATTAAGGATAAATCCCAAAGCCACCAGAAACGGATGCAACATCTTTGCATTTCTTACGACGTTTCGAAAACTACAACTTTCATCTTCAGGCTAGAATAAGTTTACTAAAGTTAATATTAACTTTAGTAAACTTATGTATATATATATTTATATATGTATTGGGGTAGAAGTTAGCTTAAGGTTCGACCTTGCGGGGTCCTTATAAAAAAAATAATTCAGAGTGCAAGTTGGTTAAAGATTAATACGTAGCTGGTATAAGTTTAAGTTTGAAAAAGAAAGACAATAACGAGAATATAACTTTAATATCAACGAAAGAAATAGAATTGGGATATACACAGATATTGGGTTTAAAGGGAATGATCGCACAGGCGAAATTAAATGTTGCCACGAGACACAGGAGGGATAATTATAGGATTCGTGGTTGGTTTCAGGTTGGTGATTAAAAGGGAATATTAAACCAGGGCTCGCACACGAAGGATGGGACGATTTGGGTAGGTCAGATTATAGAATAATCTGTAGGTGTCAACGATTATAACTACTAACGTGTTGGTTGAAAGGAATGGCCAGTTGGGATGCGATGACTGCAATAGGGAAGTTGGGATACCTCACGAGGTGGATGAGGGAGCACACGTAGTTCGGCCTTCGGAGATGGAAATCCTCGTTAGATACTCGCCAATTGACGATGGCAGAGTTTATGGACGTCGATTTAGCCTTCGTTGTCGAATCGAAATTGTCGTTGTCTCCGATAGAGTTGGGTGAGCGTTTCCTTAGCTTGTTCTCGGTATTAGACGGAAAATCTTGAAGTGCTCACGCTAAACCTAGTTGTGGGATTATATAGAAGATCTGCGGAGTGGCTTTAATGGCTTGGCGGGTGCTTGCACAACTCGTGCGATCTTGGGAAAAAGGCAGCGACTCCTTCGGCGAAACCGAGATAAAGTTAGCGTAGCATGTTTGAAGAAATTCGATCTATGCCGGAGGGCAGGAAGGCTGGCTGAAGGCCATGTGAGACGAGGAAAATGTGTCCGTAAGGAAATACAGATAGGGTGCAATAAAACGGCGTAGATCAGCCGCCCTTTCGAAGCTACATGCGGTAATCTCAAAGCCACGTATGTACAGTACAGAAGGACACGTGGTAGCTCTTCGACCTTATTAATCTACATTCCCTCGCATCCATAATGATGGCACTTTGTGAGTTGGGGGAGAAAAGTGACATCCGTTAAGACTAATGACTTGGGGGAAGCGGAGTCTGCCACACGAACGGTAAACACGGGTGGGGAGGGGATAAGGGAATTTCTGACCTGAGGTTGAGCAGGTGTACATACATGATAATTCCAACCGACTGCGTGTACCTATGAACGGGAAAATAAATTAATTATTACAGATTTACGCCGACCATAAGAGAATTAAAAAAATTGTAAAGAATATATAAACTAAGCTATACAAACAAAAGAAAAAATTAAATGGATGTTCAAAGAAAGACCATACACAAATGACGGGAAGATTACGATGGTATATATACACATATAGTGGTGCTGTACCAGGATTTTAAATAATTATTTTATATATACTAGGGCGCTGTGCGTCCCAGACGTACTTCTCCCCACCCCTAAAAATATATAACTACATTATCCGAGAAATAATTGTCCTTTAACTTATATCTAGCTGGCGGTTACACTAATTACAAAATAGAAAAATGGCAATGGAGCAATTACAATTACAACTTAGCAGAGATTATCGCCGAAAAGATTACTGCTAAAGGTATCAGCAATACAATTTTCCGACCTTTTTATATGCGTTATCCGTTACTGAAATTCCTGCAATAATACGCTCCATCTAATTAGTACGGGCATTATGATGTTTAATGTTACGGAGGTATGCCAGCGGGCGGTGATCAGTCTCTATAACAAATTGACGGCCTAACAGGTACATTTAGAATTTGTACACGCTCCAAATGATAGGTAAGGCTTCCTTTTCTATTACTGCATAATTCCTGTCACGTGGAAGTAATTTGCGACTCGTGTAAGCCAAAGAGTAACTATCACTGTCATCTCAGTACTGAAGAATAACAGAACCGATGCCCTTGTTGCTCGCATCCATTTAGATCCCGAAGAAAAAGCAGTAGTTCTCTAATTCCAGACGATGCGATCTGGGTCTTCTTCTTGAGAAGTTGACAAATCGGGGTGGCCAAAGGCGAAAAATTGGGGACGATCCTCCTATAAAATGAGGCAGACCCCATGAAAGAACGAAGATGTTTCTTTGTACCCGGGAGAGGCATATAAACTATCGCCCAGAACTTGTCTTCTTGGCGCTTAAGTTGGTCGTTTCCAATGTGGAAATCCAGATATTGGATAGAATCGTAGGCAAGGTGGCACTTACTGGGGCCTATTGTAAGGCCGTCTCCACGTAACAAAGGGCTTAAGAGCGCATGAAGGGAGGCCAAATGTTGGTCCCAGTCACAAGTGTCAACGTAAATATTGTCAAAATAAAAAGTAATAGTATCCAATCCGTCCCAAACTCTGCACATTATCCGATTATAATTTGTTCAGGCCGGCATTAACCCCAAAAGAAGGCGACAACTGAATTGCGCCTTTGTCGGTGGGGAAGGCAGTGTATTTCCTTGCGCTTTTTTCAGGGGAATCTGATAATACGCTTAACAGAGGTGGATTAATGGGATCGGTTCCGCATTGAAAAGAGTCGCATAATTTAATTTGCGGAAGTTAACGCACATGCAGTAGGAGTTATCAGGTTTCTGGAACGTAACTATTAAGGAACAATAATTTGACGTAGAGGGTTCAATGATATTGAGATTCAGCAAATTCTTAACCTGGGCGTTAAAGGCATTTCTGAGATGAATTGGAAGGGGGTAAGGTATTGAACGAATCGGTTCTTGGGTATTGAGGGTTATGCCATGGAGAAAGTTAATAGTACGCGCAGGAGTCTCAAAAATCACGTTTTCAAGCTTAAATAGAATAGCTGCAGCTGGATTGTTTGGTCAGGCGTTAGCCGCTTGTTGATATCTAAGCTTGTGGGTGATGAATTGGTGATGCCAGGCAAGGAGGGCAGGGGGTAATCCCTATCCTGTTCGACGCACACGAACTATATAATGTTCAAGGAATCTGTAGTGTAGTCGGCCTCCAAAGCTGTCGCTTTTCGATGGTAACTATAAAACAACAAACTCTGATCCTCACCCCACCCCCAATTTATTAGACACCACGTGCAATAGTATTCCTCTTTGGACGACGTCATTTCCTGTTCGAAAATTCACGAATTTTCGACTCCTAAGCACATTGGGAAAATATTTCCACATCTTGCAAATTCGTCCGAAGACTCCCCCTTACCCAGTGCGAGGCGAGAAAGAGCCGCTCTGTTTCACACCTTACTGCTAAATGATGAATCGCACCGACTCCGGATTAAGATGTCTGGAGCATGTGTCTCCTTTCTCCAAATTTCGCCTTCTCTTTCACAATCAAGCGTACACATACTCGGGTCATTCTGTTATTCGAAAAGTCCAGTCCGCACCTTAAGGCCGCCCTTTCGTCTCGTCCCATGAGCGTTCTTTAGACAGCAGACTTTCTCAGCCGTGATTCTACCCTAGTCAATTAGTTGCTTCTGTGAACGGCAAACCTTTGAATTTGCGCAACAGTCTCCCTTCGTTTAATCAAAGCGAAGGAAATCTCTATCTATTACATTTGAGGAAAAGATTACTCTTTCAAGGAATTACGAGAATTCCCACATTCCCCGTCAAACGTCATCTTTAAAGATTGACTATCTTCATCCGAAAGTCGGTTTGGATCGTGCCCCCATATGCCTCATCAGATCGTGTCTCACTCGCCTCATCGCAAGAAGGACCTTCCTCGAAGTCATCGACCCGTAAGGCTGAAACACCCTCCATTATTATTATTGTCAAGTTTCCACGTGTGATCTGAGCCTAGTAACATTAATCAATTAATTCCATTTGAGAATCCCTCCTCTTAATAATTATTGTTTCATCTTTAACTAACCTTGAACGATACTCTCGGGCTATTCAAGTAAATCTCGCAGACCATTTATGCATTCTGTCTGATTATTAAGGATTTGAAACCCCACGCCTCAAGTGTGACCTCCTAGTCGGTCGTTAATCCCTGGGAACAGTCCTTCAACGGTTCGCGTTGCAGTAGGTGATTAAGTCCCCCCCCCCACATAATATAGGAGTAGTGTATTGTATAGAGTGGTTGTACCACGAAATATTATATATATATATATATATATATATATATATATATATATATATTTATATATATATATATATATAGTCGTAAGTATTGCTGCTAATCAGGCTGATTTTTAATTTAACGGCGAAAGCAAGGGAGCAGAAGATGCTCAGGTACATATATTTATTGCAATTTTGAGAACACCATTTCGGGCAACATGCCCATCTTTAGGTTCTAAGATTTGAAAGATACACAATAAGACAAACAAAGAGTTGATTAAAGTAATTTAAAAAAACGAACAAACCCGAAAGAGATAACATAAGAACTAAAATGAATCAAATGAGTAATAACCTATTTTATGAAAAAAAAACAACCTAAAAAGGCAAACAGGCAATTAAAAATATAATTAATAACTCAATTCAAGTAAACTAAGAAAATAGTGACTAAAATGACCTAAAATTTTAAAAGCAGAATGTATAATCTAAAATGAATACTAATATGAATCAAAGGGGTAACAATTTAAATAGTTTAAGATGCTGGAAGTCAATAAAAGGTATGAGGTAAAAGAAAAATTAAAGTGTTAAAAATATTAACTGAACAAATTAAGAATGAAGTGCTTACCATAAGGAGTTGGAGATAGAGCCTTGGCTGAGAAATTAAGTAATCAGAAAGATAAAGGAAACCTAGGATTTATGTTAGGTGGTTGTTTAGGGTAGGGGACTAGATTAGTAAATACACCAGGAATATATAATTAAGTTATCAAAAGGGGGACAGAAGAATTATCGTGGTTGAGGGTGGGGGATTTGATTTTTATGATAAGAGATTCTAATATTCGGAGGCTATAATCATTAGTGTTATGGCCTGTGAGGGTATGGAACGTACATACTCGCATGCCGCCAGATAATCGTGGAAACGAAAGAAATTTGTCGATGGAGTTGACCTTCGTCTCCTCTTTCTTCCCCCACCCTCCCCCAACATTCTCCCACCCTCCTCCGCCTTCCCCTTGACCTAAGTCGTTATCCGTGCCAAACTTCACCAACAGGCGACAGGAAGTCTGGAGAAAGAAGGCCTATATCACAGAGAAGCCTAAATTATATTTGCCTTCTCTATGATACCATAGAGATTTTCCAGGAGGCGCTGCGATAAGCGAATTGTCGTATATGGAATCTCTCTCTCGATTTCACACAGTCCGTGGTATAAATGACAACGCCATTCATCCCTCGGCAGAAGTGTTCCAAACCTACTCGCGTAACCCTCACGTTGAACGAGAGTCGTTGCCGTAACGTATCGATTGCCAACGCACCGCAGAGTTAACTTGGTCATTGTCCGAAAGTGTTCCTGAGGCAAATCCCACCCCGCAGAGTCTGTGACTAGAAAAATACGCTCTGTTGCTCAACGTAACTTGAGAAAGAAATAGGAACATCTAAATAGTTACTGGAAGTAACTATTTGTTAGTGTTACATCCAGTTAGGAGTGAACTAACCGGAACTGCAGTAAGCAGCCCCAAACCCGTCCCCTTATCCCCCCTCTACCCGAGAACTCGTGTTAACGCCACCCGAACCACCCCGTCTCGCCCTGAGTATTCGTCTCTCCAATCCATCACAATTAATGGTAATCTGTAAACACAGTGCCCCTCTATTCTTAGATTACCTATTTAATTAACAGCGATTGATACTCCCATTGAGTCATTATAAACCTAGACGCTCAACGTCAGTGTTATCCTCTTCTCCTTTTTTAAAGAGATTCAAGTGAGTCAGTCCCTGATATTATTATTTATAATTGCTGTCAACCTGGACTAATCCGTGTTTAATATTTAATCCTTATTTACCTAAATGTGTTTATTTGTGGCTCCTCCTTTTTGAAGTACCCTTGGCAAGACTTAAATTAAGAATCCCTTCAGCTAATTTATTCAACCTGTATTATGCACTCTAAGAATTTAACAATCAAAAAACTCCCCCAAATAACAAGTGGGACTTTTATAGTGAGAATCCCGCCTCTAACCAGCTTTTGCACGTTCAGTAGGAATTAAAGCCTATAAATATATATAATGATCGTAGATTGAGTCATATGGTCTCAATATCATCGACTTAAACAAAAGCGGTGTGTCCAGATCAAGGACTACAATAATTATTGGACCAGACTATTAGCAATTCTACGACATGGCCTATAATTTTAAAATTGTTCATCGAGCAATCACATTTGCACTGTATAGTGTGGTCTCTAATAGAAGAAACCTCCTTCCTAGACAGGATTTTGCCAGTGCGGTGGCTAATTCCCATATGGGTACAAAACCTCTCATATAATGAGCGAACAGTACTGCCGATGTAAGTTCCTTGTAAACAACAAGGAGAAGAAAAAAGATTTACGATGTGGCTGTTCATCTCGAGAGAAATCCTGTCCTTTGAGGAGAATAAACTTTCTATAGAGAAAGGGTTAACGAAGGTGATGTGAAATTTAGTATGGAATAAATATTTTTTGAGCAATTTAGCGCAATTTCTTCTAAACATGTTATTCAAAGGTCCTAGCTCAGGAACAACAAAATATTTTATGTTTTTAGGAACGTCATATGAGGAAAATGAGGGGAGTATAATTTATTAAGAAAATTGTTAATTAATTTGTCAACTCAATTTAAGGGGTAACAATTATTTTTAAAGTATGTTTTTATAATCTCGAATTCCTGGTGGATTAATGAGTAATTTGAACAAATGGTGTAACCTCTATAGATTAAAGTTTTAATTGCATTTATTTTATGGGTTGAATCATAGTTACTGAAAAAATTAATTCCTACTTCAGTGAAAGTAGGTTTCCTGTAAATAAAGGTTGTAAGATTATCAGATGATTTTTCAATAAAAATATCAAGAAATGGAAGTTTATTATCTTTTTATATCTCAATTGAAAATTTAATGTTCGGATGGTAGGAGTTTATAAAATTGAAAAAAGGGTAAGAAGCTTGGTCTAAATTATTAAAAAATAGCTAGAGAATCATCTACATACCTCCGGTCAAATATGGGTTTAAATTCAGGAGAGCAGTATTCCATGAAATTATTTTTAAGATGAATCATGAAACTATTCGCGGCTATGGGGGCTATAAGTGTTCCCATCCCCACTCCGTCAATCTGGTTGTATGCATTGTTATTGAATAGGAAATAATTCTCATTAAAAATTAATTCGTTCAAATCTCAGAACCTGAAGATGGGCATGTTGCCGAAACGTTGATAAAATAATTGCAATAAATATCTGTACCTGATCATCTTCTTCGCCCTTGCATTAGCTGTTAAATTATATATATATATATATATATATATATATATATATATATATATATATATATATATATATATATATATATATATATATATACTGTATATATATATATATATATATATATATATATATATATATATATATATATATTACTTTTATATTATAAAAACTGGCGTCAAGTGTGTTAGGTCTATTAGATAGTAAACCAGTTTAGCTGATTTACCTTTCCTTTGAGTTTTAGTAGTTCCCTCTCATTAATGAAGCATATTTATTTTTCTATTTTAGCTCAAGTACTTTCAAATTAGTTCTAGATCAGTGGAACTTCAGCCTATTAACTTATTACAATTTAGATTATTATTTGGGACCGGTTCTTTTTGCTGGTGTATTTCATTTTCCAGCATATTTGAGTTAATCCCCAGCTGGATTATAAAGATTAACCCGTCCTAACGCTGTAGGAAGAGTTTTAGTGTTCCTTTAATGGAATAATCTTTGAATCTTTATATTTGGGGAACGATGAGGCTTCACATATATTGCTGAGTAATTTCTTTACGTCAATAGACCTGTTTGCCTATTAAGTTCCCCCAAGTAAGCCAACAACATGTCTTCTTCGTTTGACCGTTTCAAGAGTCAAGGAGAGTCGGTGGACCTGTTGGGCGAGAATTATTAACTTATATTCTGGAAGAGAGAAATGAAAGAGAAGAAAGAAGAGCAAAATAACAAGACATAAGAGCGCAGGAACAAGAATTAAGAGCACGGGAAAAAGAACTAAGAGAAGCTGAAAAGAGAAGAGACTAAATGGAAGAGCGTGAGACAATAAAGCAAGATGAACAGGAATTAAGCTGTAATAAATTGGAAGCAATGACGGTTTACTCCCAGACCGAAACTCCACAGTCCCTGACAGTAAAATTTACCGTCTTTAAAAAAGGAGAAGATTTTGGATCATATCTTACGCATTCGAGGAGATTTTGGAAATCAACATTTGGGACAGCGAGTTAGATGGTGTTGCCAAATTGCTCTTCCTCCTAAACTCTTAGTTAAAAGACTACTCTAGCCTCAATTCTGAACTCTTAGCTGCCGTAAATATAACCCCAGACTTCTATCGTGCCCGTTTCGGTCACGAAAAGTTCCGCCTCGGTCACACCTTTTATTATTTTAGCTACACCCTCCAGAAACACCTCCAATTTTGGTTAGAGGCGTGTAAAGTACCCCAAGAGTGCGTGTACTCGTACCTTCTGGACTTCTGACCAATTTTTAGCTTCCCCTTCCCTGACCCCCGAAGTCCATTCCTTCGTTGAGGACAAGCGCTGCTCTGTGTTCCAGGCATACCTAGAAGAGGCTGATATTTACGCAAGTAGCCATAACTTGTACACCAAAGCCAATAAGAAGCCTCCCTCGTCTCCCCCCAAGCTTAAGATTAATAACTTCAAGCCCCCTCCAAGAAATACCCTTAAATTCCTAAAAGTTCAAGGTCCCTCGAAACCCAGGAATCTCCCTCCTTCGGAAGAGATATTCAGAGAAATTAAGCCCATGATTACCGCATCCCCGCGTCGTCATTTCCCAGAAGGCAGTATAATCTGTTTTACGTGCGGAATAGAAGGTCATGTACACACGAACTGTCTTCAAAATTTCCAATTTAGAAGCGTGGCCTCCCATCAGGTACCGCAAGTTAGTGCCATTTCTGCTCCTCCCCCGTCTAGTCACGATACCACTAAGTCGCTCTCGTCGACCAACAACTCTGGTCACCAAGTAAATTTTCTCTTTAATAAAAGCTTCCTCGGTGGTTTGAAATTTGAAAATGGAGCCATGAACAGATAACGTGTGTCCACCCTTGTACGTGATACTGGGTGCACATGCATCGTGGTATCCGAGAACTTACTTCCCCAGTCGATGCTGGCTATCAACAGTTCGCTGTGGTCCATGATTACCTCGGCCGAGTAAATCATTTCCCTATTGTGAAATGCCACATCGAATGTGAGTATTTGACTGGTTGGGTCGAAGTGTTAGCAGCTCCAATCAAGTTTTGCTCTGTAATGATTGGTAAGACTCCCAGGTTACATGTAACCCGATAGCACAACCTGTGGTAACCCGTGCCCAGGCAGCCAAGCCTTCCCTGGAACCCGTTCCTTTAGAAAACCCTGTCGATCCAGAGATGGAGACCGTCCGGAACGAGTACTTTGCCCGCGCCCAGAAGGGGTGCGCAACTCTCCTCCCCCTTTGGGAGAAATCCAGGAATTATGAGCAAGTGTCTTCCTTTGGTGGAAAAAGCCTCTCATACATTGTCAATGATGAGCTGTTACATCGTAAATGTTCCGACGGAACTGAATCTGAAACAAACACCTCGTGTGTTACCCGCTCTCATGTCCTCCAAGTCCTCCAGATTTCTCACGATAGTTTATTTTCCGGTCATTTTAGTCATAATAAAACCTCTCAGATTGTTTTCACGTATTTCTATTTGCCAGGTGCGGCCAGAGAAATTTCAGAGTAATGCGAATCATGCAATGCCTGTCAAAGGACATCAGCAAAAGGGCGCGACAAAGCCAGCCCTCCTACAGAAAAGCCCAATCATCTTGGAACCATTTTCTTGTCTGACCATTGACTGCATTGGCCCCATTCATTCCTCTTCTAGTGAAGGACACAGTTACGACCCCATTTTGCAAGTCTTCTCTACCCGTTTTCCTGAGGCATGTCCCCTTAAGCGCATTGATTGCATTTCGTGCGCTGAAGCCATCATTTCAATTTTTTCTAGGCGAGGAATTCCTAGAGAGGTATTGTCGGATCGAGGAAGACAAATTACTTCCGAGCTTATGGAGTATGTCGGTAAGCTCCTCATGGTAAGACCTATGTTTACCAGCTTCATCGCACCCAGCCGCAAATGGAGTTTGCGAAAAGCTAAATGACACCGGTTTTTACCCATAGCACTGTTTGCGTGTCGTGAAATCACCTATATGACCATAAGATTCGCCCCCTTCGAATTACTGTATAGCCGTAATGTTGGAGGACCCCTTGCTATTTTAAGGCTCTTTTCACTAATCCCTGTCTGGATAACGAAATTCAATCCCCCTATTCGTACCTTCTAGACGTCCGAAAGCGCCTTGAAATATGTGCCGACATCGCGTACCCAAATGCTGAGGTAAATTTGGAGAAGTATCGAGCTTATTTCGATTTAAAGGCGAAGGAAACAAGATTTAGGCAGGGCCAGGAGGTGCTGTTGCTACTTCATACGGAGAGTAACCAACTCTTGAGCCAGTAGAAGGGCCAATTTTCCGGTCTGTAGGTAAAAGGACCAGTGGATTACCAGATTCAAAACCCCTCAGGATATAAGGTTTTCCATATCAATATGTTGAAGCAATATCATCCCCGTGCGTGTATCAACAATATTGGGGCAGTCGATGAAGAATCCCCTTTGGAAACGGTGTATGACGCTGACCACCTCAATGTCGTGCAAGTAGACTGCATTGAACAAAATGGTGATTACCCTATTCCATCTTTACCTGGATCCCCAGAATCATCATCCCCCGTGCTGGATGTCTGCCCCAGCCTAGCGCTTCTTCAAAAGAGTCACCTGCGGGAGTTGAAAAATGGAGCTATCCCCGGTAGCTCCAATCAATTTGAGTATAACATCGTTCCTACTACTCAAGTGCATGTTCGCTCGAAAAATCAGATGGGCCCCTTTGACGAATAGGTCAGAGTCATTGTCAAGATGCCCCTTCCCCGCAAAAAGAAAAAGCTGAGGTCATTCATGGGATCAGCCTCCTTTTACCGTAGATTTATCCTTAACTTCTCGTTATTTTTTCCCCCCTTTAAGTGCCATCCTTGAGAAGAGATCTCCATATCCCCTTTTATGGAATCCCGAAGCTACTGCCAGGTTCCAGCAATTCAAGGACAATCTAGCGTCCACACCCATTTTGAGGCTCCTTAACTCCTCTTAACTCTTCGGCATCCGGACAGATGCAAGTGACGAATGAATTGAATCCGTGCTGCTCCAATACTCCAACGAAGATGAAATCCACCCGGTGGCTTACGCGAGCCGAAAGTTACTGCCCCGTGAACGTAATTACTTGGTAATAGAACGGGAAGCTTTAGCTCTAGTATGGAGTATTACCAAATTTAGTATTTATTTAATAGGGAAAGAGTTTATGGTCGAGACTGACCATCGCCCTTTGTCGTACCTCCGAAATACTGAGAGCAAGAACGGACGTATAATGCGATGGCTTTTAATACTCCAACAATAGAAGTTTAAAGTTTGGTACATAAGAGGTACCGAAAATTGTATAGCTGATAATCTTAGCCGAAATCCATTAGCCGACAATGCTGGCTAATCTACTAAATTATTGGTCGCCTGTAAACCCGTTAGCTAATCATGTATATATTATATATTTTTTTTAACTCTACACATATATCTCTGGTGCCTGTAGATACTTATTTAATATAGTGTTTTTTGTGTGTTGTTGTTCGACTACCCTTTTAGACAAAGTTCTAATTTTGTTCCTTAATATAAATGTAATTTTTTTCGTCCACTCATTTCCATTCATTTTGGCTCAGATTAATATCATAGCCTATTTGTAAACTTGTCGAATACAGGTCAGGTCCCACTTTTTATCAGGATGACGCCTTAATAATAATTCTTCCTCTTCAAATTTGTGATGTCACTTGTTCTTCCCTCTCTCTGAGAAAAGCTCTATCGTATGGAAGAAAGGAGTGTAAAAGAACAGCCTCTGACCCACCAACCTGCCCAA
The DNA here is from genome assembly GCA_963969495.1 of Ceratothoa steindachneri. NCBI lineage: Eukaryota > Metazoa > Arthropoda > Malacostraca > Isopoda > Cymothoidae > Ceratothoa > Ceratothoa steindachneri. The sequence continues at coordinate 46,898,402 of OZ018319.1, forward strand.
TTTATTGGAGACCACGTGCGATGCTATCCAGCCATGGACGACGTCATTTCCTGTTCGAACTTTCACGAATTTTCGACTCCTGAGCACATTGGGAAAATATTTCCCTATCTTGCGAACTCGTCCGAAGAATCCCTCCTTCCCCAGTAGCGAGGCGAGAAAGAGCAGCTCTGTTTTACACCTCGCTGCTAAATGATGAATCGACTGCGCCTCCTGATTAAGATGCCTGGAGCTTGTGTCTCTTTTTTCCAAATTTCCCCTTTTCCCTCACAATCGGGCATACAAATACTCGAGTTATTCTGTAGTTCAAAGAGTCAGGTCCTCACCTTAAGGCCGTCACTATCGTCTTGTCCCGTGAGCGTACATCAGACAGCAGACTTTCTCAGCTGTGATTCTACCCTAGTTAATTGGAAGCTTCTATGAACGGCAAACTTTTGATTTTGCGCAACAGTCTCTCTTCGTTTAATCAAAGCGAAGAAAATCTCCATCGATTAAGATTTGAAACCCCAAGCCTCAAGTGTGACCTCTTAGTTGTTCGTTAATCCATGCTAACAGTCCTTCAACGGTTTGCCTTACAGTAGGTGACTAAGTCAACCCCACACATAATATAGGAGTATTGTATGGTATAGAGTGGTTCTACCACGACATTAACAATGTTGTTGATACACGCGTGGTAGTTATATTTTTTTAACATATTGACGTAGAACAGTTCCTCGCCTGTGAAGGTCTCAATTAAATAATCCACAGGTCCTCGGGCTTTAAGAATTTGGAAGGGCCCTTTCAATTGGCTCCGAAGTTTGTTGCTTTCCATAGGAAATAGCAACAGAACCTCATCACCGGGCTTGAATTCCTTCTCCTTCGACTTGACATCGAATACGATCTATACATTTCCAAATTTATGTCGGCATTTTGGTATACAATTTCGGCCCACTTATCTAATCTTCGTCGAAGATCCAAAACATACGCGTAGGATGATTGAATTTTCCTATCTTACTCACCCTTGGAGAATAATTCTTTGAGGATGCTAATGGGCCTTCCCACGTTATGTCCGTAGATTAATTCGAAGGTAGCAAATCCGAGGGTGTGATGAAGAATCTCTCTGTATGCAAATAGGGCCTCGGGCAAAAATGCGATGCCACTCGAGGTTATGTTCGTCACACAGCTTCTTTAATATTGACTTCAAAGTCGCATTAAAATTTTCGAAAACTCTGTTTGTGCAGGGTTAAAATGGAGTGGTAAAGGATGGTTTTACCATCAACAGTTTTCCGATGTATTCTTTCAATTTAGAGGTAAATTGTCAACCTCTATCAGACAAAACTTCCTTTGGTATAGCAAAGCATACCAAAGGAAGTTTTGTCTGATAGAGGTTGACAATTTACCTCTAAATTGAGAGAATACGTAACTCTGTCGATTCTGTTTAATGATACGGCTTCGGGTAATTCGTGGCACAGTCCACAAGGGTAAGGAAATAACTATGCCCTTCGCTGAAGGGGAGACGAATGGGACCGACAACGTCTATGGCCACTCGAGTAAAGTCTTGTGATATGATTGGTCCTTTCTGAATAGAGCCGGTTTAACATGTCCTTTTTCCGTGGTTTTCTGGCAAATGTCAGGGGATTGGCAGTATCCTGAAATGTCAACTGCAGCACCAGGCCAGTTACAATAATGAAAAATCCTCGGAGCAGTCTTATTGTGGCTAAAGTGGCCAGAAAACACACTATAGTGGGAAATATTTAGGACCAGGGTCACAGGCGAACGGAGAATACAGAGGGTGTGAATCTCGGGGTTAACACCATCTGAGCAAGCGCAATATAACAAGACTTCTTTAACGATATAAGAGACATTTTTGTTACCGCGGACAGAATCCTGCTCGAGGCTACAAGATTTTTCCCACAAGGGAAGGAGATTTGGACACTTCTTCTGTCATTAAGTGAATTCTTCATTCATAAAGCAGCTGAAATCTTAGTCTAAGGGGGTGTTAAGGGAGGCGAGCGTCTGGTAATCCTTCGTTGCCTGGGTTCTCGTGATAGCGGGTTAAGCCACCGAGTTAGATGTGACTTGGGGGCACTTCCCTACAAAAATGGAACAAAATTTGATAGGGGCTGACACGACTGCAGCCCATCGTGAAAATTATTGATACTCTAGATAACGGTTTAAAATGGGAAAGCGATTTGCACGTCCCAGGTAGTCATGGACTACCACAAACTTTTTGTGGTAAGGGGCACGATACTACGATACAGGTACACTGAGTATCGCGGAAGAGGGTGGAGATTCGGCACCCATTAACGGTTGCGTTGTCAAAATTCAAACTTACTGTAGAGCTCTTGTCGAAGAGGAAACTAACTTGGTGCTCTGGGCCACTGGGAGAAAAGATTGGAGCTGGTGTTTCTGGTCGCGATGAAGGAGGAGCGGGAGCAGCATTCACTTGGTTGAAATAGTGAAAGGGATTACTCCGGACGAGGGGAAATGGGGGAATTACGGGCGGGTGCAACCTTAGGCACCTTGCGCGAAACATAACATTGGCCTACGGGAAAAGAATGACTCCGGGTGATTAGAAATAAAGGGATTGACATCATGGAACTGCGATAGAGAGAAACTTCTGGGCTTAAAGGTGCCCGTAACTTTGACGAATTTTGGGAAGTTCTTATGAGGGAACCGCGAGTTATTAATTTTATTCTTGGTGGATGAAGGGGAGGCTTTTTATTTTTAATCGGGTATAGGTTGTTACTCGCCTCATATATATATATATATATATATATATATATATATATATATATATATATATATATATATATATATATATATATATATCTGCACTTGTATGCACCATTTGAAGGAATTGCACCGACGATTCTTCGCGCAGGAGTCAATCTCCAGTGGTAGAGACGCCACCAACTGATCCCTTATAAGGAAATCTACTAATTAATCATAATCAAGGCGTACTTTCGATGCATCTAACCAGAAATTGAAATCATGGGAAAGAGTATACCTAAAATGACGGAAAGTCATATTTGTTTGTAAGTGGGCGAGTCGAAATTTGGGGCGGTAGAAGTAAGGCGTCATAATATACCCTGCAAGAAGTGCGGATTTGATGTTGCAGTAATCCACCGTAGCTTACGAGGGAAGGGAAACCTAAATTACCGGAACTGAGAGCTAAGAAGGGGCAGGAGATTGGCTAAACCGTCAGTCTCAAAGTTCAAATGATTAACTTTGAAGATTTTTTCAAAGTGAGTGAGAAAAGATCCAAAGCCCTCTCTTTCTTTGAAAGTGGGGAGATTAATGGAAGCGGATTGAGGGGCCTCTGCACAGGAATTGACTGATAATGATTCGAGCTAATCAAGATTTAACTTCAATTCATATTGGCAGATTCTCTTGTGCATTTCGCTCTTTCTAATTTATTTTAGTTCAGCTCTAGCTCTCTTATGTTTTTCTTCTTCTCTTCTATAAGTTCTACCTTGTTCTCTTCTATAAGTTATTCATTTATCTCTCCTTTCTGTATAGGGGGAAAGATATTTTTTCCACTTTAACCAAGGAGTTTGAATCTTTCGAACGGCGACATTTTGTTCGGAACACGGGTGTAAGTTGCCCGAAATAAGGATTTAATGAACCATTGACATGGGCAGAGAAGGGGATTGAGTCCCAAAGTACTCACAAACGAAGGAATACGCATGTTTAAACGCGAAAGCTTTGCTCTCTGAATAACCACACTAATGTGATGCACAATTTACCCAAGTTGAAAAAAATGGAGCCTTCCTGAGATAAGAAGGGCTCTGACTCTGCTAATCCGTCGGGAATGAAAGTAACCGTGGGAGAAGCTCTGTCTCCTTACAATATTGTCCTAATAAAGGTTCTTGGTACAAACACACACAAGCACTAAGCAATAAATGAATATAGCAGGGGTATTTCCTATTTCTTTTGAGAGGGGGTTTGCAACTGAAATGGTACTCAGCTTTGGGAATGACAACAAAGTAAAAGGCTTGCCTTTAAAAGATCTTTCTAAAGCCTTATAAAGACTCTAACACACCTGATCACCAGATTTTATAATGATATATATATATATATATACATATATATATATATATATATATATATATATATATATATATATATATATATATATATATATATATACATATATATATATATATATATATATATATATGTATATATATATATATATATATATATATATATATATATATATATATATATATATATATATATATATATATATATATATATTTTTATATATATATATATATATATATATATGTATATATATATATATATATATATATATATATATATATATATATATATATATATATATATATATATATATATATATATATATATATCGAGGTCTTTCTCATGGCGAAGAAAAACAATGATAGAAAAACAAAACCAACATGAGTTTCTCTAAGCCACTCTCCCCAGTAACCCGTAAAAAAACAAGTACGAAAAAAATGGTAATTTTAGTAGACAGTTATTCCTAACCTCTGCTCAAAAGGCCTACCCTGCGAGGGTGTATTTATAAACAAACAAGTAAAAAATTAAAACTGTCGATCTCGTATTATGCTCTCCCAGAGCGACACCACGTCAAGTACAGCTGAATTGATAGCCTCTTCTGTCTATTTAACATGAGATCTAGTTTCCGTAAGTTCAAATTATCTAGGAAGAGAAATAACAGAACGCCCAAACGCTAAGGCCCCCCCGGGTCTCGCCTTGCTATCCCCCTTTCCCTCCCATTACCCCGCGTGAGTAACTCTAGTATAAAACTGTTCACCAGGAGAAAAAGAAGACTGTTTTCGTTTAGTCAAAACACCGATAAGAACTTACCGGGATAGAATCCCCCCCAGCAATTTAAGAAGGACGTTCATGTTATTGGGATTGCACCAAGCATAATCGGCACAGTACGATTACCAAAGATCTTCAAGTGATCTTACATCCAAGAACCGTTGGCACAGTTCGATTACCAAAGATTGTCAAGTGATCTTACCCTATCTGATTTTGACCCCCCACACTAAATAGATTTTTCACCCAAAGGAGAAGCTCTACAAGCGAAACCAAATCGCTAGAAAAGCATACAGCCATCTTCAAGCCTCTTCTGAGAAAACCTTTTCAAGGTCATAAACGCCCAACGCATCGCCCCTTCAATCGACGTATTGTTTTGGTCCCTTCTCCTCCCTCACCGCGAAATTCAGCGTGACGCCATTCGTCGATCCCCCGTTCGAAGTAACGTCCTCTATTGAGAAGCAAATGTACTACACAACGACGCCTCTCCTGACCATATTCGAATGAAGGTATTTCGTTTGGATTCTCTGGGTAAACGCCACTACCTTATATGAGTAAACAATTCTATTTTTCATGTCCCCGTGCGTTTAATGTAGATTATTTGTATATCTTAAAGTAGAATTTTTTTTTAAAGTAAATTATTCTCCCTTAAAGTAACCAGACACCGTGTGTCGGTAACGGTGATTAAGAACCATTTTTAAATTGTATTTTTTACGTGTATATATTAAATTCGTTTGAGTTGATTAATGTAAAGTAAAGGTCTATTTTGGTTGAAGTGTCAAAATTATCCTTGAACGAGTTGCGTTGGTCGTATTTAGTATATTAAAGAGAGAACTCCCCTATATATTCATTCAAGAGAATAAAAATGAGAAAAGCGCTCTTAGAGCTCGATCCTGAAGCGATCAGTGAAAGTACGAACGTACGACCGACTTTATTAATCTTAATAAAAATAAAAACAAATAATCTCGGCTAACCCAAGACATATATCTATATATATATATATATATATATATATATATATATATATATATATATATATATATATATATATATATATATAGATGCAAGTGATCTGTTCTTTATAGTCCGGAGTTTCAATATATATAGGAGAAACAGGGCAGCAGAAAAGAAATGCATTTCATTTCTGCTGCCCCAGGTTCTCTTATATATATATATATATATATATATATATATATATATGTGTGTGTGTGTGTCCTCGAGTAGCCATACTCTCTCTATATATATAATATATATATACATATACATATGTATGCCCATTTGGAGTTCTAGGGTCGAACTTAGCTTAAGGTCGACTTGGCCGGTTGGTGATGGCAAATAGTTATGAATTCAGTGGGGATGGTTTACTTTTAAATTTGTGGTATCCATTTATAACAAATAATTCAGACTGCAAGTTGGCCAAAGATTAATAGGTAGCTGATACACGTTAAAGGTTGCAACATAAAGGACAATAACGAAAATATACCTTTACTAACAACAAAAATAATCAAATTAGAATATACACAGATATAGGGTTTAAAGGGAATGATCACGCAGGAGAAATTTAATGTCGGCACGTAACACAGGAGGGATTTTAATAGGAAAAGTATTCAGGTTCAGGTTGGTGATTAAAAGGGGATTTTAAACCGCGGTTCGCTGTCACAGGATGCGACGATTCGAGGAGGTCAGAATATAGAATAATCTCTAGGCGTCCACGGTTGCAAATGCTTACGTATTGGTTGAAAGGAATGGCCAGTCGGGATAAAATGACTTCAATGGGGAAGTTGGATTACTTCACGGGGCGGATGACGGAGCACTCGTATTTTTGCCTTCAGAAATGGATGTTAATTTAGCCTACTTGTTGAATCGCGACGGGCGAGCGTTTCCTTAGCTCGTACGAGGTACTGGGTGGAAAGACTTGAAGTGCTCACGCTAAACCGAGTCAGGGAATTATATAGACCGTCTGCGGAGTGGCTTTAATGGCCTGGAGGAGCTTCCAAAACTCGTGCAAGATTAGGGAAAAGGTAGTGACTTCTTCAGGGATAGCGAGATAAAGTTGGCGTAGAATGTTCGATGAACTTTGATCTATGACGGAGGGCAGGAACGCTGGCTGGAAGGCCATGTGTGACGAGGAAAATATGTCTCTAAGCAAATACAGCCGGGAAGTAATAAAACGGCGTGGACCGCCTCCTCACCGTTGATCAGCTGCGCTTTCAAATCTCCATGCGGTGATCTTTATACCATGTGGGTACAGATGGGCACGTAGTCGGTCTTCGACCTTATTTTTCTACAAGGTCCACTGGTAAAAAAGTGTGTACGTACTTCGAAATCTTGTGAAATCAAGGTACAGCCTTATATTAGTTTATAAGTCGATACGATTTGAATGATATGAAGGTAGACACGTAGATATTTGTGTACCTGACAGATATAAAACTATTAAAATTATGGATTGTGCTCCCAATTTTGAAGTGTTATTCATTATATTAACTTTCGGCCTGGGGTTGAGTGAACCGTTGGGTCTTTGCTGGTTCTAGTTCTGTACCAAACTGTAGTTCATTTAGCTTAAAAATAAAATTTGGGATAATTTATTTTTGAAGTGTAATAATATTTGAATTCCTTTAAATCGAATTGTTTTGAAATTTATTCACTGTCTAGAGTTTCAGAAAATCTTTGTCATCCCTCTCATAATGATATTTATTTATCAGGAGAAGACTATTTTTTTCATTTTATGCGCCACATTAGAGCACCTAGGTTGTTAAATATTCTCTGTCTATCGATCATTAGGGGGATAATTCAAATCATAAATATACAGTAAACATCATTATAATATAACCTGTCTCTAAAGGTTTCTATGTGAAATCGACAAAATATTTTAAGTGGATATAATTTTACTCATCTGGGATCAATCATTTTTCGCCGCTGCTTATTAATCATCACTTCGATGCAAACTTCTGCAACAAATTTAATTATCTCGACAAAAGCTTCAAAATGTATTGTTTTTCTCTTTTCTCAAATTGCCAAAGCATTTGTGATTAAGCGCATCCGATGGGTTGATCTTTATTTTCACGAGAGTCCAAGCAATGTAAATAATTACAGTAATGTCATAAGTAGGTACTTTAGAAAAGTAGTTGTTAATACTTTTTTTAATCTAGGTACCTTTATGATTTGATTAGTATATTCAAAATACTAATACAATATAACTTTAAGTGATATTTTCAAGTTTATTAATATTTCAGATAAAAAATTAACCTATTGAGCTCGGATAAGAGTAATGGCCGGTGCTAAAACATGAAAATAGCAATAAGCGATTCGAGATCACTGATTAATTTCCGAGGAAATTTCAAAATAAAATGTGTGCAAAATATAAATTAAAAGTGTCAATGCACCCAAATTCCTTCCTTTTACTATCTCATTAATATCTTAAAAATGATTCAATTAAAGGATTTGTGTGTGCGTGTGAGGGCGTGTAAAGAGAAATGTAAAACCACCTTCTTACGAAGCCAATATTTCTTTGCATGAAATGATGAGGAGAGACATCTCTGGCAATGATGCCTTCAACCATTGTGAGAACATCTATCCATGCATTTAAAAATTGTATGTAAAAATGAAATATAAAACTTTCAAATTTTATTTATTTACCCTATCTTGACTTAAACTACCGAAATAAACAGAATTAATGACTACAGAATGTAAAGTAACAAATGCGAAGACCCACAAAATAATAAGAGATTCAAAGGCCAATGAATGTCAATATGTGCTGCGTATATTACAAGTTAAGAGGCATCAAAACTACTGAAATCCTTCCCGTTTCTCGTAAATGCTCTCCTACCTTAAAACCTATGTAATGTAAATGACTAACCTGTTAATATGCTATCCCATTATGCCAAATGGTTTATCTCAAATATGTGATTTGTTTTTATTAATCTCCAGCATTGGATTTTTTTATTTATTTGCATGGAAGCTTTATTTATCTCTAGCATGAGCGTTTTGTTTATTTATAGCCAACGTAGCAGTTGTGTTTATTTATTTCTAGCATGAGAGTTGTGTATATTTATTTGCAGAATAGGAGTTTTGTTTATTTATGTCCAGTATGGGACTTGTTTATCACATATGGAAAACGCTAATATGGCATCAAGTTACCTATTTAAATCATTAATTCTTCCATAACTGCGTCGTTAGATAATTCTTTAATTTTCAAGAAACCGAATTAATTAATCTCTAAAGTTCTCTAGAGATAGGGTATCCAAGCTGGCAAAGGGCAGAATTGAGCTTTAGAGGAACAAAATAGCTTCAAGCCACAAGGAAAATTCTAAATTACCCTATCACTCATTCAGTAGAGACGAATGCCAGAAATCGATAGCAAGAGGGGACTTCACGAGTGGAGAGATATTTGTTGTCTGGACAAGGTCAATGTAGATACAGTTACGGCTAAGTGGAAGCGTTTAGAATTTTAAATGTGAGAACGAGCACTTTAAAAGTAACTCGAAATTTAATGGGCAGCTAGTATAGTTCAAGGAGCAAGGTTATATCATCGATGGAGAAGAACTCCAGCCACAATGTTATGGACAAGTTGAAGGGGACAAATTGTAGTGATCAGGGCTTCACTGATATAAGATTTATAGTACCAAAACATGAATGGCTATTTCAATAAACAATTAGTGCTGGTCACGGCAAACGAGGTTGAGGAAGAGGGAAGAAATATTTGCATGTCATAAAGCATAGAAATAAAATGATAGATGTAGAAGACGCAGAAAAATGCTATGGGAAGGAGGTAGATACGAAGAAGAGCGGGCCTAGGACAAAACCTTTAGAACCCGTAGACACAGTTGCTAGCCAAAAGATATCCTCTAAATGTCATTTCACTTTTTTTTCACATCCCACAATGAAACTTCTTCAAATTTTCCTTACCACAAGCCTTAAATTCCCAAATGAAGTTTGTATATACAAAAATCACTTCCATCCAGCATCTCGCTCTACAAAGAATTTCCTTAGAATTTCACTTCCTTTAAACTCACATCCAACAATTACTTTTCTCTAAATATCATTTTCCCTTAGACTAAAGTCCTACAATGAATCTTTTAAACTTTCACTTCTCAATGGCTTTATGTTCAGTGATAAACCACTAACAAACTTTACTTTCACTTAGCCTCATGTTTCACGATAAAATTCATAAACTTTTACTTTGCTTTCTCATTGTCTCACGACTCTAATAAAAGTTTCTTCCAATTTCACATTTCCCAAACCAATAAAACACAGCAACCATCCATAAATTTCCCTTTAAACTAGAATCAAGCTTTAAAATATCCCTTCAAAAAATATCGTGTCTCTTTTCAAATGTGCTAAGGAACCTCCTGCAAATTTAAATTCCTCATAGCCTTAAGTCCTAGAAATAAAGCCTTAAAAATTTCAATTAACTTAAGCCTTACGTCTACCATGAACCTTTTAGAATTTTCTCTCCTCCTAAACTCAAGTCCCACAATGAAACACAAACATCACTTTCGCATGGCTTCACGTCCCACGATAAACTTATTATGAAAATTAATTGCTCATACATGACTGACTTCGCACAGTAATATTTCTATAACTTTTACTTTCACCTAGCCTCATGTCCAACAATTTACCTCTTACAAATATCTTTTTCTCTTAAGTCCACCTCTCCGAATAGAGCTTCTACAAAGGGTAGTTTCTTTTAGCCTCACGTCCCACAAATAATTCTTGAAATTATACTTTCCTTTATTTTCATATGTATATACAAGGAAACACTTACAAATTTCACTTACCGAACACTCACCAACAAAAAACATCCCACAAATTTCATTTTTCTTTCCATTTGACCTAAGTCAAATGAAAAGAACCTAACATCCGATTAGTGGTGTTTACCAGCGAATAACGACCTAGTCTTCAGGTAACAGGTTCACCGATTTTCACCTAATATCCATCGTTCCTATGAATTTAGTTCGGAGGTTTTCTTACCAAACCTGTAAAGTATTATTTCTGACTTGTACCTGTACGCCTTATGCCCGGAATGCTAGCTAACTTTTCTATAATCCTTATCTCAGATTAGTTAAAATGGACCGCAAGGTCTCTTGTAACCTATATATGTATATGAAATTCTATGTGTGCTCCATCTTTAAATTAAACTTCCTCCTAGACTCATTGTATATTATACCTAATGCCTAATTGACGATCATATTTTCGAACATATTGAGAAAACTTTCTAACAAATTCGTAAACATTGACAAAGCCTTCTGAATCTCTCTTACCATCTTAAAATATATTAGATTTATTTAACTGATTGAAAAATTTATATCTTCTAAGTGACTACAAACGTTTATCCATAAGTGATGTTAAGTTGATACGTCTATAATTAATGGGATCATGCTTATCCCTATTTAAAAAATAATCACTCTTAGCCTACGCTCAGACAATAAAGTTTTCTCAAACTTCACATCCTTCAAGCCTCACATCCCAAAATGAACATTCAACAATTTTCATTCTCACAAGACTCATGTCCCATAATGCAACCCATACCAATTTCACTTGCGCTAACCTCACATCAAAATATACACATAACAAATTTCACTTCCCCTTGCCTAGCATCACACAGTAAAGTTTCTAATATTTTCACTTCCTTAGCCTTAGGAAATAGAATAAACCTTCTAGGAATTTTACTTACTATAAAAATCACTTCAGGACATTCTCTATCAAACTCTTCAAAATCATGCAGTGATGGTGCACTTTAGCTTCGGCTAAATTCCTAAAACAACTCCACTACAAAATTAAACAACACAAAAACAAGTATTTATATCATTCGATAAATAGTTTAACAGAAATCTCCTATTCTGCGCGATCAGAAATAATATCAGTAATAAACATGCAGGACGAACGATATTCTTGGCCTACGTTGTATACCATGCGTCACTGATACGTCCATATGTAATTAATACGAGTATTAATGTTTTGCGTTGGAATATTCTGAGCTATTTGTCTTTTAGGGAGTTTTTTGTAATATTGTTTATGTTTTTTACTATTATATAGTTATTATGTGTTATTTGCATTCGGACAGATCACTGCTGTAGGCAACATAACCACACATACTCTGTAATTCGCCAATATCGTGATTAAAAGCATTTTATTCACTAATAATTTTAATATTTGTGGGATATTAAATTCTGTTGAATAATTATTATCTGTCGACTGCTCTAAATGACTTTAATATCGGTTGTTTAATTTTTTGGATGAGTAGATGTTTCTGAAACTATTAACTTTATATATATCTCTATGCCAGGGAATTGGTCGGTCAAGGATATCGTTTGGTGTCACTTTGTTCCATAGAATATTTTCTATTTAGCGGCAGGCATTATTTAAACAAATTTTGATCCAAATCATTTTCTATTTGACAAATAAGAATGCAACATTTGTTAGAAATAAATAAAAGAAAATACCGATTTAAAAATTTTATATAGAGACTAATTTATTCGGTGCACGAACTATTTATACTACGCACGGAAAAAATAAAGACAAAATATTTTTTTGATAGTCTTACTATGTTCTGGTAGGCTGTCCACTTGTCACTAATGATAGTAGTTCCTAGGTGAATTTCGGTTTTAATGCAGAACAACGGAATTTATTCACCCCTTCCAAACGGCATACAGGAATATTTCTTTGCTCTCCTTGCATATCTCACCAAATACCCATTTTTCTAGAAGGATTATTGCTCTGTTATTTTTAGCTTATTTTAGTTGTTTTTGTCTCTTTCTACACAGTTCTGGCTCAGTGACAACGGCAGTTGCATCGACTAAAGAAGCAACGCATATCTAAAACAGATACTATAAGATTTGGCCTAAATTGTTAGGCTATGCAGACTTACCTCTCTAAAATAATTAATGAAATTCATTAGTGTGGTGTGGAATATCTCTTGATCACAAACTCTTTCTAGTAAGAATTATTACGTGTATATTCTTGTGATCAAGTATGAATCACTACTAAATATTCAGTATGTGTGAATTTGAGCAGTCTATTTTCATTATGGCAGATTTTTTGAAAAGAGACCACTAGTCTCGTGTTAATAATTTTCTTTTCAATCTTTTAATTTTTTTATGTTGGTCTTTCCGTCATTGTTCAACCCGTAAATAAGCCTAATGAAGAAGTTCATTCGAGACTGATATTTATTAATTGAAAAAATGTGGAAGGAAATTAATGCACCTTAGCACTTCATTTTATTATACTGACGCGTTTCGATACGAGAAGTATCATCTTAAGGGTTAGAATGGAAATTACTGCATGTATTCCAGTTTTTATATTATTTATAAATATGTTAATAAACTGACAAATGGAACGTAGACACGTCTAGTCTAGGTGAACTAGCAGGCTGAGGAGGTGCATGTAGGTACATGGTCAAGGAACTGTAAGTGAGTGGCTGGAGAGATGGGAGAGTAAGTTGCTTGCCCAGAGGTGATTAGCGGCTAGACGCAACAGTCCTAAATCTCCCTGGCCCTCGATTTCCTCTTCTTTCAGTTAGAAGGATTTCATGGGAGTTAGATTGCATATTTATACTTGGTTGGTTTTAATGTATATAAATCTCTCCAAGGACGAGTAATTGGCGTCTATTGGGAGTATCGTCTAAAATTTTAGTGTTTTCTTCCATCATTGTTCTATTAAGGAAAGTTTCATGTATTTCTTGTGTATCTTTTAGGTGCACCATTGTTCAGTTGGTATGATATTTTTATGGAGATTGTGGGGCCGGTCATTCTCATATATGAGTTAGGTAAGAGCTCACAGTCTCATATTATACATGCGTACTTATATATCAGATGAGTCTTTTGTTTGGGTTCAGCAGGAGGTTTGGAGTTATTTTTCATGAAAAGCGTTGATGTCCATCTATTTTGATAGTAGATGGTTAGTGCTGTCCTTTTGCGGCATTGGTAGGTTTTATTCCTCGGTTAATAATGTACTTGATTGTTCTCTCAACTGCATGGTGTATAGTGCTCCTATTGTTCTTGTAAAAGAATTCTATAATATTTTCCTTTTCTCTATTTCTGTTCTTCTTGGGTTCTGACAGGTACAATGGGTCCATTTTAATTCTTATAGCTCTCAGTATTTGTTTATTGGAGAGTATATATATATATATATATATATAATATAATAGGGAGATAAAATAATCATGGGGAGCGCGGAGAGTTATTACATGCTGCATCGCATCAAATTTCACACCAATGTTTTGTACCGATAGACGAACAAAGATATATATATATATATATATATATATATATATATATATATATATATATATGTATATATGAATTTCGTGTCACATTGATTTTCATTATTATTATTGTTCTTTTATCACCCAAATGCATTTTTTTCACTAATTCCATTTTATTTTAGAATTGAAAAATGAATTTAGGTGTAAATGAGATATCTTTTGACAACACGGGTACACTAGTGAATATTACACTTGTGCTTAGAATAATCGGACTTCCCTCTTACGATGTTATCCTTTTTACAGATTCCTTTGTGTATCACATCTATTAATAGCAAGTCCACAATACAGAATTCAAGACCTCTTTCATTCTCATTTAGTGTTTTTCTTACTTAACTTTTCCTCTGTTATGTGTAGCCTAGTTTCAGACCAAATGCTCTTCTAGGCCTTGCACCTTCTGATATAATATTCAGCTAAATTTATCCTTAAATTATAATTACCGTCTATGATTTTCTCTTATTTCATGAAACAATAAGGAATGGCGCAGATTGGTTAAACATATCTAGTTCTCATAATTATTTTACAGATTCTTGGAATAATTAAATTAAATTTATATAAATATATTAATAATGATCTTAAATTATTAATATAATATAAATTAATAAATCCTTATATTATAATACGATATTATGATCATATTGTCAATATATTTAGAATTTCTCTGTGCGCTAGGTGGAAAAGTCCCTCTGTTCGAAATTCCCTGTAATTGGTCTCAAAAGAATATTATATTTGTACTTAGAACCAAAAAATACTAATAGGGCAAATTTGGCTTAAATCCGCTTGCAGGAAGAAAGAAAAAATCCCCTCCTTGTATTCTTTCCGATTATAGCGAAGTTAAGCTAAATCCTGGATGGAAATTGGTTAGATAGAAAGAATCATGGTTCGAAGATTATGTTAAAATGTATTCCCTCTACTAAAAACTAAAAAGCTTTCCTAACCAAACGTGCTGTAAGATCGTTAATTCACAACACAGGATATAACTAACTAATAATAAATATCCTATCACCCTTACACGAGTTAAATGTTAAGGTAAACTAAACTAAGCCTCAATGACTAAGAAAGACATATGGAAATTACTCAATTATTATATGATTTTATGAGGCAAAAGGAAATAAAAATCAAATTATTTTATATAATTACCTGTTCTCTTAATGGGCCAAAGTTGGGGAGCACTGCATACAAATTTTGTTTGTGCAAGAATGTGGTACTCTAGGATTTCCACTTTACTATTTAATAAGAAAAATCCTGGTTGAGAGTATTTTAGTCTCGGATCGTGATAGGAATTTTCCAATCTAAGTGAGAGAAAATGATTATTATTCATATTATTGTAATATAATCCGGTTGCAATAAATTTAAAATAATATTTTTGCATAGAATTTTATGTTATGTGTAGATTCTAGAAAATAGGTTATGAGAAAGACAATTAAATATCTCGTTTTGAGTCTTTCAGGAAAACCTCATCGGAGAAAGAAATTTTCCTGCCCGTCTTTATTATTCAACTCTTTCATTGTTGCATTATTATTATTGATCCTCCGACGATGCTACATTTAGAGATTCGCTATAGCTATAATTTGGTTATCCACATAATCCTTGTTGAGCCGTAACTCCTGAATTGTTTTTTAAAATGATCATATTATGGATCACGAAGCACATAATTGAGTGAACTCTAATTCCTACATTTGTTCATCAAACTCCAAAGAAAAAGCTCTCCAATCAGCTTTTTAAACATTAAATTCCCCTCTACATTACTTAAATTTGGGAGGGACGAAAGTTATCTTTACTGAAATCAAGATTTTAGTGTTTTCCTTCAAATTGTTGGCCGCCGAAACTAACAACGACGACCCGCTTTTCAATTATCTCATGCAAATTAAATCAACGAGCAAATAAGGCCTTAAATGAAAAATATACCAAACTCACATAGCAGATGAGGTGGAAGAACCTAGTACAATTAATAAGGTCTGGTGAGACAGAAACCTACTCAAAATGACCATAAGTTTGGAAACTCAACACACTTGAAATTTTGTCTAAAGAGATCAGGTAGGTTCTTAAGCTTGAGTCCGCTTCACGTAAGATATACCTGGATTGGAAGTGGGAGGGCACGGCGGTAAAATAGGGCGAAGAGTATCATAGTCCAAGAAAACGTTAGAAGCCATGAATCTCTGGGTTGGTAGTTAATAGTTGTTTTTGTTGTTTAGCTTGTTGTTGTTGTTAGTTTCTAAGGTTCTCTGTCTGTCAGATTTTGTCAGGCATTATTTTTATTTTGTCTGGTGACATTGTATCTATCCCTGGCATTATCCGTCGTAAATCCTGCAATTTATTCTACTGCAACATCCGTGGTCTCTATGACAACTTGAAAGAGATTTCTGTTGTCTAACTCAATATAATATTATTTGCTGCTCTGAAACTCTTGTATCAAATAGGAGACATACCTCAGAAATACTTTTGCTAAATTTTAATAAGAATATACAATTTTTGAGGAACTCCTTTACCTCGAGCGCAAGGCTTTTGTGTATATACTCGAGCGGGATTTAATGCTTCACATTTTAGTAAGTATGAATGTGGATGTCATGAGATCATGATTATTAGCGTATTAAGCCGTTTTAATAATTTTTATATTTTTAGCCTTTATAGAAACACTGATTTAAGATTGCCTTCTAAAAACATATATTAATATACAGGAAGAGGACAAGAAATCTTGCTTCAATTTTATTGGTGATCTGAATGCTCATCACAGAGAGTGACTGGATTCAGTTTCCGCAACCAATCAAAATGGTATTGCTGCCCTTCATTTTTCTGATATTTTCTGGTTGTGAGTAGTTAGTTACTGCTACAACTCACACATACGGCAATCGTATTGATATTTTATTTACTAATGTGAGTAGAGTTGTTGATGTTCAAACTACTGCACCGAATGGTTCCTCAGATCATCGAGATTTGGCTTGTAAAATCCTCACGATAAAGCATGTTTCAATGACCAGTATCACCTGGGCTATCATAATAAGCATGCTGCCTATAATCTTTCGTCTAATAATCGCTCTCATTATTTGCCATGAGGAACACGGCAAATAATGTTTATTAGGAAGTTTAAGCTCAACATAATGCCAATTTGATGAATGTCCTCACGGGTGTGGCTCGGCCGCATATATGGTTGTCAGCACTTAAATCTGCTTTGTTTTATGTTGAGCCTTCTATTCTTCCCCTGATGTGTCATTATCTCTCCTTTTAAAAGTCCCAAAGAGGAATTCTGGTCATAGGACCGAGTTTTGTCCAGAGGAAGGCGAGGTCAAAAGACCGGATTTTCTGATTCTTTGCCGTGGAATCTGGCAAGCGGTCAAACATTCAAGTTAAGTATTCTAAAATACAAGGTCTAAAATAGGAGCTTAAAAATCTACATCTCAGTTCGCTTAAAGAATTGAGAGCTCGTCAACGTAAACGTAAAATTTAAATATCGCCTAACGTATTTAATTTAAACGTTCAGTTAAAATACTTCGCATGTATCTCATTTTCCTTAACAAATTTCCATTTCGACGAGTAAGAAAATAAAATTTCTTTCTGTTACGTATATTTCAACGAAATTTAAAAGAACTTAAAAAAACGAGAGACTGTTATCAAGTAATTTTGAGTTAATAAATATAAAATTAGTGTAAAAGTCCATAGATAAAAATGTCAATCTTACTTCTTCGATATATTCAATATAAATCGATTTCAATTGACGATAAATAAGGATATTTGTTTTAGAGCGCTGAAATAAGAGAAATAGTGACATTTGGCAACAATCAGGAAATAAATTATAGAAAACGATTATATAATATAATTTATTCGTTTTGCTTTTGTAAGTTGAGATCTAGGTGATTAAAAATAAAAACAAGTTTACTATAAATTAATCTCCATAACTTCTATTTCATTACGAAAAAATAGCTCCATATTTAGCCCACTTATATCTAAGGAATATGCTAAAGAAATCTATTGGGTCTTGTGTAAGGTATGGTATTCTCTCCCTTGTAGTTTTGCAGGCTGAGTTAAGTGATCAACCGCTTCCTTATGGAATGAAGGAAAATATATATATATATATATATATATATATATATATATATATATATATATATATATATATATATATATATATATATATATATATAGTTATATATGGATTCCTGATTCCTGGGTATAGGGCTGGAATAAGTTTCGAATATGTCGAACAGGGAATATAACTTTTTCATCTTAAACAATAATAATTTTGGACTCTTCTGACTCACTTTTACAATTATAATTACAATTGCTAAAGGTGTAGTGTGTGTAGGGAAGTACGATAGGGTGTGTGGATAGATAGAAAGAATAGACAAGTGGTGAAAAGAGAAAGAAAGTGGGAGGGTTCAAAGAGATGCAAGAGCCTGGTGATCAGGCCTATCACTTTTATTATTTCTTTGTAGTGTGTATTCTTTGATGTTTCGTTGATTTTTATTTGTTATGGCATTCAAGCCATTTGTCTTGCTAACTTTAGTTTAGCTTTGTTGTGTGATATGCATTGCTTGTTTGTTTTTGTTGTTTCTAAATTTAAATGCGTGCTTAATGTTTTGTATTCTTTGTATGTGTGTGTGTTTTAGTTTAATTGTTTTTTCATAATCGGGTAGATTTCTCGTCGTATTCGGTGGTTTTCTTCTTTCTTGGTTTTACTTTTGTCTTCATCGGTGAGTGTTAGTCATTATCGTGAGTTTTATTCTCGATTCTGTTTGTTTTTTAGTTTCTTAGATCATACATCTCATCTTGTGCAGAACGGTACTTTATCCCCGCCAGCCACTCGGTTAGTGGAGCTTCAAAAACTGGCAGCACATTCTGCTCTTCTGTTCTGGTTAATCATATGAGTAATTTCTTCACTCAGTTACGATTAACCAGATACTGCATCTTCCGGGTCCGTTCTTCGATGACTTTGTTAATTGGAATTATCGTCGCCTCTCTTTGCAGGTCTTCTTGCCGTCTTCTTTCTTGCCTGCGTGTACCTGTGATTAGGTACATGTATTTATTTTTGGACTACTTGTAGTCGCCTCTTTTGTGTTTTTGAGACACAAGAGAGGGTATAGGCGGGGTAAAGTAACGTAGATCTAAGAAGGGCATTGTAGATCTTCTTCTTGTTACTTTCACGTGGATTTTTGAACGTATATAGAGTTCTGACATCAAGCGAGGCACGAGAAATTCTTTCTTCGACGTGCTTCTTGTACCCGGTAGAGGTTATTTTCATACCAAGTACATTACATTCGTTGGTGTAGGGATAGCGAGTATCCCCCAATCTCACGTCTGCTCTTGTAGTGCATCCAATGGGCACAACATTAAATTTCTCCTGGTTAGTTCTAATTTTCCTTTGAGCCTCGTAGGTGTTTAGATTTTCAATTTCTATCGCTGTCATGCGAGCTTGCCACGGTGCATTCCTCCATGGAGAAATGATTATCCGGCTGAAATCATCGGCGTATTAAATATTGAAGGAAGAGGAGTACAAAGAGACTGGGACATCCGCAGTGTATATCGAGTAAAGGGTGGGGGAAAGACACCCTCCCTGCAAGAAAGCCCGCAGTGAGCGGAAACTTTGGGCCCTCCGTGCACCCTAAACTGACATACGCCGCTCTCTCCATGACTTAGTCAAAGAGAGTTCTTTCCAAGTTTTCACTTATACCCAGCCGTAAGATTTTATACTGCATACCTCGCTGCCACACCTTATCAAACGCCCTTGATACATCGCGAAAAACAATAACCACGTAACTCCTGCCTAGTTTGGCTTGGGCAAGCTTTTCCGTAATGACATGGATTGCCATTTCCGTACTTCGCTTCTTTCTAAACCCGTATTGGCAGGGGTTGTAGAGGGAGTTCTCTTCCAGCTGAGACATCAGTCTCTGGTTCAGGATCTTCTTAAAAAGTTTCCCGCCAAATTCCAGAAGTAAAATCGGGTGGTAGCTCTCTCTCAACGTTGGGTCCTTTCCAGGCTTGGGCAAGAAGTCCATCTTTGCCGTCTTGTAAGCATCTGGAAAGTACCACGTATTCAGACATGCGTGGAATATTCGTCTCATTCCTTCGATGATGTTTGCTGGTGCCTTTTCGAAGTTTAACTTCGTAAGCCCCGATTGGCCTGGGGCTTTTTGGCTGAATGAGCAGGGTGCGCCAATAATCTCTTCATCGGTGATCTCTGCGTCTCCATAACGCAGTCTGTCCACCTGATGATGAGGATGCGTTCTGTGTATTTCCGTGTTAAGCTCATATACGATGTAATTTTTAAACTCATATAAAAATCTTCGTTCTCTTCTTCGAGTATACTAAAGATTTTTCCCAATAACGCCGGAATATTACTTCGATGTTTATATCTTCTGTTTTAATGGATCCATCTTCTTTTAAGATTTTCATTTTATTCTTTTCTCCAGATGATCCTTTGAGACTACTGACTTTCTTCCATAAGTCTTTGGTGGATGTATCTTGATCGATGCTCTCAATAGCATCGTCCCATCGTCTCTCTTGTTGTTCGAGGATCAACTGGTTGAGCTCTTCCTTGATCTCTCTACTTCGTTGTAACGAGTCAACTGATGTATTTCTGAAAATTGATTTCGTAAAGTACTCTCAATTCTCTATATAATTCTTTCATATACCCAGTCCATCTCTATGTTGAGATGGTTATATACTGGGTTTTGGGGATGCAAGCCCTATCTTCGTTAATAAGGTGGTCGTTAAAGTCGTCGAGTGCCTCGTCTATCTCCTCGAGAATTGCCTCGTCCAGATTTGGTGGGTGGTAGGACTCGAGAACTGCGTACCGTACCCAGTCTGCTCTTTTGTATTCTTTTCTGACTGTTGCTGGGACTTGTATAGGGTTCTTGTTGATAAGAAGTAGGATCCCTATATGATCACTACATGGTACTTGAACTGGTTTCATGTAATAATTGAATGGTAGCTGACGATTAGCCAGACAATTGTTTGGTTTGGGGGCACTTCTTCCTCGAATGTAGGTAGGGAAGTCCGGGCCTATCCTTTTGACCATATTTCGGTCCAGCATAGTTTCCAGGCATCTTCCCTTTCCATTGAAGGTCCTGTACCCGGAATCCTGACATCTGGCATTAAGGTCCCTCAATAATATGGTGGGAGATCATCCGCCAAATAGGCTAAAGTGACAATGAATTGCTAAATATCCTCGTTTCGGCGGCTGGTACCCGGTGGCGATGACCAGCTTACCTATATCGAGTTCGACCTCTATTGCGAGATAGTATTCTTCCAGGTTTCTTATTGGCTTGTATTTGATCCCTCTTTAGATGGCGATGGTTGCAGCGTCGTAACGCTCTTGAGAGTAATTTGTGATTAGCGCGTCGTAGTTCCACATCTTCATTTCGGAGCTACGTGTGTCAATCCCCTGTTTAGGATGACATCGGCATCAATTTCCCTGAAAAAAATTCCGTAAAGAGTTCGCTTGGCTGCCCAGCCGTTGGTATTGACTTCCATAATCCTTAGTGCGTTCCGTTACATTGTGAGATGTATTTATCTATGTTTCTTCTTGTTCTTCTTGGCCTGTGGGGCTTGTTTGGAGCGCTTAGGCTTTTCACTCTTTGGGGGAGGACTAGGAGATTTAGATTTGCTCTTCGTCGCTCTAGTGCGAGTGCATAGGCCCTCGTCACTATCCAAAGATGAGTTTTCCTCTACTTCTTGGAATTTTCTTCGTCTTCTTCTTCATCGTTTTCCTTTTCTGTTTCCTCCGATGAAGGGGGTTTCGATAACTTCCTTTAGACCGGTGGCTTTCTCTTGGTTCTCGTTGTTTTGGATAACGCTATGCTTGAATGCCTTTGAGATTTGCCACGTTTGCATGCGTAATGGAAATTAATATTTTAGCACTTAGGTCATTTGTGAAGTCCATTTGTAAAGGGGTTGGAATTGTTGAGGTCATCCTTTTACTTTTCTTCACTGTGATCGCGTAGGTGTTTGTTGTCTTTTTTCTTTCTTTTTCTTTCATTTTCTTTATGATCTCCTTTCTTTGGGGAGAGTTAATGGCCATCGTTCGATGGGGCCCCTTGCAATTTAAGCACTTTTTTTCTGTGCTGTTTCAAGATTCATATCTGTGACCTTCAGTGGCGCATTCACTGCACCATGTCTGTCCTTTTTGTGGGTAGTTGGCGGTGTTGTGTGCTTTGAGCTTGTAGCATACGAAACCCATCTGGATGCTATGATACTTTTCGTGCTCTATATTGCATCCTGGGATCCTCATATTAAAAATGAGGAGTCTCTCCGCTGCCGCCATGTGGGCAATTTCCTTGGTTTGGAATGCCACCTTGAAGACATGCGTATGGTCGCGGAACTTTATCACATCCTTGACCTTAGCCTATGTGTGGTTGTTCTCAATCTTGGTTTTATCTCGGCAGAAGAGTTTTCCCCTAGCCAGCTTTCTACCTTTCGGCAGATGATGGTGCGGTTGACCAAGATTGCTGATGGAGTTTTACCTTCAAATTCTTTAGAAGTTCGGATCATTCTTCGTATAAATGCCGGTCTATATCTTTATTTTCCCCGCATATCCCTATGAATCCATTTGGGATCTCGATTAGTTTTATCTGCACGATCCTCAGGTTCACGAATAGGGTTTGGCACAACGTCTTCTTTTCCGGTGCCTTTTTCCTGGTATGGTTCTTAGGGGGTCCCTCTTAGGAAGGCCCTCCTTCGTTGCTGTCGTTTACTCTCTTCTTTCTTGTATTTTGTGTTCCTTTCTGTAAGAAATGTGCAATTATTGTGTCTTGGGTGAGAAAAGTGATGTCAGAAGTGGTAAAGGAGACAGAACCGAGAATATGTTTGGAGCGTCAATGAGAAAAACACTTCCGTCCAATTTCTTGTTGGTTCCCCGCTCGGATGGTGCCGGGATGATGGGTGATGATGGATAGGATCGTGAGTATTTAGATGTTACCTGACACCAGAGTTGGGAATCACCGGGGAAGGGAAATGCATTCAGTCCAGATAAAGATGACTTCATTTCTCCGTCTTGCTCTTGTGCTGCTGCCAAAGAACGGCGATCAAATGGGTCCACTTAGACCAAATTGACATTCCGAGATAGAAAGTCAGCAACAATATTGTCCTCACCACGTACATAAGCTACGTCATTGACATACTCCAAGATTGCGGTCCAGTTCCGTTGTTGCCTGACAGTTTTTGCACGTAGTAACGAGTACAAGGCAGAGACTAGTGGTTTGTGGTCCATGCATAAAGTCACTTGGCGACCTTCGATTATATGCCTGAAGTGAAGCACAGCAAGATATGCAACCAGGAGTTATCTGTCATAAGTAGAGTACGCTTGCTGTGTTTTACTCAACTTCCCTAAGAAGAATGCCACTGGCTGGGGAGACCAATCCACCATCTGATCGAGCGCAGCACCAACTGTGAATTGGGAGCCCTCCGTCACCAAATGGTACGGAGAGTCATTAGGTAATGGGTGGCGTAACTTAACGAAGTTGGACAGGGCCTCTTTAGTAGATCCAAATGATTTCCGTGCAGCATCATTCCAAACAAGTTGCCGAGCCTTAGGTTGAAGCCGTGCGAGTTCAGTCAGAGGGGCAGAAATCGCAGCAAAGTTAGGCATCATACGTCTGTAGAAACCTAACATGACCAAATATCAAAAAAGTTCTTTGTAATCAGTTGGTAAGGGCATTTCGGTGATTTCGGAGACCTCTCTCCTTGGAGAGCTCAGTCCTGCAGTTGAACCATGGTGGCTCAGGTAATCGATTTCTTCCTTCATAAACTCGCACTTTTCCATAGAATTTCGAAGTTTTTTTTCTCCCAATATTTTGAAAACTTGATCTATATGCTCCACATACTCGTCTATATTTTCCGAAAATATTAAAATATCATCGACATACACAAAAACGAACGCCAAGCCTCGAAATAAATTGTGTATGTGGCGTTGAAAGCTGCAACTAGCATTCTTTAGACCAAACGGTAGCTGTAAAAATAGCCATAGCCCAAAGGGAGTTGAGACAGCAGTCTTCTCAATGTCCGCTGGATTCAGTGAAATCTGGTGGTAGGCACGTACTAAATATAGGCGAGAGAAAGCTTTCTTGCCATGAAGATGGTCTACCATGATCTGAATCCTTGGCAGGGTATATCTGTCCGTTTTGGTTATCGCATTGAGGGATAGAAAGTCACCCACAACTCTATACTCGCTTGGGGTCTTCTTCTGCACAATGTGAATGGGTGGAGACCATAAAGATTTCGACGGCCGCACCACACTTTCTTTCAACAGAGGCTCGAAAGTTGCTTTTACAATTTGTAGTTTCTCCACTAGAAGTGAACTTGGGAGAGCGATTGCTGGCGGGGCACTACCTGTCTCATTTGTGTTAACATCAGAATTTGCTAGTGGTGAACAAATGTCAACACCCTTCGGGTTATATATACTCTCATATTTGCGGAGAACTGTCCTGCACTTAGGTGGGATATGCGAGAGGCCATAACTGATTCACGACATCACTGGTTCGCTTGACTGCTTCACTTTAGAAACTAGGTGTGTCTAGTTATCAATTAGGACACCGGGAGCACAGTCTACTAAGAGGTTAAAATGAGCAAGAAAATCGGCTCCTAATAATGGCGACGTAATATCTGATACTACGAACGTCCATCTGAATTAACGTCGCAAGGTAGGGATACATATTTCCGGTTGGAATTTTTCATGCACTCTTATCTTCCCTCCATTTGCCGTCGCGATGTTAAAACACGATTTGCGCATCAGACATAATTGCACTAAATAAAATGGAATTAATGACACGCTCACGCCAGTATCTATCAGAACTTCGCACATCCTCTCATTAATACGTGCTGCGCCAGTGAGAACAGTCAGCTTATCTGGCATAGTCTGCTCGTCGTCTTCTTTGTTTCTTAGCGTTTTTGACGTGATAAGTTAAGCATTCAAGCCTTTGTATTTGTTTGACTGGGGGCTTGGGATTTAGAGTTTACTCGTCATTTGAGTCCGTTCTACAGTTTATTTTATTTTTAATTTGTCCACTTCGGATCTTTTTATTAATTTTATTTATAATTTGTTGATCTAATGTTTTTTGTATTTTTTGATTATATGTCCACTACGGATCTTTTTTTTATTTTTTTTAAAAACATGAATGAACAATGGTTTTCATTGTCCTATTTGTGAAATGCTTTAGTTTTTCCGGTATTCTTTATCTAAATAAAGTTAACACATCCCCTGGCGTACGCAGGCGGCTGCTTTTGAATCCTCGTTTGAAGTTTCGTTGTCGGATGCTATATTGGGTTGACGTATTTCATGGTTTGTTCTCTCTTGGATTTTTCTCCAAATTGATTTTTCCCTATTATATAGGATTACGTTCAAAGGTTCTACTTCCGCGAGGGCATGAAGTCTGGTTGATGGTGTGCGGTCCAATTTGGATAAATTAAAGATGAAACGGAGAGCCTGGTTTTGTACTGCCTGCACTTTCTTCAACTCAGTCTTACTTTCTAGTTGCATCGTGATGGCGGGATACAGCAGGATTGACCTCACCACGGCCAGCTACAATTTCCTTTTGTTACGGGGATAGAGTCCCTTAAATATGTACAGTTGGCGTAATCGTTGCTTGGCTTGTGCGACTTTTAAATTTATATGTGCGCCGTATCCTCACGATGTTATTTTTAGTCTTACGACTCGGGCCTCACGAGTGTATGGATAAAATTTGTCTCGCACCAGATTGTCCGTGGTTTTTTTACGTCTGATGGGGAGGACTTTAGATTTTCCCCGTTATTACGGATCTTATTACGAGCCTCGTAGGCATTGAGGTTGTTTATTTCCCCTGCCGTCCTATTCGCGATGTCTATGGGATTGATACAGCAAAAGTTTTTGTTTGTTTTTGCACGAGATTTAAGTGAAGTGATTCGAGCGTTAAGTGATTCCTCGCTTACGAGTTCTTTTGCAGCATACGTGGAAAGTGACATTAAGTATTTGTGCAGTAAAGAGTGAAATCTTTTCACTCGCTTCGTGCGCCAGTAGCAAGGGTTAACGTGCTTCCCTCCTTCCCCTCCGATTTCTTCATATCGAACTCCCATTGGGGTGGACCAAGGACCTGCAGGCTCTCGAATAGCGCCTGCACGTAAGGTAAAGTGCCATATTGCTTGGGTTATAATTATTTTTGCTTTGGACAGGGACTACCCCCTTTAACTATTTTTGTTTTCGCTTGTGAAAAACCTCTCTCACACACACACACGAAAACAGCCAAGCACACCGAGTCTTCCACAAAATTTGTTTTTCCAGTCGTTAAATGAGGAAATGGAAACAAAAATGAAGGAGACCCGGCGGATACCGCTGAGGGTTCTTCCCGATGGCCTCAAGCCAGATCGGGTGGAGGTCTTCGCTATAACTCATGACGAACTAAGGGTGACCCTAGTTAGACTAATAGACACATACAACGGCTAATCGGCTATCTGCCAAAAGGAGAGTGACCTCGAAGTCCTCACCTCTCAGAAGGCGGCAGAATGCTTAAAGAAAATCAACATAAAACCATACACGCCACCACAGATTAAAACACACCGCTGCATCGTCCTTGGCCGCCTCGATCCTTGGGTAGGAGGCCACAGCATCGAAGAAATTCATGCTGAGGTCGAGAAAAACCACGCTTGGGCTAAGGTAGCGGAAGTCCTTAAATTTAAGGACTATACGCACGTTTTCGACATCATGTTTACTGATTCGGCAATGGCGGTAAAGGGCACGGAGGGTGGTATGCTCCTTTTTAACGTTCGAATCTGCCCCGAGCCGATCAAGCGTAAGGAGTTTATCCACCTTCAAATGTGCTTCAAATGCTACAAGTATGAGGAGCACACTACGGCCAGCTGCCCCAGAGGTAATGTTATCTTATGTTCTATCTGCGCGTCGGACACCCATTCTTGGAGGAGCTGTAAGAGCACCTCCATGAAGTGTCTCAATTGCGCTGGAGAACAAAAGACGCTCTCCATGGCTTGCCAGATCAAAAAACAGATTCTGAAGAAAAGAGCAAACCAAAAGAAACTGGAAGAGGAAACGAAGGCTAACACAACCTATGCCAAAGTTGCTAAAGCTGCGGTAGCGGAGTCGAAAGGAAATCCTACATTTCTCCACGTCGAAAATGAAAACTCCACAAAAATTACGTGTTGCATATATTATGCTCATATTGCGATTCTCTCCTCCCCGGGGTGCTTTGCAGATGAGCTTAATAAGATGCTAATTCATAATGGAATGGAGAAAATGTGGTTTCCCCCAAACCATGAAAATTAGTCTCAAATCCCAGTGTGAGACTAGCGGCCAGAAGCTTCCAACCCTCAGCAGACCACAACCCCAGCCCCCTCCAGGGACCCCAGGAACCAGTCTGCAAAAGCAGGCACGGAGAAAAAATCCGCGCAAACTCACCAGAACAAAAACACAAACGCACACACACTCACACAGGTTGGCAATGAGGCTAAGGAGACTGGGACTGCAAGAGCCGAGGGGAGGGGCACGTTCGCCCCGCTCATGATAAACCTCACAGCCGTAGAGACGCTCGAGATCGTCCTCTTCTTGCAAGAGGGAATCCAGGCACGCATACCATTCAGAAAAATTACCTTAAAGGTATTCGCTGCTGAAAGGAACCCCTTTTTCTAAGGAGATGGATGTATCGGAAAGTGTATTAGCCGGAAGATACAAATAGGAATTTACCTCGGACGACTACAGTGAAAAGCAGGTCGAAAAGGCTTTACTCCAAGGCTTGATCAAACTGACTCCGGATACCTTTGTCACCCTTACTGACGGCGAATTCAGAAAGAAACGTACAGGTAAAACTATCACGCCACCTAACACTCCACAAGGACCTAAGCTCGTAAGAGAATAAGTCCTAAAAAAACATCATATCACACTCAAGAACCCTTAAGTGAACTAGACAATGGAGACTTTAAAGATATTAAATTTTAACTCCGACGGATAGACCAATAAACAGACAGTATACGGAAATGTATTGAGACAATGCGACCCAGACGTTATATTTATTTCCGAAATGAAATAAATGATACAAACTCACTAAAAATTTTCCTTTACGAAGTCTTGACCGAAAATCACAGCGGAGAACGTTTTGACGGATGCGCTATAGCTGTGAAAAGAGGTCTTGACCCCAAATCAATAAGTGGACTCGATGAGTCTCACCTCGCTGCGGAGGTCCGCATGGCAGTGGGACCCCTGGTCCTGGCAACAGGGTACTAACCCACAAGGAGAGGGGATTTGCCCCTTCCCAACTCCTTGCAGTTATGTGGTCACGGCCGAACTGTTCTCTTTGCCGGTGACCTCAATGCAAGAAGTGCTGCCTCCGGTTACACGTCCACCAACCCAGCAGGCAGGAATCTCGAGACGCTTATCGATAGACATATTATGACTAAAATTTGACCAGACTTCCCCATATTCATCACACACAGATCAGCCACTAAACCAGATATTGTACTAACCGGCTATATGTTCCCATACAATTACTTCATTGAGCCGGGCCCCTCTATTCCTACCGACCACCAGGCTATCCTTATTAAAGTTTAACCTCCCCCATTTACATCCCTATCCCAGAGCGAATGAGCTACGCTCGAGCCAACTGGGATAAGTCTAAACAACTCCTCGAAAGTTATAACCCAGAACCCTTAATTAATGCCAGCCTAGAAGAAATTGACGAGGAGTAAAATAAAAGTAATCAAAATTTATTAAAAGCTGACAAGAAAGCGTCCCCGGAGTTAAATATAAAACTCTTCCTGCCCCCTCATGGACACCTAGAATGAAATCCCTCGCGAGGGAATATACTCTAATAATAATGATCTCATGACATCCACATTCATACTAACTAAAGTGTGAAGCATTAAATCCCGCTCGAGTAAATACACACAAGCCTTGCGCTCGTGGTAAGGAGTTCCTCAAAAATTGTTTCGGCTTATTAAAATTTAGCAAAAGGATTTCTGAGGTATGTCTCCTATTTGATAAAATAGCTTCAGAGCAGCAAATAATATAATATTTAGTTAGACAAAAGAAATCTCTTTCAAGTTGTCATAGAGACCACAGATGTTGCAGTAGAATAAATTACAGGATTTATGACGGATAGGGCCTAGGGATAGATACAATGTCACCAGACAAAATAATAATAATGCCTGACATAAACTGATAGACAGAGAACCTTAGAAACTAACGACAACAACAACCTAAACAACAAAAACAACTATTAACTACCAACCTAGAGATTCATGGCTTCTGACATTTTCTTGGGCTATGATACTCTTCGCCCTAAATTACCGCCGTGCCTTCCTGCTTCCAATCCAGATTATATCTTACGTGAAGCGGACTCTAGCTCAAGAACCTACTTGATCTCTTTAGACAAAATTTCAATTTTGTTGGGTTTCTAAACTGATGGTCATTTTAAGTAGGTTTCTGTTTCACCAGACCTTAATTGTACGTGGTTCTTCAAGTTTGCCTGCTTTGTGAGCTTGGTATATTTTTCATTTAAGGCTTTATTTTCTCGTTGATTTAATTTGCATGAGATAATTGAAAAGCGGGTCGTCGTTGTTAGTTTCGGTGGCCAACAATTTGAAGGAAAACACTGAAATCTTGATTTCAGTAAAGATAACTTTTGTCCCTCCCAAATTTAAGTAATGTAGAGGGGAATTTAATGTTTAAGAAGCTGATTGGAGATCTATTTCTTTGGAGTTGAGGAAAAAATGTAGAAATTAGAGTTCACTCACTTATGTGCTTCGTGATCCATAATATGATCATTTTAAAAAATAATTCAGGAGTTACGGCTCAACAAGGATTATGAGGATAACCAAATTATAGCTATAGCAAATCTCTAAATGTATAATCGTCGGAGGATCAATAATAATAATGCAACAATGAAAGTGTTGAATAATAAAGACGGGCAGGAAAAATTCTTTCCCCGATGAGGTTTTCCTTAAAGAAAAAAAAACGAGATATTTAATTATCTTTTTTATTACCTATTTTCTAGTATCTACACATAAGATTAAATACTAAGCAAAAATATTATTTCAAATCAAATTGCAACCGGATTATATTAAAGTAATATGAATAATATTCATTTTCTCTCAATTAGATTGGAAAATTCCTATAACGATCCGAGCCTAAAATACTCTCCACCAGGATTTTTCTTATTAAATAGTAAAGTGGAAATCATAAAGTACCACATTCTTGCACAAACGTGATTTGTATGCAGTGCTCCTCAACTTTTGCCCATTAAGAGAACAGGTAATTATATGAAAGAATTTGATTTTTATTTCCTTTTGCCTCATAAAATCATATTATAATTGAGTAATTTCCATATGTCTTGCTTAGTCATTAAGGCTTAGTTTAGTTTACCTTAACATTTACCTCGTGTAAGGGTGATATGATTTTTATTATTAGTTAGTTATTTCCGGTGTTGTGAATGAACGATCTTACAGCACGTTTGGTTAAGAAATGACCTAGCTGCCCGCAATTCAGTTGGTGATTAAAGTTTGAAATTAGAGCTCTAAACATTTTCTGAGTGAGCACAAGTATAATGTTAATATAAATAATTGAATAATAGAGTCATCCTTCAAACTTCGAATTCCAAATTGATCATTTCACATTAAAAGTTTAATGACAAGTTATATCGTAAAATAGAAGGAAAGGACAAGATTGTAGCAATTATTCATTTATAAACATATGCTTTCTGATTTAACTCTTTTGGGGGCGAAACCGATGAAAAAAGGCACTTAAGAATGTTTTTAAAGGACTAAGGGATTTCCAGTTTGGCTAGCGAAAGCTTTTTATTTCTCAGTAGAGGGAATACATTTTAACGTGATCTTCGAACCATGATTCTTTCTATCTCACCAATTTCCATCCAGGATTTGGCTAAATTTCGCTATAATCGGAAAGAATACAGGGAGGGAAATTTTTTCTTTCTTTTTGCAAGCGGATTTTAGCCAAATTTGCCCCATTAATATTTTTCTGTTCTAAGTACGAATATAATATTCTTTTGAGACCAATTACAGGGGAGTTTGAACAAAGGGACTTTTCCACCTAGCGCACAGAGAAATTCTAAATATATTTACAATCTGATTATAATATCGTATTATAATATAAGGATTTAATAATTTATATGATATTAATAATTTAAGATCATTATTAGTATATTTATATAAATTTAATTATTCCAAGAATCTGTAAAATAATTATCGCAACTAAATATGTTTAACCAATCCGCGCCATTCCTTATTGTTTCGTGAAATAAGAGCAAATCATAGACGGTAATTCTAATTTAAGGATAAATTTAGCTGAATATTATATCAGAAGGTGCAATAAAAACTCTCGCTGCAATATGTCGAACCGAAACATTTATTTCGCCCAAGATGACCATTTGGTCTGAAACTGGGTTACACATACCAGTGGAAAAGTTAAGTAAGAAAAACACCAAATGAGAATGAAAGAGGTCTTGAAGTCTATATTGTGGACCTGCTATTAAGACATGTGCTACACAAAGAAATCAGTAAAAAGGATAACATCGTAAGAGGGAAGTTCGATTTATCTAAGCACAATTGTAATATTCACTAGTGTACGCGTGTTGTCAAAAGAGATTTCATTTACACCTAAATTCAATTTTCAATTCTAAAATAAAATGGAATTAGTGAAACAAAGGTTTACATGTGGGTAAAAAAATAATAATAATGAAAAACAATGTGACACGAAATTCATATATATATATATATATGTATATATATATATATGTATATATATATATATATATATATATATATATATATATATATATATATATATATATATATAAATATACATATATATATATATACATATATATATATATATATATATATATATATATATATATATATATATATATATATATATTTATTTATTTATTTATTTGTTTATCTATCGGTACAAAACATCTGTGTGAAATTTGATGCGATGCAGCAAGTAATTACTCTCTGCGCTCTCTATGATTGTTTTATCTCAGTCTCATATTATATATATATATATATATATATATATATATATATATATATATATATATATATATATATATATATATACTCTCCAATAAAGAAATACTGAGAGCTATAAGAATTAAAATGGACCGATAGTTTCTGTCAGAACCCAAGAAGAACAGAAAAGAGACAAGAAAAACAATATAGAACTCTTTTACAAGACCAATAGGAGCACCATACACCATGTAGTTGAGAGAGCGATCAAGGACATTATTAATCGAGGAATAAAACATGGTTAGCACTAACCATCTACTATCAAAATAGATGGACATCAACGGTTTCATGAAAAATAACCCCAAACCTCCTGCTCAACCCAAACAAAAGACCCATCTGATATATAAGTGCACATGTACATTATGACACTCTGAGCTCTTACCTAACTCATATATGAGAATGACCGGACCCACAATCTCCATGTAAATATCATACCAACTCAACAATGGTGCACCTAAAACATACACAAGAAATACATGAAACTTGCCTTAATAGAACAATGATGGAAGAAAACACTAAAATTTTAGACTATACTCCCAATAGACGCCAATTACCCGTCCATGGAGAGATTTATATACATTAAAACCAACCAAGTATGAATATGCAATCTAACTCCCATGAAATCCTTCTAACTTAAAGAAGAGGAAATCAAGGGCCAGGTAGATTTAGGACTGTTGCGTCTAGCCGATAATCACTGGCAAGCAACTTACTCTCCCATCTCTCCAGCCACTCACTTACAGTTCCTTGACCATGTACCTACATGCACCTCCTCAGCCTGCTAGTTCGCCTAGAATAAACGTGTCTACGTTCCGTTTGTCAGTTTGTTAACATATTTATAAATAATATAAAAACTGGAATACATGCAGTAATTTCCAATCTAACTCTGAAGATGATACTTGTCGTATCGAAACGCGTCAGTATAATAAAATAAAGTGCTAAGGTGCATTAATTTCCTTTCACATTTTTTCAATTAATAAATAACAGTCTCTAATTAACTTCATTAGGCTTATTCACGGGTTGAACAATGAAGAAAAGACCAACATAAAAAAATTAAAAGATTGAAAAGAAAATTATTAACACGAGCGTAGTGGTCTCTTAGTAGTGATTCATACTTAATCACAAGAATATACAAGTAATAATTCTTACTAGAAAGAGCTTGTGATGATGAGATATTCTACACCACAATAATGGATTTCATTAATTATTTTAGAGATGTAAGTCTGCATAGCCTAACAATTCAGACCAAATCTTATAGTATCTGTTTTAGATATGCGTTGCTTCTTCAGTCGATGCACCTGCCGTTATCAATGAGCCAGATCTGTGTAGAAAGAGACAAAAACAACTAAAATAAGGAATAATCCTTCAAAAAAATGGGTATTTGCTGAACTATGCAAGGAGAGCAAAGAAAAATTCCTGTATGCCGTTTGGAAGGGGCGAATAAATTCCGTTGTTCTGCATTAGAGTTAGAATTAACCTAGTAACTACTATGATTAATGATAAGTGGACAGCCTACCAGAACATAGTAAGACTATGAAAAAAATATTTCGTCTATATTTTTGTCGTTCGTAGTATAAATAGTTCGTGCACCGAATAAATTAGTCTCTATATAAATTATTTTAAATTAATATTTTCTTTTATTTATCTCTAAAAATGTTGCATTCTTATTTGTCCAAAAGAAAATGATTCTGATCAAAATTTGGTTAAATAATGCCTGCCGCTAAATAGAAAATATTCTATGGAACAAAGTGACACCGAACGATATGCTTGACCAACCAATTCCTTGGCATGGAGATGTATAGAACGTTAGTAGTTTCAGAAACATCTACTCATCCACAAAATTAAACAACCGATATTAAACTCATTTTAGAGCAGTCGACAGCTAATAATTATTCAACAGAATTTAATATCCAAACAAACATCAAAATTAATAGTGAATAAAATGCTTTTAATCACGATATTGGCAAATTACAGAGTATGTCTGGTTATGTGCCTACAGCAGTGATCTGTCCGAATGCAAATAACACATAATAACCATATAATAGTAAAAACCTAAACAATCTAACCGAAACTTCCCTAAAAGACAAATAGCTAAAAATATTCCAACGCAAAACATTAATACTCGTATTAATTACATATGGACGTATCAGTTACACAGGGCATACAAAGTAGGCCAAGAATATCGTTCGTACTGCATGTTTATTGCTAATATTATTGATACTCGCGCGGAATAGGAGATTTCTGTTAAACTATCTATCAAATGATAAAAATACTTTTTTGGCGTTGTTTAATTTTGTAGTGGAGTTGTTTTAGGAATTTAGCTGAAGCTAAAGTCCACCAACACTACATGATTTTGAAGAGTTTTATAGAGAAAGTCCTGAAGTGATTTTTATAGTAAGTAAAATTTCTAGAAGGTTTATTCTATTTCCTGAGGCTAGGAAAGTGAAAATATTAGAAACTTTACTGTGTGATGTTAGGCAAGGAAAAGTGAAATTTGTTATGTGTATAGTTTGATGTGAGGCTAGCGCAAGTGAAATTGGTATGGGTTGCATTATGGGACATGAGGCTTGTGAGAAATGAAAATTGTTGAATGTTCATTTTGGGATGTGAGGCTTGAGGGATGTGAAGTTTGAGAAAACTTCATTGTCTGAGCGTAGGCTAAGAGTAATTATTTTTTAAGTAGGGATAATCCTGATCCCACTAATTACACTGGTCTGCGTCAAAAATGTACCCTAGGTTTTCTATAGTGTTTCTAAATAAAATTGACCTCCTAAATCCCAATCTCTCATCCGTTTGTCTCTATTACCTCCAGTTTTTGCGATACAGGGGGTGATAATAATTTTATAGTTTATACATCTCCTATATTACATCAAATTACAATAGTTTTGGCACTGCTCTATTCGCAGTAAATTTTGTGTAAATTTTAAGTAATTATGCAAATAGGTTTATGTTTTGCAGGTTAAAAATTGCTTAGCATTATAATAATAAGAATAATAATAATAATAGTGGTTGAGTTAAAAATGCACAGAAAATGTAAGAATAGCTCCGACAGATTTTGCTATGTTTGCGACAAAGTGACTTTTCACGAGCAGCAAAGTACAATCCCTCCTGTAATTAAATCTTTGTATCATGCATATTTTGGAGTAAGGCTAAGAGATCAAGATAAAAGTTTTGCACCACATATCTGCTGCAAGGGATGCTACATGAGTTTAAGACGCTGGAGTCAGGGCGAACAGAAGTCCCTCTCTTTTGGTGTTGTCATGGTGTGGATAGATGGCAAGGACCACACTACGGACTGCTATTTTTGCATGACAAATCTTAAAGGTGAGCATTGTATCAAGTATTTTAGCTTTCTCTATTATACTGGCTCCTGAAAATGTCATTATTATGCAAAGACTTAGCATAAAATTAAAAACTAACATAGTTCACTTCAGCATAAACATATCCTTTACTAAACATTTATGTACTATCTGCAACTCCAAATCAATTCCTTTATGTAATATGCAATTATATTTTCCACAGGTATAAATAAGAAGAATAAACATAGTGTAGCATATCCGGATGTTCATTCTGCCATCAATTCCCTGCCCCATGGCCCAGGAATTCCTATACCTTCTCCCCCTGAACATATAGAGGTACATTAGGAGATTAATATGGAAGTTGACTAAGATAATGACACATCTGAGTCTTATCAGGTTTCCACAAATGATATGGTTGCAAGACCATTCACTCAAGTTCAGTTAAATGACCTGACCAGGGATCTGGGGGTTTCAAAGGTGAATACACAACTTCTTGGCTCTCAACTTCGTGAAAGTAATCTTCTCGCTTAAGAAACAACATTTAGGGGGGTACAGAAATAGAGAACAAGAGTTTCGAAGCTATTTTTTACAGCATTTTTCCAGCTCTTTAGTATACTGCACCAATATTAAAGGACTTGTTGAGGCCCTTGGAATTTCGTACAACCCATTAGAATGGAGACTGTTCATAGATTCTTCCAGTAGAAGTTTGAAAGCTGTGTTACTGAATATTGGTAACAAGATAGCTTCCGTTCCTATAGACCATTCAATCCAAATTACTGAAAGTTATAAAAATATGAAAAAATTGCTGGATGCAATAAATTACTCTAGCTATAAGTGGAGGATATGTGGTGACTTAAAGGTAAGATCATTTTACACTTGGATTTCTAAGCTTTTTTATATTGACATTTTCATTTTGAATTATTTATACTTGTATACACCTTTTGGTCAACTTACATTTTACAAGAATGCAAATCTGGAAATCATGAGTCATTTTTGAGTAATATTTTTTGTTGAAGTGTGTCCCTATAGGTTAATGCATCCTATTGGGTTAATGGGGAACTTATCCTAATTGAGAAGGTATACAACACAACTCAATAAACTCAAAATAAGATGTACATATATACAATTAGTTCCAATACGATGATTTAATACATCGGCATACAGGATTTTCAGTACATATTCATATTCTTATTGTTTTAAGAAATATTACTTTGAATTTGTTTTTAGAAATATTACACTGAATTTAACTCCTGTGCTAAATTTCTTTCAGGTAGTGTCTCTTACGCTTAGGACGCAAACAGGCTACACGAAGCATCCCTGTTTCCTATGTTTATGGGACAGTCGTGCAGATAGTAAGCACTATGAGAAGAAGGTTTGGCCTCCACGAGAAGCATTTAGAATCAGATCAAACAATGTGATAGCTGAACCTTTAGTGCCTCCTCAAAAAATACTCCTCCCTCCACTGCATATAAAGCTTGGCATAATGAAAAATTATGTCAAAACCCTTAATAAAGTAGGCCAAGCTTTTAAATTTCTTCTTCAAAAATTTCCACAAATCAGTGACGCTAAGCTCCATGGGGGAATTTTTGATGGACTTCAAATCAGGAACTTGATCAGCAATTTGATGCATCAATGAAGGACATAGAAAAAGATGCCTGGAAAGCTTTCAAAGCTCTAGTTAACAATTTTCTAGGCAATAAAAGAAGCCTAGAAGAATATGTTGCCCTGGTCAATCAGCTCTTAACAAGTCTCAAACATTTGGGAGATCGAATGTCTATAAAGATACACTTTTTACAGTCCCATCTGGATTATTTTCCCGACAACTGCGGGAATTACAGTAAAGAACAGGGGCAAAGATTCCACCAGGACATAAAAACAATGGAATCCAGGTACCAGTGTAAATGGAACGGAAACATGCTTGCTGACTACTGATGGTGTTTGAAGGGTGATGCACCAGATGACAGGCACAAAAAAAATCGTCAAGGGCGTCTGTTCTTCGATATTATAATTATTTTCTTTATTATGTTGCATTCCTTTATTTTTTGTTTATAAAAGAATTATAGTTTACATACGTGTATTCCTTGTTTATATGATATAACAGTAATAATGCATTATTTGATAGAGAAAGTTTTTTTTTTTTTTAAATTTAGAAAAAATGAGGTAATCTTAATCAGAAATCGTGTATGCTGTACTGAGAAAATTTCACCTGATTTAACAAATATAAATTCATTTTTGAGCCTAGGAGGTCGGATTCATTAAGAAACCCCAAAAAAATCCTGGGGAACATAAAATTTTTTTTCAAACGCAGGCCTGTGTTATAGACGTATCAGCTTAACATCATTTATGGATAAACGTTTGTAGTCACTTGGAAGATATAAAATTTTCAATCAGTTAAATAAATCTAATATATTTGGAGATGTTAACACCAATTCAGAACACATTGTCAATGTTTATGAATTTGTTAGAAAGTTTTCTCAATATGTTCGAAAATATGATCGTCAATTTAGCATTAGGCATTATATACAATGAGTCTAGGAGGAAGTTTAATTTGAAGAAGGAGCACACATAGAATTTCATATAGATATACAGGTTACAAGAGA
Source organism: Ceratothoa steindachneri (assembly GCA_963969495.1). Lineage (NCBI taxonomy): Eukaryota > Metazoa > Arthropoda > Malacostraca > Isopoda > Cymothoidae > Ceratothoa > Ceratothoa steindachneri. Next base: position 46,936,342 of record OZ018319.1, read on the forward strand.
CCTTGCGGTCTATTGTAAGTAACATGAGATAAGGATTATTGAAAGATAGCTAGTATCCCGGGCATAAGCCGTACAGGAAACAAGTCAGAAATAATACTTTGCAGGTTTGGTAGGAAAACCTCAGAACTAGATTTATAGAAACGATGGATATTAGGTGAAAATCGGTGAACCTGTTACCTGAAGGCTAGGTTGTTATTCGCTGGTAAACACCACCAATCGGATGTTAGGTTCAAAGTATTTATCTATACGACGTTCGAAGGTGACTACGATATTACAATGAAGCCCATTCCATAATTTGACAATTCAATTATTGTAGAAATTCTAAAATTCTTTCGAGTTAAAATGTTTCCACTCTTGAAATTTTACAGGTCGATCGTAAAGTATTTATTGCAATCAATATTGTTGTGCCTTTGCTTATTTTAAACCCCTGGATCATGTCCTCTCTTAATCTACGCTGTGTTAACGGAAATAAATGTAATTCTTCAATCAAACATCTTACACTTATCAACGTTAAAAGAAATTTGCCATGTTTTCATAGTGGGCTCTGAGGCTAGGAAAAAGTGAAATTGATAGTTTCATTGTGCTCTTGAAATTAATGGAATTTGAAACTTGTATGAGGTTCATTGTGGGAATTTAAGCTAGAAGGAATTAAAATTTGTGGAAAACGCATTTGAGGCGGTAAGGCTAAGGGAAATTGTTATTTTTGGAAAATCTTTGGTGAGAGGGCAGGATAGGGGGCAGTGTATTTTTAGGATATTTCTTGTTTGACTTGAGTCAAATGGAAAGAAAAGGGAAATTTGTGAGATGTTTTTTTTGTTGGTGAGCCTTCGGTAAGTGAAATTTGTAAGTGTTTCATTGTATATACATATGAAAATAAAGGAAAGTATAATTTCTAGAATTATTTGTGGGACGTGAGGCTAAAAGAAACTACCCTTTGTAGAAGCTCTATTCGGAGACGTAGACTTAAGAGAAAAAGAAATTTGTAAGAGGTAAATAGTTATAGAAATATTACTGTGCAAAATCAGTCATGTATGAGCAATTAATGTTCATAATAAGTTTATCGTGGGATGTGAAGCCATGCGAAATTGATATTTGTGTTTCATTGTGGGACTTGAGGTTAGGAGGAGAGAAAATTCTAAAAGGTTCATGGTAGACGTAAGGCTTAAGGTTATTAAAATTTGTAGACTTTATTTCTAGGACGTGAGGCTTTGGGGAATTTAAATTTGCAGAAGGTTCTTTAGCATATTCGAAAAGAGACACAATATTTCTAGAAGGGATATTTTAAAGCTTGATTCTAGTTGAAAGGGAAATTTATGGCATGTGAAATTGGAAGAAAGTTTTATTGGAGTCGTGAGACAATGAGAAAGCAAAGTAAAAGTTTATGAATTTCATCTTGAAACATGAGGCTAGGTGAATTTGAAGTTTGTTAGTGGTTTATCACTGAACGTAAAGCCATTGAGAACTATAATAGCTGCTCATTAAATTTCAAATTACATTTAGAGTGCTCATTCTCAGATTTAAAATCCTAAACGATGCCACTTCGTCGTACTTGTTTCTACACTGGCCTTGTCCAGACAACAAATATCTCTCCACTCGTGAAGTCCCCTTTTGTTATCCATTTCTGGCATTCGTCTCTACTGCATGAGTGATAGCGTAATTTAGGAATTTTCCTTGTATCTTGAAGCTATTTTTTTCTCTAAAGATCAATTCTGACCTTTGCCAGCTTGGACACCCTATCTCTAGAGAACTTTAGAGATTAATTAATTCGGTTTCTTGAAAATTAAAGAATTATCTAACGACGCAGTTATAGAAGAACTAATGATTTAAATAGGTAACTTGATGCCATATTAGCGTTTTCCAAATGTGATAAACAATTCACATACTGGACATAAATAAACAAAACTCCCATTCGGCAAATAAATTTACACAACTCTCATGCTATAAATAAATAAAGACAACTGCTAAGTTTGGTATAAATAAACAAAACGCTCATGCAGAGATAAACAGAGCTTCCATGCAAATAAAGAAAAAAATCCAATGCTGGAGATAAAAACAAATCACATATTTGAGATAAACCATTTGGTTTAATGGGATAGTATATTAACAAGTTAGTCATTTACATTACCTATATATCAAGGTGGGAGAGCATTTACGGGAAAAGGAAAAGATTTCAGTAGTTTTGATGTCTCTAAATTGTAATGTACGCAGCGCATGTTGACATTCATTGGCCATTAAATGTCTCATTATTTTGTGGTTCTTCGCATTTGTTACTTTACTTTCTGTAGCCATTAATTCTGTTTATTTCGGTAGTTTAAGTCAAGTTAGGGTAAATAAATAAAATTTAAAAGTTTTATAGTTTAATTTTACATACAATTTAAAAATGCATGGATATATGTTCTTACAATGGTTGAAGGCATCATTGCCAGAGATGTCTCTCCTCATCATTTCATGCAGAGGAATATTGGCTTCGTAAGAAGGTAGTTTTACATTTCTCTTTACATCACCTCACACGCACACAAAAATCCTTTAATTGAATCATTTATAAGATATTAATGGGATACTAAAAGGAAGGAATTTGGGTGCATTGACACTTTTAATTTATATTTTGCACACATTTTATTTTAAAATTTCCACGGAAATTTATCTGTGATCTCGAATCGCTTATTGCTATTTTCATGTTTTAGCACCGGCCATAACTCTTATCCGAGCTCAATATGTTGAATTTTATCTGAAGTATTAGTAAAATTGAAAATATCACTTAAAGTTATATTGTATCAGTATTTCGAACATACCAATCAAATCATAAAGGTACCTAGATTGAAAAAAGTATTAACAACTACTTTTCTAAAGTCCCTACTTATAACATTACTTTAATTCTTTACATTGCTGGAACTCTCGTGGAAATAAAGATCAACATATCGGATGCGCTCAATCACAAATGCTTTGACAATTTGAAAAAAGAGAAGAGCCATGAATTTTGAAGCTTTTGTCGAGATATTTAAATTTGTGGCAAAGTTTGCATCGAAGTGATGCAAAATTATATCCACATAATATATTTTGTCGATGTCACATAGAAACCTTTAGAGACAGGTTATATTATAATAATGTATACTCTATATTTAGGATTTGAATTATCCCACTAATAATCGATAGACAGTGAATATTTAATAACCTGCGTCCTCTAATGTTGCGCATAAAACGAAAAAAAAAGTCTTCTCCTGATAAATAAATATCATTATGAGAGAGATGACAAAGATTATCTAAATACTCTAGACAGTGAATAAATTTTAAAACAATTGGACTTAAGGAAATGAAAATATTATTCCACTCTTAAAATAAATTCAACCAAATTTTATTTTTGAGTTAAATGAACTACAGATTGGTACATAACTAGAACCATCAAAGATCCAACGGTTAACTCAACCCCAGCTCGAAAGTTAATATAATGAATAACACTTCAAAATTGGGAGCACAATCCATAATTTTAATAGATTTATATCTGTCAGGTACACAAATATCTACGTGTCTACCTTCATATCATGCAAATTGTATCGACTTATAAACTAATATACGGCTGTACCTTGATTTCATAAGATTTCGAAGTACGTACACACTTTTTTACCAGTGGACCTTGTAGAAAAATAAGGTCGAAAAGCGACCACGTCACCATCTGTACCCACATGGTCTCAAGATCCTTAGTATCCCCTATGTAGCCGAAATTAGGTCCAAACAACGCTAGGAACTGGAAAAAAATTTGGCATTTAATTGGTCCTTCTTCTAGGAGGACCCCAGAGCCTTATTAGGCTCTGAGAATAGAAAGCTCCGGAGGAGAGGGAGAAGAAGGAAAACTGTCAAAGAGAGAACAACGGGCTTACTCTAGAGGCCATAGCTTTCACTCCTGCACAGCCATCCTCACTGCTCGTTAGGCAGGAAACTAACCCACAAGTCAAGAAGGGAAAGTCCACGATCTTCCCTTAACTGCCTTTATGCTTAAAAATATATCCATAAAACGAGCGGCATTTCCTATGTAAGAGACATGCGGAAAGTTTACCTCACCTAAGGTGAGCAATGTGGTTGATCTAGTCCACCATACGCAATTCCTATTCCTTGTTCAGTTACATAGATTCACCATCTGAAGTCTAACTTAGAAATAGGAAAGAAGCGGTATAAAAATAGTCATATAAGTAATGGTAGAGCTGAAAATCCCTAAAGAAAGAATGTCGATTGTGAGGATGAAAGAGAACTTAAGATTGGGAATGTGCACAATTAGTTTTAGGTATCGCTTTATTCGAAGACCAAGGAAACGATGTAACATTATCCTATTTAGACCATCAGCCATTTAGAAACGGTTCTAGTTCTAGGTGAAAAGAAGGATAAGGGAAGGAGTGCACTGCCTTCGTCATGGCTGAACTCCCCTAAAAAAAACTGCGATTCTGCACAGCGAGGGACCCTTTGAACCATAGCGTGCCATTCACACGGCATCTGGAACGATTCCGATCGTCCATATCTTGTCACACTAGGCTAAGATAAACTAAATATTTCGGTTACACAAAGGGCGAAGCATGGTATACACGATATCGTCAATACAAGGAATAGTATCTACACTCTAAGAGAGGCGAAAGTCCCGTCTCCTAGTGTAAATAGCTCGTTGAAGGCTTCTTCATCTCTGGAGGAGGAAATTAATCGCTAGCCTTCTGCAAGATCACGACGTGATTTAAATGCTCGCGTAGAGGCATCCAGTCTAGAAAACATGGGTAAAAGACCCTAATGAATCCGCTACGCAGGCTTGATCTGAGATTGAAAAATCGTCCTACTTAAGAACGGGAGTTGTGTTCCTGCAGGAACTTGGCCAGAGTCCTTTTGGCATTCCTCCACACTTTTTAAAGACGCGCCTTCACACTGAGTGAGGTGTACTTCAAATCATCCTGTTAGCTAGCCTTCGCCCAACGAAATTATAATGAGGTGAATATTTGGCCTAATACGATAAAAATGGACTGGGTGCAAAGTAAACAAAATGGTTGATAAACTATAGTCTCTATGCGGTGATGAGGTTTCATAAAACCTTGACTGATAGTAATCATTTCCTCGAATGTAAACTACTGCGCCTGCTTCAAGTACTTCCAAAGTTGCTTTTCAGACGACAGCTGCCAAAAAAACATTTGTTTTGGAAAGTGATCATTCCGTGAATACTATTGATCACCTCAACGGCCAAATTAACGTGTACGTCCAAGAACAAAATAAAATATCAAGGCAAAGAAATTAACTAGTTCTTGGATGGTAGTAAAGGATTTAATCCCCATTTAGGACCCCGAACTTCACTTTTTTGATCAAGTTTACCAGGACCTGTCTTTATAAAATTGTCATTTAATTTCATTAGAGCAGTTATATATGGCTGTAATCTCCGAGGCTGAGAAAGAATGGGGAAAATTTGCCACATTTTCTTCAGCTAGTGGGGAAAATTCGCTGAAATGACAGAGTACCTACAAACTAGGTTCGGCTGCAAATCCTCTGCTTCAGTGTAGGTAATTATAACCAAGTATAAATTGGGTTCGCAAACCCTTATCTTGCGGGTGGATGGGTAAAAGACATGGACTCAACATGTTTTAAAAAAGAAAAACTGCTAAAGGAGAGGGGAGAAGACGAGCATCCGCAGATCGTTCCGATTAACCCGTATTCTACACCAATTCTATTGAAGAAAAATGTTCAAATTATAGCCATAGCCTTCCTAGATCTAGAGCTAACGGGAATGATATGCTCAGAAAGCGCATAGGAGGCTGTTGCCTTTCTACGATTACTTGAAGGGGCTTTGGTATGTAGTGCTCCATTGCTATGTGAATTAAGATCAACAATGAAACATCACAAATGAGTGTCATGAGAGTCCTATCAAGTCTTGAAATGGGCACACACATAATCATGCACATGCAATTAATTTGAGCAAAGTTTCTAACATTTTTTCATGTAAATAATAATATACAGGGTATTGTAATGGCTATAGGCAAAATTAATCCGAGACGCTTTTACACTCAGTCATATTACTTCGAGGAAGCAAGGTACAGCTCGCTTCAAATCACAAGCTTGGCTTATGACGATAAAACCTTATCTTTTAAGGTCGTGTCACAGTTCACACAAAATTATTGTTGAGCCACATTTGCATACAGGCAATTTTGATGTATTAGTGTGTCCGAAACAATGGTATTGGTAACAGCTCCTTCGTAATTAGGATGAATAACTTAAAAAGGTAGCCAGATCAGGGATGCTATTACGTTTGACGAAGAGGGTAGGGGTAAGGTTCGAGCCATATCCCTCGCTGGCCACCTCTTCTGTCATCTCCTCTTTGGAATAATCAGCGATTACTATCCCATAGATAACTTCTTTCATGAAGTTCATGGTAGAGGGCAGGGTCATTTATATATTTTTGAGGAATTGAGCGGCATAAAAGTACTCAAAGTTCTAAAAAGGTAATCCGATTACACCAAAAGGCTCCTGTCAGCGAAAAAGGCACCTTTCGATTCCCTATACAAAAAATAGCTAGTGTCTGACGTTGATTAAAGATTTGTCCCCTAAATAACATGATCCAATTGTCAGAAAGGATCAAATACGTTTATTTTTCTTCTTCATATTTTTTTTATGGCGGCACTCTCTTTTCTCCCCCTCCAGAAATAGGATCCAGGGCCCAGTGGGCAATCTTTGAACCGGTCTCTCAATATCTGGATGCATATGGAGTCTTAATAGAAGGATTTGGGTCTTTCTTTCTCTCCTTCTGAGTATTCAGGGGTCAGTGTCCCCTTAGCAGGACCTTGCACTCTAGTGGAATTAGACACGAAGTTAGTTCTAACAGATTCAATCATATGCCACGGAGAAAACCATACTATCTGGAGCAATGTCACCCTGGAGGGCTTACAGGATTTCCTCAGGATGGGCCTCCTCAAGGCCATTTCACCCCGTGGTCAAATAAATATCCACCCAGGACCCAATAGACTCTTGGCCTATTTTAAGTCAGCAAGTCTGGTGTGGGAGCCAGCTTGCTGCCCTTCAATGGTAACTTTGGTGTAAATAGCACACCTGCCACGAATACAGTCATTAATCTTAAGTCAAGCAGGTATGGCATTGCCTAAATGGGTCCTACACCAATCAATTTTCTCGGGAAGGCACTTTCTGCTCACTTGGAGATCAGCGTATTCTGCTGGGATTGATTGTTTCCTCTCCAATGTCCTCTAAAAATGCAAACGCAGGGCCACCGGAGTCCTAAATATAGTCCCTGAAAGGCAACTCAAGCGAATTGAGTAAGAGGAAATATCGCTTCTCTTGATAGATAAGAGAGAAAAAAGAAATTTATTAGCTAGAAAGAGTTTTTAGCGGTAAATGGGAAAAACTTTACTAATTAATTTTATTGGGATGGGTGACCTTCCATATATAGAGGAGTGTTATTCCTGTCATCGACCATCCTAAAACCAAAGAAAACTGTGGTTACCTTTTTCCTTAGGTTATCCATTATTTCAGTGCCCCCCAAATAAAAAAAATATACCTGCAACCGTAAAACAGACGATTTTCTGAAGTTTAGAGGGCTTCAAAGCCATTCTTTAACATGGCATGAAGAGTTACACATAACTAGCAGTAAAAAGCAACAGCTTCATCATGCAGGTCCTTACTGTTGCAGCCGACTCAGCTTGACCTTGCTTGCGGGCACTCAGGTCAGGAGGACGTGCTGTTCTTCCGGATATCATGTGTAGCAGTCTACACATGGTAACCCCCTACGGATCAATAACTTACTAAGAAGAGATCTGAAAGGAAATAGGTTAATGTAGAAAAAGTGAAACAAGTGGAAGATATTAAGTCGCTGGTCATGTAAGCAGTTGAGCAGGAATGGTGCTAGGGATTCTTAAATGCAGGTAGTCACGCCAGTACGTCGTGCCACTCCTTCAAATACCTGATATACAAGCATTCACATGTACCCCTACCCCCGTGACTGCTTCCAACTACCCAAGCATTCTGGTTGGGGGGGCGTGCCGTGCTTTCAGGACCAGGTGTAGTAACTTATCAGGACATAAAAATCGCCTGTTGCGAGTTTAACGATCAGCCAAATTGCCTTAAATTTTACTGAAGCAAGAACAACACTGGGCAAGACTTTTATAGGTTTTATACATACGAAAATAAATAACCTACATTTAACGTACTCGTAAAAATCTATATTCAGAAAGTGAACTAAATCCTGATTCTTGGAAAACCGAGAATAGCAATATCAAACTGTAATTAGCGTAGTATTTTTTTTAACTTTTTGAGATGGTTAATCATTTGCTGACGAAAGGAAGTTTTGTAAGCCAATTTTTAAACATATGTTCACTTTGCTCTGGGTAACTACGAATACCATTTGATTTAACGTTTATATTTTCTCTCTTTTTTTTGTACACTTATCTTTCTTTGGATCCCACTTCTTCGCTCATTTATTTAATCTTTGTATCTATATATCTCTATAGGAAATACATACACTTTCTTTTTCTGATGCCAATCCCAATATCCCAGGTATTTATATTATTTATTTATTTATTCCATATTAATTCAATGTACAGTATAAACATATTACATTTTAAATCTTAATGACAAGTTACAATAAGTATTTATACCTCCTTGTATATATGTATATACATACAAAGATTAGTTATGGGTCCAAAATAAGTCAGTGACTTTTAGGGCAGAGACTTAAAACTTAAGACTAAGCATAACATTATCAATAATAAAATCCCTTCATGTTTATAAAAATATAAACAACTTAGTATACATTTGTGAACCTAACCATTGTAAAGATTGCAAATAACGAATAATTATATTATTTAAATATAGAGATAAATTAAAAAACTATTTTATTTCCAGCTATTATTTCAAAAGATGTGTAGTTAACATAGTCAACAGTCTTATATAAATAATAACATATTTATAATGTATAAATTAAAGTAATAGTACACAGTATAATAGTGTACGGTAAAAAATAAATACACAATAACAAATACTGAATAGAAATTTAGTAAGCCGATATTATATTGTTTTTAAGAGCTTTTTTGAATTGAGCTAAATTGGTTTGGGATTTGATATTGTCGTCCAAGCCATTCCATATTTTGATAGATTTTTACAGAAAGCTACATTGTGATTTTGATTTTGAATACAAGGGTGAAATAAATTTTGTTCTACGGCGGGTTTGGTGATTATGGGTATTATCAGCGGTTTGTAACATATTAAATATATAGTTATTATAGGAACACTTTATTGTTTTGTAAAGGAATAAGGATGTTTGAAAAACAAAGAGATCAGTTAATTTTAGAATTCTGGATTCTTTAAAATATCGATTAGTGTGCTCTTTGTAGTCAAGTTGATGGATGGCTCGAATTGCTTTTTTCTGTAATATGACTAATTTATTGAGATAATTTTGATATTTTCCATACCAACTCTCTATGCCATATGTCAAGTAAGGTTGCACCATTGTCATATATAAAGAGTGGAAAATAGATTTAGGAAGAAACTTATTTAATTTATATAATATTCCAATCGATTTTGATAGTTTTGTTGAGATATGCGTAATATGTTGTTTAAAACTCAGATTTTTGTCAATAAAGATGCCTAGGAATTTGATATGAGTAGTTTCATAGATTATTCCGTCGCCCATTTTAATATGGGGCAATTCAATAGATTTTTTGTAAGATAAAAGAATATATTTGGTTTTATCTACATTTATTGATAGTTTATTAACATTAAGCCACCTGAAGACATTTTCGAGTTCTTTATTTATTGGAGGTGCAATGTTGCTTGGTTTGTCATATGGCAAGGGAGTTGATAAGGCACTATCATCCGCGAATAATATAAATTTAAACAGAGAAGATGGGACCCCAGTTGTAATATTAAAGTGGGATGAGTCTTGACCATTGACGGAGACAAATTGCTTTCCTTCAGTTAATTATGATTTGAACCAATTTTGACAGTTGCCTTTAATTCCGTACATAGCTAATTTTGACAGTAGAATATTATGGTTGACACAATCGAAAGCTTTTTTAAAATCGAGGAAAATTGAGAATACAATGTGGCCCTTTTCAATGTTATCATATAAATATTGAAGGTGGTTAATTATCGCGTGAATCGTTGATTTCTGACGTCTAAAACCATATTGGTGTTTATACAACAGTGAATTAGATTCCAGAAATTTATAAAGTTTATTGAATGATATTTTACAAATATTTTACGGAACATTGTAAGACATGAAATAGGGCGGTAATTGCTGACGTTTGTGAGGTCTCCGGCCTTTGGTAACGGTGTTACCCAAGCAACTTTAAATACACTTGGGAATATACCCTGCGTAAATGATATATTAATTATTGATGCTAAAATTAGAGCAACTATATCACAGATGTATTTAAAATTTTAGTGGAGATTAAATTAATACCTATTTTTTTATTTTTCAGTGAACTAATGATTTTTTTTTATATCGGCTACGCTTACAGGATAAAAGAACAAGGAATTTGGTACATTAATCTCATTAAAATACGAAAGAAAAGATTTATCGACTATTTTGCAGAAGTCTGAGATTTTTTTACCTACGTTGACAAAAAATTTATTGAATTCATTCGCTTTTTCCTTATTGTCATCAACTGGTTTACCGTCAATGATAATTTGTTTAATTTGGTTTGTTCCTTTAGTAATTTCAGGTTTTATCACAGAATTGATTAATTTCCAAGTTTGTTTCATATTGTTTTACGTTTGATTAAATCGTTCATGGTAATAATTTTTCTTGGCTATTTTAGTAACTTGATTCCGAAAATTTTTATATGTGTGTTCTGGAATTTGACTAAGCCTATAAAGAGAAAAGTATTTTGGACGTTTTTTGATGTTATTTATAATTGCGTTTGTTATCCAAGGTTTTGTTTTGTGTTTATATGATATGGTTTTAGATTTTAGAGGACAATTAAGTTTAAAAGCATCGTCTAGCCTTGAAATTAACTCTTCGGTAGCAGAATCAATGTCATTTATATAGGAAATTTCATATAGATTCTGATTTAGTACATAGTTATAAAAGTTTGATAAGGTATTTTCGTTAATTATGCGGTAGGTTATTATACGGTTTTGATGGATATTGTCCGAGTTGAAAAAAGACTTTTGGATCATGAATATAGGAAGATGGTCCGATATGTCACAAAGGAGAATACCGGAGGGGGAAATTTCGGGGTGAACTCTGAAAACATTGTCAATTAGAGTTGCTGAATTTTGGGTTATTCTTGTTGGTTTTGTTATAATTGGAAGTAAGGAATGAGAATAAAAAGTATTGAGGGAGGACTGAGTTGATGCTTGGTTTTCAAAGTTTAATAGATCGAAATTAAAATCTCCTGTAATTATTATGTCGTCATAGTTTGTAACATTGAAGTAATTGATTAATTCTGTAATCTTATCTATAAACATCTGAGGGTCACCAGAAGGAGGTCTATATACCGTTCCCATAATTATTGTTTTACCATTTGATTTTACTTCGATAAATAAAGTTTCAATATAGTTATAGGAAATACTAATTTCGTCAACTTTTTTAGTATTGAGTCTGTCAGATATATACACGCTTATACCTCTCCCTATCTTGGATATAAAAAGAGATATAGTTTTGGACACTGATAAGGTGTTTATTATTATTTGTTAGCCAGCTCTCGGCGAATGCCAAAACGAAAAATTTATAACTAATTGTTGACAAAAATATTGAAAATTCATCAATATTTGCATGCAAAGATCGAATATTAAGATTTAAAATGGACAGGTCTTTTTTTTCAAATGAAAATGTAGTGTTAAATTTATGCCAATCGTAGTATTGGTTTCTTACGTTATTTTCTTTCAAATTTGGATATAATTCATCAAAATGGTTTATGCCTGGATCGATATTATTGAAGTGATCGAGTTGTTCAAACACAAAGGTAGTTCTATTGGAATTTAAAAATTAAAAGTTACAAATTGAAATTACGTATAAAATATCTATGAACAGTTAAAATACTTTTTTATGATAACTTTAATAAGAGAAAAAGGAATGAAGTATGTAATACAATTGAAATAAAATAAGTGAATTCTAGATCAAAACATGGTTTGTTTGTTTTGTTTTTTTCTCATCTAAAGCAGTAATATCCCCAAAGGTATTATTACTGATCGTTTTAGAGAATCTCACCACTAAAGTCTGCAAGCGTCGAATTGAGGTGTTCCGAAAGAAATTTTTGGAGGGCAGCTCGAGTATTGATAACTATACGTAAGTCATGGCGACCGGAGGGTGATGGCAGGAAAACGTGGATGAATCCACCTCTGGTAGTATAGCCAGCGATATTTGTGGATAATTTCCTTTTAGCTTGGCGTAGGACAAAAAAAATTTTGTTGCGATTTGGAGGCAGTTGTTCGTTTACATAGAATGAAGGTTTGAATTCTTTGTATGCTGAGAAGATATCACGCTTCAGATCACTTCTGCGCAACTTCGAAATTATGTTTCTTTTGTCGTGACCTTGTACCTTAGGCTTCGGACCTAGACGATGAGCAACAGTGATGTCAGCTTCTTGCATTTGTATGTGGCAGTTATCTTTAGTAAGATTGCGCTTGCGGATGATATTGCTGCAGTTTTCATTATTGGCAGCTTCAGGTATATTGCCGGAGAATATAATCGTATCTCGTCTTTCATAAGCGTCGGAAGAATCAACCTTTTCTTCTAATTTTTCGATTTTTGATCTATTTCTTTGTTAGATTTTTCAAGAAAGATGATTTTTTGTTCTTGTTTAGCAAAAGATGATTAAAAAAACTTAAAGAAAACGTTCATAATGTCTTTGGCATCACCTGATAGCGTAGATGAGGAAATATGGGTCTGCAGTTCATTAAAATTAACTGGTTCGTTTAATTCGGTTTTTCCTCTTGTAATTGGAGTATTTTTTCTTTGTCTGCCTTCCTGAGAGTAAGGGAAGCCATTCTTTCTAAGGATCAATGGAGAAATGTGACAACAGTGCTTATGTGGTATGGGAGTTTATTTAATTACTGGGAGAGACAGTAATGTTTAATTGTTAAAGTTTTTTACTTTGAAGGTTGTTAGGTTTGTATTGATGAGTGTTTGTTTTAATTTTTCAATTCAAAGAGTGAAGAGATTAGTTAAACAAGATGGATGTGGCAGCGCTGCATTCTAATCACTCAGTTGAGTTTAGGCCTAATGGCTTTTAAAACTAACTCAGTGGGAATATGGGAATTTTCGACGTAATGCGGTAATATCACTTTATATGTCCAAATAAATTAACTTACATACGTAGATTTATCATTTTTAGTATTCAATGCAGTTTAAAAACACTAGTATTTACTTTTATTAGATAAATAAGCAATATCACTGTTTGTTGATGAAAACAAAGAATGATAAAGGAGACCGAACAGCACACCTTCATTCTACGACATTTAGAAATAAATATTATTTCCCATTGCCATTTCTAAGCTTATTCCACTTTAAAGGATAAAAGGATATATGAAATCTTTGTAGCCCCGCTAGAGGCTACAAGTTCATTACATGCCAAAATATTTCGACTGTATCTTGTTGTTAACTTGTAAAGGAGCCTTTCTCTGGTACAAAGAGTAGATATCTAGGGGTACTAACAGCACGATAGGTGAATGTAAATTGTATGGTAAACTATAAGATGAGTCATGTCATGTCCTTGAAACTTGCAAAAATGATTTTGTTATTCAAAGATCAGGAAAGAACAACCTTATTTGAAAACTCTTCTAAATTGTTGCACTACCAGCCCTAACAGACATATTTGGCTATAACTGACAGCTAGAAAAAGCTATATATCTTCCTCACATTTTCCATAATCTAGCCTCATTACTTTCTTTACAGGCCTCTGTTTACAAACTTCGTTGGTGATACAATTTCGAATTTGATTGCGCTTTTAACCTGATAAAAACTTCTCTAAATAGCTAGTAAAGCAAAAATGAGCTATTAGCAGCGCTAAAACCTATTATACAACTAGATTACTATAGTCTTCCAGCCATTTCGAAGGCTTCTTTTATTATAATGAGTATTTAATAGAGCATAGGTGGTCGTAGGCTGTGTAAGACTCTTTGAAATGATGTGGATTTAAAAGTTTTGATTCGGCGGGAACTAGAAAAGTCTTTAGATGTCTTTTCTTGGTAAGAGAATTCATTCTTAAGCGACTTCCAGCCCTTGTTTTACATACACGGCCCGCATACATGCATGGAGTATTTTAACATTCACTTATAATTGATTTATATATTTAATTAGTTCCCATAATCTTAAATATATTTTCTCTACTTGCAATAACTTATTTTTCCAATTCTTACACTTTATAAAAACTAAAAATTGTTATATAATAATATATAATGAATTAGTACGACACTTTCCTTTCATGTTAGGTTGAGCTCATATCAGACCGCTCAATACATTCACTATGAATTCGACATAATAATACATCTCCGCACTTTTAGTATCTCTCTTTTTTAAAGAGGAAGATAAACTTCCCGCTTTTGGAATCTCTCTTTTGTATATAGAAAGATAAACTTTCAGCTTTACTATCTTTCTTTTGTAAATAGGAAGATAAACTTCCTGCTTTAGTATCTCTCTTTTGTAAATAGGAAGATAAACTTCCCGCTTTGTAGTATTTCTCCTTCGTAAACAGGAAGCTAAACTTACCAATGTGCAATACGATATCATGGATCAGCCATACGTGGCTCCGTACAAAATGAATCTTGTTCCTGAACTCCACGTGGAGAAAAGTTATAAATTGATGGCGTTTTGTTGAGGTGACTTGCCCTCGATTTTTTTCCTCCTTTGCCGGGGGGAAATTTTCGGTGAGCTCAATTGTCTTGTAGATTTCTACCAAGTGTAAAAATTCTGAAAAGTAATTTCGACCGTTTTTATGTGTAAACGGTTGTAACGTTACTCATATTTTAAATCTATCACGGCGCCTGATTACAGACAAGGATAACTGCTCTAAGAGAATTAAATGACAATTCCATGAAGACAGGTCCTGGTAGACCTGATCAAAGAAGAGGAGTTCGGTGTCCTAAATGGGGATTAAATCCTTTACTACCATCCAAGAACTAGTTAATTTCTTTGCCTTGATATTTTATTTTGTTCTTGGACGTACACGTTAATTTGGCCGTTAAGGTGATGAATAGTATTCACGGAATGATCACTTTCCAAAACAGATATGTTTTTCTTGGCAGCTGTCGTCTTAAAAGCAACTTTGGAAGTACTTAAAGCGGGCGCAGTAGTTCACCTTCGAGGAAATGATTCCTATCAGTCAAGGTTTTATGACACCTCATCACCGCATGGAGACTATAGTTTATGAACCGTTTTTTTTACTTTGCACCCAGTCCCTTTTTATCGTTGTAGGCCAAATATTAGACGGTCTGAACGATTTCACCTCATTAGGATTTCGTTAGGCGAAGGCTAGCTAACTGGATGATTTAAAGTACACCTCACTCAGTGTGAAGGCGCGTCTTGAAAAAGTGTGGAGGAATGCCAAAAGGACTGGCCAAGCTCCCGTTCTTAAGTAGGATGATTTTGCAATCTCTGATCAAGCCTGCGTAGCGGATTCATTGGGGTCTTTTACCCATGATTTTTAGACTGGATGCCTCTACGCGAGCATTTAAATCACGTCGTGATCTTGCAGAAGGCTAGCGATTAATTTCCATCTCCAGAGATGGAGAAGCCTTCAACGAGCTATTTACACTAGGAGACCGGACTTTCGCCTCGCTTAGAGTGTAGATACTATTCCTTGTATTGACGAAATCCTGTATACCATGCTCCGACCTCTGTGTAACCAAAATATTTAGTTTATGTTAGCCTAGTTTGACAAGATATGGACGATCGGAATCGTTCCAAATGCCTTGTGAATGGCAATGCTATAGTTCAAAGGGTCCCTCGCTCTGCCGTATCGCATTTTTTGGGTGGGAGTTCAGCTATGACGAAGGCAGTGCACTTCTTCCATCATTTTTCTTTTCACCCAGAACTAGAACTGTTTCTAAATGGGTAATAGTCTAAATAGGATAATGTTACATTGTTTCCTTGGTCTTCTAATAGAGCGATACCTAAAACTAATTGCGCACATTCCCAATCTTAAGTTCTCTTTCACCCTCACAATCGATATTTTTTGTTTAGGGATGTTCAGCTCTACCATTACTGATAGACTATTTTTATACCACTCCTTTCTTCTTTCTAAGTTAGACTTCAGGTGGTGAATATATGTATCTGACCCTGATTAGTAATTGCGTATGGTGGAGTATATCAACCACATTGGTCACCTTAGGTGATTGATACTTTCCGCATGTCTCTTACATAGAGCTTTTTTGTCAATACGGAGGAAATGGCGCTCGTTTTATGGAGATATTTTTAACCTTAAATGCAGTTAAAGAAAGATCGTGGACTTTCCCTTCTTGACTTGTGGATTAGTTTCTTGCCTAACGAGCAGTCAGGATGGCTGTGCGGGAGTGAAAACTATGGCCTCAAGAGTAACCCCGTTTTTGTCTCTTTGACAGTTTTTATTCTTCTCCCTCTCCTCCAGAGCTTTTTATTCTCGGAACCTAATAAGGCTCCGGGGTCCTCCTAGAAGGAGGACCAATTTAATGATAATTTCTTTTTAGTCCCCAGCGTTGTTTGGACCTAATTTCGGCTACATAGGTGATACTAAGGGGTTTTGACGAAATCTACTGTTTACGTGTGTTGGTTCTATTTTACGTTCCAAACTGTTTAATGTACGATCCTTTTACGATTGTATTGTTATAAATAGTTTACACAAAGTAGAATTATGCTTTAAGAAGGCGCAAGGAAGAATGCTAAAAATGACATTACACAGTCATATTAGGAGTTTTGAGTTAGAACAGTTTAGGTTCAGCGATATTACAATCATAAAATTACTTCATATAATTATCCCTCAAATATAGAGGGTAAATAATATAATTTAATGACAATATTGATATATAAAGTACTTTGTAAAAATATTCTAAGAGCTATTTTTTGTGATGAAGTAGAGAGGGTTTGTTTAGTTCATTTGATAAATTTAGCTGTTTAAAGTCTGAGAATGTTTATGTTTTTTTTAGTTTTACTAGTTTTATTGTTGGTTATTAGTTGTTTGCTTCATTTCGAATGAGAAGTTAATTTTTTTAGATTTGTTTGTTGTATTTAATCGTTCGAGGGATTTTTTAATTGCGTTATGTAGGTTAGGTGAGGTTGTTTGAGGTCATTATTCTGTTATGATTCTTAAATTTGTTTCTATCATTAGGTTTACGAGCGTTTGTTTTATATATCATATTTTTTTAATTATTATCACGTAACTTAAACTGTACCGTTAACTCGGAGAGAAAATATTATTTTTTTATATATTCAATTCTTTCCTCCCAACCAGACCGATTTAAGGAGATTGTATTTCAGAAGGCAAAGTATACTAGAAAGTCAAAATATAACAAAGTGCAAAATTGAAATTATTTCCAAATTATTTTATGTAGGAAAAAAGAAAGCTTAATTGTTTAGTTAGTAATTAATTTTAATTAGTTGTTCAATATGTCCTCACTTGTGACTTTTTAGTTCCTTTAATCTTATTCTCTCCCATAAAATTCCTTTGGCAAAGAATCCTAAGGAAAATTCTCCTAAGCATGGCAAAGTTCTTACCTCATTTGGTGTATTTGAAAAAGGTTTACCCACAGTGAATGAAATTTCCCTCTAGGAAAGATCAGCTAAAATAGTGAAGAGGATTTAGTTCTAGATTACATTGAGGCCAATTTTCTGGGTCAATGAATGTAGCATTATATCGTGTGAAAATCATTAAAGTTTCTACACCAGTATGAGAGAAAGCACTTCCATGTATGAATACGTACTCTAGTCTTTATTCATTAATCTAGCTAACATTAGAGTCAAAATTTCATCGTGGCTTGTTTAACACTTTGATTTAGGATTAAATCGTGAATATCCATTTTTATTCTTAAAATTCTTTTTCTTTTGTAGTGTCCATTTCGGATTCCACACTGGTTGCTATCAAATACACAAAATGAGCCACCGTTCTTTTTTTTTAATTTCGTTTTGGATATTTTTCTAGAATTCTTTCCAAGCGAAATTTTTCAAAATGCGCGAACTAGAATCTTATCTTCTTCATTAAACAATATATTTGTATGATTGGAAACAAAAGGAAATCAAATTTAATACAGGTTTTAAATAAAAATGAATTAAAATTAGTTGTTCCCTAAAAATCTGTGAGGCAAACCCTTCTTTTTTAGGACTCATTTGTTGTAAGTTAAAACCGTTAAAACCAAAGAGTTTTATCAATTTTAAAAGGAAAATAGACGGGATATAATATATCATTATTGTTTGCTATCGTTAATGCACTTTTCGATAAATTAATCCTTTGAATGGGTAAATTTTGAGGGTCATCCTCTATAGGGAAACTAATTATAGCCACATTTAATATTAAAATCAAGTCATATTAGGTGAAATTCCACTAACTCAAAGAGTGGTCAAGGTTGGCTGGAGACCGTATTTACGTTTGCATCATCTATTTTCCTTCATATAAGTTTACGCAGGTTTTAATTACCAGTTTTCAAATACATTGCGGCGAAGTTAATTGTAAGTTGCTTTTCACAGTTTTAATAGAAACCATCTCATGGTATTTCTTATACACAGTTGATCCCTTTCTGTACCCGCAACCCCTCTATAAATAAGTTGGGTTCTGTTCGATGTAAAGTGATATTGCGTTTAGTTTATCATCACGTTTCTTTTCTGATTTTGCTAAAAAGGAGAACCAACAACGAATTTTGTGAAAATCAATTTTTTAAATTATATTTAAAAAATCTCTTTGCTGAAAAACCTTTTCCTTTGTTTCTATTTTATTTTACAAAAAAACCGCTCTCGTGGAGCAAACGTTGCTTCCCACTTTTGTAGTAATTTTGGGCCCGACGCAAAAGACTGGCCCTTGTCTCTCTAAATTCTAACGTTTTGCAAATTCAACACATTTTTCGTTGTTGTGACAAAACTCATTCTGGTAAACACGTCCCTTGACGCACATCATAAAAGGCACGACCCTCCGCGTCAAAAGAATACAGGAAAAAATAAAAAGAAGGAAATAAAGTTTGAATGCCAGAAAGATTTAGAAAAATGGCAAGTATTCACATTTTATCTTTAGCACAAAGCTTCAAACAGGATTATTGACAGAGAATATGGTGAACGGAGTTGAAAATAATAGAAATTTTAACTCTGGTATGTGTAGGATTTAATGAGAAATTTAAACTATCTCAGACACAATGTGGTTTAATCACTTATATAGGAACCAAAACCTAAGGCACTACTGGGTCACAATATACATAAATCGTTGACACCATGACCCAACCACCAAAACATATGCCTGAATGTTTTGGAAAATAAATTTTTGCTGAATGGGGAAATGTGGCAAATTTACATAAGCAAATTAGCTAAGGAGGATCTTACCTCCGACGCTAGTGAAAGGGTGTCATCAAATTTGTTTAGGTTTCCTAGGGCGTGGTAAAGAGGAACTTGTAATTTCATCGTGTTCCGTCTACACTAGAGTGATTAATTAACATATTTTCCCGTTTAATATGTATACTTATTCTGTAATATTTTTAATGTTACGGATAAATAGATAAAATA
This sequence comes from Ceratothoa steindachneri, assembly GCA_963969495.1. Taxonomy (NCBI): domain Eukaryota; kingdom Metazoa; phylum Arthropoda; class Malacostraca; order Isopoda; family Cymothoidae; genus Ceratothoa; species Ceratothoa steindachneri. The sequence goes on from OZ018319.1 coordinate 46,955,984, forward strand.
GGTTTTCTTACTTTTAATTGTAGTCCAGAAACCATCTCATTCTATTATTTTTACCACCTGCTAATAAAATTTAATTACTTCTACGGTACCAAATTCTATAGAATGATCCGCAGTTACATTAAACTTAATCCGGTATTTGGACCTTTCTTCGCTAGCAGATTTCAACGTTATACTCAAATAGTCTAATAACTATTAAGGCATACATATGAAGAGACGGTGATGAGCTGCTTTTCAGAGCGTTTATCTGTTATAACTGTGTAATTCTTATCCACAGTAACACTTTTCATGTACGGTGAATGTACGCTGGAGTTTGATCTCATACCATTTAAGAAAGACTCGAAAGTATAGAGGAAAAAGATACAGTAGACGAATAAATATATATTAATACAGTGCTCTACGAAAGATATTTGAGTTTTATTTTACGTGAAGAAATTTGAGTTCACTGGAAACTTCTAAAAATGGCAAAATTTCATTAAAATTCCTTTAATAATGGATGAGAAGCATTAATTTTATTGGAGGCCACTAAAATTATGTTTGAGCATGTCAATTTGATTTATCATGTCTTTTTCTTTGACTTCAACATATAATTAATAAAATCTATAAATAAAGAAATTCTATTGTGCATAACAACAAAAAAATATTCGGGGCCATTCTAGCATGTGTCCAACCTTTACATATCTGTTTGGGTAATCATGAAATTTAGATTAATCGTTTTTGATAAAAAATCTGATATATAAATGATCTTTTACCAAAATACTGTCGCTTCACTGAAATCATAAAATATTAAAATATTCATTTTAAGTTGATCTTTGGGTCCAATCAAATAAATGATTAACTTCAACTATGGAATTGTAAAAGTTTCTGTCAATCGTTCTCACCCCTATATGCTAGAGCCCCACCCTGAATTGATGGTGTTTTTCCAATTGAAAACACAGTTCAGCTTTGGTTAATTCACTTTTGTCATCGATAAAATCCTGCCTCGTAACCAATAGCAACATTCTCCAAAATTTCCCAATAAGAGCGGATTGAGAGAGGTCATTCAACAAACCTTAGTCGGCAATAAACCCCAGGATGCCATTCCAGTCTTTTTTGTAAATATATTTCTATTTCCAAGAAATTTTCCTCTAACTTCTTCAATAACATTTTAGGTTTTTACTGAGATTTGAAAACCTGACGATCTTTGTCTAAATTTGCACTAGTATTTATATTACGTGTTTCTAAACATTGTTACAAATGGTGGATTTAGTTGCAGAAGAAAATCAAGATAATACTCATATATGTCAAACAAGTAATGGACTTATTTATTGCTTTTTCTCGTTATCCAGTTTGAGAGCACAAATATTATTTGTTATTTTGTTCAGTGCATGGCAGAAAATTCTTTAAAAAACTAGATTTAAATTCTTTTCTATTCAGGAAATTAAAGTAAAATTTAATTACATTTACTTTCAACGAATGTTAGAGTGAGTATGAGAGGAATAGGACAAAGCTACAATAAAAAGTGGGAGACATATTTGTTGTGGAGAGTACGTTTTTTAACTATTTCTGTTCTCAATTTAATTTTTACTTGTTGTACTATATTTCTCTTTTTAGGTCTTTGGTATCTTAGTTATTCACTTACTAAATATTTTGTATATAATCTTAAAAATTTATGTTATTAAGTTCTTTGCCTCTATCCTATATAAAGTAAATCTCCTCTCTATTTTTTCATAGTCTATTGATCATTATTTTTTAACTTTATCTATTTCCTTATATATTGGATGTGAATTGGGAGAATTCCTCTCTTTTCTCGTTAGTTGAATGCTTCAAATTTATATCGCAGGGATATTTGCTTGAGATGGGGGTTGTGCTCTTGAGTAGTTGTCGCAATTTCTTCTTTCTGTTTGTCTGAGGAGTGGATCCGGATAAAGAGAGAATATAAATGCGCATTGCCTTTCCATCTTATCTCAGTCCTAGTTTCCTTGGTATGGTATCTTTCTTTCACGGATTCACAATAAAGAGGAGTACTTGAAAGGAAATCTCTATCTTACCGAGAATGTACTTTTTAGGGAAAACGATAACCTGCAGCCTGAGAAAGAGGATACTACAAATGCGGGTACAAAAAAGCCGGAAAAATACAGGTTCTGATGAGGAAGAGATTAAAACCACTAATTATTTGCAAAAAGCTAAAAACTTGTTTTCTAATCAAATTATGATCTTTATTTCTATTTGGATTTAACTCCTCCATTCATAGTATAGAGTGGAATGTAGAATTTGCTATGAAACCTCTACGTACCTAAAACATACATAGAATTAAATATCTCTGCAAGTACTTCATTCCATGCCTGGCATATTCCATGTGAAGTAGTTACACAACAGAGTAGTGGAGATCTTGGAATTCCTTGGTTTCCACCGTAGTTCCTAGTCATATTCGCACTTTAGAAAAACAAATTTTGAATATCTCTAACAGTTGCTTACGCAATCTTATGGTCTCTAGTGAGAATAAATCGAGCATTCGCAAGCGGGTCTGTTAGTCTCTATGCCTAATCGACGAGATCAAGTTTGTGGTCCACATTAGAGGGAAGGCACGTCCTTTTAACTCTTTTTTTCGTTGATTTTATCTAGCTTTTTAATCTTCTGAATTGTGATTCTTGAATTTCTCGTAATTTCATCATTTCTTTCATGGTAAGGTTAAGGTGGATCGGATAGACGTCTCTTTGGTGCGATGGTTGATTGAACATTATTTTAATTTCCATTTCTTCAGACTTTGGTGTTTGTTCTTTGCATATTATTTTAGCATTTATGGTGAAAGTGGGTTTGTTTTTGCCAGTAGGGTGTTGATTTCGACAAAGAGGTTTTAGGCTTTAGCGATGTATAATTTATGGCTATATACATATAAAAATTCGGTATTTTTTATATTTTAATTTTCCATCAACAGGATTGGGATAGTTATTTTTGTATGGTCTCATGGGACTCAGCAAAATATGGAAAAATTAATCGACTATCAGGTGCAAAATATTTCCTCAATTCATTTGCTTCGCACAAACGTAATTTTAGACCATTTATATTCATCGCCGCATATTTTGAGACTACTATATGTGAGGGAATTCCACGTGGAATTTCTTGTCCAGCACGGAACTTCCTTGCGCTGTAGAAGCCTCTTTTAGGCTTAAATTGCTAAGCCTGACCCTCTTCCATCTTCCCACAAGCGGTAGGCTCGAACCGCGCCCACCACGATTCACCTTTACACGGGCTAGAATAGCCCCGGCAAGAAGATTCGAGGCCATTCGAGAGTAGAGCTGTTTCAAACTAAACCCCCTACCCCAACCCGCGGACAGAGCCTCAGACATATATATTGCTCGTTAACCATCAAACCGACACAGAGTTGTAAATTCTCGCCCGGACCCAAGAAGATTTTCCCTAGTTCCAAGTCAGGTGCTAACAAGAAAGCAAAGAGACAGCTGAAATATTTGTGTATTGGAATTAGCCCCAGCCAGTCAGGTAATTCCATTTAACGATCGCTACCGAGTGATTTTTCCGACTTCTCTCATCAACTCCTGTTGAAGCCCTCCTCGTTCGCCCCTCGTTTTCGGGTAGCCGAAATACTTTCCCTGGACCGAACTTTACCGCTCCCCCCCCCCCTTTTTTAGAGAACCGTCATCATTTCAAGTTCTCGCTTAGAATTTTGAGTGCCCTCGGCTCACGTGAACAAGACATCCGTGAAGCCTTACCCCGTCGTCTCACCAGGAATCTTCCGTAAGCTAACCCCTTTTAACCCCTTAATAACCCATTGGCGTTACTTTCCTCCATTTGAATAGTCTCCTCCCATATTACCTTCATAATAACTTCATAGTCTGATCCATAACTACAATTTTCTCCGCCCCCTTCGTTCATCTGACGTAATTTTGCCCCTTTTATACCCTGATATAATTTTTGCACATCATTTCTCTCGTTATTCTTATGAAAATAAAATTCTATTTTTGTATATGGCACTTTAAAAAACCTTGAGCTTTGCCATTGCCCATAATTTGCCTGACCTCGTTGCACTCTTTCTCACTACTCAGCCCGTCTAAACTAGAGGTGTTCCGTCCCTTTTGTCGGTTCACCTGTAAGTTATTGGTCGCTCCCCAAAGATATAATATGGTATTGATGTAATATAATGTCATACGCGACATATATATTTATTAATATACATATTATATAATTTTGGTATTAAGTGTGTGTGGGGTTTTTACGAACCCGCGTCATTTTAATTTTGAAATTAGAAGTTCTCTTGTTATTCACGTATATCCCTTTTATTTTAATTTTTGTATTGTACTGGCAGAAGGCAAGTTCAAGATAATTCAAGAGCAGTGGAACGTTAATCTATTTAGATTTTGTGTCAGACCACAGGTAATTAATTTTTTTTACTGTGTTTGAATTTGGGAGACTCTCCTGGTTATTAATCTAAAACAGTTAAGATCTTTGGTGTCCTAATTTCGGTAAGGACCATTGTTTTCCGCTTAGAAAAAGCAGAGTTAGGTAGTTGTATTAATTTTTTTTGTAATCGAGGCCTTCACGAATATTCAAGTATTCGTTTCGCGTAGGTAGTGTCTTAGCTCGTTCGCGTATCAGTGTTCCCTTAGTTAACTGCTTAACAATGTCATACTTCGAAAAATTCAATAGTCAGGGTGTAATGTTAGGTCTTTCGGGCAAAGACCTGCTAAATTACGTACAGGAAGAAGAGAGAAACGAACAGGCAGAGCAAAGGGAAGAGGAACTAAGAAAAATGGAGATGGTGATGGAGAAGAACAAAATGGAGATGGGAGAACGTAAACAAATTAGGCAGCATAAGCTGGAAATGAGCCGAAATCAAATGGATTCTCAGTCAATCGCTTCTCGGGCTGAAATTTCCTAAACTCCTTCAGTCCACCTTCCCGCTTTTAATGATGGAAAGGACTTTGGGTCATTTTTTACCGATTTTGAGAGAATCTTTCACATTAATAGATGGGATCTCGAAAATGATGGCGTCGCTCACTTACTTCCCCTCCTAAATGCCAAGTTAAGGGATATCTTCATATCCCTTCCCCCGGAAGCAACTTTGGACTATTTCACGTTAAAGTCCGAATGCTAGCCGCTGTTCAAATGAATAGCGAATTCTACCGCTCACGATTCCGCCAGGAAAGGATCCGCCCTCGCCAAAGAATTTGACAACACGGGTACATCCTCCAAAGACACCTTCAGTGTTGGCTGGATGCGTGCAATATTCGCCAGGTCTACGAGTCCCTTCTGGACTTCTTTCTTAGGGATCATCTTTTAGCTGCCGTGGCTCCTGAACTTAGCGCCTTCATTTGGGGAAAACGTTGTACCACTTTCAAGGAGTGCTTGGAAGAGGCCGATGTTTACGCGGGTAGTCACAATTTATACCCTAAGGATGTTCAAAAGGCTCTTAAATCATCCCCAAAACTAAATTTTCTGGCCCTAAGGCCCCCCCCCCCCTAAATTGGTTCCAAGATTTACCAAAGTTTCTAGTCCCTCAAAGCCAAGAAAATTCCATCCATCTGAACACCGAGACGTTGAGCCCCTAGTTTCTTCTCCCCTCGTTGTGCCGTACCGAAAGAACACGATCATCTGCTACACCTGCGGAGTTGCCGGCCATTACCACACAAACTGTCCTCAAAACTCCCTATTCGCAAACTCTCAGGCCCACCAAGTGCACCAAATCTGGGCCACCCCTGATCCTCCTCCGTCGCCTCAAGAGACTTCCGATCCTCCCTCGCCCGCCAAAGACCCGGTCAATCAGGTAAACTTTCTCTTTAATGAGAACAACCCTGGTGGATTAAAGTTCGAGAACGGAAGTGTGAACGGTCCCCGAGTATCCACCCTCGTCCGTGACACCGGGTGTACCTGTATTCTAGTGTATGAGGACATACTCCCCCCTGTTGGGACCGACTACAAGAAATTTTCGGTGGTCCACGACTACCTTAACCGGGCCAGTCGTTTTCCAGTAATTCATTGTCACATCAAGTGTGACGATATGTCCGGTTGGGTTGAAGTGGTAGCGGCCCCAATCCAGTTCTGCTCCTTTTTGTTCGGTCAGAACCCCGTAATTCACGACCATCCCGTGGCCCAGCCCGTGATTACCCATACACAGGCAGCCCTGGAATCCCGTGCACCTGTTTCCCTGGAAATCCCTATTGACCCAGAGTTCCAAGCCCTCCGAAGTGACAAGTTTTCCCGCGCCCAGAAAGAGTGCGTTACTCTCCCCCCTCCCTTTGGGAAAAAACTCAAGCCCTCGAGCGTGAGTTCACCCAAGGTACCACCTAGTGTCGTATCCCGTAAAGGAGGACTTATTGAGAGGTATAAGACCTAATTAGACCTTTAGTCACGAGAACGAAAATTCAAGCTTGGCGCAGAGGTGCTGGTGCTACTTCCCACGAAAAGCAACAAACTCCTTAGCCAGTGAAAGGGACTCTACCCTGTCTTCGAGGCTAGAGGACGCGTGGATTACTTCATCCATACTCCAGGAGGAGCGAAGGTTTTCCAAGTGAATTGTTGTATATATATTATCTCATTAATGTTCCTAATTATTATTTTTTTGTTTCCACTAAATTGTTTAGTCTTTAGCCCCATATTTATGGTTCTATTTAATTGTATCCTTGTTTGGTTCCACTGAAATGTCGCCAATGATCTGTGATTATTTTTTGTTTAAAATTATACTAGTTAAATTCTCTAGAATTGACATGTTTAAGGCTTATGCCTATAAATTCCCCGCTGAGCTCAGATTTACGGTTTTTTTGTACACCTGTCGTAGCTTCTCAGATTTTTCGTAGACCCTTGATAATTCTAGTTTAACGGGTAGGATGATCCTTTCCTACGCAACTGCTCTGTAAAGCATCATCTTTCGGTTGGGAGATGTGTGGGGGAATTCCACGTGGAATTTCTTGGCCAGCACGGAAATTCCTCGCACTGTCAAAGGCTCTGTTACGCTTAAATTGCTTAGCCTAACATTCCCCCTTCAAAAAGCGGTAGCCTCGAACCGCGCCCACCATGATTCACCTTACACGGGTTAGAATAGCCTCGGCAAGAAGATTCGAGGCCATTCGAGAGTAGAGCTGTTTCCTACTACCCCCATCCCTCCGTAGGGAAAGCCTCAGACATATACATTGCTCGTTTTCCATGAAACCAACACAGAGTTGAGAAGTCTCTTCAAGACCCAAGAAGATTTCCCCTAGTTCCAAGTCAGGTGCTAACAACAAAGCAAAGAGACTTCTCTCATCCCCTCCTGTCAAAGCCCTCCTCGTTCTACCCTCGTTTTCGGGTGTCCGAAATATCTCCTTGGGACCGGACATTTCCACCCCCCCGCTTTTTTGGAGAACCGTCATCACTTCAAGTTCTCGCTTAGAAGTTTTGAGCGCCCTCGGCTAACGTGCACAAGACATCCGTGAAGCCTTACACCGTCGTCTCGCCCGGAATCTTCCGTAAGACAACCCCTCTCCCCCCCCTCCTCAGTAACCCATTTGCGTTATTTTCCCCCATTTGAATATTCTCCTCCTGTAATACCTTAAATTTTGACTTCATAGTCGGTTCCATAACTACAATTCCTCCCCCTTCGTTCATCTGATGTAATTTTGCCTTTTTTATTCCTTGATGTAATTTTTGTCCATCATTTCGCTCCTTATTCTTATGTAAATAAAATTATATTTTTGTATATGCATGCCTCTTTACATAACCTTGAGCTTTGCCATTGCCCATAATTTGCCTGGCCTCGTTGCACTCTTTCTCGCTACTCAGCCTGTCTAAACTAGAGGTGTTCTGTCCCTTTTGTCGGTTTGCCTGTAAGTTATTGCTCCCTTCCCCATACATATAATATGGTATTGATGTAATATAATGTCATACCACGACACTATATTTTTTCATATAGAAGAATTAATCAAACGTGTATTTTGTTTAATTATGTTTGTTTCATACTTCTAGGTAAATTCTGACAAAACGAGACTAAACCCATTTTATTAATAAATACAGTCATTTGATGCGCGAAGTCAATATTTTCAATGATGTCGGGTTTACTACAGGACTGCATCACTTCTTTTTGGCATGTTGGAGACTAATTTGATTATAATATCTTGACTTATATTGCTAGAGTTATGCTCAATAAATGACTACAAACGCTCATAATAGGTTGGCTTCTCATTATCAACCGCTAGGTTGATTATCAGCCACAAATTCTATATTAGGTTGAAATCGGGTGGATTCCTTTGCCAACTCACAAAATTTTAATGTAATTTTTAGCCAAGAATTTTGTTATTGCTTTTGATTTGTAGGTAAATGTTTTGAAAAGGTGTTGATGAAGCATGTATTCGTACCATTTCGAGTTCATTGAGGTGTTTCTGTGCAAAATCTTTAGTGCTTCAGTTCCTTCATATGAGAAGCAGGACATTGTATAGAGAGTGACCCGATGGTTCACCATGGGCACGACACATGACTAGTAAAAAGGTTTCCGTTTCTTCTTTTTAACGAGAGATTGTCCAGAAGCTAAAAACAAGCAGAAAAGAGCTTTTCAGAAAATATCAGTCTCTGTCTTCAACAGTCCATTCTGTATATTTCCTATAAAAGTGGAGCTTGACTGTTAGGTTCTTCTTGGTGAGATGAGGTTTCTTCGCAGCCCTTCTCCACTTGAAGTCTTTTCCCCTTATCTCTCCTCCTCACTGTGCGCTCGAGCGTTTATGCATTTTTTTTATTGCAATCATGAGCAAGCTTGGCACTGGAGGCATCCCGATTCTTGAGCTGTGCCTTACCAAGAGACGATTTTGACGTTCATTTGAAGCTCATAGGCGTCAAGAAGACTTATTCACAGGAGTGCAACAAGTCTTGTGGAAGTCATTATTGATCCTGAAGTTGGTGGTCCTTTATGTCATACGCTTAGTTACTATCTCATTGCATTCTAGGTTACTTTGGTAGAGAGCCCCCATGGTTGCTCGCTTTGCTTTGGAAAGAACTATTTCTGGAATTAAAAAAGATTGAAAAATTTATTTTAAAATTACCCACCATTATTCATTTACCCACATTTTTCATAATTTTATCATTTTGACCAAATAACAAAGCTCCAGGGACTGAAACTCATCTCCTACATTAAGAGGACCAGAAGGCGATTTTGGATTCAAGGGAAAATGCACTGACTTTCTTAGTTATTTGTTAAATCTGCACTACTTTAAACTTAAAATAATTAGTTCTATCGTGCTAATTCTTAAATGAATAAAAAACTAGGAAATATATGTTTGTCTCAATACATTTGACAGGAATTTACAAATCGTTTTCCAGCGAAAGAAAATTGCAGTTACAAAATTAAAAAAAAACAACGTGAAAATCCTTACAATTATAATCATTTATATTTCATTTCGCCTTTTCGTCGGACACCTGATAAAAATTAAGAAAAGAGATTGTTTTAATTTTCTTTCAGTAAATGAATTCACTCTCTTAATTACCCTTTGATATCCTATCGAAATCTCAATAAGACCCAGAACAAATAACTTACATTACTCAAGCAAAAAGAGCAGGAGGCTTAAAGCACAGAAAAGTAACGCAATTTTGTGGCAAAAGGCAGTTGTAAATAAGCCTTTTTGTTATAATTCAAATTTCAGATACGTTGAACGTAACTAAAGGTGAGGAAGTGTGAGGCAAGACCAAGCTTGACATTGTTAAACAGAGAAATTAAAAGTTAAATGATAATTGGGTTGATAAAATTTATTAAATAAACTACGACGAATTATATAAGTTAAGAAGGATTTAAGAAAGAGAGGCGTAATAGAAATTAGAGTTCAAGATGTAGGAACAAACCTAATTTTATTAAATAAATCACCAGGTACACATGTGCAACTCATGATCATGATCACAGGAGTAGGAAATTCAAAATTAAAATAACCTATATCTGTTTCTACAATGCAGGTTAATTTGCCCTTCTAGGATATAAAATGTTTTATAATACATAAATCTTTTCTCATAGTAAGTTCCTTGTTTTCAGTCATGTAGATTTCTTCTGTGATGAAAACTTGACTTTGCAGCTTGAGTTGACGATAACACCTTTACCTTCATTTCACATAGAACGATGTTTTATCACAAGCTTTAGGATATATATGGAATAATACCTTTTTTATTAGATAAAGATCATGGAAAAGACAAAAATAAATTCAATTTAAGTATGTGAAAATTGCGTGGAATCAGGGGATTTGTAGCTTGTTGAATCTTTTGAGCCATGGTAAGTTCATTTTGCCTATATCTCAATCTCCCAGATAAGTGATTACTTTCTAACACTCTTCGAGAAATCCCTTCAAAAAGTGATTAAATAAAAGATTTTGAGATTTCCCACCTAAAAATATATTTTAAAACCTCTGAAATGCATGTTTTTCGGAGCCCCTATGGAAGCTTGTATTTTGTAGTCCTAACATTGGGTTGGAAGGGAATTTTTAAATCTATAGGAAAAGGTCCCTGTTACAAGTTTGTCATATGTGATGATCGTTTTAAGAGGTGTGCGAATGAGAATAACTCTCGCATCACCAAAGCTTGGCTTAAGTAAATTCTCACGGCACGTTAATACCAGGGAAGGGGAGGGGGCGGTCATGTCATACATCCATTGAAACCGGGTATGGCCAATGTGCTTTAACTATCATTAAATAAATTTAAAGGAGCATCCAACGACCATATCCTCCTTCTCAATGTAAAAGAGACGATGCATAACAAGGAGAAAATAACAAATCGTAGGAAAAAAGATTAATTTAAGTGAATTGTGATTGTATCGTATTAAAATTAAATTACGTATTCCTAAGTGGTAGAGCCCTGATGTCAATTCGTAACTAAAGGAACAAGATGATTTAAAAAAGTTTACATGCAAGATTGATTGCGGTTTAATGACCGAAGCACCAAACATTTGGACTGATATCTTATGCTAAATACTTCGCTGAATCCATCAAGAAAGTAATTATAACATTCAATGGATTGCATTGTGTAATATATGAATCTAATAATTGTATTTTGCTATCATTATTATTACTAATCGGTAACTTGCCTTTGCCGCAGAATGTTGAGCCTTTCACCACGGGCATTTAACTTGAAGCTGCGTCTCAGTAAATTAGCCTTTCTTTCTAACCTCTCTCTCGTCCCACGCACGACATCAACTCCTTAACGAGCTTTTGCAAAATATAATAAATTAGATAGTCATCTTTGTCTTATCGTTTGCCATGTCACATCCAGCAACCGCTGCCAATTCATAATGGCTACATCTAGCAACCTCACGCCATTCGACGCCTGCTTAATCTGGCACGCAAGGGAAAAGGATAGGATTCTCATTATCACAACTCTCATCGCTCATCGCTCAACGCCGATCCCAGCCGGCACATCAAACTCCAAGAAGCTCTCCATCTAAGCCAGCTGCGAACCTTCAGATTTGAACCAACCATGAAAAATTCCAACCTGACCTTGTAAACAAATCTTAATTGTGAGCGTATTTGCATTACCAACTGCTCTAGCCAGAAGCACTGATGAAAAGTTCTCTCAGGCTCTGATATCTCGTCCTCTTTTCGAACTCCAGGCTGGCTGGTTTGGTTAAGCTTCGCTAAGCTACTAAACCTTCACTCTTTTAAGGGTTTAGGAAATTGGGACTATTCTCGAATGCTGTAGTTTGGAGAAGAGCTATAACTGTAGCCCCCAGTTTTTTATTTCAGATTTCTTTACTAATTTTTAATTCAGGAAGACTAGAAAGGAATTAAGTGTGTCGTAGATTTATAATATTCAGAAAATAAAGGGTATCTAGTGCGTCTTGGCTTACACATTTGTCGCAAAGTGACAAAAGCATCCCTATGTCAAGAATTTCAACGAATAAAATCAAGGAAATTATTAAGTATATCGTATCATAAAAGAATGACGTTAGGAGATAATTTTGTTGAAGCGATGTAGCCAAAGTATTGACAAGAGCTAGAGATTCTCATGACTCGACCCGTATATGAACACTGTATTTAGTGTACCCATAAGTAAAAATGATCCTTATTTAACCGTTATACCAAATAGAATGGGACCTAATAGACGTCATTAACATAAAACGTTTCAAAATGAGTATATCAGACCGGTTATTTATTCTCCGATTAAATTCCAATTTATTTTGACGTATTCATGAGATTATTCCTAAATATCTTGTTCACAGCACAGTCTCCTTTCATTAAAAGGATGGATGTGGTGACATCTATGACCTGTGACTGATGACCACTAGCGTTATTTTTCCCCTTCTACTACCGGGAGATTTTTAACTTGAACTAAAAGTAAACTGACATTGTATTAGGTAAAATATATTTAAAAAAATGTTGCTAACAATGTGTTAATGAAAGGTTAAGCAAATATGTGTAAAAAACAATAATAAATAATCATAAAGTAATTTTATTTGAATTCACACGGCACCTATCGGTATGTTAGTGATAACTTATTACGTCTTGCCGCAAAGACTAAATCTTTGTCTCCAACTACTGTAAATTTAAATATTCCAGAATAAATTATTTGGATTAATTTGCCATTGAAAATTGTAAAACGGATTAGAGTCGTAAATGTGACTTAAGTCGTGAAAATCATGACTAAAGAGGAGGAAAAACAATGGAGTTAATCTTAAAGTGAATTTTTTTATAAATTACGTTAGGAAGAATTTGAGAAGGACTAGTGAACAGACTGAATTAATATATTTTAACGTCTCGATAAATTCTGAGGTATTTTATCAAAACGTTTGGTCTTTTTCAAAGTTATAAACATTAAAGGTGAAATTTAAAATCTATTTACTCCGCATCCTAAAAATTAACGTTAAATGATTTTGATTTGATTACAAAAGCTGGAATTATAAATGATTCACTTTTAATATCAGTATTTGGATCCTGTCTCATTACGTGTTTCTAGTTTATACCTTATAATACTTGTGTTGCGTGTGCGAACTTGTTCCCTCGTATTTTTAATGATCCTTTCTGGTTTAAGTTTATAGGGCTGATGTCTCTTGTTCTAGCAATCATTATCTACAGGATTTTGTTTACTGCCAATTTCTATTTTATTTGTTCTTTTTATGTTAATACTTCATCTCATATTTCCTACATCTGGAGAGTGAAAAAGAGCATAAAAATCCCACCAAACAAAGTTAGTAGATTCAGTACTTTTTAACTTATGAATAATCTCTTAGTGTGTTATTGGTACGGTAGAGATATGGAGTGGACAGACACAGGCATGAATAAGGTGAGTCTGATTTGTTTGAACAGTTCGTATTTGCCTATGTTCAATGGGCGTGACCGAAGTTCTCAGTTGTCGCAATTAAAAACTGAAAATGCCTCCTTGAATATTGGACCCTGAGTTCATAGGTATCTGCAGTCTCAATATTATAACCCTAGAGGAGGGTTCGGTTGCGTAATGATACCTGCCTGTGAGGTACGATGAATACCCATACCATTCTCAGGAACATAACCTAAAAGCCGCCTAAGGAAGATTAGGAAGCCGCTGGGCAAGAAAGCCGCCCTCTCCGAAGGTGGATGGTAGAAATGAGGAGGGCATGGCAGTGCTTTTGACTAAGGAGTGGGATAGTGCATTAGTGGGGTATGAATGTGTGAGGTAGATAATTATTTACGTGATGTTAAAATATACATGGGTGATACTCTGCGCGTTTGTCGTGTTTGCACCAGTAATTCCTTTCCTAACTCTCTCACCTACATATGTATTAATCAATTGATATATCCCACATTTATCATCATATACCCATTCCTACTTTTATCGATCTCACGTCCCAAGTCATTCTAGAACCTTTGTTTCTCAGCTTCATTTCTATCATGACAGAGTGTATAGAACCTTACCACCTTAGCAGACTTTCAGTCGCAACCAACATTTATAACCCAGCCGTGCATCACACGATCCACTACTAGATCACGAACTATCAATCTCATGTTGTAGATTTGCACTTCCCTCACTTTATATCTTTCCTTTTCCTTATATAGCATACTCTCATTCTCATAGACTAAGGCTGGCACATGCGCACTCTCACTTAGCTTACTTGCAGATTTTACACCAAATATTTAGCATTCACTATCGCTCTAATCACCTCAGAGTCTCCTACTATTTAAAATCTTGCTGTTGCAATCTGGTTCATATGTAATACCATCATTAAAAATAAAAGCTCGACAATTACAATCACTACATTGTAGGGTAGCACACCTGATTATCAGCCATACCTAACATTATATTAAAGTATTCTGCAGTCAATGTTAGCCCCCTCCTCTCACACACCTTGCAAAAAGCTTCAATCTGTATTTAAAAGTGACCACAAGGTCATAAACATACACCAACATAAATCGAATTCATCCCTCCCCATACCTCAAGAACCGAAACCACTTTTCCTTATCCCCATATATACTTCTTCCAGTACTCCATGTAACAAGATGTTAAACAGCCATGAATACATTCCACAGACTTGCCTTACACCTAGAGTATGTACACTACTCACTCCAGGTATGATTTGAGCGAACGTTCTTTACTTCCAACATAAATACACTACACATCTTCAAATCTAACGTATGTTAAAAAGCTAAATCTTTTCATCTTTTACCTCAGTGCATGCCTTACTTCAAGCATAATTCTACTTTGTAACATCAAATAGATTGCACTTACTCTATACTTTTTTAGAACCTGCCATAATGATTGACTATCAACACTATCATACGCTTTCTCGATATCAATGAACCCACCACACGTATTACAGATATAATGCCTTGCTTGTTCACCTAGATTTTTCAGCTCGAAAATTTTCTATACACTCTCGCCTTATCGCTCTAACACTACCTTGTTCACCCCACTTATCCGTCCAGTTATGTTTCATATAATCCTAATAAAAGCCTTTACATACTATTTGCCTGCAGCCCTCAACAAACTTATTCCCCTGAGATTTGTAGTCACCTTCCTTCCCTTAACCCAAATACCACGGAACTAATACTTTACTTTCCATTCCTTCGGAACCTTTAAACATTAGACTGCCTTCCAACACAGTCACAAGACCCATTCCTTAATAGAACCCCCACTAACTTTTAATATTTCAACGACTATATCATCTAATTCAGCTGTCTACCAAACTCTCATGGTAGTAACAACCTCTCGCATACTTATCTCTTCAACACCCGGTTACAGCAGCCGATTTACATACACGAAATAAATCATATTTAGAATTCACCCATCTTCCACCACACAATACAAAACTTAAGAAAGTATTCTTGTCATTTACTTTTTACTTGTTTCATTCTCACAACGACCCTACCATCCATATGTATGGTATTCCCACAGTTAATACTCTCATGTTTCCTTAACCTTTAAACTTCCTTCTAGAATCACTTGATGTTTCCTTCGGGATCCTCAACCATCTTTTGTGCAAATGAGAGATTTTTTCTTCTACAACATGTTTCTTTTCACTTGCCTTTTATCTTCCATTGTGTAATCCACCGCATCTCCTCGATATCCTCATTTGATTATTGAGATTGGAGTGTTTCCCTTTTTTCTTTTCACTACACACATCACATTCTCTTTGAACAATTAGAGATTTGTTTTCACTTTTCAGTTCTGGCTAAAACAAACTTTGCACTATCTACTACCACTTCCTTAATTTGTTTACATTTTACTTCTATCCTCTTGCTGGCACTATCTTCTTTTTTTCTACTCTCAAACATTCTCACATATTCTTCCATTTTTCTCTAATTAAATATTCTTTTGCTTCTGATTCTCCATTCCTTCCCACCTTACTCACGCATTCTCAGCCGTGAACAAACCAATTTATCTTCTCAAAGGATACGCCCCTCTTTGGACATTTTACAAGTTCCACATCGAGTACAACCGGCACATATTCTTTTTGACTCTTTATATTCATTTTTATATGTATTGATGCATATCCATGTACTGAGAGAAAGTGTTTGCTAGACCTAAGCTTCTTTCAACACTACTCTCTGTTTTGTTTTTCCCTGGGTGTAGCATAAGCACGAGTCATCCCCTCTTTAATTCGCTCCATCCATATATCATACAACCAGCAACTGATACGCATTTCCACTTCCTTCCAAGTCATTGTAGAACAGTGCTTTCTAGGCTTCACTTCAATCCTCCCATGGTCCATGCACTATTAGCACGCACTGTTTTACCCTTGCAAATCTCATGTTCACACACACAATATTTGAGTTCATATATTAATTCCAAACCATTGTCTCATGGTCATCCTTAATCAAAATTAGAGAACAAACATCTTTTTAACTCTTGATTGGAACAGAGTGAAGAAAAATGAGAAGGTGAAGAAAACTAGGCCGGAGCGCAGCATGAAAGATTGTCTTCATCATCAGAAGAGACAAATATTAAGTAAGTCTACAAATATGAAAAGTTAAAGTTCGAAATTGGAGGTAAAAATGAAGCAGAATTTGAGATCAACTCAGAGAAACGTGGACCGATATGATATAATCGTAAGAGGGGCGGTCAATAAGTTTTGCAATTTGGATATAAGGAAACGAGATATGAGGAAAAGTGTTCTATTATTTTTAAGTATGAGTACCCTCAACTTCAATGCACCTGCGCTACTTGTCCCTGAGGCTTCAAATTCCCACCATCAGAAGTCTCCCGACTGCTGTTTAATCCACTCCTGGACGGCGAGCTTGACATCTTCATCGTCCCCAAACCGGCGTCCACGCAGTGTAGCCTTGAAATGGCGGAATCCGCACTCGCGCTAGGCAGCTTGTGCAACCATGTCCTTGTGGACTTTGACGACGTTGAAGTCGATCATGGGGGGTGAAGTTTCTAGGGACCCAACGGGCATGGCGAAATTGTTGTGGATGATATTGATCACACTTTTATGTGATATTCCAAGTTCTTACTCGATTTCTTCGACCTTCACCCTTCTATTTTCGAGCATCATCCTCTCCACACGGGCGACATTGTCCTCGTTGGTCCCGTCGGACGGGCGTCCTGGACGGGGGTCATCTTCAAGAGACTCACGAGCATGGCGGAACTCCCTATTCCAGCGAGCAATAGGTGCATAGAAAGGGGCGGTATCGGTGTACACTACAACTATGCATTCATGGATCTCTTTTGCATTCTTGCCTTCCTTGGTCAAAAATTTGATCAGTGCGCGGTGCTCAACCTTCTCCATTGTTGAAAGATTTGTGACTGACGATCTGCGATCAGCTACTGCTTCTTAAATAGACAAGGCAGGAGCGTGCGGCTGCAGTTCCTGACCTGTCATAACTTGTCCTAACACACCACAAACAGCCATCCCCCTTCCTCTGTTTTGCCCTACCGATTCGCAAAACCTATTGACCGCCCCTCGTATGCTAAGAATTTTCAGCTAGAGACCATAAAAGGAATATATGGATAAGAACTCAAATACAGGTGACAGATATAGAACCACGAATGAAAATTATGAAATGGTCATAGGGAAGAAACATTGCTAAAATAAATGTCACAAGATAGATCCAATTAATCTGATATTGGCGGAAATAAATCTGGTTTACCGTGACATTATATTCGATAAAAGAGCAAGCTTGTAAGGAAATTACTCCTCACCCTGTATTTTTGCATAAATCCTTTCCAAATTAGTTTTTAACCCTATCGGAATTTTGTCATAATTATATTCTTTTAAAAACTTCTCTTCGCTTTTTTCCTTTTCTTCTATCTCCTTCATGCACTTAGCTATTCGTTGGTTCTTGTTTTTGATTTTCTTAATTAACCAACGCGCCATTTTATGTACCCACGTTTCAGCAATCCTCCGCCTTTTTATTAACACTAGTTTTCTCAAATTTTAGCCGTTTTATGTATAACCGTTTACACAAACTTCAGCCGATTTATGTAGAGCCGTTTTCTTTATCATTTCCTCAGAATTTTAATATAAACACTTTTTAATTAAACGTCAGCCGTTTACGTGCAGTGGTTATCTCACTTCTTTTCTCAATACTCAGCCTTATGATATATACTCATCTTTTCAATCTTCAGCCTTTTTATGGGCACCTGTTTTTGAATCTTCAGCCCTTTTATATACACGTTTTCTCATTCTTCAGTCCTTTAACGTACACCCAGTTTCTCAATCGTCAGCCGTTTTTTGTAAAGCCGTTTTCTCAATCTTCATCTCTTTTTTATACAACCAGTTTATCAATCGTCAACCGATTTATGCACACCTATTTTCTCAATATCCCACTTTTTTATGTAAAACAGTTTTCTCAAACTTCCGGCGTTTTATTTGCACCCGTTTTTTTAATCGTCAGCCCTTTAATGTACACCCACTTTCTCAATCGTCACCCTTTTTATGCACGCACATTTTTAATCTTCTTCAATTTTATGTACACCTGTTTCTTTAATCGTTAGTTATTTTTAATACAATCGTTTATCAATCATCAGCCGTTTTATATAAATATATTTTCTTCATCTTCAGGTCTTTTACGTATACCTAGTTTCTCAATCATGAGCCGTTCTATGTACTTATGTTTTCTCTTTCATATATATATATATATATATATATATATATATATATATATATATATATATATATATATATATACATATATATACCCGTGTTCTCGCAATTTTCAGCCAGTTTATGTACAGTCGTTCTCTTAATATTCATACTATTAAATTCACTGATTTTCTCTATCTTCAGCCTTTTAATATGCCCCTGTTTTCTCAGTATTCAGAATGTCTAAGTATAATAGTTTTCTGAATCGTTAGCCTTTTATGAACACTTGTTTTGTCAATCGTCAGCTATTTTATTTGTACCCCTTTATTAAATCGTCAGCTGTTATATTTTCACCCGCTTACTCAATCCACAGCCTTTATATGTAGACCCGTTTTCTTAATCTTTAGTCTTATCATGTACATCTATCTGCTCGATCTTCAGTCTTTTACTCTAGACCCTATTTTCCAATCTTAAGCCTTTTTATGTAGATCCGTTTTCTCAAACTTTATTCCTTTTTCTACACTCATTTTATTTACACTCATTTTTATTCTCTTTCAGCCGTTTTATGCACACCCGCTCTATCAAACACCAATCCTTTTATGTACAATCTTTTTTCCTGCATTCAACTTTTGTAAATCTTTTTTCACAATCCCCAACTTTTTATGCAAAGCGTTTACTTAAACTTCAGCCCTATTATCTCCACCCGTTTCTTAAACATCAGATGTTTTCTGTACAACCATTTTATCTTTCTGTAGCGTTTATGCACACCCGTTTTCTTGATCTTCAGCCGTACTTTTGTACACTTCTTTTCTCAATCTTAATTTCATTCCTGTACACCTGTTTTATCAATCTTTAATCTTTTATGTACATCCGTTTTCTAAATCTTTTAGCCTTTTGATGTACACCAATTTTCGCATCTTGTACGTTTCATTGTTAGCCAGTTTTCTAAATTTCTAGCCTTTTTTATGTAAACTCGTTTTCTCCATCTTGAACGGATTTTTGTTTACCTGTTATCTCTTTCTTTACCCATTTTTATGTACATCCGTTTTCTCAATCCTTAGGTTTTGATGTCCACTCATTAACTCAATATGAGCTGTTTCTTTTCCAACTGTTTTCTCCTCTTCAGCCTTTTATGTATACCCGTTTTCTCAATCTTCAGCCAAGTTTTAATCTCAGAAAATCTATCTTGATTCAGACATGGATTTCAGAGTCCAATAAACTTTTGACATTTTAATCGCATCCTTCCACATATCGCTCTAAAATTTTCTACGTCCTATAAATCCAATTTCTTTATTGTGGTCTTGCCAAACATCGAGGTTCCTGTTTTACATTTACACCCTGTTTTTCCTATCTTTTCAAAACCAACTAAACAAGCAACCCATTTGCTCTTCGATGGAAATTTTCCCTTTTTGCACATCATTAATTACAGCTGTTTTCTACTTTCAAAAACTTAAAATTTCCAAAAATCTTTAATAATGTCAAACAGCAAGAAAATCAACAGAAACAACAACTGCTACTCTTGATGAAAGAGAATATCTAACAACGGTTCATTCTTTTCACTATATGATAACATTCACTCTAATGAGTACTGAAATGTCTCTATTTTCTTGGATGAGTGCGTTTGTGACTTATTAATCCAATGCGAGAGCCACATGCTCGAACTTAAACCGGGCATCTCACGTTCTGAGGAGGAGGACTGCAGGTTCTGACGTCGTTGCAGTCTCCGTTGTCTACGCTACTTGATGTCTATAATTAGCTGAAGCTCGAAAGCTGCCACTCCTTCTTTAATTAGCAAACCGCCAGTCTTCTCTGATCTAGGGCGTCCGTCTCTTAGTTGACGGGAAGCATTTTACAACTCCTACGGTTCGACTTTAGGCCGTTTTTTGAACTCTTTTTCGGTGCCCCAATGCAACATTTATTAACACGCTTCGGAAAAATTATATTACACCTTTCTAACCTCATTCTTTGTTTCTCCATTTCCACTTACCCTTCTTTCCTTCCATTCTTTCTCCTCATCATCTGTTCCTATGACTAAAATAAACATATGTAACATCAGGCTAATTCCTTTATTCCATATTAACAATTGATTACATATTTTATTATAGTCTAATTAATCATGATGAAATAGGGAAAATAATTTGAACTTTTTTAGTTTTTTTCCATTCATGAACAATAATAATGATTATTTCGTTCAGTTGCGCTAATAGAGTCACACATGGATCTTTTTTTATCTTTAGAGCTTAGAAAGCACCGCACTAGATAAAAAAACGTTGCTGGTCGTGTCATTCTTATAGGACTAACGAAGCGTCAATGGCACATTGTAATGTCAGTCGCGTGTAACTGACATAGGAGTCAATGTGTTAAGTGTTTTGTTTACTATTGGGGAGATGATTTGACGCACGGCCTAGTTGCCCAGAGATATGATGATGGAGCCAATACAAACATAGATGCAATTGACAGCAATACATTTAGTTCTATAAATAGCTCTATTGTTTTTTCTGCATGGATGGTTACTTGGTGCCGAAGGTCACCAGGGAAATTTGTTTCGTGATATCGTTCTTGTGGAGGTTATATATCTGTAGCCTCTCTTTTTGGTCCTTGTTTCTTTCATTTTATTTATTCAAATACCTATATATTTTAACCTAAGAGGAAGTTTATGTTTCACTGTGTGAGTTTTTTTGTGTTAACTTTAGTTAATTCAAAATGAGATGAGGCCTCCCATACTAGATATACCTTAACTCTGAGTGAAAATTCTGCATGAAACGTGTGAAGGTAAATAAATAAATATGAATGAACCCTGATAAGACCCTCCTGCTGCACGCCTTATTACGGACATAATGATTGAGTATGTGAGAATCAGCTAGCACATAGCTGAGTGCTCACTTCTCAGGGTTTAGATATCGAGACTGCTTCCAGTATACATAGAGAAACTTGTATGTTCCTTTGTTGTTTCGGCCTGGCACCCAAAACATGGGTCTTAGAAATCCGTAGTCGGCTACTTTTTAAACCTGTTTTTCTATGCTCCTCAAAATCAGCCTTTGCAATTGATGGTCATACTTTGAAATAGGTAATGAAAGGCAGTTCTTCTAATCAATAAGAGCATGAGGGAAACAAGTGTATTGTGCTTAGGTAGACTTGTATAGAACATTTAGCTAAGGGTAAGATACTCACTATTTACATCCTCTTTGGAGAGTATAGTGAGAAAAAGAAAAGAGCTGGGATGAAAATGAAATTAATTTGTTTTCGTTGACGTTCTTCTGGCAGCAGATGATGCCTTAGTGCAGCTCTCCTATTGGCCCAAGACATGCTATATGATGCTAATTAAGGCAAATTAAGCGCACCATCTGTGATTTACTTATTGAGGGTCCAAAGGTTTTTCAGTTTTATGTCATATTGATGATATTTATGGTACTAAGTTATACACGAAAAATATAATTTTTAGGCCTCTATCCCAATGGGTGGTAGGATGAAGGCCTCCAAACTTTAAATTTGTAGTTATTTTTCTAAAGAGCATATACTTTTTTTTACCTACCGAATAGACGCGTCTATTTTTTTCGAGACTAGTAGTTGAACTTTAGGCTTATATCGGTATAGAAACCATTTTAAATTATCCACTAACGAAATTCGAAAAATATATTTTTTATTCTTATTAAAAAGATTTTTACCTTTGTGAAAGACATCTAACCATAACACGATATTTTCTGACCCAATTAATTTTATGTAGATTAATTTTTATTTCTTTCAAATCATCCAATATATGCCAAATATACCAGTATGATGATTTGAAGAAAAATAAAGCTTTTAGGAACAACAGCAAAGACGAAAAGTACAATATACGTTTTTCTCAAATCATTTCAATTCCAATTGCGATAAAACATTAAACATTTTCTCCAGTATTTATTTAATATTCACTCAACTTTTATAAATCTTTTAATTTTAGCCTCCTGGGGTCCCCATGATTGCTAAAACATAATATTATTTCACTTAGTAGGGTTATCAAAGTTACCCAAACTCTTCATTGTTTCCAGGTTTCATTAACATTTCAGTAAGCACACGGAGTATAATTGTTTGATATTGAAAATTTTCTCTTAACTTTTGGTGGAGGACTTAAGTTTCTGGTTGTTTTTCTATGTTTATCTTGATCATTTATTGAAGAAATATAAGGTTTTTAAATCTATATTCAATTTGTGGAGCGAAGCTCCATAAATTGCGCTAAAATTAAGATCCTTTACTGAGCAGAAAGTTTATGTCGTAGAATGCCCCTCCTTTTTGTTCTAAGACGATTAAGAGTGCTAATATATTGATATCTGAATATCTTAAGGAACTTAGACGTTCCGAAACACGTAAGGATATAAGAGAATCGCACAATAATCCCAAAATAAACTTATATTTTAACTTTAACCCTTCAATACACAACATCTAAACATTAACTACAGCAATACTCTGAATATTATCATAAACAAGAATTAATTAAATTAGTTTGACCCTGAAAAATTGGTTAATTTCTCAACACACAACAATAATATAAGAATTAGGCTTACGGACTCATCTGGAGTTTAAAAGGCCTCAGGAATGTTATTTCCTCACGACGCGTGCCGTCTGGCCAGATGTTGGTAGGCGAGATCACAAGGTCCTTTTGGTGAGAGTAACAGCTAGGGGGGCCTCACGGTATTCCGGGGGGGGGGGATGCTTCAAAGACGAGAACAATTACGGTGCTTTATGTGGCACCAAGCTAGTCCTGGTTTCTCTGGCGAGAGTGAGTCGAACTTGGTTCTTAAACCAAGTTAACTTGGAGTGCGGAATGACCACCGAGTAACGAGCTCGAGGGGAGCTTTTCTCCTTCGTTACTTAATTCCTCATGGACGAGAAGGCAGAGACTAGTGGCTTGTGTTCCGTGCATAAAGTCACTTGGCGGCCTTCAATCATATGCCTGAAGTGTATCACAACAAGATATTCAGCCAGGAGTTCCTTGTCATAAGTATAGTACGCTTGCTGGGTTTTACTCAAGTTCCCGGAGAAGAATGCCACTAGCTGTGGAGACCCATCCACCATCTGATGGAACGCAGCACCAAATGCGAATTCGGAGCTGTCCATCACCATTTACAACGGAGAGTCATTGAGTAATGGGTGGTGTAACTTAACAGAGTTCGCCAGGGCCTCCTTAGTAGCTTCAAATGCTTTCCGTGCAGCATCATTCCAAACTATTTGCCGAGCCTTAGGTTGAAGCTGTGCGAGTTCAGTCAGATGGGTAGAAATTGCAGCAATGTTAGGCATCATACGCATGTAAAACCTAACATGCCCAAATATCGACGAAGTTTTTTAAAATCAGTTGGTAATGGCATTTCGGTAAACTCAGAGATCTTCCTAGCTGGAGGGCTCAATCCTGCAGCTGAGACATGGTGACCAGGTAATCGATTTCTTTCTTAATTAACTCCCACTTTTCCATAGAAATTCAAAGGTTGTTTTCTCCCAATATTTTGAAAACTTGATCTATATTCTCCACATACTCGTTTATATTTGTCGAAAATATTAAAATATAGTCGACATACACAAAACAAACTCCAAGCCTCGAAACAAATTGTCTATGTGGCGTTGGAAGGTGCAACTAGCATTCTTTAGACCAAACAGTAGCCTCAAAAATTCCACAGCCCAAAGGGAGTTAGACAGCAGTCTTCTCAATATCCGCTGCATTCATTAGAATCTGGTGGTAGGCTCGTACTAAATCCAGGTGAGAGAAAACTTTTTTGCCATGAAGATGGTCTATCATGTTCTGAATCTTTGGCAGGGGATATCTGTACGCTTTGGTTATCGCATTGATGGATCGAGAGGCACCCACAACTAAACTCGCTTGGGGTCTTCTTCTTCACCATGTGAATGGATGAAGACCATAAAGATTTCGACGGCCGCAACACACCTTCTTTCAACAGAGTCTCGAAAGTTACCTTTGCAATTTGTAGTTTCTCCATTAGAAGTGGCCTTGGGCGTGCGAAACCTGGCGGGGCTACCCATCTCAGTTCTGTGAACAAAACATAATTAGCCGGTGCTGAACAAATGTCAACACACTTCGGGTTATATATACTCTCATATTTGCAGAGAACTGTCCTGCACTTAGGTGTGATATGCGAGAGGTCATTAATGATTAACGAGATCCCTGGTTCGCTTGACTGCTTACTTTAGAAACTAGGCTAGTCTGGTAATCAATTAAGACACCACAAGTACAGTCTACTACGAGTTTAAAATGAGCAAGAATATCGGCGCCTAATAATGGCGACGTAATATCTGCTACTACCATCTAAATGAACGTCGCAGTATAGGGATGCTTATTTCCAGTTGAACTTCTCCATGCACTCTTATCTTTCCTCCATTAACCGTCGCCACGTTAACACCCTATTTGCGTATCACACATTATTGCACTAAATTAAATAGAAATTAAGGACACGCTCGCGCCAGTGTCTATCATAATTTTGCACATCCTCTCATTAATACTTGCAACGACAGTGAGAAGACTCGGCACGCCGGTCGTCGCATTTACAGCGGACTACCGATTTCGTTTTCCGAGTGGGTTGGGGAAGACGGTCTAGACGATGGCTGCATTTGAAGGTACTCACCTTGCTTTGGCCAAGTGCACCACGGTTTACAGTACCTCGAACTCGCCCCTTAGTATAAGTGTGTACGGCATACCACTGGTTTTTGATTCCGACAGAAAGGGCGAAACTCAAATGGCACACCTTTTGAATAATTCTTATCACTATTATACTTATTATGCACAAACCTAGGTTGGTTACCTCTAGGATATACGCCGACGGGCATGGAACACGAATTTTTAAATTCCACATTATTTACCGGCGGGTTGACACTAGGAGCCCCTATATCAGGGAACGCACAATCATCACTAGTTTGACTCTTATTTATATTATAGCACTGTGCCTTGTAAAACGGCATTAATGCATCAGCGAGTTTCCCAAATTGGGCAAGAGTTAAGTCCTCTTGCTTGGCGATGATGGGGGCGACTGTTGGAGGTAAAGACTGGATGAACTTGTGTATCATCAAGTCCTCCTCCACTCCAACTTGCAGAGCTGTCTTCTGTAGCTCTTCAAGATTCACTGAAGGTATTTCGGTCTC
Organism: Ceratothoa steindachneri; assembly: GCA_963969495.1. NCBI lineage: Eukaryota > Metazoa > Arthropoda > Malacostraca > Isopoda > Cymothoidae > Ceratothoa > Ceratothoa steindachneri. The sequence goes on from OZ018319.1 coordinate 46,981,533, forward strand.
CGGAGAAGACGCGATTAACTTCTCGAACAATTCAGGTTTTGTCATCTAAAAAGTCTTACAATTTCTGTTCGTAGCAGCAAGTAATTCTCTGACGAGAGTACTGCAGCTGGGAGACGATCGACCTTCTCGAAAAGTGATGCAGCCAGAATATGGTAAAATTTCGTTTCCTTTCGTTGTATTCTCGTGATGTGAAATTGCACCTCCACAATTTTTAACCATCCTGCGACTGCTGCTTCATTAAAAACAGGAGGTCTGATTGAGATCACGTTCGTGAGTTCCACTTCTTGGTGTGGAAGAAATTAAGCAGCTTGTTGATGTCATGATGAGTTGCCTAACAAGTCCATTTTGTTGAATCATCACTTATATCGTTCGACGAAGAGGGGTCACCAGTTATAGAGTCGTATTAAGGTATGGTATTCTCTCTCTCTCTTGTAGTTTTGGGTTAAGTGACAAACAGCTTCCTTATGTGATGAAGGAAAAATATACATTTATATATGGTTTCATTATTCCTGTGTTTTATGGCTCAGCATAAGCTTTGAATTTTCTCTAAAAAGAAATATAACTTTTCTTCTTAAAACAACAATAATTTTCGTATTCTTCTGACTGATTTTTACACAAAACTACACCTATATAAATAGCTATTTCATCTAAACCTAACACTACAACATTTCAACCAATCAGGTGCCATGATAGATTTAAAATGTTAGTAATGCTCCAACCGTTTACACATAAACACGGCCAAAATCAGTTTTCCAAATTTTTAGACTTGGAAGAAATCTACAAAACATATACATCTGTAATTTTCAATCAGTGAAGTAAAAGATATATATAGATCAACTCCCCCTTGTCTTCACAAATATAACAACATTTCGTACCATTGTGTAATGACAAAGGATATACACACGGTATTGTCATAAGATTTGGGGCAACTGCAAAACTATACTACAGTTAGGCACCAGCAAGAGTATCAAGGGTTTTGGTTTATCATTCATGGACGCTTTACTGAAATGAATCTTCCAAAAGAGCATTTAATTTCCTCTTTCTTGATCGCCGTAAGAGATCTTCCACCATTCAAACTGATCTGCATTCCTTTCCTTACTCAAAAACTGATCTCCTTATGGTTCTCATTTAGCTGCTTTTTATGGAACTCATTCGCATTCAGGTCCCCTACTCCCTTGCTCTGTCTTATTTAGCTGTGTTTAATAGAAAATTAAGGGGCGAGATAGTAATTTTTGCGGTGATTTTGCTTGTTTACCTTACATTTTAGAAAAACTGTTTTTAAAATGATAATAATTAGAGATACTGTACCTCTCGCCCGTGAGATCGATGTAAATTCTCTTGACTTGTATTAAACTCCTTTGCAATTAAGAAGCACAGCAAGTTCGCGACAAATATTTGTGAATTATTGATCGATAACAACAATGCTGCTTGTACTAAAATGGTAACAACACTGTTTCTAATGCTAAGATATTAACAACACTGCTGCTAGTGTTGAGATAATTGGGAGAGACATTTGCTTGCTGATGATGAACAAACAAATTTATTCTACTCCAAAGGATCGAGCTTTAAATTCGGGGATTGATGCAGGTGAAATAGTGTAGTGTACATCGTTAACATGCGGATAACCAACACTATAACTCTCCACTAGACAAATATAAAAACATCATAAATTTTGCTTTAAATTGATGGATGAAGACTAAAAAGTAAAGTAACATTATTATTCTGAGTCTTCAGAATCAAAAATGAAATTATATTATCTTTAAATATTTTGGCAAAATTCAAAATTGCAATAAATATTATTTACCGATTAACTAATGATGTTAACCCTGAAGCACAGAACATAGTTCCCTTTTACACAGTCAGTGAACTCGGGTATATTATAGCTGATTTTGGAAAATAAAAGAAAGAACTAAATATATAAATTGATTAATCCTATCATGTTCCTATTAATTATAAGGCATATAGAAGCTACTTAATCTAGTAAAATCCGTACTTACTTTAAGAAAGGGATATTATAAAAATACAAAAAAAAAACAGTAAAAAAGTGAAAATCTTTCAATAATTTTGGCGAAAAATTCACCAAAAATTAACCGTTAAATAGAATTCGCCCAAACGTTTGCACAGGCCTACAAGGATGTCAGGTTCTCCTCCCCGGAACTCCGCATGACACTTATGATGCACAAACTGTAGAGAAGAGAGTGAGAAAACATCATTTTTTTGTGTACCATAAATGACTAATTGTTCAATATAATGTGTTTTTCTGTTATGAAACCCCTTGAAACCACCTGGAAATGACTACTAAGATACAATACCGACTATAGCATATGACCGCTCACACCAAGCATCTCCATTGGTCTGTATCCCTTGAAATCTCCTGTCACTGATATGGAAACTTTCCATTATTTTCCACTATTTATTGGTATGAGCTTGTGGTGGCTAATAAAATTAACCTAATTGTTTTAGTTATATAGATCTAACATATTTACACACACCCACACGAAAAAAAAAATTTCAGGTTTATTACTTACCTCAGCCCCAGACGCAATCACAGCAGTAAGAGAAGTAGTGGCTCGGTCAGACAGGTTGCCGACAGCAGTGAAACCTGAAGAGTGTCTTCTTGTCTGCCACTGACTGACACTTGCTGAACCGTACCATGGGCTCCCTCATCTCAGTTGCCGATGGTCCTGCACCTGTAGCCGTATCAGAGGTTAGGTTGATGGAGCACACCTCTCTGACGACAAGCTTCACCCGTCGATGCTGTGTTGGGGTGTTGAGTCGTTCTTCAGCTGAGGGCCTGATGAGTTGCATGGCCAATTCGTGCATATATTCAATCTCTGCATGGCGCTGCTTCCTACTCTGGCAGTGTAAATGATCCACGAATTTGTGACACTTACATTCAGACTCCCAAATAACCCACACAATAGCCACCTATTTTTCGTTCTGCCGCAGTTATTAATTGCACACATCTGATCAAACTTTTCGACCCCTCCTTTTGTTGCAGTATAGAAGTCAATGATCTCAGGCTTCCGACTACCATTATCCACCGATGTTTGTGTGTACATACTTAACAGCAAGAGCTCATTCTTCTGGCTTGTCTGTGTTCTATCGATATATGAAACGAGTGTCATATCTTTTGTGAACTAGAATGCTGAGTTTCCAGGTATACGGGTGTCCTTCTACCTCATTACCTCAGGGGTTTCTGCCTTTTCGCCCTCACCGTCCCCACCATTGTCAGACATTTACTGAGTATGTCCTTTATGGAGGGTCACTGACCTGAACCAGTTAGTGGTGGTGAGGTTTCTGTTAGTTTGGCGGTAGAAGCGTGTGATCATGTGGCTGAGTTGCAGTCCATGTCTTGCCGTTGTGTCCTATTTCACTAGATAGAGAATACCTTGAAACATGTACATACTTACTTCACACATCGTTCACCATAACATTTTTTAGTATTCAAGTGGTTATATTTTCTCTAACAACTGAATATAAGGATACCTAGCAGGGCACATATCTACCTCCTAGGCAACAACATCAGTCTTCTTGTTGGTGAACTCGACAATCAGATTCACCATGACATCAGTTACAAACAGGCGAAAACACTATTTAGGTGTGGTGGCAGTAGCAGATGATTGTGTGAGACCTGTCCTTTTTGATGCCACAGTGTTTCTGGCTGCTTCAGCTACCTGAGGACTTGTGTGTCATACATAGACTGATCGACCTTTGACTGTTGCAGGGATAAAAATCGCTAGCATCTCTCCATTGTCTGCACATCGTCGACGTTGTCGCTGGCGGGCAGCAAGAGCAGCAGCTGGGGTTGCAGCAGTGACAGTAGAAGCATGAGTGGCAGCAGGAGCAGCAGCAGCATGGGTGGTAGCAGAAACAGCAGCAGCAGAGGTGGCAACGGCAACAGCAGCAGGGATGAAAGCAGGAACAGCAGAAGTAGAATAAGGGTCGTCAAGGTCATCAGAACCTGATGACACAGCAGGGTATTGTACAGGATCAGCAGCAGCGTTGAAGAGTGGGCCAGAAGTAGGCTTATTATCTGTAGTGGTGTGGGTAGGAGGCGAGGAGGTGGGGGGAGACCCCTAGGTCTCTTTGTCTTCCCACCATCTGCCTTTGTTTCCTTCCGTTAGCAAGGAACGTCTTTTCTAGATACACTGTCTGAACTTTCAGCCATTTTATGTGGATCTGAAACATATTATTTATCATTCTTACTCTTATAAAGTACATTAGTTTCAACACAATCATTATCGTCCTCACTATCTCGAGTAAAGAGAATTTCACTAATCTCCAGCCCACTCCGGTTTTGTTTTTTCGCCATTTCAGGCACAAGTTCACACTATGTGTCACCCGAAATAAGAATGACAGCGTGAAATGAGAGAAATTTATTACTACACCATCACTATAACTTCTCTTAGTACGCTATTACCGCTGAACTCGGGTACAGTTTGCCCAGTATTTTTTTATTATAATTAGCATTGAACTAGGGTAAACGGTACTCAAACAGGGGTCTAGCGGGAAATCTAAGAAGAGAAGTGGACCGACGTGGCCTCAACCTATGAGAGCGTTCGCTAGACTGAAGCTACACACACTTCTAGCATCCTGCCTTGGGATGGAGGGGGAGAAATGAGCATGACGTCACTAGCCTCGGGAAAACTATACCCATGTTCAGTGCTCAAGGGTTAAGGTGCGATATAAGCAGTAATTTGAGAATTTGTTAAGCACTCAAACGACATATGATCGACCAAAAGACAAATATTTGAAATAATTTCCCGAGAAAAACAAAACAAATTCGATTAATATATTTTACTTCTATATATAGAAGTCTTGTACATTGAAGTTCATAATCTCTTCGTAATAAAGTTTCCTTCCACTTTACATTTTTGAGTTTAAAAAGCACACATCAACCAGCTGATTCTCTATTTATACACTACCATGACTTAGTGAGTAATAATTGCCAAAGTTTTCTCATGTTCTAAGCTACTTTATTTTCATTGAGTGATTGAATTTTTGGTTTAATAATTTGTTTCTTGGTCACATTAAATATTTTAACTTATAAATATTTAAGATTCTGAATTATTAACACACCTATTACGAATTAAAGAGATCGTGCTCATTAATTTTGTGAAACAATGAGATAAATGAGTATGCTGTTGAGTGCGGAAAAAGCTCAAGGTGACGTAGGGATAGAACGTATCAACAACTATAATTTGTTTTGAATGATTAGGTGGGGAAATTCTTTTTAAGAGCACTGAAATATACAGTCATTTTAATTTAACACCTTAATATTCATGCATTTTTACAGGCGTTAGTATGAAACGAATAAGGTTTCAGTTCCTTCAAGATTATCTTGACCATGGAAAATTGAAAATAGATTTGACTCTCGACCCATTTCTTAAACCTTGGAATTTATTATTTTCTTCTTGAATATTTGAGTAGAGAATGTTGAAGGACGGGGAAGAGTGAGCTGGGAGGAGTGGAATTGACTGCTATCGACAGCGTAAAGGACCCAACTCGAGCTGGTAGCTTTTTAGTGATGTGGACTGGATTGAAGAGTAGGACCAGGAGAGCCGAAATGGTCATGACCGGGGACCTATATTAAAAATATGTTTTTCTAGGAAGTTCTTAGGAATAAATGACTTAGTGGACGTTTGTTTTCTCTACTCCTTCTATCAATGTTTGCTAGCTGGTCCAATTTCTGGAAACTATCCTACCTGTGGAAGTACCCGTAAATTATAATAGTTCGCCTTATATATTAGGTAAAAAATATCCAGTGGTGATGGATGGAAGAAAATTAAACATATTAATATGGTAAGGGTGCTAATGATTACACTTGTCTGCGACATTTTTGTTGTCAAGTTTTTTTGGAACTGATTCTTATGTATTTCCATGCGTTGAATTCAAATCTGGCATTTTTTTTAATCAAGTTAATTTATTTTGGCTATGACCTATCTTCTCTAAAAAACAGAACTTTACTTGTTTTTGTACTATTTTCCGAAATTAATTTATTAAAACTAGGGAAATGGCATAACCCATGATCATATAATTACAAATCATATACTTACAATAATAATGATGGAATGCATCAACATTTTGCATAAAATTTGCTAATTTTAGAACTTTTTGGATGTATTGCGACGTCACCAATATGTTTTCAAAATAAAGAGTGAATCACTCTGTGCGAAAATTTAACCCATTAGCATTTGGTATCATAATTAGATTCCAAATTGTCATTGATAGGTTTGCTAACGAATTTCTTTTCTCCTAAGCATTGAAAATGGTGTTTAAGGTGCAAAATGATATAATCTGTGCGATTTTTCTACATATGTTTTTGATCATATCCTACCCGTAGACGTACTCAAAAATATATATTTAAAAAAAATGCTAAAAGTGTCAAAAATATTTATGTTAAATGTCAAAGACCAATAAAAAATATCTCTTTCTTCCTTAGCAATGGTGGTTTTCATCTTTTAGCGCATATAGTTCTAAAGTTTAGTTTAGTAAAAATCTACACTTTTCTATTCTAAAATTATTATATTTTAAATACTTTTCTTACTGACAATTTATTTCTAAATTAAAAATGTTTAAAGGATTTTCTATTTATTTTAGAAGAATATAAAAAGGAGGAGAAAATGCAAAAATGACCCCAATACGTTTGGTTTTATCTGCCGGCAAGTAACATCGCCTGGGCATCAATCGAAAATAACGGCATTTGTGAACAAGTTAACACGAATTTTTTTCGATGAAATTAGAGAATCAAGATAAAAGATTTTCTCCACATTTCTGTTGTAAGATGTGTGTTAAAACGATAAAGCCAAAAAAAATCAATTCACTACCATGAGGTATACCTGTGAAGTGACACGAAGGCAAAGATAATGTGACAGATTGTTTTCTGTTTCCCTCAGAATTAATCAATAAGATTTTTAAACTTAGTCATTTTATTTCAGGAGTAAACAGGAAAAAAAGCAACATGTTGTTTATCCTAATTTCCTTTTGCCAAACGAATAGTTCCTTTCGGCCTCACCAGTTAACGTCAATATTTTTAAAGAAAGTGATGAGGAATAACCCAAACCTCATTCTTTAAATTAAGCCCATATGAACAACTTAACCAGAAACTTAGGGTCGATCTACAGAGTTAGCCCAGGGACTTAGTTCAAGACTTGGTGAAAATAATTTACTAGCTCTAGAAACAAACTATTACTTGTACTATGGCAGAGGATGAAGAGTTTAGAAAATTATTCTCTATTCGCGAACATACTATGCTGGTATATTTCAAAAATATCAATGGATTAATTGAAGATTTAGACTTCCCCTATAGACCATATGAATGGACAATTTCTATACTCATCAACCAGAAGTTTAAAAGCTTTGATTTTACACAAAGGAAATAAAGCATCATCTGTTCCATTTACAAACTCTATTCAATTAATTGAGAATTAAGAAACCATGAAGACTTTATTTGATCATCAGAAGTTGGATTTTATTGAAGGAAGATTTGTAGAGATCTAAAGGTCAGAAATACATATAAATGCATTTTATTTAAAAAAAATGTTATTTTTCAGTAGAACATTAGTCAGTTTATATAAAAACACACTTTATTTAAATTAATCTCATTGTCTAATAAGTTCAATTTAAAAGATAAAAAATTGGCATCTCTTATTTATGAAAATTTTAAATTTGCAATTAAATTGTTACATTTCTTCTGATTTCAGGATAAGGCTTAATTTCAGGTTATCTTTAATCTTAAGGAATGCAAAGTAGCTATATAAAATATCTTGGCTTCCTCTTTTAATGGGATAGTAAAACCAACGAGCAGCTCTATGATCGACAAGAATGGCCATATTTCTCATCATGTAATATATCAACCCATAGTCAATACTAATGAAATTTTACTTCCGTCCATTCACAGGAATTGGAATTAATAAAAAGTTTTGTAAAAGCATTAAAGACAGAAAGCTAAGCATTTTTTCTTTGGCTCCCAAATTTACAAAAGTTACTGATGCAAAATTAACTGTAGGTATTTTGGATAGTCCTCAAATAAGGATGCTAATGGAAGACCCTGGTTTGATAGAAGTCCGGGGTGAGGCGGAAAGTTGCATGGCAATCTTTAAAGCACTTTCTCTTAATTCTCTTGGGAATCATACACGTTAAGATATGAAACCATTGTAGAATGTCGAATACAAAACATTCAAATCTTTAGAGTGGTAATGTCTGTAAAACTCCACATTTAAATTAAGATCACATCTTGAATAGTTCGCAAAAGATTGTGGAAATTACAGTAGAGAAAAGTGGTAGAGGTTCTATCATGCCATTACGTGCATTGAAGAAAGATCTCAGGTAAGATACCTTCCATTTGCTCAGAAATCATTTATTTCCGCGCTGAATAGAAGGCTGTTTCACAATCCCAAAAGACTTACAGAATAGATTGAAAGTAATATTTCTGCAAAGAATATGAAGCCTTTAATCTGTAAATTACCGAAGTTATCACTCCACTTACTTCAAGATGAACTTCGCCAATTATAATAATTTTAAAAAGGAACTTTAAACTAAATTTCCCCACTTTTAAAATATTACGTTGCTAAAATATAAGTATAGAAGAAGATATCTAAAAAAAAATTTACGAACTTCACCATTTGTAATTCTTTGGGTTTTAAAAAACTATTAATATTTTAGTATAAAAGATAATCTCTAAAATCATTATTTTTCTAAATGCTCCTTTTTTTTAGTTTTCTCATTTTTCATTGTAATTTATCACAAATTATAGCAATTCTATCAAAAAAGGTGTTCTATTCCACAGTTTTTTTAAATTTTACCTCTAAAAATTACTTTAGAATTATAAGATATATAAATATTTAAAAAATAATTGTTGCAAAGAAACTTGACCTGATTGAAAAACAAACAATACCAGATTAGGATTCAGCGGATTGAAATCCAAAAGAATCAGATAAAAAAACCTTGACAGCAAACTATTTACTTTCAAACGCAGGGCTGTGTTATCAGCGTTATCGTTCGGAAAAGAATACGACTATATATTTTTAGGATATAAAGAAACGAAAGATTTTATCTGAATTTTATGAATTACTTATGCTCTCACGATCAGAAAAATTCCTAAGTAGTCACGCGAGAATACGATAAATAATCTCGGATATTTTTACCTTTTCATAAGTAAATTTTTAAAATTGCCTAAACTTTTTAGGGAATGAAAAAAGAACTTAAAAATTATTTTGAAAATCTTCGGAATTTTGCAGTTTATGATTTGCCGATACTGTTTTGTTAAAGGTATTTAGGTGAGGGAAGAGGATATCGCATGAGTTATTCGAGTATATGTTAAAGGTCATAGTTCACTTTGTGAAATAATTTCAATGCTTTTGTTTCGTTACAATTTGGATAGTGAAGTTTTATTTCTTACATTAAAGTTCAGTGTATCAATGGCAACATATCTATGGGTGATCTTTGGCCAATTGTGTTTCAAACAATTCTTGCAACTTCGCATTCACATTCAATGCAGGAAATAATAATGACATATATATCCCGTGAGATATGCGAGCATATGACCAAACAGGGTGCCCTTGTTAGCAACACGACACCGAAGAACTGCAACATGTAGCGTATTCCGATTATTTACGCTTACAGTCGTTTAGGTTTGGTGGTGTATTCGGTGTGGCACAGAAACCATGAAGCCATGCGCCTCAGTTGTCACCATGGCTCAATGCATAGTGTTGGTGGTTGCATACTGGTGTGGAGTGTATTCGCGTGGTGTAAGTTGAGTCAGCACGTCAAAATAACACGTCAATGCTGCACGATGTTCTAACCTTGCAGGATAATGCAAGTTTATCGGGCCCAGGTTCCCTAGAATTGGTTTGAGCAGCATTTTATAGAGTTTCGACGAATGACTTGGCAGCACGTTTTACCAGCCATAAACCTAATCGAGAATTTTTAGGATATCATGACCTCGTCTTTTCAAACCAAAGATCTGCTGGTACCTAAAAGTATTAGGAAACTGGAGATAGCTATTAAGAGGGAATGTGTAAACATTCTCCAGAGGCCTTCGGTTTACATTTGAAATCGATTCCCGTCGAGTTGTTGCACATTGTAAGCTTGAAGAGGCTTTACACGTTAGTATGTAGGTTCCAACTCAATGCCATATAGGCATTAAGCTACATAAACCTTTATATTTAGGGAAACATATCGCCGAATATATTCTCTTGTTTAATCTGTTCTCATTTATCTACGTAAGTTAGAAAAAACAAACTAACTTTCTTTGATACCTGATGATTCATCACTCGTTAAATTCAGGTTTCTTCTAGTCGCTCATTTACTTTATTTAATTCAAATAAAGAACATATTTTAGTAAAAGAATTGATAGTATATCCCCACAAAATAGTTGAGAAGTGATACTCTCTCCATAGGACTGAATGCAAGTCTCAAGATAACCAAATACTGTGCAAGATTAAAACAGATGAAACTGACAATACAAAAAATCGAAAGAAAATGATGAAATATTCCTCTCAATCTAGCAAAAGTTGTATCAATTCACACATACACATTAATTTAAATGTTCTGTTTTGGGGGTGACACACTTAAAAAGTTAAAAAGTTATACATATTCCAGTTAACTATGTACACCCGCTGATCGGAAGATATTTTGTCAGTGTTTTCAAACAATGCTAAACAGAAATCATCAAATATGAAAGAAAAATTATGAGGAAAGCTCTTTGAGCCCATTACTATAGTTCTGAACCATTATCTATAGTGATGAACGGTTAATTATGACCTAAAAAAAATTGAGTATTCTAAATGACGCAAACCACAATACGATGTAAGTTATAACAAGGGTTTTGTCTCTTTTATTTATCTTTAACCCGAATTCTTCTAATATGACCATATAGCCACGGAACACTCAAATATTATATATGCGCATATACAGGTTTAAAAGTGTTTGAACCATTATCTATAATGGTAGGAGAATGAAGTTCGCCTAACTGCGCAGTTATTTACTCGTTCTTTCAACGCCAACACAAGATTATTTTCCGAGAGTAAGAAAAATGTCCGGAAAAAATAGGTAATTATATTTCCATATTAAAATTATTTTTTTCACTTTGTTGGAATATGCACATCAAAGATATAGTAAATAACTGTTTTTTTTAGTATATAATGCAATATTTAATTATATAGGTTTATGTTTATTACACCATTTTCCCGTGGTGAAGATGAAGCTACCAACATACCATCAGCTCTAAGTGGTAATCAGTTACTTGCGACAGCTGAACTTCGTCGAAAGAAAGGTAACCAGCTTTCACCTGATTAGGATGACCTCGATGATGCTGAGGATGATATACCACCAGCTCACCTATCAAAAGTAGTTCAGTCCTTCAATGGGATGTCGGAAAAAGTAGAAGTACTTTCTCCAAAATTTCCTGAGTCAAATCTGTCAAAATATAGCGATTTTATGCCTAGCAAAATTTCGGAACTATTATTTGATGATGAAGTGTGTAATCACATTGTCATCCAATCAAATCTATATTATTTTCAAAAGAATCTACCAAGCTTATATCTTAGTTTACACAAGCTTATGTGCATATTTCTCCCTAAGCTTGCCCAGTCCTCCGCCCAAATAGTTTTTTGAATCCGCCTTCCGCGATAATCTTTCATAAGAATTATCCAACCACTCCTCTTACCCAGCCTAATTTACTAAAACCAAAAAAAAGTTAATCTCCCCCACAATTAGAGCCAGTCCAAGGTCAGCGACGTTAACCCTATACCCCAATAGTGCTACGTCGAAGTTAAGCAACATTGGGAAAGGTTAGTACTGTGATGGGAAAGAGCCGTGTCAACCTCCACCCATAAACCTGTAGTCAATAACTTATAGGCCAACTGCCGATTATAACCAGCGATCTCCAACGTGCCATTAGGCAATAATCTATAAACCAAGTACCATAACTAGGGACCAAATCCAACTTGCATACTACTTTCCCAAAGCATTGATTTCAAGAGCATTAAAAACAACCAAACGATATCGTATTTAAGGCTTTTAAATAACTTTAAGAACAGATATTCCCAATTCGATTTCTGGATCAGTTGATACTCGTATTATATAGAATACTGGAGAGATATCTCCTGAATTATTTTTCAACCGTTTTAAGCTTTGCTTTCCTGTAACTTTTCATATTTACAGAGACAGAAAATCTCAGTTCGCTATGAAATCTTTTAAGGAGAAGTATCAAAGATTGGGAGATAAAATGTAGATATTTATAAATAATTTTCAAGCAGGTTTAACTGAAGCATTCTATGTGTCTTAATAAACCATCAGTTATTATTTCACTAGTATTTTTTCGACCTTGAGAACTAGTTCATGGCAGTGTGACACTAATGTAGTAAGTATGTTTCTTAACCAGTTATACACTTTAATGTGTAGAATTAAAGAAGAATACTTAATATACTGCTTAAGGGTGAATTGTTTGCCTGTCAATGAGATAAGATTTAAAGAGATGGCTGGTGAAGATGAATGGGAACTAAAATTCTAAGGAATGAGCAAGACAGGGAAGAATATATGATAATCTTTTAGAACATGGTAACAATGTAAACATGTAACTCAATAGAAATGTTCAAGAAGCTTAACTTCTTGGTAGTGGTTATTGCTACAGTTTAGTCAGCTATTACTGGAAAGATAATAGGCAGTAGCGAATGGAAGAATGATAAAGTGGAACTTGTAGCAAAAAAGAAGTGGAATGAGTACTTTGGAAAAATTCCTAGTGCAAATGAGCAAGACAATAAAATAAGAATGAGTGCATACTGGGGTTAATGCTCAATGAGATGAGGTAGTAATTAGAGAAAGAAAGCACTTAATAAATTAGTTAATAGGAAGATGAATGATGATCCGGATGGAAACAGGAAAGTATTTTGGAATTACATGAGAAAACTGAAAAATTAGCTGAGATGATGCGTGTGAATATCTAGAATTGGAATGGGGTAAATTTAGAGAGCAAAAGTAATTTGTTAAGATGTAGCATTTAGCTATACACGAACAAATTTATGTAGATGTGATTGGATTCATGTATTTAAACCAGGTACTTTATAATGATATGGAAACGGAATCAAAAAAGAGGTTTTAGAAAAGGGAATGGCAGGAAAACTGGGAATACAGCTGGATTTCGTGATATAGTAACGGAGATGCTAAAATGATAAGAGTAGTGCTGATGAATTAAAAGAATGCTATGATACTACCCTTCTATAGGGATAAATGGTAACAATTGGATGGAATAACTCCAATGAAATGAACCAGAATGATTTTGGGCATATGCATATAGGGTAAAATACCAATTGAGAGTTTAGGAAGTTAACAGAAGGGAGGCTAGTGGAGGAGTAAGTTAAATTTGAAGCGGATATACATAAATAGCTTATGTGGTCCAAGTGTTTGCATTCCAACACCTGGCTCTAAAAGTAAGGATGATAAAATTAAGATGGATCCTGTTCTTATTTTTCTGGAGATAGGATATGGTTATGGTTAGAGAAGGCACTAGGGCAAGTTCACTCAATATATAGAGTGAATATTAAAACGGAAGTTGTGAAAAGATTGTGTTGAATGTAGAACGTGAGTTTTCCTGAAAAAATACATGGAAAAGAGGATTCATACAATTTGGGTTTAAGACAAGGGAGTATGATGCATCAATTGTTGTTATTCTTGGTTATAGTGAGTTCTAATGAATGTTGTGTCTGCTAGAAAGCTGCATGATAATACGCCCGTGTTAACTTTGTTTAGTAAATAGAGATATGCCTTCGGTGCTGACATTCTTCTCTTTTTCAGCGTTAAAAAGGACAATCACTCAACTATGCGAAGCGACAGGCGAACACTCATCATGTCAAGACCTCAATTTATATTAGAACTAGAACATTTTGTTCGTTTTCAAAAATGAAATTTTGTAATATAGAGGCTATAGTTTCATTCACTGATAGGAAATAGTCTTATATTTTGTGTATTCAAATCTTTAAGAGAAATAGTTGACTTTCTCGCATGTGTTAATTAGTTTATAAATTAATCCTTATTTTTGTAGCTCGTAGGTTAGGTATTGTTTAGCTTTTTGATATTATTGTAAATAAAAAAAGTAATTGAGAGAGTATAAGGGCACCCAGGTAGGTTCAGGCTCAGTTGGTAAGGAGGCATTGAAGGAAAATAAATGTCGAGTGTACAACCCTCGTGTTGGTTCTCAGAGTGACTTTACCCCTGAGATAACCTCACTGTTCATCTCTAGGTCAATCGTCTTTTCTCTATGGTTTCCCTTTTATTTCCCTTGGAGGGGCTTGATATTGCCTCTACCAAATTTTTCTAATCATTCGCTTCCTTAACCTTTCCTTTTATCCACCTCTTTTCGTTTTTCTTTCTTTACTGTAAAGTGAAACGTCAGTGTATCGGAGCAAGATTAAGGTATCGAAGGAGAAGGAACGAATAAGTAGAAGTATACATACACATACACACACAGACATATATATATATATAGATACATATATATATATATATATATATATATATATATATATATATATATTTATATATATATATATATATATATATATATATATATATATATTTATATATATATATATATATATATATGCATATATATATATTGGTGATGGAATTGTTCCTTGGGAACTTTATTTTTAGTAGGAATATAAAGACATATGCGATGGTTACGAACATTTAATTTTCCCGACATTTCGGTCATTAACCATGACCATCATCATTGAATTCTAAATTCCAAGAGTTATTTTTCTAAGAATAACTAAACACAGCAACAACAAGAAAGGAGTCGAAAATGATTTTTACTACTTGTTTCTTGATTACACAAGAACTTGATTTTGGCGGAGATAATAAATAGAAATCATCATTAAATCGGCGAAACAATGTTAAGGTATTGAACAATACGCTAAAATCGGATTGAAAATTGGTGCAACATTTTCAGAATTTATCAGTTTTCTGGCCTTTCTAATAAGATTAAAAAATGACTTGATTGAAAAGGTAGGCAAGATTGTAGAAAATACTATTAAAGAAGAAATTGCACAAGCCTCATCCATTGCTATAGAAGTGGATGAAACGATACATATTCTATGTACATCTTAGTATTATACAATATTCAGGTACGTGTTGGACTCTGATATCAAAGGGGTCTTAAGGACAGAACTATTGTAGGTGTAATAGATTGTAAATTTAATAATTTGGATAAATATGGTTGTGTTAAGAAACTAGTAGCACAGACTTACAATGGAACAATGGTGATGGCATGATATTTGAATTTGGGTTCAAATTAAAGTAAGAGGAAAGGCACCAGCACCTTTATTTACTCAGTGCCCTGTTCATAAGTTATATCTTGTTCTAAATCAGTTAGCAAAATTCTTACTTGAATGTACAAGCTTTTTCAATACCAATGAAGCAATTGTGTCATTTTTCCATCACTTTACAATAGAGAAACAATTTCTTGATGAGATAGTGAGAAAACGCTTTCCGAAGGCAGCACCAAAGAGAGAGAGTTCGAATTCAAAGCTAATCTAGACTACTTTACAATACCATGGTGACCTTTGCAAACTCTGCAATAATATCAACAATATTCCTAAGTTATGTGATCCAAAAAACTGAGTGAGAAGCATTGGGTTTTATGAGCGGCTATAAAAGAGACGCAACATACTTTTTTCTGATAGTTTATAATGAAATTTTGCTTACAACTGACACTCTTTTGAATCTCTTATAAACCAAAATGTATACATATATTCCATACTACATTGAGAAAATTAATCGAACAATAAATTTGATTTAGGATCTGCACAAAGATTGTGAGTATTTTTACGTAAAGTATGAAAAATGTTGCAGAGTAAATAATTTAACTAAATCAAAATCTAGTACAAAAGGTTCAGTTAAAGAAGAAACAATGCAAATATTTGAAGTTATTTTGGATGATATACTCAAAAAAAGGAAGCAAGATTTGCTGATTTAAAAGACTTAAATTTCATTTGAGTAGTTAATGAAAATAATTTTCAGAATCTTGTTTGTGAAGTTGATAATGATGCATTTGAATGTCTAGAAAAGAACTATGGGCACTATTTTGACATCATAAGAATGAAAGTGGATTCGGCTAAGATTTACAATGAACAAGTGTTTCGAGATAAATTCTTTAAAACTTTGCTTGATTTTATACTTAAAAATAAGCTGACCCCAACGTTCCCTGAAGCTATGAAGTTGATGAAATATATTTTGACAATTCCTGCAACAACTTTTTCTAGGGAAAGAATTAAGAACTACGCTATGAACAGAATAACGAATCAAATACTCCTGTCACGTGCTTTAATATCCATTGAAAAGGAAAGAACAAAATGGAGCAAGACCCTACTTTTAATTTCTATGGAAATGTGACAGTTATATTTACTACAAAGAAAGAGAAAAGAATGGATTTTCTCTCTCTCTCTCTCTCTCTCTCTCTCTCTCTCTCTATATATATATATATATATATATATATATATATATATATATATATATATATATATATATAATTGTAAATAATTTTGAATTTTTAAAATGAAATGTACATATTTTAATAAACACTTACCTCGCAATTATTTAAAGTAGGTATACATTTTTGGGGGGAAGCACCCAATATGTATATGTATTGGTACGGAGAAAGAAGAAGAATAAAGGATGCGGGACCTACAGAAGGCCTTCGACAATATTTGGCTGGGTGGTGTCCAATACAATAATTTGAACCTCAAGTTAAACCCGATTCTAGAAAGGGACATCTGCTGTTTCATCATAAAAAGAAAAGCCCGAATCAGGATCGTGGTCTTCCAAGGCCCCGAATTTGAACTCGAGACGGAAGTTCCATAAGTTAGTTGTCTGACTCCGCTGCTGTACCTCGTGGACATGGTGGACATATCTGCTCCTATAAGGGAGGACGTGATGTATCTGCAGTTTGCAAAGATATTACACAAATCGCCCTTAGTTTATATAGGAACTCAAGAGTTCAAGCAATGGAGAGGCTTGAACTCCTGAGTTCTGATCCTCCATGTGGACCGCCGAAAACTGAATGACGTCATTGTCAACGAGGAATTGTACCTGTACTCCAACGAGAGGAAAGTCCTAAGGCTTCATATCTCCAAAACATGATATAACACCCATAACAAGAAAAAATCTCCCAAGCCAAAAGGGAGCTGAGGAAGTTATACAGGTTCCGAAACCTCAGCACGCGAAACAAGAAAAAGTTTTACACTGCAGTTGTGCACTCACTCTTATTGTAGCCTTCAGTGGTAACCCAGGCAGCGTGCTGTACCTCTCTCAAAACAATGCAAGGAGTTCCAAACCAAGCCTCTTTGTTGATAATTGGCACGGGTAGGATGGACCGTATTTAGCAAACAGAACTGCCCACAAGAGCAAGTATAAAACCGCTTAATAGTGAATTTCAAAGGCTCGGGAGAGAAAGAAAAAGAAGAGGAAATACTGCCGGCGATGGAAGTTTACATCGTCATCCACCAGAACGAACTGCATATCGTAAGCAGGATGCCTCTCCCAAGCGGAAAACACTGCGCCCTGGAAGCTGCCAATACAATTTACACCTAATGATAGGAAAAAATAAAAGCAACATCGATAACGAGACTATAGATTGATCAAATTTGACAACAAAAAGTTATAAGAAGCGAAAGTCCAACTACAACAAAAAGGTAAAACAAAATGCGGCAAAGAGCCCACTTCTTAAGAAGGAAATTAATATTAAATAATTATGGCCAAAAAATCTAATAAAAAGAGGGCAAAATGCCCAAACGAAGTAAGAATAAAAATAAATCACTAAAACAAAGGAGGCAAGGTGCCCCCAAAAAATAAAAAATAAAAAATAATTACAAACATTACCTAAAAAGACAACGAAGTCAATAATAAAAAGAGGCAAAAGGACCTCCAATAATAAAAAAGATGAAAAGAAAAGATAAAATAAAATTTTAAAAATGTACAGGAAATATTTACTAGAATACATATACAAAATGGGAAAAGGCAGGTAACAAGTTAGCAAAAAGCATGATTGATGGCTCGATATATATATATATATATATATATATATATATATATATATACAGATAAGTGAAATATGATAGTGAAATGGGGTAGTGGTATATGATAATGAAACCATTGCATAAGAGCATAAAATTTAATTACGAAACTAGTTTCGGTATTAAGTTTACCATACCTACTCTTCAGTAGTAAAATAAGACTGGAATGAATAACACAAGTTACTAAATATATCAAAATCACAGCAAAAAAAAAAACCCGGAGAAAAAGATTCATTAATCATGAGGTGTAGTTCTCAGATCATTAACTAGACTCTTTACAATCAGGTTCTGGGAATAGGAGGTACATTTATATTGTCCACTCTAAAGATTAAAATTGGGAATTCCTCCTATAGTATTTATACTACAATTTTTCTTTTACAGAATCTTTACAACTATATATAATTTGGCCTTTTGAATAATCTATTTGGTGGTTGTAATTGCTAATATGATTAAAAATACTGGATGTAGTACTGTCTCGCCTGACATCACCTTTGTGTTCTTGCGCCAACAAGTAGGGAGGCTAACCACCTCAAGAGTTTGTATGCATTAATGTCAATACACGATACAATAGGTCTGAATGGCGTTCCTCTTTTGTGGGATTTCGGCAGACCATACATACGAGGCAGTGATGGGTTCGTAGGTTTAATACGATGTAGAAGGTCTGTTTTGGATCATTTAAGCAATTTTGTGAAAGTTTTGTTGAAGATCTAGGTTTTATTTTTCAATGGGTTGGAAGATAATTTCTCAAAAATGTTTGTATCATTCAGTAAATCCTGTAATTTTTCCTTATAAGAATTTTTGTCTAACAAAACAATTTGGTTGTTTTTTTCGATCTTGTTAACACAATATTTTGGTTAGAATTAAGTAATTTAAGTGCAGTCCCATAAAATTTATTTATAGAAAGGAGATGAATAATGGAGAATAAATCACTCTTTTTAAATGCGAAGGATAGGCCGTACCCGAGGATAATTTTTTGATTGCGCGAGAGGTCGTAAGAAGATAAATTGAGAACATTCTCCATAGGGTTAGAAGCCTTTTTCCATAAGATATTTTGAAATAACCACTCCAATTTCGGGGAAAAGCGGTGTTGAATCTTTATTCGAACCCGGGTTATGGTCAATTAGGACCGTCTCAGTGTGTACGGAATTTGGTTGAGACTCACATTGTCTGAGAATTTATTGAGTGTTTCACGGTGGATCTTGAACCGGAGATCACAGTCTCGTTTGATGACTTGAATGCTATCTAGCAAAGCTAATTCATCTAGTTTGAAGAACGGCCTCTCTTCACTGATAGTCTCTTCTTCTGGATGAATGTGCGCGGTGTGACTTTTCATGCTAAGCAGCTTTGCCAAAATTTTAATCTTAATTTTGATTTATGTGCACTAATCAGGGATCTGAGGTACTCGTATGTATAGTCTTCTGAACGCCTACAAAAGAGGAACGCCGCTCCATCTTATTACATATAGTGTATTGACTCTCATGCAAAAAAACTATCGAGGTAGTTAGCCTACTTTTTTGTTGGCGCCGTTGGATTGACTTCACACATAATCTATTTCTCTGATTTCATTGAAAAATTAAGAAAAATTAACATATCAGGTAGCCAGTTAGTTAGCTTTGATGTAGATAGCCTGTTAACCAATGTCCCATTTAATGAAGCCCACGATGTTCTATCTAAGGTATTAGACAATCTGATATTATACCTCTCACTAGGCAAAAATAAAATATAAATCTCGTAAAACTATGTGTTCCCGACAATGTACTTCTTAGTGTAATGGGTTTCTTCCCTCAGAAATACGGTCTTAGCATGAGTAATTCTTTATCGCCCGTATTATGTAACATTTTTATGGAAAATTTTGAAGTTAATTCATTCTTTTCTGTTATTCCACATCAAAATTTTGTATGGTTTAGATATGTAGATGATGTCATATCGATTTGGCTAATAAAAAGTTTAAATTGATTCAAGAATTTCCTCAAAAATCTTAACGGCCTCCATTCCACAATCAATTAAAAAGCAGAATGGGAAAAAGATAATTGTACAGCCCTTCTCAATGTTAAAATTGTAAGAGTCTTTGCTTAAATTAGCTTCACTGTGTACCGTAAACGGACCCTTTCTAACTCTTATATCTATTTCTTTTGACATCTTGATGTTAATATTAAAAAGGCAGTTGCATCAGCTATGTTTTTGAGAGCACTTAAAATATGTAATTCTTGCTAAATAACCAGACGAGATTACATATATAACCTGCAGATTCATTGAATTAAATTATCCTTTCCACGTCATCAATGAGAGTTTATCTAAAGCTAAATCAACATACTACCGCCCCAAGGATAAAAACAAAGTAAGAAACACGAATTGTGTATCCCTCACGTTTTCTCCCCTCCTCAAAGGAATAAACAGTTATTTCTCCTGGTCGAGCCACGTTTAAATACCCTTTTGACCCAGCCAATGGATCAGCCAAATGAGGCAGGTATATATTTAATCCCGTAGGAATCCACTAACTGTGCCTCATTCTACATAGGAGAGACTAGGACAACATTAGACAAGGTCTGATGACCAAAGAGTCGCCTTCTCTCACTTATACTGATTATGACCGTACGACTTTCAAAACTTTAAAATAATTCCCAGAATAACCAGGGGACGACCTTGGTATAGCCACACCCCTGGGCATAGCATAGTAGAGAACAGCCCAGCCTAGCCTAGCGTAGTACATATTATCTAGCATAGCCTAAAGAACGCTTAACCTTAACGTGCCTAGTATAGCATAGCATATCATAGCCAAGCATAGCATAATATAACCTACCATGTATTAGCCTAGTATAGCCAAGCCTAGGCAAACAGAGGATAGCCTAACCTAAAACAAAATAGCCTAGTTGAGCTGGGACTAACCTTGCCTAGCCTAGTATAACCTAGCATAGTATAGCCTACCTTAGCTTAGTATAGCCTAGCCTATCGTGCCCTAGTATAGTCTAGCCTAGCTTAGCAGACCCAAGTTTAACCTAGCATATTATACTAGAGCCTAGCTTAGCCTGGCCTAATATAGCCTTGCCTAGCGCAGCATTTCCTAGTGTAGCCTAGCTTACTATAGACCAGCCTAGGCTAACCAGGTATGGCTTAGCATCGCATGCCAGAGCATAGCCTAGCGTCGCAAAGAGTAGCCTAGCCTAGTATAGTCAAGCCAGAATAGGCTATTATAGCCTAGCCAATATATCCTTGCATACGATAGCCTATCATAGCATAATATAGGCTAGCTTGATAGAGCCTAGCATAACCAGACCTAACTTAATATAGCCAAGCCTATCATTTACGTATCAAAACTAGTATATTCTAGACTAGTATAGCAGACCATACCCTATACAAGAATAACCTTGCATAACTTAGGTTATTATAGCCTTGTTTAGTTAGCCTATCGTACCCTAACATAGTATTTTCTAGCATAGCCTAGCCTAGCCCTCCCTAGCCTATTATACTTTATCCTACATTAGCATAGCATAGTATAGCCTTATCTAGCCTAGTATAGCTTAGCATAGCTTAGCCTAGCCTAGCCTAGCATAGTAGAAACTATCCTAACTTTAATTATCCTAGACAAGGATAGCCAATATTATCCTATTAATCCATAGTCATGCATAGCCAAACACACTATATCATATCCTAGCATACCATTATATAGCCTAAATTAGCATTGTATATCTTACCCTTATACATTATATCTAAGCATAGCTTAACATAGCCTATAATAGCCTAGCCGATTATAGGCTATTCTAGGCTTGCCTAGCACAGTATAGCACATTATAGCCTAGTCTAATCTAGCAGAGTATCAGCCGAATAGTTATGATGTTATTGCCAAAGAAAATAATTCCCGGGCTAACCTTAGAAAGACTTTGGCACTTATATCATTTGAGAGAGAATGTAAAACAACATAAGGGTTTTAAATTTCGCTAGAATCGGCCGAATAGTAGTTATGATGTTAT
Source organism: Ceratothoa steindachneri (assembly GCA_963969495.1). Taxonomy (NCBI): domain Eukaryota; kingdom Metazoa; phylum Arthropoda; class Malacostraca; order Isopoda; family Cymothoidae; genus Ceratothoa; species Ceratothoa steindachneri. The sequence goes on from OZ018319.1 coordinate 47,003,575, forward strand.
TTCCCCCACTCCCAAAGAAAAACAGGGAGCCGACCGACCGATCGACATAGTGAGATATAGAATCGCTCGCAATTAGACTCCAACGCGACTAAAAAACGAGTATACGAACACAAAGGTGATGTCAGGCGAGACAGTACTACATCCAGTATTTTTAATCATATTAGCAATTAGAACCACCAAATAGGTTATTCAAAGGCCCAAATTATATATAATTGTAAAGATTTCCGTAAAAGAAAAATTGTAGAATCAATAATAATAGGAGAAATTCCCAATTTTAATCTTTTGGGTGGTCAATTTAAATGTCCCTCCTATTCTGAGAACCTGTTTGTAAAGAGTAGAGTTAATTATCATAGACTCACACCTCCTGATTAATGAGCCTTTTTACTCCGTTTTTTGGGGGTGGCAGGGGCTAGGAGTTTTAGATATTTAATAGCTTGTGTTATTCATTCCATTCTCTTCATAAGATTGAAGAGGGTATGGTAAACTTTATACCGAAACTACTTTCCTAAATAAATTTTATGCTCCTATAGAGTGGTTTCACTATAGTATATATATATATATATATATATATATATATATATATATATATATATATATATATATATATATTTAAAAGAGACATTTAATTAGGGTTAATTCTAAGGAAAGTAAACTTCTAAATAGGTAAAACGATCAAATAACCCCAGTGGACTTCAATGGTGCTAGCGAAAGCAAGAAAATATGCCCTATACACCAGGGCAAAGAAACAAAAACTATTCTCTCCTATCAAATTTATAACATTTATTTCTTAACTTCTATATCAACATCGTCATCATTGACGAATGAAAAAAATAGAGTAGAACATGTAAAATAATTTTAAGGAATTATAAGTCAGCAACATACGCGTGCACGGCCGACGAAGAAAATTAATTAGAAGGCGCAACCGGTCACTCTAAAAAAACAAAGGTGTTAATATTGACAGGAATATGAATTTTAACAATCAAAAGAAACAACAATAATGTTTAATGGTAAAAAAACTAAGAAGTAAAGTAACTTGCTTAGAGGCAGACAGCTTTCCCCAGGAACCGAAGTGTGCGTCAACCATCAAAAAATGTAGAATAGTATAGATGTATCGTTCTTCCAAGACTAGGTGTCGTAGGTTAGCCGAGCTTATATATATATATATTTATTTGTTTTATTATTTTTTAATAAACCAAATATACTTTGACATGAGGCGTAGGTTCGTGCCTCGGTGACCGCTTGAGGATCGTGCTCTAAGAGTGCTAATCTTTATTTTTATTCTAGTGAATGAATAAACGGGGTTTCTTTCTTGACTATATTAAATATTGCTACTTCAACTCATTCGAGGATAATTAAAACAGTACTTTTACTAAATAAATAGACTTTAATGAACATGAACCATATCATTAAATAATATAAAAGAAATAAAGATCTAATACACTTAAACAAAGAGAAAATGTGATTACTGTGTGAGCTCTCGCAGCTAGCTTCGAGATAAAATTTTACGGGGGAAACGATTTTTAAGTTAATATCGTTGTCCTTGGCCAGACATCCACTAAACTAATTATTATGCACGGGGGCATAAACAACAGGATTATTCTTTACTCACATAAGGTAATGAAGATTGAATACTCGCGACTAGTTAGATTATCTTCGGAGATTTTGGATCTAGCGAGGCATTTCTCGAATTGTTTGTTGCTTGCTTCCTAGATGGCGTTAGTCGAGCTGCCTGTCGATTTGACGGGGGACGTCACGAGGGATCTTGGGTGGAGGCGACTTCAAGCTAAAATTTAGCCCTTCTACCTTGCTTCCGGACGAGATGAAATCGTTGTCTTCTTTTCATTTTTTCTATCTAGTTGGGGTGTGTCCAACTCAGATAGAGTAAGATTTAGAGTCCTCAAACTGGCTAGCTTGATACTCAATATCTTGGGGGCTCAAACGGTGCCGAGCTTCCTTGGTACGATCTGTTTTCGTAAAAGGACTGCAAGTTCTCCTTAACTTGCACAAAACTTTCTACCGGTCATCTTTCTGTTTCCTTATCGAACTCGAAAAATCTCTCAACCGGTGCCTTACTTGTCTCTTCCGTTAGAACAAACAAAATGGCCACGATGATATATTTATTGGAAGAAGCACAAGTATTTCATACATCAAATAAATAGATTCACATAAATTTACACAATGTAAAAAATATATATAGACAAAAGTGGTGAAAAAATGGAAAAAAATATATAGTTGAGGAGGGGAAGAAATAATAGTCGAAGGCAAAGTTACACAAAGGGGGTTCTCCTGGAGAATACACGCAGGAGCTCAGCTTTTTGACACTTTTTTGGATTTAGGTTGTACCCACTTACAGGGTTTTAAAAAGAAATTAATCCTACCCACTAATTGGGTTATAGTTTTAAATTATCATTGATCTTTGAACATTCATTTATGCGTCATTTGAGTTTAAGATTTAGATATTGCTATACATAACGAAAATGATTTTAATTCACTGTATTTACATATATACTGGACTTAGTTTTAATTAGCTGTATCACACATTGGTTATTAGTTTTTAATTTTATAGTCTTCTATTAATTCTATTCGCTAAATTGAACTGTATTTAAGTTTAAGATACTGTTTTATTATGCACTTAACTTTATTTTATTGTATTTACATATATGCTGTACATAATTTTAATTAACTGTATTTACACATTGGTTATTATTTTAATTTTATAGACTTTTATTTATATTATTCACCAAATTGAATATTTGTCTGTTAATCGTCACATTTCAATTATTCACTATTCAATTTGTTTGTTTAATTAATTCTATGTTTAACTATTATTACTTAATTTTAATTAACTGTATTTACACATTGGTTATTATTTTAATTTAGTAGACTTCTATTTATATTATTCACTAAATTGACTATTTGTCTGTTAATTGTCACATTTCAATTATTCACTTATTTTACTATTCCACTTGTTTGTTTAATTAATTATTTGTTTAACTATTAGCACTTTATCGTTTTACACTATTATTTAGTTGTTTCGCGCTTATCACTTTATTTAACTTTTTTATTTTTAGTTTATCGCCGAGGTCTTCATGCCGCACTTTATTTTCTCGAAGGTTGATGCGTTCACCGTGTGACAATTTGATCCCGGGATGAACATGGTGCCGCTGCATAGGAGGCTCTCCATTTCCTTTGGAGACCAGGGTCCCTCAAAAGTCCACTTGAAGTCGCCACTCCTAATGCCCTTTACCAGTTGCGTTTGATTGTTCTTTTCGGGTCTACATCCAGTAGTCCCGAAAACTTTTAATTTTAGTTCTTCCCCGTCGAAAAAGCGTCCCTTTTCCAGGACGTTGACTTTTTCTGTCAGGGGAACTGCGGGATAAGAATCGTCATCCTCAGATTCTCCGCCACGTTTCCTCGGGGAAACCTGTTATATACACAAATTACTCCCGCAAGGGTATTGGGGAGATGGAGTGGGAGACTCGCAAGGTGAGACCTCAGGTTGGTTTCCCGCGCTTGGTGTCTTGTAGCTCGGAGAGAGGGTAATACGAGATTGGCCGTTTGCTCTTTTCAATGGATTGTTTATAAGTACACCCTCGAAGGGCCTGCCTTTTGAGCTAAGGTCAGGAATCTGTCTTGTAACATTTACCCTTTTGCCCGTTCTTCTATGTTACCGGAACACATCGGAGGGGTAAAGCTAAACCCAGATGTTTTGTGTTATTATTTCTTTGGCCTCGATACATATATATATATATATATATATATATATATATATATATATATATATATATATATATATATATATGTATATATATATATATATATATATATATATATATATATATATATATATATATATATATATATATACTAAACCCTTATTATACCTCTACACTAGGGATAGTGCCTCATCCCATGTCGCTGTGTTTCGCAAGTGTATCCGATTCGGAGATATTAAAAAGTGACTATATTTGAGAAGCATTCAGTAATAGTTAATGGGTGTTCGGGCGCAAGGGCAGTGCAACTTTAAATTTCAAGGTGCCACCTGAATATCAACTTTACCAAACAGTTCTTGGAGTTATCTTGAACCCTGTCATGTCGTCGTTGTAAGGAAGATAAACACACTCTTCTAGGTTTTTTACTTTTAAAGCATACTCGTTCCCAGCAGCCTCTATATGTCTATAAATCTAACAGAAAGCAATCTCGACTTCCACCTCACTTCTACCAAGCCATGGCTTCAAGGGTAATACTAAATAGAAGACAAGTAGAGTCTGGAGCGACATAAGATGATAATATGAAACGAAAATGTTTAGGGTAGTGATATATTATTCTTAATAACAACTTGTTCTCAGTTTTAAGAGCATTGAGAAACAGCTTTGTTACTTTCTTTTGACCATGAATGCTCTTGAATATAATTCTTTTTATTTTATTTATTCCTTTTCTCATTTTGACTTCTTCCTTGCCTAATGCATTTTACTTTGTCCAGATATAATAAAATGTCCACTAGGTTTGTTAATTCTGCAAGTACCAGGCAAAATGATTCTTGCATAACAAAAGTAATAATTGTGTGTATCTCATTCCTACACATGTGACAACGCTTGCCTTTACATTGTCATTTGTTTCCGTGTGAAAGAGTGAGTTACAATGCTTAGCCAATTTTTTCTGCATATCCTACAAACTAGATATGACTATGAAATTTGTGTAATTGACTGCATTTTTATATTTCAACACCAATTGGTTTCTCAACAAGCTCATCACGATAAGGTACCAGTCGTTTTGTTTCACCACTGTTTTTTTCTGAACAGTAAAGCTCCAAAGTTACAAATTCTGTAATTGACTAAAACTTTAAAGGGCATATCTTAATATTTTCACACATGATTTCTTAGCAAACCAACAAGCTATAGAGTAACTAATCAAAGTGGTAAATATAACTAAGCAAGTTTTTGTACAGACATAGAAAAAAAAAACTAGGTGATCTGATAATTTACTCCATAATTCGCACAATACGAAGGCTAATGGTTTTCTATTGTGAATTGAGCCCTTGATAAAAATCATAAAAATTGGATAGTTTTGTGATGTTCTGGTTTGAAGTCTTTCTTATTTAAATAATCGCAGCGAATGCGCTAAAACTATAAGTAAAAGGACGATGTTTAAAAGAGAAATCCGTCTAAGCCTTTCATCATTTTATTTTGCCATTCTTAATGGCCACCAGATTGGATCTTAAAAAAATCTCTACTGTTCTAGTTCTAAGAAACAAAGAATTAAGACGACATTCATTTATACCCCTTCTAACATAAACAAATACATACATCATCATTTGGCCTGCATTCAGCCAGTAAAGGAATAAAAATGAAAAAATAAATGAGAGACGACGACCCCCAACTCTTGAAATATATTATTGTCGGGCTTAAGATTTTTCAGGACTTGGAAGATGGAATGAAAAGAAATCTAAACTAATGGCTGATATTTATGTCACCTTAATTATGCTTTGAATATCATCTAGAAGAATAATAGTCGAGGATTACAGAATGGTAAAGGGTCTGTTTCAGTATGTTATGGAATGGGGTGGTTCTTTCTAAGGGGGCAGCCGATCGATGGACCTCTTTTCTGAGTCAGATATTCTATAAGCTCGGAAGAATCAAACGAACTATGAGGTAAAGACAGCGCTACAGGATATTTATTAAGGTTAAAGCCGAAATAAATACATAAATATTCGTATATATTTATTATTTCCCATCGTTGGAAACTAACCTACTTTAAATTGAATTAACCTAACTTAAAGGATTCTTTTGGAGTTACTCAAAAGCATACTGGCTTTATAATTATAATAAAGCTCAAATTTTCACGCAGGAAAAATAGAGCTAGAAACTGTGCCTCGATGCCATGATAGGAAAAATAGGCGCAAAAGTGGCATCGGCTGAATTCTGCTTAATAGCGCTTTGCGTCGTAGGGCATTAAACAGGTATTTATTTCCTCTAGTGTTAAGGATTTCTTCAAATGATGATAGAGAGCTGACATCTGGTGAATTAAGTACGTGCTCGGAGTGAAAGAAGCTCTGAGAATAACGAATATGGAGTCTGCTCTGTGAGCTTGGTAAGAAAATACGCTCATCAACTAAACGTGTCTCTTACCTCAGATAATTTTCGCCAGTGGAAAAACGGGAGTGCTCGTGTCGACAAAAGACGCGTTAGAAATGACGATCACTTTTTATTGCAGGTTCAGGAATAAAGGTATTTCGGACAGATTGTGACTTAGTATGGTAGCAACAAAATATAAATCGCTTAAAGAGCAGAACAAGGCTGGTAAACGCAAAAACTCATTCACTACTGCGAACGAGCCCCTCTTTCGTTTTGGAGTGGATATAATGGAGGGTATGCACCATTTCGTTTTTATTGTCTCGAGTTCTATCCTCCTTTTGAGTAATCTGGCAATGTACTACTCAAATATTTTTACTTACTTTACCTTCGCACCTCAAATACCTGTTTAATATTTTAGGAGGATAGGAATGATGTCGTCGTTAGCTGTTGCTTTCGAAATATATAAGAGATCTAGAGGCCAAAGAATGATAAAAGTAACAATTGGGATAAGAAAAATACTAGCACCAAAAGTTTCGAGAAATATCCTATTCAATGGCAGCAGTCAAGTAATTTTAGAAGTCTCAACAATGAACGGTGCCCTTCTTGTATTTAACAGAGGGTATGATACAAGAGATGAGTTTCCATTCGTTCTACATAGATTGTTGCAAGAGAGCGATAGAAGAGTTTATTGGGCGGAATTTAATTCCATTTCTTTGGGGTGCCGAATGAAAAGGCTCGGTCACCTATTAAGCACAAAAGATTACGAGGGATAGGTAAGAACAAAATTGAAAAATTAGACAGAGCAGCATCATTGAACACTAGTTTATTGATGTGTTTTTCTGAAAGTTTTTCGACAGCCATTCCGTGATATCTAGTTAATTGAGAGATGGATTTTAAGAGACACCTAAATGTCATGTGGATGAAGAAGAAGGTTGATAAAAAAGCAGGATGCCGAGAAGTTAAGACATTTAAGATGGTATATTCAGTGTTGTAGCCGACATTAAAGACGAATACAAGCAACTCATCAAGGTCCGATCAGGAAACGTTCCCAAGAGCCGAGAGGAGAAGAGACTTTCTAGAAACTTTGAAAGGAACAAGACAATAGTGATATGGTTGTAGCTAGCAAATTGATTAGGTTCAGATAGATTTATTTAAACTGAGGCAAACCATAGCAATATTGAAGTTCTATCGAACTACATTATTTAAGATGAAATTGCAATATATATATAAAAAATTAAGTAAAGGAGAAGAGAAAATAGCAGAAATAGCCTAATGAGCGACAAGTCAAGCGGAAAACTGGTGTTTTTCGAAGAAAGATGGAGACAAGGTACTTCTGTGCTGCATAGGTAAGAGAGGGATGTTGCGGAGGATGAAAGATATGGAATGCACAAGAAATCATGTGAAAGAAGGTTCTGTGTGTTTATAAAATGCCAGACTTTAGGTAAGGAAGGCTGCACGCGTGTGATTGCCAGAAATGCGAGTGGCTTGGAGACGCCTCTTGTAGGCACGCCTGGGCAGCTTTACCTCAGAAAGTCATTAGGACCGTAATTAACTAGAAAAATAGATATCCCGAAGGGAATGTTTAACTTTATTTAAATCAAACACAAACGAAGGCATCTCCGATAAAATGTGTATAAGGCAGGATATGTAAATCAAAAGGAATTGAAAATATGCAAAGGCTATATATCTGAACATCATTCTAAGGGCTTGGGGGCCAGGAGGGCATGTATTTCCCCAGCTGACAGCTACAACATTTGAGCCTAAGCTAACCTGACAATCCATTCTGATCATGCTGAGATAATTGGACGGGATGGAATTGGATGGACGATGACAGTGTGCTATGCAATGAGTGAAACTTAACTGGATTATCGAAAAGGTTATAGTAAACCGTGTACAATGAAGGTGAAAAGACTTGTTTTCAGACATAGATTCAAATATGTCCGAGATGCTTTGAAAGAAAGAAGCATAGGGAGAATGTTGAAATCACTTAGAATGAGAAGCGAGCTTAAATACTTGGATGCTTGCCTAAGGTCTCCCTCAACTGAGTTGTGGCCAGGGGTGTGGTAGATGACTACAACTGGGAAAATGGTATTAACAAGGAAGAGCGGAATGAAGTAGGGAGAGAGATGGCTGTCGTCAAATAGACACATACCTTTGAATCGGTATCTATTTTTCAAGACACCTAGGGATATGTGTCCGTTACTACAAGCAGCAGCGTCCATGGTATAATAGTGCCGTTGGGTCCACATTTTGGAGATGGCGAAGACTCAATTCTCAAGAAGTAATTGACACATAAGTTTAGGCTACTTAGAGAGAGGGGTAGGGGTGAAGGGTAGGGCCAGGTAAAAGGATCGAGAAGGATGGATTAGGAGTAGCAAGATGAAAAGGAAAAGGGATCTAATAGAATGAAAGAGAAGATTCTAATTTGAATATCAGGGATAAAATAACAAAGAGGAATAGTTTTGGTCTCGTTTTGGTTAATGTTTTATATTAAACAAATAAGAACTAGTTACTGATGGGTGAACAGGATAAAGTTGTTCATCATCTGAATCGCTGCCAAAATAACTATATTGATGTCATATATGTAAAGTATTCACGACTAAAGTCAACGAGTATTCATATTTACTTTATCGGCACGTTTGCATTCATGTAAATTCTCCCCAAGAAAAGTCGACCCTTGATCTAGTATGACAATCCATGCCATCGCTATCATAATTTTTTCATTCTTCCATTTCATATTTATCCTTTTTTTTACTCTCGTATATCGAATTTTTACAGTAAGGATTTTTAAATTAAAAATATAGTGATGTAATTTTGAATGAAGGGTGCCTTTCTTTTCTTAAGTGAAAAAAATATCAAGCGACTGTTTTACTAGAGAAACGACAGCCATAATCTTTTTCTTGCTTTATTATTGTGTATGGAAAATGGAGAATTTATGCGAATTTCAAGCAAAGTGAAGAATGCTAAAACCTGATCTGTTGGCTTCTTCGTCTCTGAAATGCTCGAGAAAATGCAACCCACACTTCTTAAATCGAGAAACTGTAACACGGCACTTCTTAATTAAAGAAACTGACACCCGTCACTTCTTAAATCGAGAAACAGCAACGACTAACTTCATAAATCTAGAAACTACAAACCACCAATAAATAAATCAAGAAAGTAAAAGTCCTTGCTACATAAATTGAGAATTTAAAAGCGGTTAACTCTCAAATCAAGAACCCGCAGCCGGTCACATCTAACATCTAAAAAATGTAAAACACCACATCTTAAATCGAGAACTAGAAACCCTAGAAACTTCCTTACTCGTAAAACTAGAACCCATCATTTTTTAATTGAGAAATTGCCACTTGACCCTCGACCCTCTTGGGTAAGGGTTTGGTTTTCATTCGGGTAACAGCATATCCGATTAATTTTGGAAAGCTGAAATCGAAAAACGGTATACTATACTCGCGGCTATCCGTGCCGGCAGGAGCCTGAAAGTGATTGTAGATTAATTTAACTAGTGAGAAACCTTGTTTTCCTTGTAAGCTAACAACGTGATGAGATTGAGGATTGAGAACGAGGCGGAATTGTTAACGGTCATGCACAGCAAATTTTCCGCCTCTTTGATAGTTCTGGGTGTGCTTAATAGGGAAGGGCACGTTATGCCTCCAGACATTTTTACCTGCCGCCTCAAGATTAATGCTGACGTTTACATTGATGAACAAATTATAGGGAGGAAAGCCATGAGATTTAGCGCAAGACATTTTCTCCCGCACACAAATCAAAAGGATTTTTTTATTTTAAGAGTCCATCTGGTGACTGCCTACTAGGGCAGAAGTCGCCGTACTCACACACAACGCAAGGAAGACAGGCGTGGTTGTTAACAAAGGTCACGCACCACCGGTCCCCAGACTTGTGATGGCTAGCTACTACAATTGCAATCCCTCAAATTATTTTGTATAGGGCGTTGTTGAGAAGGATGTCAAGAAAGCTGTTCACAACATTTTAGGATTTTTGAGGGCTACCGATGTGGAGGTAATGTCATTCATTAAAAAGAACACCCGAACAAGAGCATGCAACGTATTCAGTCCTGCCCAGAAAAGGTTAGGTAGGTAGATGGTGGACATTTTAAATGATTCGAAATCTCCGTGGTATTTGTGTCTAAATTCTCATTGGAATATATTGCTTCTTTTGGTAGACAACTTGTTTTCTTTTCACTTGTACAATTTGTTTCGATTTACTTAGGGCAAAATTAACGCTTCCTCCTCATCTAACATATTTTCTACGACAAATTTGAGGCATTAGCTTCAATAGTGGGAAGACTGAAAAGAAATACGAAGCACTCAATTTACATATAGTTTCTCGTTTTCATTTAAATTAGAATTAAAATTATGAAGCTCAAACATGTGAGAGAGAGTTGAATAACAAAAAGAAAAGGAAAAATAACAATTGTGGCTTCTATTTCGTAATACAATATATATATTCTCTATCTCTCTGTCTGTCTCTCTCTCCCTATATAAATATATATATATTTTTTTTTTATAAGTATATACTTTATGGAGAGATATTTCAACAAAGAGAAATGGAATAACAAGAATACCATTACAGCCATTCCATTAATTTGTAAGGTATAGTGAAACCCAGGAGGCAGAAATGAAATATGGCAAAAATCGTGTGGTTTTTGTTACTACTCGCAGAAACTTTCTGTGTCACTCCTCACACTTTTCTTTTGCCAAGTATTTTAAGCTTTGGGGTAAATGCGTCTAGTTTGACGAAACCACAGTGGCCGATAGTTTTCTGCCGTATGAAGAAGGGAGGCGTGCATTATAGTTTTGCATCCTATCTATCCTACAGGCCCATTTTCATTTGGGCGGGAGTCGTTGGAGGTGCGAACGAAGAATAAAAATTTATGAAAGTGTTATGCCTTACTCATTGGTCTTGTTAACTCAGTAAGTAGAGCACTGGTCTTGATATCCAAATGACTGAAGTTCGATTCTTTTTCGGGTTGACGTGTTTTTTTCTCTTGGCTTTCTCTGAATCATCTCATGGAAGATCTCTGCTGTCTTGTTTCTGAGTATCACTCCTCATTTATATATATATATATATATATATATATATATATATATATATATAGGTTGAAGATAAATCCAAAAATGAAACATGTAAAATTTCTCATTTAATTAAATAAAACGTTTCGAGTACCTTACCCATCTTCTGGTCTATAAGATATATATATATATATATATATATATATATATATGCAGATACACCCACAAAGGAAAAGTGAAAAACGATTCCGAGCACTTTCGTGTTTATTCTTAAAGACCTTCTCAAGAATGAACAAATAGTGGAATGGGGGATTAGACTACCCACCTCTGAACCTTAATTAGGGGGGTACAAAACTTTAAGCAACTTTAATTGGGATTTTATGGATGTAATGTTAATGGGGGGTAAATTTTTGACAAAGATGCGATAAATTGTAGACTCGTATTTAAAAATAACATTTATGTTCAGAGGCCTAAGTAAAAGAGGTAATTTAATGAATTTATGGTCATAGGGTAAAACTAACAAGTTTTTGGCCTGAAACTTACGGATATTAACATTAGTTTGATAATAGGAACACTTGGCGGACTTATAACAATTGTCGAGAGAGTACCGAAGGTAGCACAAATTGATCCCTATTATATTTATTCTATCGACTTCTTTGTCTAGGTATTCTGGTGAGACAATTCTAAGTGCACGCAAAAACAAAGAGGAGAAAACACTATGTTTGATGTTATTATGGTGGTTAGAATAAAAATGTATATAAATGTCTATGGCTGCTGGTTTTCTATATATTTCATATCTGAAACAATGGTTTGTCCGATGAATTAAAATATGTAGGAAAGCGAGTGTGCGATCTTTTTCAATTTCTAAGGTAAATTTAATCAAGGGCACTAAAGTGTTAATTTTAGTACGAAATGTATTAATATTTAAATTATTAGGCCAAATGCAAAGGCTGTCATCAACATATCGCATCCAAGCTATAGGGGTTTCATTAATTTGGGTAAGTATTCTGAATTCTAAGAATTCCAAAGGTTTAGAGATCAAATTTTCCATTAAAGGTAAATTTACAATTGTTGATGCAAAGAGCAATGAGTTTAATAAGGATAAAAGCGGATATAGGGAGAGCAACTGTGTCGAGGTGTTCTTCCAGGAAATTCAAGAGTTCGGGTACGGGAACTTTAGTAAAGAGGAAACAAACATCGAAACTAACTAGGTTCAAATTATTAGGTAGGGTAGCTCATTAAGTTTACTAATGCGGTGCATATTATTGATAATATGTGAATTAGAAATAGTCCCAACCAAAGGGCTTTGTAGAGAGGCTAATCTTTTTGATAATTTTATCCTGGTTAGTTTCGATGTGGTTGGTCGCTAAATGGGTCCGGGCTCCGCGTTTATATTTAGAATTTTAAGAAGATAGATGACAAACTTTGCGAATGGGTTATAAAATCAATAACTATATAATATTAGATAGACTGCGTCAGATGGTAGTGGCAGGTTAATTATTAGTGAGCTTCGTGGAATAAATATTTTAGTGCTTGTGGAGTTTATGGGATAGAGGATTTTCGTTCAAAGGAACTTTCATCGAATTTTCTGAAATATTTGTTAAATCAAATATTTTCTTTACGATAGGATAATTTGCAGAGTACCAAGGGGTGTTAGCATCCCATCGCAGAAAGAGGTTTTATTTGAGAATATTCGCTTATAGCAGAGGAAGGTTCTTCCAGCAGACAAACACCTATTATTAGTTGACAATTTAATACAGTGGGAAAGAAATATGGACAAAACATGTGTATAAATGCTTTTTAGGAGAGTAGTATTTGGTATTCCCAATTGTTTTTTTACAATTGACCTCGCTTCTATTCTTGCTTATTCACTAGAGGTTCTCATTTCTGCTTCTTCATATTATGTTTATATCTGGAATTCATTCTTCTATTCGATTTTCAAGCAATTCTTGTCTTTTCCAAAACTTTGAAAAGCGATCTTTTTCATTTTTGTAACATTTTATAAGCAAATAGATTTTGAGTTAATGCCGTATTGAAACCTTGTTTACTAATTTCATTTATTCTTACGACGGAGTCCTCTATAATCTATTATATCTACGGTAGTGTGTACTTTATATTACTGATCTGTTTAAGTACTCTAAGCAATTAATTCAGTTAGCTACATAACGTGTATTTGTGAATAAGAAATACAGAACTACAGAATGAAACTAAACAAGAATCTAGGCTATACTCAAGTCCAACATAAGAACAAAGCAAAGATGTAAAGCTTAAAAAACAAACTCTCTGTTGAAAACCGTGATGGTTTTCTTACAATTTAATAGGCCCAATAACATCCTATTAGCTCTATTTTTAGGTCGAAATCGACTGATGATCAATTATCCATTTATGCACTAAGATTGATATAATGCTCCATTTTTATTTAATATTTTTTGTACTAGGGCTAAGAATATAGATACATGCTAATCAACGAGTACCTACATGATTAACGCAGGAATCAAATGGAACTCAATTGAGATCCTTTGAATACACATGGATTAGGGGGCACTTAAAACAAAGGTCTTCTTCTTTCCCCATTACCTTGTTTGCCATGGGTGAAAGGATTACAGTTGCAAGAAAGTGCATAAGGAAATAATCGTGGCATTTTTTTCTTCTTTTCATCTCCAATCTTCTTTTTCGGTGGACATTCAATTTAGAGGCTTCTACTTTGTAATATTAACATTTAAATAATTATAAATTCTACTTTGAGGCAAACTAACTCTCACTTTCATATATGCTTCCTGCTAGCGAATATTTTCATTTTATATGGTATCGCATGGTGAAAATGGGGGGATATTAACCGAAGGACTTTCCCTTACTCGGCAAGCTACTCTATTTCAAGTTGGTCGGGTTTTATAATTAAAGAAAATTGGAGCTATGGACCTGTTGAGACCCCCTTATACCAATTTCATGCATCCTTAATTCTTTTAGTTCAAATATCTCATTGTTTGTTATGTAATCGCCTAATTTGAACTCATAAGAGGTGTACGTATCTAAGTTATTTTTCACACGCTTTTCCTAATTTAGGGAATTATTTAAATATTTTTCTTTTCACCTGTTTTAACACCATTGTCTTTATTTCTTTTGGGCAAATCGAAGATGGAGGCAGGAAAATTGCCTTAAATTTAAACCTGAAATTTCGGGCGACGCATCAGAAAATTATATTAATAAGTAGGTATGGCACATTGTTTCGCTACTTTGAGGTGTTCGAAAATTAAACTTGTAGATCGATTACCTGGGGGGGGTGACACTTGAATTCCGCCGCCCAGATTGTACTCCGTTTTTTGAAAATTGGACATCCTAATTGGACAAGCTTGCATTTACTATCATAAATTTCATCTGCAATTAATTTTCTTACTCCACAGTATTATTAATATACGGTTTTGCTGTGCATTTGCAACATCGCGAAATCAGTAGGATTTATTAATTAAACCGTTATCAAGGTATATTTCTATAAATTCAAAAGGTTTCCAAAATATATATCATTAAGACACTGATAAAAACTAGAACCTAGTCCGAACTAAAGCCACTTACGCCAAACAGCTGTGAACGATTTGAGTGCCAATTCTCGATCTACTTATGAATTTCCTCTTTTATAGGCGTCCTAAGTGACAGTAAGAGCCTTTTATGTGGAGCAGTATCCAAGACTTCCAATTGTATTTTCTATTTTCTTCATTAGAAAATATGATTCAAATGACCCGTTCACTTAAACAATAGGCCGATAGTTATGAATTCGATTTTCTCAGCATTTTTTGAAAATTGCCATAACAATAATTTTGGTGAGCTGTATCTAACAGGTCCTTAATAGGACAGTTAGGGATAATACATAACAGTCTCACTAATTTATTCTTTGAGTCCTTTTGGTGCGTTGGATAAACGCTATAGAGGCCATCGATCCTTCGATTGCTCCATCTTAGTTGCATAATATTTATCTCAAATTAACTCTCTCTATCGGAGAGATTCCTTTGCCTAAATCCTTTTCTTCGTTTAGTGTGGCTCTCCGTGCCAAGACCTAGTCAGTAAATATCACACGAAATGCTCGTTTAAACTCTTTACTATGAGAAATTGTAAGTGATAAATCATTTTTTACTGCTAAGGAATAGTTCTGAGGCCTCTTTTATGGGCTATCTAATGTTAATGAACGATACAAACGCTTACACTCCTATTCGGAGCTTTGTGCAACGTTTACTAATTATTGTTCTTCACTTTCCAGACCTTCCGCTTGACCATTCTATGATATAATATATATGATGCTCGATTTAATTCTGACTCGATGATATTTGAATTTTGTGAGTAGCTGGTTAGCTCTGAAAAGGGATGTTTGGATTTCGCTGGAGTATTTAACGAACTCTGAAATTGCGGTTTCCAAAGCTGTATGAAGTGGTCGCTCTTATTCCTTGTTACACTGTTTTATTTGGAATCTAAACATGTTGCGATCACTTATCGCTTGTGGTAAGAATTAAATTCAATATATTTTGGTAAAGAATATATTATATAGTCCTTGACCTTTTACACTAGAAATTTAGACTGAATAAAGGTTAACAGTATCTTGCCTTCGTTTCTTATATATTTGCTATAAGATCAAAGTTCAAAAGGTTTATATATATTTGCTCATTACCGTTGTACCTTTTAGCTTAATATTGATAGTTAAACGGACTATTGTGGTCGCTATTGGCTTGAGCAGGTGTAATGTAAGCTAAGTTGAATTCTTTTGTTTTGTCTAGGTCTACTACCTTTACTCATCATTCAGTCCTGTTTAAACATTTTATAACCATCGATATAAACTCTATAATTATTTCTTTATTTAGTGTATCCAGCCAACTATCAGTTTTTGTGATTGTGTAAGAGAAGAAAAAGAAAACCCAAAGAAGAGATGTAAAATTCATTCATTTGAAAACCTTCATTAGCTCCAGAGAGAAAAGCTGTTTCTTTCATGTTATTAGTGAACAAAGTTTGGTTGCTAGTTCCATATATGGATGATAGCAGCTGTTTGCGAGGGTATTTATATTTTCTGAATATTACTATTATGGGGTATTTTTGTGGCTGAGATGGGATTTTCATAACTGAACACTGATACATAGATGACTTGTAACACCTTTGCCGATAATCTTTGGGGGGCAAATAGTTCCAAGTAATTTATCCAATATTATAACTTCGTTACCGCATTCTTGGCATAGCAACATGTATGATAGAGCGAGAATCAATTTAGCTGTTTATTTACTTTGTCCAGTGGGAAGAAATATATTAAAAGAATCTGAGATGGGAAGCCATAAGTCTAATTATTTCCTTTCATAGTTTATTATAACAATCGACATTGTAAAAAAGTTTAAATGACTTAATCTAACTTAGATTAGGTTAACTTTTACAGAATAGAAACTTGTTCTTTGTTATTTCAGAAAGAAATATTTTATTCGTGGAGCTTAACAACAGAGAACATTCTTAGGCTTACATCAATTTCACGAGGCCTAAAAGATAGGCTGTTTTATTTTATCCTGCGACTAATTAGAAATTAATTAGCCCCTTTAATACGCTACTGAAAGCGCCTAAACTTTCTTCCCCTTCCTCGCCACTGGACCTGCATTCATCTTGGAGCGTGGCGGGAGAGATGCGCGTCCTTCCAATCCCCCAATATCCTTCATGTCATTAGTTCTGATTGAGTGAATAAGGAAATTCACACTTTATATATATATATACATATTATAAATTGACCATATTCTAAAACGTGATTTTATATTTAAAAATTCAAATCGTTAATTTCTTCATAACCTAATAATTACAAACGAAAAGTTTATGTCTTAATTAGTGATTTCTAATTAGAGTTTCTCTTCATTATGTCAGTGCTCAGCCTCAAAGGAACTATCTTCATTAGGGAATGGAGCAGGCAGAAGGAAGGTGAGCGCCTCCTCGTTTCCTAACATGCCTATTAGTTTACAGGTTGCATTCGGCCTTGATGCACTTTTCTTTCACTTTCTTTTTAATTTTTTTTATAAATAATGTTTTAGTGAAGAAACTTTCGTTGTTTTTAAATCTTCTTTAATAAATATTAGATATTTTTTTAGGGAATTTATAATAATCTGGCCACATTTGATTTAGGCCGCGAAATAATTATCGTGTATACACATACAGGACGTTTCTAAAAATTTTATATCATTTGAAATGTAAATATCCTAGAAAATTCCGAGTCTAGGGATATGAACCGAAACAGGCTTAATGTTGAAAAATATAAAATTTAATCCTCAAAGCTTTTTGGAGAAATTCAGTCCTATGTGAATTATATAAACGATTTCATAAATTCTCAAAATGCGCGCCACCTGAGACATGGCACGAGTCAAATCGGTTTTGCATGAATATATGGAACATAAGCCAATCTATTCACATAGCCTCAGATAAAAAAATGAAATGTGTCATTTCAGTTAAAGGTGAAGGGCATTTCAACAGCACATTTTCTTCATATCCAACACTTCCATCCATTTCTCTGACAGATTTTCATTGTTCTAAGACAGAACAGTGAATATAGAATGAGGTAGAGCCATGTCCTGGTTAAATATGAAGTCTTTATATTCATTTGCAATGGGCTTTTCCATTAGCCAGTTCCGAAGGATATGCAGATAAACATCGCCGGTAAAATTGTCTTCAAAGTAAAAGGGGCTATGCAGAATATTTTTTAATATCTTGCAAAAACACATTCTTTTTTTGATGAGTTCCTATTATATTAAACTGTTGCATGAGAATTTTTTTCTACCATCGTATGGAATGGAGCCTCATTAATGAAAACGAGAAGTTTATTGAACTCGGCTCATTTTAGTTTTCCCTTGCATATATCAACATTTAATTGTTTGCTCTTTTGCTTGTCATCTGTTTTTTCTTGCCTTAACGATGTTTTAAATTGTAGGGGGTAATTTAATAGTCTATCTCCAGAAAACGCTAAACCTTCATTAGAGTAATCTGGTTTCTCAGGCTTGATCTTCCAATGTACTTCTTGTGGCTTTCCAAGAGTGTTTCTTAAACTCGCTCGACTTTCTTTTCCGATGGTGTTTGTTGCCCAGATCCCTGTGGCCTGCACATACCTACATCTTTTTCAAAGTTTTGTGGCCTGTCCACGTCTGCATTGCTGTTGGTGCATTTTCAGAGAATTCTCTCATATTTAAATGCACAATGCCCTCTTTTCTTTGACTATGTTCGAGCTTTGATCTCACTCACAAAATGCCTTTTAATACTAGCGAATTACATTTAAATACTTAAAAATCTAAATAAAAACAGTAGTTAAAGGGTTTTGACATCATTTTACACACACTTTGAAAATATGAATTCAATTGTACGATAAAGGACAGTTATTAGATTGCGAAATTATGTCAAATACTTTGAAACACCTTGTACAATATCAGATTAGCCACGATTATAAGGGATAATTTGCAGTGCAAAAATTGTATAATCTGAATGGACAAAATACAATGCGTTTATTAAGTCAAAATACTATTTTTCCAAATGATGGGAAACCCTCAAATTATACTGAGATTCGATTCAGCTACCAAACCTTAGTGGAGCGCTAGCATTAACACTGAGTTTCAATTGATCGTAATGAATGCAACGCCTAGAATTATGAAAAGACGATGCCAAATATTTACTCGTAATTTATCTGTGGCTCTTTACTCTCCCTAACGCAAGCCTGAGTATTAAACGGGAAATTTAAAGTTCGCTAATACGTTTATTTCTATCATTGATTTTTTATGTCCTTCCTTCCTATCACAATAATTTGCAGTAAGTTTGAGCAAATTCTGATTACCGTAAGTGAGAGCCGAATTCTCAAGGGAAAATAAAAAAACCCTTTCCTAATTGCCACAGGACAACACTCGATTCACATGAACTGCCGCGTCTCCTGAAAGATACTTAAGTGTATATTTCGTCTAGTTCAAATGCGTTGTTCGCTACATAGCACAAGACGTACAGTTAATATGGTTCAGTTAGCAATGTACCTACTAATAACTACTGCAGAGTATTGACCGGAAATCTCAACAAACGTCCTTCCACTAAACTTGACACATTTCCCATCGTAGGTTGTTATCAAGATTAGGTTGTACTTTATTTAAATCTATCTTGCACAATTTAAACTTTCACTTTGGTCAGGGTTCAATCGCGTTGGAGGCTGAAGATTTTTCACAAGAAAACAAACATCGATGCAGCCAGATTATAGATCCAGGAATATTTTTAAAAAAATATAGAATCATCTAAGACAATGGGATAAAGTAAACTCATATGATAATGTAATTCTGAGTTATTTAGGTCAAAAATTATATGAAATATTAAAATAATGGAATAAAATGAAAAATGGGGAAGAATTCAAAATAAAATATTAAGATTGACATACCAAATCTTATATTACTAAATTAGTAATCACAAAGGTTTAATAAAACAAATATTCTACTACTCACCTAATGATAGCAAAGGTAAAAATGGTATACCGAAGAAAATGTTCAAAGACACCATTACAGCCAAGAAAAATAAATGCAACAACGAATTCGACAACTTAGAAAACAATATCATGAGCAGAAGGCGCTGGCGGACAATTTTCAGGTATGGTACAGCAAACTTCTGAGCAAGTAGATGTACGAAGTTAGATTAAACAAATACAACAGCCACCGATGATTGATCAAAGGTTAAATTAGAATGAAGACGATAATCTTAGATCTACTACAGATAACCACTGCGATAACTAAAATAAAGATTAGGCTTTTCTCCACATGAAAAGTTGTGTAAGAATTGGAGGTTATTTACATGGCAACACAGGAGGGGTCCTGATTTTTTCCTATAATCCAGTGAGAGAAATTATCCACGATTACTTGGCTTAGAATCAATAATCGAAGTAAAAATTCATCTGCTATATGAATTCAATCATAATTGAGAGCATTTGAAACCATATAAAAGATTACATTCTCTCAACTTAAGCCACATCATCTTTAAGTGTAAATTCCTACCTAAAAATTTCCATTTCATAACCTTGCTAGGATTTAAAAGCACCTACATTCGAAAATTATCGTGATAAAATGATTTAAACACAGATATAAAACTCATCCATCAAACAATATATTTTGGCTTTACACATTAGAACAAGAAAGCATCCTAATACTGATAAACAAATAATTATGGGTTAAGGGCAAAATAATGGGCGAAAAATCACTAACAATCAACCCATACTTTATGATATAAATTAAATGAAACAGGAAGCTGAAAGATGCATCTCTCATTGCAGCCATCAAAAGGGGCTCAACAGTAGAAGAAATCAAGCCCATTGAATCATTAAAATAGATCCATTAGAACCTCATTTTATTAGAGATAAAACTCCAAAGCTAGTTCTAGCGATGACAAAAGAACATGACCATAGCGGAGGAGTTTTGGGTTCTGGAAAGTTTTCCTTACCCAATAAATATTCTTTACCAAAGGACTATGAAACAATCGACTACTTATGGACTCTAGGTTTGATTTATCTATCTCGCAACTAAAGTATTCTTTGATGGGTAAAATGAGAGAGGGAGATAAGGGTAAATTGTGGTGATAGTGGCCAATACGTTGCATACTGATGATGTCTCTCTTATGAATGATTTTTTCATTCCAATGGTTTCAGTGGCAAAAACAGTTTCGAATGAGGTTTGCCACTCATTCTGAGAAGAAATAATTTTGTAAATCTATCGGACGAAAATAGTTTCAAATCACTATTGTGTGTAGCTTTTCAAATGAATACATATAAATAATTTATCATGAATTGCGACATTAAAGAAAGTTTTATCAACAAAATTACTATATTACTTCATAATGAGTTTTATGTTATATTTTATTTTGTATCTAAACTTATATGTTTAATATGGACTAATTTCTCTGTTATCTATTCAGGGCAAAAATAACGAAATAATGAAACTGACCGCCAAAATTGTGACAACGTAGTTTAGCCATCCCCAAACCCCTCACTGATCATAGTTTCTTCTCTATATGTTATTAACCAGTACTGTCATTGCAGCTCTCAAATTAACTTTTGTTAAAGGGACAGCAACATACCTTTGTAACCAAGGTATATACTTTTTAATATATAGATATACTTATATAAAAATAAAAGATAAAAAGATTGAAGGTGGTACAGAAGGAAGAGAACGTCGTGTCAACTCAAAATACAGTCATAGTATTATAAATCTTCAGGAACAAATTTTTAAAAACAAACAAGGACTCATAAGCAGGATTCTCCTCCCTTCCCAGCAAACTATTTTGGAGAAGAGAAACTCGCCCCTTGTAACCCATCTGAAAGCCTGAGCACGCAATTTGTACTCATGGTTTCGCCTTTCGCATATGAGACCGAGGTGCAATAACTCTGCTTCAATTTGGTTCAAGTGATTCAAGATCGCTAAATCTCGATTACTGTTTCCACTTACCGAACAATGTTTCAAGGAAATAGAGCCGCATTTTTCACTCCTCATCTCATAACCATATTAATGCAAGTCATGCCTTAGTTCTGGCATTTGTAGGCTTTATACAATTGTTGCGAAATGACTCTTAAAACACTACTTCCAGAAATGAGGCGAAATGGGTAATTATGTCTAAAGGAGCTATATTTATAATTTCCATATTCAAGCAGCACATAAACTGAAGATATCATGGCCAATGCGAAATAAGATCTTTAGGGTCCATTTGTTTTTTTTCCAGTAAATAATATCTAAATATTGTCTAAAAACCAATACGCGACAAAGTCAGTTAAATATTTTATCATGTGAAGAAATTAAAATTAGAGATATGCTATAAAGTTTTCCTAAGTTTTAGATCAGGTTAACACTAAAAAATTTGCTGTTTTCAAGTTTCTTTAATGCGAAAACTAAAGGGGTAATATTTGTTAGATCTGAAGTAAGGGAATGGTTTAAGGGGAATGGTTTAAGAGAACTGAAACAAGGAGGAAGACGATAACAAAGGAGTTATGTTATTACACTTCTTTATAGTTATAGACTGCCTTGTATCTGGTTAGAACATATGAAACAACTCTCGAGAGAAAATTGCTATTCTTAGTTTTATTTCTAAAATTATCGCATGACCCCTCCTGAGTCTTTAATTTACTTAGGAACTTCGAACCTGACTTTATAAAAAGAGATTAAATTTTCTCGCCAAATCCTTACTGGAAGAATCATTCTATATCATAAGGAAGAGTAAAATTAATCCTAATAATAACGTTGTTTGTCGAAAAGGCAACATTGCATAAAATAGTATAATATAACAAAATAGTCTAACATAACATAAAATAACATAACATAACATACTGATTCAAAATCATAACAAGTCGAGGTCCGCAGAGGTCACACAGAGGCAATCACATTACATCAATAAGCTGTGAAAAGATTCTGCTCTCATAGAATTGCATCCAGAATAACTGTGAAGTATGACAAATCACTGATCATTCAAGTAAATAAAAGAGCTCTGCTAGAATCATACATCTTCCTCTAAAACAACATCTATAGGAATCCTTAAAGGAAAAAGGTTTCTTAAGCAACAACCAATCAAGGGCATCCGAGGTCAATCAGACGTCATAGATGTAAATTAAAGAGCTCTGCAAGAATCACTCATTATCATCCAAACACTGCATCCATCGGATTC
This sequence comes from Ceratothoa steindachneri, assembly GCA_963969495.1. Taxonomy (NCBI): domain Eukaryota; kingdom Metazoa; phylum Arthropoda; class Malacostraca; order Isopoda; family Cymothoidae; genus Ceratothoa; species Ceratothoa steindachneri. Next base: position 47,026,337 of record OZ018319.1, read on the forward strand.
GTTCCAGAATAGAGCTTTTAACCCATCAACAATCAAACTCATCCCAGGTCAATTAGAATTCATTCAGGTTATTATAATAGCTTTACAGTAATCATGCTTAGTCCTCTAAATACTGCATTTATAGGATTGAATCTAGAATCCTGCTTCTAAATCATCACTACTCAATGTCATACAAGGTGAAACAGAGGTAATCCGATTGAATTAAAGAGCTCATTAAGAGTGAAACATCATCCTTCTAATAATAAATGCATATCATTACATCCACAATAGTGTTTCTAAGGCATTAAAAACAAGGTCATAGGATGTCACTCATGTGTAAAAGAGTAAATCACATATGTCTAAATGAATCATCCATCTTCTAAATATTGCATCCATATAATTCGATCCAGAATATATTTTCTAAAGCATCGTCAATCAAGGGGAGCCGAGTAAATACAGGAGCTTTGCGAGTATCACACGTCGTCCTATAAATGTTGTATATACTGGTTACAGAAGTCTGGTTCTAAAGCATAACCAATCAAGGTCATTCAAAAACAATCAAAGATTGCTAGAAGAATGTTTACGTTTACTATTTACCGTGAGATCTTATATACATCAAGGACATTTCCACATTTTTAAAGCTGGTATGATTAGTGAGTTTGACTCTGAAGGCTTCAAATATGGTCTACAAGGACCTATATTTGTTTCAGGTTTTCTTTTAAGGCTGCTTACTTTATATTTTTTTCAGAGAATGAAGAAGAAAAACAATAATGCAAATTAATTTAATCTCTTATAGGTTAAAGACGAAAAAGCATGTATGATAATAAAAAAACGGAGATGAGAATAACATTTTCTAGGGGTATTTTTCATGTAAATCAGGAATATAACATCCGTCTCTAACTGCGACCCTCCAGCTCGTGGTAAATTACCATCTTATTCAAATAAACTCATGGTTCCGTAGTGATTGAATGCAAACAGGATTGGGCTGAAACTGTCAACTCTAAAAATATAAACGGATTTGGCTATAATTTTAATGGGGTGTTCCTAAGGTAATTGTGAGCCTAAGCTATGAAATTTATGAAAGTATGCTCAATATTTATTTTAGTTATATAGGCGCAAATCCGTGGTAACTCTTACGTAACGCTTAAAAATTTTGTAACTTACTATGAATGTTTCCTATTTTTACTTTTTTATTTAATATTTGTTTCTGTTACTATGTATATTATTTTTTACATACTACAGTGTTTTTTATATACAGGTGAAAGAGCTAAATTGCCTAGAGAATGAAAAATTCGTGACAGTTTATGTTATATATGTGGATTAGTTACATTGAGACAATACAATAGACAGTTGACTAAACATGTGAACAAACTTCATGAGTTGTACTTTGGATGTAAAGTGGTTGACAAGTTCAAACGCTGGGCACCTCACATATGCTGTGTCAGGTGTAAAAGTTTTCTTTCTGCCTAGGTGAAAGGCAAAGGGACTGGCCTCATCTTTGGCGTACCAATGGTCTGGAGGGAGCCAAAGGACCATTCAACAGATTTATATTTCTCCTTTGCAGATATTAAAGGTAGGTATTCACTGTGTTTTCTTTCATGGTATTTAATATATTTTCAAGCGCTGTAAAAATAATCAGATCAAAATATATCAAATCAAAATATATGTATTGTACTTCCACTTTTTCTGAAAGCCATCACAGCCAGTAATATCCATTTTTAGTCTGATTTTATTTTATTTCACTGCAGGTCGCAAGAGAAAGGGAAAAAAAATCTATCCTCAATCCAAATCTTTGCTCTGCCTTTCGCGGGGTTTTAAATTCAATTGCTATTCCTGTACCAGAACCGCTATCTGAATTACCAAGTGATGATACAAGTAACTCAGACGATTCAGACTCTCAAGATATAACATATGTAGCCCAGCTTGAATATGAGAAGAAACAACGCTTCATTACACAACTGGAAATCAGTGATCTAGTTCGTGATCTAACACTTAGTAAGCAAAAGAGTAAACTCCTGGACACACGTCTCTTACAATAGAACCTATTGGGGGTACATGCGTTCTGTAGTTCTAAAGCACTTCTTCACTTTTAAAAACAACTTAATTTATTCTAATGATATCAGAGGCCTATTCAATGCCCTTGAGCTTGCCCATTAACCAAATGAATGGAGGCTATTTCTTAATGGATCCCTGTACAGCATTAAAACCGTTCTGTTGCACATTGGCATCACCCTGACCTTAGTTGCCGCTGCTTACTCAGTCATTTTAAGAGTCACATGAGAGCCTTGCTCTTATTATAGACCACATAAGTTACAAGAGGCCGATTTGAAAATATTAGCCCTATTTAATCGGCTACAAACTGAATACACTAAGTTTATTCACTTCCTTCGCAAGTAGGACGTTAGGGTCAGATCAGAACATTATGTACGCTCGAAATAGTCACCTCGGCAAACTCTTACGCCTGAATGCCATAATTTAATTCATGAGACACTAGTTAAGAAGGAGAAAATCGTTTGGCACCACTGCATATAAAACTTGACTTAATCAAACAATTTACCAAAGCACTGCAACATATGAAGCCATGTTTCCAGTACCTCAAAGCGATCTTCCCTAAAATAAATGATGTCAAGATTAAAGAATGCATATTCATAGGCATTGAGATTCGTCAACTTATAGCTGATAAGGACTTCAAGGAGACAATCAATAAAACTGAGTTAGCCGCCTGGCATGCTTTCAAAGATGTATTCAAAGGACTTTTGGGAAAGCAACAAGAGGCCCAACGACAGCGTAGAGTGGAGATCCTAATCAAGTGCTAACAGGATCTCGGATGCAATTTGTTACTGAAGATACACTTTCCTCATTCTTATTCGACCTTCTTCCCCGAGAATGCAGGATATTTAAGCGATGGACATCGAGAGAGGTTTCTTTAAAATTTAGCGTTAATGGAGAACGAATATAAGGAAAAATGGAGTCCTACTATGCTTGCTGACTTCTGCTGAAACCTGAACGTGACACACCTAAGACTTCTTTAAACGAAGAATTAATTACTAAAGTGTAGGTTAATACATTATATAATGCTAACAACCATGCTGATTTATTATATATTCATAAATTAATTACAATGGAGACATTCTATCTCAATTTAGAGCAAAATCTTTTTATGTTTTCGTGGAAATCGGTTTCAATTTCATGAGTATTAAATCGTTAATTTACAAGAAAATATTACGTGATGGGAAATTTCGTTATCAAATCAGAATTCCACACACTAGCCCTTATAAGAATATACACATGAGATATATGTTTTTTTCTTAAAACTGAAATTTGTTGTATAGTGAACTAAATCCTTGCTGATCTAAACTTTTCGCGTAAAAGAGAAATAATATAGATCGATTTTGATCTAATCTTTAGACTTGTTTATATGAGTTAGGGCATTGAATGTTAACTGAAGTCTTCGCACACATTAGAGGAGAATTATAGCTATTCATGGTAGCCTAAGTTTTAAAATGTTACATACGAATAATAAGAATGGATGTTGACCCAATATTTCACTCTGTACCGATGGTAGGCTAAGAAGAATAGATCCTTAAAAGCAGTCCCTCTCCTTTTTAACACAACAGCCCGAATAAATGAATGCAGTCTTTTAAGAACCACTTATAATAAATTTATATATTTAATCCGTTCCCATAACATAAAATTGGTTCTCTCAACTTACTCTGACATATTTTAACAATTCTTACACAACTATCAAGTCTTACAATTGATATATCATAGTCTTTTGCATATCGAAACGAAAGAATAACTTGCTTCTAGGCAATGGATTGTTGTCAAATGTTACCGTTTCTCCTATTTTAGCGCCCCCAAAACATATTTCTTTTTCTTTGTCAATTCAACTCGTTTATAATAAATATATTAAAAAGATAAAATCTTAATTATTTCCTTTGACTTTTACACTATTTTTATATTTATTAACTCAAAATTACTATATTCCACTCCTACGTTTCTTTTTATAAATTCGTTTAAAGTTTCTTCATATACTTGTAAGGGAAGTAAAAATTATTTACTTAGTGATAAAAATAAGCAAATAATTAAGAGAATGACAATGATTTGGAAAAATATAACTAAGCTGTTATATTTAGACTATAATACAAAAGAGAAATTTCTACAATTTGGAAACAGTGCTCTTTCTATTATTTTCGGATTCCCTATTCATGGAATGCTATTTTTGTTAAAGCTGCCCCAAAATAAAAGACTTTATGAAACTCAATAGTAATCATTTTTAAATATCTTTAATTGTCTCATTTTGTCTTGCAATGTGAGCGCTACATAACTATAGAGTAACATGCAATGGCTTCGGTACTAAGATTAGCATTTAAAATCTAAAAAAAAGCAGCAATGGTTGAATTTTTATAAATTTTCTGAACTTCGCCAATTATAATAATTTTAATAAAGAACTCTAAACTAAATTTCCCCCTTTTTAAAATATCACGTTGATAAAATATAGTTATAGAAGAAGATATATAAAAATAACTTTTCTGAACTTCACCATTTGTAATTCTTTGGGTTTTAAAAAATTCACAAAATTTCGATATTTATATTTATTTCTCAACTTCACCATTTTGTTTTTAATATTATAAACGTATTAATAGAAAAAACTTTGATAAATAAACATGTCATAACAAAACTAATATCAAAGTTTTATTCAAATACTCAAAAAAGTTCCCTTCTTAAATTATATAGTTAGTGATGATGATGATGATGATGATTAGCAATGCCTGTTAAAATAATTTATAATAAGTCCTACGAAATATAAGAATACATTTTAACCCAATTTCACTCGTTAAATACGATTAATTTCGATCAATTTGACACAGAATAGGTTAATTTAACACAAGATACGTTAGGGTTAATTAAAAGTAGTCTTAATTTTATCAGTCTTTTGCCCCCAAATAATATCGATGAAAAGCAAGTGCTAATTCTTAGAGTAATCCTCGTCACTGTGCCAGTAAATTTGTTGAAGTGCTACTAGGTGTAACATTCTGGTGCGAGTGAATAATGCACTCGATTTACATGCCTGGTACTCGGGTTTGATTCCAGACCAGATCGACGACGCAAAGTATTTAGGTCTTCATGAGAATCACGGTCTGTGGAGCGTTGAGTCTCACACATGCACGCATTCATTTGTATCCACATGGTCAATACGAGTATGCAACCACAATACGCTCTTTATCTTCTTTCCTTTACACACACAAAATATCATTTCTACGCCTAAGTAATTCGTCCGAGAGATTTGGCGACCGCACTGCCCTTATGTGGAAAGGGTGGCTCTCCATTGAGCCACAAAGGTACCGATTCCTCGCCGATTGATTTTTAAACCTAGAAAATGATCTATATCTTGGCACCATTGATATTGCTGGTGATAGTCATTTTGATCTTTATGTTGGTTTGTTTCTTTATAGTTCGGGAGAAGGGTAAGTAAGGGAAAAGGTAGCGAGTGGGTGACAAAGAAAGAATAAATAAAAAAAAAGCCAAAGACAGGATTGGCAAAGATGGGAAGGAGGGGGGGATCTTATAAATACTCTAACACTTCGGAATCAAAAAGTCATAAATTTTGCACCAAATCCTTACCAGTCATGCCAAGAGGTGATTTTCCACAGAACTCACTAACTAAAGTATCATAAACTACTATTACATTACTTATTCATAATTACCAGTCGTGTCAGTTAACCCAACCATTTACATTTTATAATCAAAATATATTTCGGGAATTAATTAATAAAGAAAAAAAATAGGAACAAATCCGCGATAATTAAATCTGTCTTTTATGTCCAAAATTTGGTCCAAGAAAGGATTAGATAATTAGGCCAAAAAGGTGTCTTTTTCCTTACTTTTACCGAGATCTTAGAATCTTCGACAAATCATAAAAATATGTGACAAAATGTGATTAACATCTTTATGTGGCCATATGCGATTATTTATTTTCTCTTCATGACACTATGTGTATGCATTTCTTCTTTTTTCTTCATGAATGCTTATGTCTGATTAGGGGTGTATTTGCTGGAAAATCTGTGAGAATTATGAGCATTTGGCTTTCTTATCAAATGAATGTGTCGTGTAAGGTTAAACTGGTTGGTATATGGTTGAAACACCTGAGGAAGGCGGAAAGGAACAGAGAATCAAGCGTAGTAAGTCAAAGTATAAAAGGTTTATTTATCTAAAGACTAAAGGAGCATACTCAGTACACATTAAAATTTTTATTATCGAGAAGGGAAAGGACTATTCATTCAGCTGAAAACAAATTACAGATCTGCTCACAAACACATCCCCAATTGTTTATAGAATAATAATTTGAAAAGGACTCAAACGCGCATGAATATTCCGACACGAGGGAACGATAATATTTACACACAAATTTTTTTTCGGGCGGGCCGCTAATCTACATATTTACCCAACGATTTCCTATAACATCTAAGACTAATTTCTACCTTGATATACCTTAAGTACCTTAATAAATATATATGACTACGAAATTCTCATTAAAAATTATTTACATTATTTTTAAACACATATTGATTATGGATTAATTAACCTGTGTATACAGTGCAGATATCATTTGCTGTAAGAAGGCTTCGCTCAAGTCCCTTTCTCTATTTCCTAGCATTTTCAACATAATCAGTTTAAATGAGATTGTAGCATTTACACAGGAACGCCCATTTTTGTCTCGGCATCTAACTAACTACTTACTTTTGGCTGCTTATGTGCGCCAGTTGCAGAACCCACATAATCCCACTGGTGATTAAACATCTGGTTAATATATCCTATGGTTCTTCAGGGAAGAATCAGCAGAACACTACCCCAATTGCGAACAGATAGAATATTGTATTTTTGTAATAATTAGTGATAAAATATCTCTACAAGGTCAATTAACAGATCGTAGGTAAAAAACAAATTTTTCGCTGTTCCAAAACCCAAGGAGCATCGTTTCGTGAATCAGTTGCAAATCATGATTTCTAGATCTGTAACGGATCCTCTGCTCTGCCAACTCCTTGCTGCCTATTTAAAACTATGAGGCCACATACTTCAAGACACATGTTAAACCAGCAAATATCCGTAGGTTTGAAGACTTGTGTTTACACTGGCCTATCCATTGTTAAATACGTAGATGATTAACTTCAATATTCGACATAATTTTATACTACAATTTAGACGATTAATAAGATCTTTAAGATAAAAAAATGTTTCCTTATTCTTATGGAGCTAGATATTTGACATTCTTTCCAGAGGTTTGTTAAACATGGTCGGAATTCCTAAAGGGGATCCCCCTGCTGTTTATGTTGAATATTTCTTCTGTATTTACGGCATGAAATCCACATTTTATAGTAGCTTTATCAAATTATCTTATATTACATATATCTGCAGGTGCTTTTTCTTCATTCACAAAGATCTCCCTATAAAAGTCTTTGAGAACATGTAATTATATGTCATAGTTTTCACTATAAAGAGTATTGAAAGGTCTCCATCTTCTTCGGTGAATGCGTCCATGACTTACTAATCCGATGCAGGAGCCGCATGTTCAATCGCAAGCCGGACATGTGAAGTTATGTGGCCACTTTTGGAGTCAAGAGACGCCTGTAAATCACTCTCAGAGAACCCACTGGTGGATATGCAAGCAAAGAGTCTTTAACAGACGGCTGAAATTTAAGTTTATCTCATCCTACAGATTTTTCTTTATTAAATTCGGTTTAATATCGTTGAAGCTGCTTTGATTTTAGTGAAGGTAGGCAAACGTAGCTTAATTGTTATAGACTTCTCAAAGCTAGAAAACGGCATAGAAACCAATACTCTATAAATTAGATAACATTAAATTTTCACTTTTCGCTAAACTAAAATATAAATAACATTAAAATTCAACTTTTATCGCCAGGTTTAAAAATTAGTAACATTAAATTTTTCGTCTGGATAAATATCAGGAATAATAAGATTTTCTAGCGCATGGCTAGAATGCATTTTAGCTTGGATAGGTCCCGTTGGTGCCGGAAACCGAATAGCTACCCTCTTTGTTCCTACAAACGCAACACATAATAGCTTCAATAGGCAGGAACTGGCATAGATCCCAGTAAAGCCATGCCGTTAGTAGAGTAGATCCACACAACCTGCAAACATTGTGGGAAGGCGTTTGACGATAAGATATAATTAATAAATTTTTTAAGAATAATTTGATAGAAGCTTTTTTTCAGAAACTTTCTCGATATTTTTTAGGAAACAAATGAAAGTAAAAATTCGGATTTACTCTTTTATTTTATCTCTGGTAGAATTTAAACTTAAATGAGCAAGAAAAAAGATTTGAGTTTCTATTCCTTTTCATAAATTTCAAAACCCAACATCAAACATTTTATTCTTTAGCATAATTTAAACATAAATACGAATACCTAATTTTATTTAAACTCTGACAGTTTTCATATCTTTATTTTTTGCAGCTGTTATGAACAGTCTTTACAACCTCAAACTATAACATTTTCCGTCTTTTTCATCTATCTACAATTGACGAAGTGACGGAGAAAACGATTTGAAAGCTGTATGCAAAGACAAATGTTTCAAATAGAATTGTATAAAAATGAAATTATTGAGTAATAATAATTATAAACTGGATCAAACATCATATTGTTTTATTTTAGTGTACCATCACCTACTACTTTTCTACTACCATTAATAATACCATTACTGCCAATAGAACCACTACTGCCTATACTGGGAGCAAAGTATGCTGCCTAAATGGTTAAAGGGATTGGATAATCAGTTATGTCCTTTACCTCAAGATATACCGATCTCTTTCTTTACAATCGAATCGACATCCACGAAATTAAACGGAGAAGTTAAACAACAGTAGCTGAAACAATGTTGGAATGCGTTAATGCTGAGTAAGTAATACAAATAGTGAGAGGTTGCATAGAATAGGAATAACATCTAGTTTAATTATAAATAAATATACACCCCCCAAAAAATAACTCGCAACAAATAATAATATATTAACTTGTCACTGAACAATATTTAGCATAACATTTGGCATGTCATTTGGGTCATCTGTGAGATTGCTACAATTAGCATCTCCGCTGTATTCCTTTCGGAGAATGAGAATTTAATCTATTGTTATTATTTGCTGAGAGGTGGAGTGTTGGAATAATATATTTATAAATATACTGGTTAGGACATTTACCAATAAAATACAATAAACTTTATTGATTTTTTATGTTATTAAAGTAATTTCAAGCATTAATGTCAAAACATTTTCCCAACATTTTGTTTCAAAAGAGGGTTGCCCAATTTCTCGAACTCTTGCCTTTTGCCGGCTTAGTTATATATATATATATATATATATATATATATATATATATATAATTTTTTTAATAAAAAATATCTAAAAATATTCACATTAACATTTGTCTAAGGTTTGTTTTCTATCGTTTTAATATATTTTCTAATTTATGTGAAGTAAATATTAATTGGCAAGATAGCACAGTAAAACCTAGCAGCGGTTATGCAAAGCTATTCAAGGCTTTATGAAACATATAAATAATTATATCGTAGTAAATTTACTATCGTTCAAAACATTTTGAAATTGTAACATCGCTAATCTGGGTCCGTATGACTTTTGGAGTTTCCCTAAATCCTTGTTACTCCTTGTAATTGTGAACCATTGTGCAAAACAAAGGGGTCTTCCTTTTTGACATAGTGAAAGTTCAAATTTTCCCTTGTTTACTGTATTAACATGCTTGATATCTGCTTCCTCCAACTCTTGATGCAATTTTCTGACATGTTACCCCTCTGCCCTTGAAATACTCCTAATGCTTTTACTTGAATATGGTTCAGTAAGCTTAATGTCAACACCATTACCTCATCTTTGTTTAGGTTGTCGAGTTTGAATTTTACTTAAATATTGGATCCAAAATAAGGCATCCCCAAAATTGAAACAAACTTTTCATGTAAATTGGCAACCTAGCTTTAGAGGGCTAGGGATAGGTGGGTGTTGTTCATCACGGTTGAACCTTCTCCAGGTTCAGAGCAAACATTGGAATTTTCTATATATTTATTTCAATATTTTGATACTAAAGCAAATTGATTTGATTGAAGGCGCGCGCGTCTTGGTTGGAAGAACCATTCCTCCATTGTAGCGTAGATAAAGTTCCAACCTTTGTACACCGACCAATTGCCCACCATCACCACATTTTACCCACCTAATTATCCTCTCCCATCTCCCCCTCAATTCACTCTAGAAAGAAATTTCTCTAACGTCATTTAAGGTTTTATTCTAGACTTTATCTAATAATTTTAATACATTTACGAAAAGATACTATAAATTTTGGTAATTAATTTATAGGTATTTCCCAAGCACTATCATTGAGAGTCTTCATTCTTTTATTTCGCTATATAACTTTATATAACGTAAAATATTTTATATATCAAAACTGAAATAAGTATCGACACTTCGCTTTGCATAATTAATTGAACCAAGTTTCTTCCTACAAATATATTGGTTCGCTCTTTCTCAACTTCTTTGATTCGTAATTTACGGTCAAATTTTCGCCATTATAGAATTTTGCTACATATGTTGAGACTATTTTGTAGTTGTTTCTGGTACTACAATCGGAATAGTTTCTTATTTTGGTAATTTTTCTTTAGTAGTGAACTAGTTCACTACTTTATATATCCTTTCTTGCAGATTCTGTAATTTTAGACAAATTTTCTACTGTTTGATGATTTATTAAATTAATACTTTTTATTACATAGTATTTTTGTATTTAATTCATTTTATGGTCAATGTTGTTTATTTTTCTGCATTTTGTAGTTTATTATTTTTTCTTCCTGTTATGATCTGTTCTGTTGAGTCATAATTTTTAGATATTGTCATTTTCGGTTATGATCTCTGTTCGGGATTCTCGTTATACAGTATAAGTAACATTCTTTTACCTATTTAACAGGTTTATCATGTGTAAACGACACTTTGTCTTTATCAGCTAGAAGGCTAGCTGAGTTAGGAAATCTTGCAGAGCTTCTGGATCTTCTGTTCTGGTTAATCAGTTGAATGATGTCCTCATTCATTTCTTGATTAACCAGTTCTTGCATATTCCTAAACCGTTGTTCGTTGACTACGTTAATGGGACTTAGCCATGCCTCACTGAGCAGATTACACAGGCCTGCGTATGAAAAAATATTTTATGTTCCTCACGATTTATTTGTGCAGGGTGCAGGGTGAAGGCGCAAATGGTAGAAACCGTCTTTCAAATCAAGTTTGACGGCCCATATTTTTTGCGTGCTGTTGAAGATGTTTCTGATCGAAGGGAGGGAGAAAGGGGGGGGGCACATAGGCCCAGGAGGCCGGCGACATGTCGTAAATCAAGCGGGCGCACCCGTTTGGTTTGGCGACACCAAAAATCCTATGCGCACATCTGATGTGGCCGCGTTCTAGTACGCCCGCCTCAAGAAGGTGACTGATCCACGGCATGTAGGATGATGAGGAAGACTTCCAGCATTTGTACTGCTTGTTCAGGAAAACTTTAATCCCCTTGTCCACGTTGGCTTTGAGGAGGTGGGAGGATGCAGTAGCCGAGTCAAAGGAGCCCGGAGGTTCCACGTCCAGGGGGACGTCACCGTTTACTCTAGGAGTTTCTTGCTGAAGGGGGTCGTTACATGGGCTGACCCATTCCTGGTCGACAGTGCCCTCTTGAGGGTTATTATTATTGTTGTTGTTCTCGTTTTGATCGTTGCCATTATCGTTATCATCGTTGTTGTTGTCATTACCCCTGAGAATATCGGGGGGGCCGCTGGCAGGGTCCAAAAGGAAGTCGGGACTGGGGGGGGGGTCTTATATCCTCACTAGTGACGGTGGAGCAGACTGAAGGCGAAGGGGGGGGAAGTTGATGACAGAGGGGACAGCAAGGCCCGGGAGGGGAATACAGCTGATGGTCCTGATAGGAGGAGAGGGCGAGCGTATCCTCAGGGCGCCCAGTTCTTCAGCCGCGGAGGTGAAGAAGTCCCTCAACGGTGAAGGCTCCTCGATACGAACGGCACCCAATTCCGAGGCAGCCGCATCGAAGAAACGTCCAAGAAGGTCGCGCCGCCTTCTCGAAGGGAAAACTGGGGGGGGAGTCCTGACACGGGGGAAACGACTCTGTCCAATCACAGGGGAGAGAACACGTGCACGGGGAAGAGGAGGGACACAAACGGGAAGAGAAGCACTGTAATCACCTATGTCTTCCTGTAAATCCTCCGACGACATGAGAACTTCCAGTATTTCCACCGACGAACATGAATCAGCAGGCGCAGGGCAGGGTACGGGGGGAGGAACAGGGCCAAACCAATGGCGGCGCATCCAAGGGTCGTAATCGTGGCCAGGCACATTCGAAGGGGGGAAGTGCTGAACACCCCAGATCCGCTGGGCAGCAGGGGGTAAGGGAGGGACGTAGGCGCCGAAGACGTAGCTCCTATCCAAGGGAGCAGGCGACGAGAAACCCGAGGAGGAACTAGAGATCTCGAAGATCGAGGCTTCCGAGTCGATGGAGAGGGAAGGCGAGGGGTAACGGAGCGATGAGGCGGGGGGGCTAATAGAACGGAATTATTCCGACGTGGTAGAGAGGGAGCGCTGATCCAGGCCCATGCGACGACGGGCACGGGAGACGCGCATTTCCCAACGCCAGTCAAGGGAGGCCCTAACGCCTCGGAGGAAGTCTTGTGCCCGCTCTAGCCCTGCCCGCAGTGCGTCCCTGAGGAGCGCGCCGTGGAAGACCCCGCGTCGTTTTTGGATCTCGAACGAGCAAGACGTTCTCTCTCCTCCTTTCCTTCCCTGCTCATCTTCTCTCTTCGCCTACGGGCGTTTCTTCTCGGCACCTTTACGGTTTCCGAGAGATGAGTATTAGAGGAGGCTCTTCCAGATCCTTAGGTGTTGTCCCCACCTCCCGCTTACGCGGCCCTTCCGAATCTCACATTTCTGAATCTCCTAAAGAAGAAGAGGACCTCCCGCCGGACTCGGGAGCAATCCTCGAAGAATCCGTCACGTCTCAAGAAAGCCGCTACATGCTCGCACCCGCTCTAGGATAGAAGTTCACCAGTCCTTCCTGCCCACCGGGTGCAGCCCCTCGATAGGGGTACGTCGGGCCCACCCGGCTACGACCAACTCCCGAAAATTAGATCTCTTTCCATTGGTCCCCGCGCTTTTCCCGCAGAAATTCCTGAAACCCCTAGGTCGCTGCCGCGACCAGAGCATCAAGATCAAGAAAGTCAGACAACTTGCCTCAGCTGGCTATAACGCACTCAGGCGAGCAACCGACTCGCGCGGTGGCGGTAGACATCCAGAGATACGCCGCCGCAAACTGGCCCTACGTTGTACAGCAGCTTAAGGATAATATTGCCTCGGCCCAATTTAAGCACCGTGACCGCGAGGAGCTTCACTCCCTCCTGGCCCTGTGGCCATTCAGGTACGCCGTCCCGTCATCGGACTACCACCGCCTGCATCAACGCCTTCGTCTTTACTTCACGGTCCTCAAATACGGTTGGTCGATGGCCGTCCAAGACGCCCGTTCCCAGTCAACGATAGAATCGGGTTTCGAATATGACCCTCAACACTTACGACAGCCGACGAGACCTCCGCCTGCATATGGATCCTGGTACGCGCGGGCTCCCCCACGGCGCGCTCCTCGGAGACGCACTGCGGGCAGGGCTAGAGCGGGCACAAGACTTCCTCCGAGGCGTTAGGGCCTCCCTTGACTGGCGTTGGGAAATGCGCGTCTCCCGTGCCCGTCGTCGCATGGGCCTGGATCAGCGCTCCCTCTCTACCACGTCGGAAGAATTCCGTTCTATTAGCCCCCCCGCCTCATCGCTCCGTTACCCCTCGCCTTCCCTCTCCATCGACTCGGAAGCCTCGATCTTCAAGATCTCTAGTTCCTCCTCGGGTTTCTCGTCGCCTGCTCCCTTGGATAGGAGCTACGTCTTCGGCGCCTACGTCCCTCCCTTACCCCCTGCTGCCCAGCGGATCTGGGGTGTTCAGCACTTCCCCCCTTCGAATGTGCCTGGCCACGATTACGACCCTTGGATGCGCCGCCATTGGTTAGGCCCTGTTCCTCCCCCCGTACCCTGCCCTGCGCCTGCTGATTCATGTTCGTCGGTGGAAATACTGGAAGTTTTCATGTCGTCGGAGGATTTACAGGAAGACATAGGTGATTACAGTGCTTCTCTTTCCGTTTGTGTCCCTCCTCTTCCCCGTGCACGTGTTCTCTCCCCTGTGATTGGACAGAGTCGTTTCCCCCGTGTCAGGACTCCCTCCCCAATTTTCCCTTCGAGAAGGTGGCGCGACCTTCTTGGACGTTTCTTCGATGCGGCTGCCTCGGAATTGGGTGCCGTTCGTATCGAGGAGCCTTCACCGTTGAGGGACTTCTTCACCTCCGCGGCTGAAGAACTGGGCGCCCTGAGGATACGCTCGCCCTCTCCTCCTATCAGGACCATCAGCTGTATTCCCCTCCCGGGCTTTGCTGTCCCCTCTGTCATCAACTTCCCCCCCCTTCGCCTTCAGTCTGCTCCACCGTCACTAGTGAGGATATAAGACCCCCCCCCCCAGTCCCGACTTCCTTTTGGACCCTGCCAGCGGCCCCCCCGATATTCTCAGGGGTAATGACAACAACAACGATGATAACGATAATGGCAACGATCAAAACGAGAACAACAACAATAATAATAACCCTCAAGAGGGCACTGCCGACCAGGAATGGGTCAGCCCATGTAACGACCCCCTTCAGCAAGAAACTCCTAGAGTAAACGGCGACGTCCCCCTGGACGTGGAACCTCCGGGCTCCTTTGACTCGGCTACTGCATCCTCCCACCTCCTCAAAGCCAACGTGGACAAGGGGATTAAAGTTTTCCTGAACAAGCAGTACAAATGCTGGAAGTCTTCCTCATCATTCTACATGCCGTGGATCAGTCACCTTCTTGAGGCGGGCGTACTAGAACGCGGCCACATCAGATATGCGCATAGGATTTTTGGTGTCGCCAAACCAAACGGGTGCGCCCGCTTGATTTACGACATGTCGCCGGCCTCCTGGGCCTATGAGCCCCCCCCCCCTTTCTCCTTCCCTTCGATCAGGTTGCTTTGTTGCCAAGGTATTATAAATTCAGAAGTTTAACTTTGACTTTTGCTGGTGGTAGAGGTGTTTCTGTAGCGGTCTAAGAAGGCAAAAATCCATTCTACGTTTTCAGTTTTGCTTGTAGTGAGGTTGTCTCACAGTATTTCTAATGATTTTCTATGTCCAGATTGAGGTGATGATTTCTCAGGTTGCTGATGTAACACAAACCGTCGTCTGCCTCCTCTGTGGTTACGTCGGGGTTGACGTAGAATTCCAAGTTGCTTGAGGATGGCTAGTGTTTCACAAACTATTTTGCCTAGTGGGCCAACAAATTATAGAAGAGTTTGGAAGTTTCCAGATGAACTAAGAATTCATCGTAAGAAAGCAATTATCACTTGCGAATTTCTGTTGGGAAATATCAAGATGCCCAAACAGTATTTTGAATTCAATGCAATATTTCTTAAGCTTACATTTTAGGCAACTATTTTTTTGCGATTTGAAAATTAGATTAAACTCGGCCTAGCCCCAAATATTTGAAACTTTTATAATATTTTTTCAAATTAATTGTTGAAACAGTAAATCCTTTTTAACATAGGAACTCCAGCACTTCCTTAATCAGGAAGAAAATGAATTAGCAACACACACTGCTTTCTCAATGGTTAAAAAGATATTTGAAGAATTCGGAGGTCGGAAAAAGATTAATTATCTATGGTCAGTTTTCCGCGACTGTAAAATTTTAAACAAATATATTAGCAAGGAAATAGTTATTAAGTTGTTGATAATTGCTAACGTAATACTAATGATTTGAAGAGCCATTAATAAATGGCTCACAGTAATGCTTACGATCATGCTTACCTAATTTTTCCATTTATTTTTAATTATCACACCATTTGACCGTGATAAATCTGTATATGTAGGATATCTCGATCTCAAAACGGCTTCTAACGCCATTACAATAAAATAATTAATAAAGCTACATGTGCACCAAAATGGGTTGACAACTGGCCGGGAAACCGTAGCTAGAGTGTTATTGAGAAGGGAAATACTGTACCCTACCTTGGTCATCGGTAACTAGCTGAGTTCTTTTTGGATCGCTTTTCTCACAGTAAGTTAATTTAAAAATAAATGAAGGATATTTAAACTAATTTGATATATAAAACTTTTAAATTACAGAAGGCATAATACTAGTCCCATACAACATAGTAACTAAGAAATCTTTAAGGCAATGCACATATGTCATGATAAATCTCGAAGAGATTGCGATATGGGATTTTAAAATTCTAATAAAATTAATGAGGGAAAAATCATCACGTGGCTTTTTCAAGTAAATATAAATCTATGAGAAATATGTAGCTAGGAATTTTGCGATTAAATAGAAAATACTACTCTTCCATTAATAAAAACACTTGGAGGACATTCAGAGTATGTGATGCAATCTCGTGTCAATTTATGCAAAAACAAATTGTAGTATGAGTACCAGTTTATTGATGAACGCAACAAATAACCCCTGAAATTGGTTTTAAGGGTTTTGGCTTTAACTAAGAAACCAAAGCTAGGTATATGACATGAGATCATGATTATTAGAGTATGCAACCGTTTTAATATTTTGTCTATTTTTTAGCCTTTATAGAAACCCTGAATTAGAAAACAGTATTTAGGATTGCTTTCTAAACTCATATATTAACATTCAGGAGGAGGAGAAGAAATCTTGTTTCATTTTTATTGGTGATTTGAATGCTCATCACAGAGACTGGCTGAATTTAGTTTCCCCAACCAAACTTGATTTTTCTGATATTACTGCTTGTGAGCAGTAAGATACTGATGCAACTCACACAACCAGCAATCGTCTTCATCTTTTATTTACTAATGTCGAAGGGGTTGTTGAGGTTAAAACCATTGCACCAATTGGTTCCTCAGATCATCGAGGTTTGGCTTGTTAAATCCTGTTAGATTTCCCTATTTCTGACTTTACCATATCCACAGAGGTTGTTATCAAATCTAGAATTGACAAGAATGGGATTACCTGTGCTTTTAAGTGGTGTGTTGGGATATCTATGATGCTCCTTGCCCCATTATCCCATTGAATTTATAATTATTAGACTTGAAAATTAGGTTTGTACCAATGAAATATCATAAAGATCGATCTCACGATAAAATATAATGAAATGACCAGCGTCGCCTGGTCTAATAACCGTTTCAGCTGTGTTGGGAGAACTATGTTGCAATGAGGAACATGGCAAATAATGTTTATAAAGAGGATGAATCTCAACATAATGCCCATTTGAAAAATATATCTTCAAAGGTGCGGCTCAGCCGCATATTTGCTGGTCAGCGCTTAAATCTGCTTTGTTTGCTGTTGAGCCCTCTATTCTTCACTTAATGATGCCTAATGGTAGCGTTACATATCATCCTTGTGATAAAGCTAGCATTGTTGCTGGTAGTTTTAATTACAAGCAAGGTAGGCAAGATATTTAGCTGCCCTTAGTCGGGTCACCCGCTACCTAGTTTTAATACATTTGCCCTCAGAATCTCTGAAATAAAATTTATTTTATCTAACTTGGACGAGAATGGGGGAACTGAGCTATTGATCTGTTTACATTAAGTTTAAAAATTTAGTAGTTAGCTAGCTCCAAACCTACCTGGTATATTTCGTAGTTTAGTTCATCGAGGGTCATTTCCTAAATGCTGGCGTTCAGGCAACATTACTCCGATTCCCAAAGGATCATCATCTCCATCTCCCAGTGAATATAGGCCCATTTCCATTACATTGATTTTATCTAAGAGTTTTGAACGTCTTCTGTACAAATCTCTTACTCTATATTTGAGACAGTTTCTTCCGGTGACTCAGTTTGGCTTTAGATAGGGGTTAGGAATTACTTATGCACTATTATTGCAGAGCAATTAAATGCAGTCTGCTTTAGACAATAATTGTGAGTCTCGCTTTAATTTAGTTACGCCTTTGACACTGTCAACCATAATGGTTTGATTTTTAAATTAAAGTCTGTTGGCATTGGTGGTAGATGGGTGTTTTAATCCTTTTTCTAGAGTATATTCTGGAATTCCTCAGGGTAGCATTCTTGAACCTTTGTTTTTTAATATTATAAACCAGTGAGATGTGGTTTAATATCACTAATAAAATTCTAGCATAAGCTGATGACAACTCTCTCTATGCTCATGTTCCATCTCTTGCAATGAGACTGAGTGTTGCAAACGGCTTCACTGAGGATTTGAATAAATTTCATTCCTGATGTCTTAAGTGAGGTATGAAATTGAACCTTAGTAAGTCTAAGAGAATTATTGTGAGTCGTTCTAAATGTATCTTACGTGAACATCTCAATTTGTTAATAAATGGAGCTTTGATTAACAAGGCTGAATTTCTCAATCTGTTGAGATTAACTCTAGATTCGAAACTCACTTTTGGAACGCATCTCAGATACATGTCATGGGATATTTCGCAGAAATTGGGCATTCTTCGTAAATCTAAGAAAGTTTATAAGGATGATGATGTTCTTGGCAAGTGTTTCTTTTCTTTTATTCTACCTCATTTTGAGTATTGCTCTGCACCATGGAGTTCTGCTGTAGACTCTCAGCTGAGATTGCTTGATCGTGCTTGTAATTCTGTAAAATATTTCCGAGGAGTTTTGGATTTAGACATCGAGCATCTTTGAGATTTTATTGCTCTTTGCATTTCATTTAAAGTAGTAAAAAATGTAAATTAGTCGTTATTCTACATCTCTGCATTCTAAGTGCTATTTACCGAGCATATGTAAATTGTGGAATACCTTGACCACAAATATTGTGACTGCTCCTGCTCTTGATAAGTTAAAAAGATTGGCTAATGGCGTTTTGTTGCGTAACCGTGGAGCTGTTACCTCTTTCTCCTTTCTTTATTGATGTGCTTTGACCTGCACTGACACCTCTTGGTGGTATAATTTCCAAAATTTTCAGTGTGGCTTTTTTGAATGGTCTTTATAATAATAATATTATACTCTACCATATGATATATCGAATCATTTAATGGAAATAGCCAACTGCGGTGATTTCATGTTCGCACTTGAGTGATATCTTATACTTTCTTACTTTTAATCTATCTCAGCTTTTGGAATATATTGAAATAAATTTCCTTTAAATTTCCAGATCATAAGAGATTGTTATTAGTAGTCAGTAACCCTGCACAAATATCACTTCTTCAGATCGTTCGCTAATTTTCACTGTATAATTCATTGCTTTTTAACTCATTCCGTAGAGTCGCACTCTGAATCAACGAGAAAGAGTGACACAAACGGAATATCGCATGACCATGATCAAGCTGACCCATGATGATGCGGAGCTGTACACCTGTGTCACTTCAACTTCCATCGGTGATGGACTCAGCAACGCTGTGAGGGTAAATATCAATTGTAAGTACTGTTTATATGAGGGATAATAAATAATAAATACATTTAATATTAGCAGGTTTACTCAAACTTGCCATCTAGTAGTTATTTAGACCACACTCTGAAAACATAAGGCAAAAATATTTCATCGTTGATAATAATAATAGGAATATATCAATAATGCTAAGCTTATTTGGATATTATTTCGGTGAAGTCTAAAAGCCTGCTTCACAATATGATGGAAACTAAAAATTTTGGATACTGCAAAAAAATTACTACAATTAAGCATTATATATATATATATATATATATATATATATATATATATATATATATATATATATATTGCAGTTGTAGACCCTGTTGTTTGCAGAATTTGCTGAAGTCGACTGCGGCAGCTTCTTGGTTGAGGTTGCGCTGCAGCATTTTAACCTTTTAAAAGAATCTCTTTTCAGAACGCGAAAGGTGACGAAAAATTCTGGCAAGTGGCATTTCATTATTAGCCAGAAAATATTTCAACCCTTTCAAGCGTCATTTTCTGAGTAAACGGTGAAAAATAAGATAAGATAAAATAAGAAGGAAAAGTGT
Source organism: Ceratothoa steindachneri (assembly GCA_963969495.1). NCBI lineage: Eukaryota > Metazoa > Arthropoda > Malacostraca > Isopoda > Cymothoidae > Ceratothoa > Ceratothoa steindachneri. The sequence continues at coordinate 47,046,384 of OZ018319.1, forward strand.
GAGAGATTAAAAGGTTCGAGCGTCCGAGCCCCCTCAGCCTTCCCCCCTTCTTTCTTTCGGAGCAAGGTTGGAGGGGGCCGGCGAGAGTTAGTAGACTCCCACACTTCCCCCTCTTGCCTTCACCTTTGTGCCGAAGGCATTGGGGGAGGGAGGGGGGGGGAGGTTTTGAGGAAGAAGAGGAGGAGGAGCGATAGAATAGTGAGAAACTAGTAAAAGATTAGACACTTGACCTAGGCGGTCTTGGACCTAAATCTAAATGCCGTGCTAATACCATGGTATCAACCACTCTCGGTTGTATAAAGAGCCGATTGGAAATGACAGTAGCAAAGTCTACGAAGTTGAAGAGTTGCAAGGTTGCTTGGTCAAACTAATATCTGGCTGTTGTTAGGTAGTTATAAGTTAGTATTTTAATTGGAGGGTAAGTATCTGAGTTTCACGTTAATGTTATTCATATCTTTCTATTATTTTTTTTGTGTTAGTTGTTGTTTGGCGTTCAAACCATTGGAATTTATTGTTCTTGTTTCCTTTGTTTATATTCGTTGCTGTCTAGCTCTGTAACTGTTTATACTATGAATGTTTTGGGTGCATTTTCTTTTATTCGGTCTTTTTTTTTTAATTTGTTTTTTTATCTAATTTGGAAGTTATTTCAATCGTTTTTGTATTTATCGGGGATTCTTAATTCAGTTTTTTATCGAAGGTTGTTTGAATCCCTTATCTTAATCGGGATTTTATCCTTGTCGTAATTGGAGTTTGTATTAAATTCAATACGGAAATTTAGCTCCCTCTTTTTCTTCTCTCTCCATTGCCAGTATGGTACTTGGGGTCAGTCGATGTATTCCCCATCGAGCTCTTTTAACTATTTGATTGGTTACTTCTTTTCCAATTTTATCTCCAGTCTTTTTAAAAAGTACTTTCGCTCTTTTTTTTATTACTTTGTTTAGGGGTTCAATACTTGCCTTTAAACACTGGTCTTTCTTTTTTCTTCTTTCTACCCTTTTCTTGTTTCTGAGGAAATAAATTGCTTTGTTTTGGATCCTCTGCAATTTAAGAGATTGGTTGTTGAGAGAGTGTACATCGCAATTGTCTGATCAGACTGAGTAATCTTAGCTAATATAATAGTTTTAGTCCAATTTTTCCTTTTTGTTTTCTGTCGATTACTTGTTTCTTGTAACCAGATTTAATTATGGTTAAACCCGTTGTTGTATCTGTATTTTAATACTTCTACATATATATGTGATATTTTTTCCTTTAGATTGAAAAATTTTCAATTTATCTGGGGAGAATAAATTCTTCGTATTTCTTCTCCCGTTGTTCTTGCTTGGAATTGGCCAGGCCTTTATGGTGACATCATCACCTGTGCTATGTCATCCTAAAAATATATGTTCATACATCCTTTGGTTGCTGGAGAAGGAGCGTCTGCTGTGTAGATAGCATATAATACTAGAATCAGACACCCTCCCTGGGAACCCATGCTTCAAGATTAAAAGGCTCCCCATGATGACTTTCTGTGTCTATATACGCGTAAATATCCATAAAATAGTCGCACAATAATATCTCTATTTTATTGTTGAATCCGAATTGTATTTTTTTTTTATTGGATGCCCTTCTGCCAAAAATTGTAGAAAGATTTAGACAGATCTCTGCAGACGATGACTACGGTCAACTTCTTGTTCTTAGTCTTTGCTAATTTTTTCTTTAGTAGACATAGTGCTATGTGCATGCTCCTGGTTTTGAGGAATCCGAATTGCCACTCAGTATAGATGATCCCCTCGTGGTATTTATGAAGCCTGCGTTTTAAAAACTTATCATATACTTTTCCTGGTGAAATCTAGTATAGAAATAGGTCCGTAGTTTCAAACTCGACAGGGTGAATTACAAGCTATTATTATGAAAATCATTTCCGCCACTTGAGCCTCCCCTCCCTCCACAGAAAAAAACAACCAAGTGCAGTGTTATCTGTAGTAAAATAGAAACTTGCTTTATGAAAACTTGGCCAAAGAACAAAAAAAGGAAAGTAAGAAACAACATGAAGGAGCAAATGTCCCGGTATTGATCAAATTCCGTGACCACATCCATGTCTTCAAGATTATGGAAAGCAACAACAGACGGACGTTTGTCTTATCTTCATTATGACGATCCCAGAGAAGACATAGAGAAATAAAAGTTTCACAGCATACAAATATTTTTTGCATGCTAAAAGTTTGAGCAGTTTACATAGTAAAGCTGTCTAAAGAAGGGGAAACTGTGGTACAGCGAATGCGCCACATAAAGACACCACTTCCACAAGTACAAAGCATCCAGAAGAGGTATCTTAACTGCAAGGGTGACCATAGAACCATGGCCCTAAACGGACCACAAAGAAAAGCTATTTCAAGTGATCTAAACAAGGCCCGTGCACCCACACTAGGGCGAGGAAGAGTAAATCTAAATATTCTAGTCCTCCTCCGAAGAGCTACATGCGATGACACTTTGAAAAAGTCCCACAGGTTAAAATAAAAATAAAACAAGAAGAAACACCGGTAAATAACACTACATCATGCAACAAACGCAGTGAAGCATTTGGAAATTAAAACAAATTGCTGGAGGACGAAAAAGACCTTACAAAAACATATTCAGGGAGATTGATGCAGATATCATCTTGGTTTTGGAACAGGGTATCAATACGCTTTGTGAACCAATGAATATTTGGAATTACGATGTGTTGATCACGATTTATTTGCAAGAGCGATTCGATGGAGACGTTATTACTATTAAAAAGGGATAAAATACAAATAAGTGAGGAACCTTGAAGAATCCTCTCTCGCGATAGAGGTAGAATTCAACATATGGAAGATGATCTTAGCCCCTGTATATCCCTGTCAAGAAAGAGACTTTTAAATCTTTTGGTCGCTCACTGACGTATTTGGCAGCAAAATCACAACAATATTAAAGATAGAAATGAATGTCAGGTGGCAAGAGTCCAATTATAGTACCTTCAATGGCCTCATTACGTTATCTATGCTTCTACGCGTGTCACATAAGGAATTTTCTGGGGTGCACCAGCCTCACAGAAAAGAGGTTAATAGCCCAAAGTGTAGAGTGAGAAGCAAATGTTTGTGTGTAGAGAAGTATCACACAAAACGCAATGTGATTTAAACTGGAATCAAATCATAATGCTGTAAACCTCACAAAACAGATTAGGACCGAAACCATTACATCAATCGGTCCCAGTGATGCCACTCAAGTAGACATTAGCCGACCTCCCCTGTCTTTCAAGTACCATATAGCGGCGTTTAAAATATTAAAGCAAACAGTGTACACCTGATAGGTGTTTCATTAATCAGCGAATAATAATAACGTACTTAAACAGCTTTTTTGTCCAAGTTTCTCTATTCTTGTGGTTTTCAAAATCCTATATGTTTGGGATGATATAATTCTATCAATGTCTATAAACAACATGGATAAATAAAACCAGTTCTGATAAGGCAGGCTGACAGTCTCTTTATCTTTAATAAAGCGAAAGAATAAATTAAAGTTCCTTTGAAAATATATCCCTTGACAAAATGAAGGTATGCTCCTTAACAACTAATCTCTCTTTTAAATTTATTTTCAGAAAAGCAACAAAACATTCGCTCTGTAGGTTAATATATTTTCCTAACTGCCATAAAATAACAGTCACGGCAATTCGCATATACGAGAATGTTTCAAACTTTAAAGGACTTTATGAATGAGAATCATGATGTTTTTTGGTCGGGACTTACAAAGGATTTGAGATATAAGTATTTTATGGTCAGCACTTCCTTCTTTTTGGTCTTATTTTTGTCAGTGTGACGATAGCATGGGTTGGGGAGGGGGCATTTTGTTTTTTCTATCTTTGAAAAAAATATTCTCTCTATTGAAACTTTAAATTTCTACACATTTTGTTCTGAAGTTTATGTCAAACTATTATCGATATTAAACCGAGGTATTGAATTTAATAATGTTTTTTTATATCATTTGCTATAATTTTTATCAAATGTATTAATCTTTTTGATCTATAAAATATAATTTATAAGTATTTTCCAATTATTATGTCCAAGATGTTTGTATTAATACTAATCGGAAGTTTTCTATAGGAAATGTGTGGTGTAATCTCCCAAGATACCATCGCAGGTACGGTTTATATATATGCAGAAGGCAACCATATATATATATATATATATATATATATATATATATATATATATATATATATGTATATATGTATATATATATATATATATATATATATATATATATATATATATATATATATATATATATATATATATATATATATTGCTAAGAACCGACTCAAAGGAAAAATTCAAGAGAATTTTTCACTTTAATGCCTAAAATGGAAACCATCTCACTTTCGACCTCACAACACTCACATCTATGAGCGAGAACATTTGCCATCTTTTCTTTCATTGGATTGAAATATAATTATCTAAAGGCCAACTTAAGTTAAGTACACGCTGCACAACTACTAAGAGTTCAAGGTGAACGTAATCAAAAGTTTCCAACGCTGGTCAAAACTGAGGGATGATTTTGTTATGCAAAACAATGCACGCCACACATCTCACGCATAATGAGAGAGATACAGTGAATATTATACGTCGAGAGCTACTATCTTATCTGCTATACTATCGCTCTATGTCTCCTTCATATAACCACCTTCTTTTCCGACTTAAATATCAGATTCGTAATGAAATATATTTTGCTAAGAATCGACTCAAATGAAAAGTTCAAGAGAATTTTTTATTTTAATGTCTAAGAAACTATATTCCTGAAGCATAGACAGTCTTTTATTTGGAGGGCAAAGCTCTTAAAAGGTAAGCGAGATTAGATAGTAACTCCCAACCTAAACTCTTTGGTGTATCACGCACTAGGCGGGTGCCGTGTGTTCTTGTAGTGCGAGATACACCAAAGAGTTTAGGTTGGGAGTTACTATCTAATCTCGCTTACCTTTTAAGAGCTTTTCCCTCCAAATAAAAGACTGTTTATGCTTCAGGAAAATAGTTTCTTAGGCATTAAAGTAAAAAAAATGGTCTCAATCTTATTCTTTTCACATTGGAAAAGCATCGTATTCGCTAAAATACACTATAATTGTTATTTCGTTTAGATAAGCTAAGTTTCACTAGAAATGAGGGCTCAAGTTTATTAACAAATGATTTAACACTGTGATAGCAAATATCATTTTTAGCTAAAACATTCCTCAGATATAGAAAAATTTACCATCGAAAGGAGTTGTAAGCACATCAGATATTTTGTTTAAGAATATTTTCACTTTCCGTTTTTTATTTTAAGTTATTTATCTTTTAATAGAATAAATAAAATTACTTTACAATATAAAATTACCCCAAAAGCCACATTTCGTATAACATTTAATTTTCCTACCCTTTTTCCCTTCACTCTGATCGTCTATACTCCCCCTTTTCCTTTACTGAACAGGCTTTGAATGGGTCTTAAGGTCTTTGCTGGTCTGCAATTCTACAAAAACACAACGTTTCTGCACAAAAAAAAACAACGCTTCCTCTAACAGCTGTGCAAAGCTAGTAATGGAAAGCATTTCAAAAATCGATCAGGACTTTTGTTATGACCATTATGCTCTTATTAGTTCTCTAAATTCGTAAAATGAATTACAGGTGAGCGTAAATAGGTCATCGAAGGCTATTCAAATAAACATAAATTCTAATTTAAATGGACGATTGACTGCTTAAAAAAATCAGAAATCTAGACCACAAAAATTTCTTTTTTTTTAATCATTAAATGCCAATAAGTTAAAGGTCAAAATAATCGATGAAAACAGCGACTATTCAAATAATTTCATATAAATATTTGTCTATCTAATAATTATTATGAAGATTCTTGTAATAATGTAAATTAATTATGTAATTCCGTTCATATTATCCAACGATATACGAAACCTTCTTTGAATTCTCATTGAACCTAAATTCCCAAAGTATTTAGGAGCAACAAAGTTTGCAAAGGCAGTTACAAGAACCCCTTTGTATTTTCTTCCTTTTCCTTCTATTTATTTATCTCTTGGTTAACCTCTGTTGTTGGTGAGTGACACTATTTTGAGATGGAAAAAGAAACATTGAAAATGGGAGCAGAGAAACGTCAATTAAAAATTGATAGTGGTTGTCATAGGGGCAGCTTGAGCAAACAGCTAATGAGTAAGTGTATAAATGACGTGAGGGATAATAAAAATGTGGTGGCAAACAAGAATAGACCAATATGATACTCGCATGTGAGAAGAATGAAGGAGTGTTTGAGTATGATAAGAGCTGGAGAGCCCCTTAAGTTGTAAAATGATATTGTCAATAATGTTTGAGAGAGAAAGACTGAGCGAAAGAAAACTGAATGATATTGTGTATGACATGTGTGCATGCATATATGTATTTTGTGAGGAGACCTGCTTAGGGTCTTCTACAAAGGCGATAAACCCTATCTGTAAGAGATGTTAGGTTATACGTTCTCCTTTAAATAAAAAAACTGGCTAAATTTGTGTTTAATTGGTATCAAATTCGTTGATACGCGCCAATCCCTCTTTTGTTGGGGACGTGCTGACGATGTTCATGATTACTATGACGATAAAATGAGTAAATCTAATATTTTCGATCAATTTTCTCGAGAAGGTAAACTATACTAAAATTAAATGGTATGTTTGTAGTGATTTTAAAATGCTTACCTTCTTACTCGGATTACAGGGTGGGTACACCAAGTATTCATGTTTGCTTTGCCTATGGGACAGTAGGTCTGATCATGAACATTATCCGAAGGTTAAGTAGCCCCCTCGAGATGACTTGCAGCTAGGAAAACTAAATATTATTAGACAGCCTCTTGTATAGCTTTTCAAAGTTTTAGGCAAAGTTTTGGCACTTTAAGGAATGAGGAGGGGACTTTAAAGCACTCAGCTGCAGAAAATGTTAACCTCCTCAACGAATACTTCTCTGCAGTGTTTACTGAAGAAGGTGGTCCCATCCCCCAGCCAACGGATTCCTATTTGGGGGAAAAGCTGGCCGATATGGACTTCACCGAAGGAGAAATACAAAAGAAGGTCACTGACCTAATGATGAATAAGTCCCCTGGCCTAGACAAGTTTCTCCCTAAAGTGTTGGAAAAGTGCGGGATCAAGTGTCACGACACCTGAGCGCCATCTTCAACATGTCAATCCTCTCTGAATGCGTTCCTAGAGACTGGCGTGAAGCGAAGGTGACTCCTATCTTCAATAAAGGAGAGCCTAGCCAACCGGCAAACTACCGACCTATCAGTCTGACTTCGATAGTCGGTAAACTCATGGAAAGCATCATGGTGGACAAAATGACGTCGCATTTGAGTCAAACCTGCTACTGAGGAGTTTCCAGCACGGCTTCCAAAGGCAACGGTCATGCCTGAAGAACCTTGTGGAATTTTTCCACTTCGTCCTTAGTGAGCAAGATCGGGACAAGGCGGTGGATATGGTCTATTTAGACTTTCAGAAAGCCTTTGATAAGTTACAACACCGCCGCCTTCTCCCGAAAGTGCGAGCGCTGGGCATAGACGGAAAAGTAGCCGGCTGAATCGAGAACTGGCTAATTGGCAGACAGCAACGGGTGGTAGTGAATGGACAGGCTTCTGAGTGGGTGCCCGTTACTTGCGGGGTGCCTCAATGTTCTGTCGTGGGACCACTACTATTCATCATCTACGTCAATGACATGGACAGTGAAATGGTTGCCAAGATTTCTAAATTTGCAGGCGATACCAAGCTTGGTATGAACGTTGCAAAGGATAGAAATACTGCCCGCCTGCAGGAAGATCTTGGGAAGATTGGGAAGTGGTCGGACACGTAGCATATGCCTTTAACGTGAAAAAATGCAGAGTGATGCATATCGGCTACCGAAACCTTTAAACTCATTATATCCTTAAGGGCACTGCTCTTGAATCTACCGGAAATAAGGACTTGGGTATAACTATAACGAGTGATCTCAAGTTCTCGAGGCAGTGTATTGACGCGGAGAAGAAAGCCCCAAGGATGCTTGGTTGTTAAAAGTGACAGTTTGGATATCGGAAAAAGGAAATAGTACTCTGTTTGTACAATTGACTTGTCTGACCGCACCTGTAGTATGCCGTACAATTTTGGAGTCCTTCATTTCGAAAGGACATCGCGAGATTGGAACGCGTGCAAGCCAGGGCAACTAAACTGATTCCCTCTATCAGACGTAAAAGTTATTAAGATATATTAATGGAATTAGATCTGTCTTCGTTGGAAACCCTTAGAATGCGTAGTCAGCTCATCGAAGTTTTGAAAATACTTCGACGGTTCGAAAATGTTGAATACAGGGATATTTTCAGCCTTAATGAGAGCAGAACAAGAAATCAAGGGTTCAAACCTGAGCTGAAGCGTTACAACCGTGATCTGTGTGGAAAATTTTCACGTAGAGTATCTGCGGTAGTTGGAACGCACTCCCGATGGAGATTGTTAACAGCCTTTCTGTCGACCAGGGAGGACGTAAGGCAATTGAGCGGGGATCTACCCGCATGAAAGCTAATCCAAAGGTATCCTCATTGAATGAATCGTAAGGTCTTCTAGTGTACTTATTTTCATTGTTACTTCCTTGTAAAGCTTGGTTTGGCCAAACATCTTGCAAAAGCATTAGATCATGGTGTAGAAGCATTTCAAAAGACATCTCTACTCGTTTCAAAGCTATCAGAGGCCAAAGTTAAGGGTAGTATATTTACTGGACCGCAAGTAAGGAAAATGTCGAAGTCAGTACAACTTCAGAATCTAATGAGTGATGTCGAATGTGAGGTGTGGTATGTATTTTGAAATATATTTAATGGATTCCTTGGTTAAATAAAGACCTAAACTACAAGCAGATAGTAGCAAAACATTTAGAAAGTTATAAGAATTTATGATGTATAATGTCACTAAAGGTGCACTGTTTGCATTCACATTTAGAGTTTTTTCGTGAAAGTTGGGAGAAGTGAGTGAGAAGCATGCTGAGCGGTTCCACCACGCCATTGCTATAATGGAAAAAGGATACCAAGGAAGATGGGACACTGCTATGATGGGGGCCTTTATATGGTCAGTGGTGCGTAATGTTTAAGGAACTAACCGTAAGAAAGAACGTTCTTCAGTCCACTTTTAGTAGGTTATCTCTTATAATCACATTTTCTCATTAGTATAAAAGGGAATACAAGGACAAAATATTATTAGCTATTATTCATGGACGATGTGAATATGCTAAATAAAGTGAACTGAGCAGCTATTTATGGTTAGATTTATATACAAAATTCCATTTATCTCCAAAAATATCGTTGGTATTTAATTTCCAATGGTATTTTTGGAATCAAGTGGTAAAACCACCTTAGAAACTCTATAAACTTTTAAAGAACCAAAACTAGTGTTACCCAGTGTTATTAAAGATCACCTCACCTATCACCCTGACCCAAATCACGGAGTTACAATCCCCGAATTGTTCTTTTTATTATAACCACCAGGTATTCTGGTTGTAATAAACAAGATATTAAAATGGTTAGGCATGACCTGGTTGGATTCATATGTAATAAAAGTCATAGAATATCCAATATGAGGGATGTAATATAAATGCAAGCAAGGATAGAAAATTGCGGGCTAACGATGTGATGAATAATGATGAAAATAAATGCTGCCATAAAATTCAACCTACCTACGTCTAGCAACTCTAATTACATTGATTAAAGCACAGCGCCAGGAAATATCTATATGAATCAAACCTCATGAATGTCATATCATTTTAGTGAACGACCAAGGATCGTATTTCTGGCCCACATGTATCATTGTTGTCCTTTATATATGTTGAACTTAGAGTTTGAACGGGCAGAGGCAGAATACGCTTAAAACAGTTAAAGTAATTCATGTTTGATATGTATAGTAAATCAGGATACATACGAGACAAAGTAAATAGATGCCCAATAACTCTTAGGAATAAGGAAAGACTAATTCTCAACGCATTCGTTTTTTTTTATAAAATCTCCCTAAAATTCAGGATCACGAACTGAAAAATATTTGAAAATACATCTATTTTTCATTTTTCTATTGCATTTGGGTAATTTTGTAATTAATTTTGCTCCTCACGTGGTTGTTGCGCCTAGTAGTAAACAGGGCTTGCATGAACATAGTGGGTCATCACCGATTCCTCGTTCTTGTGTTATGGACATTCTTTGCTTTGTGGCGTAGGCACATGGAGATGTGATAGGGCTATACTTCCGCTCTTTACAGTTCTTTTGTGAGATTTATTCCTCCGAATCTGAGGGCCCATTGCTGAAGGTGGATCCAATAGACCAATTTAGTCTCTGCTTGGTGACTGGTCCTTCTCTCACATCTATTATAGAAAACTTATTTATCGATGCAGCGGAGATGTATAAGTGTTTGTAGGTATGGATTTAGTGTCACTTTTAGTAACCAAAGGATTTTATTTCGTCATTGTCCAATTTCTACCATGCCTATGCCGATAAAAGATGCTAACAATGCCGTAAGCCTTGACTTTTCATGAATAGGGAGCTACTTCGAGAGATTTGTGTACCACTTGAAGCAGTGGCGCCGATGCTTTTCTCCCAGAAGTAACCTGGAAGATATAATCTTTTAACATCTTTTGCCATGCTTATACTTTCAAATCTTCCACAGCACCAAGAGTATTACAGACGTAAACTTTGAAGCAGATATTGCGTCACATGGAAATCATGCCTTTATACATGGATAGCTCAAAGTCTGACACGGTAGTTGGCATCCATAATATCTCCCATATTTGAAATTGGCGTGATTTTTATCGTTGCCGGGGCTGTCTTCACCACCAAGCTATTTTCAATGCACCATTTAGTATCAGGTATTTTGAGCATTGACCAGTTCGGAGACATATTTGAAGTTCATGGTTAATTGAAAGGCACGTTATATGCCTTTGAAGAATTGGAATATCCAACACTACTAATTCGCAGAGAACCCATAAGAAATTACTGCTGCAACATGGGAGAATATCGAGATTGGCTTCTGCTTGGTTCCTTAACATGTAGGCACTTCAGGTAATAGGCACAATGAAGAAGATGCCATGATTTCTGCACTGAGTATGAATACATGTCAAGAATCAGTAAAACTCTATGAGTTGCATGGCCAAGAAGATGGAATACAGTGCGCGCAAATTCAAAGATGCGTGCCATTGCGCTACGACTCTTTCTATCAATGCTTCACCGATAACATATAATTTTTGGTCCTCTCCGAATCGTACACCTTTGCGGGACGCAGCGTTAATACAAGAAACACTAACACAAAAATATCTGTCTGAATTATTCGGTTTTCTAGAATGAAAGCCCTTAGGTTGAGTCCCTTTTTCTGCTAGGACTTTCTGACTGGTACCTATCCAAGTACCGCGACACGCTGGGTCACTTATTACCTGTCTTAATTCTTTAATAGGGATTCCTGCATACCGAAAAGAGGTGTGATTAATCTTTGGAGGATACGGCGCTCATCCAAGGTATTTAATTATTGAAGCTCTTGTCTGTACGCTCAGGTTCTGAGAGAGGCTGGAATTTTTTCGGACACCCGAGCCTCACTTTTAGATATTTATTAGTTGTTGTTGCCCTCAATTTTTTTTCTCTTTCCTTTCCTTTTTTTTCTCTTCCTTTCGGAACTTTCGATGGCTGTAGCCTCGTTGCGGTGAGTTTCTGTTAAAAACTGGAGTTCATTTTGATGTACATTTACACTGTTAAGATTATAAATGTGATAGAGGGATAACAGGACAATCTGACTTCCCTGGAGACGCTAAATTATTAACCTGTAATACGTAGACCTGTGTTAGGCCCCCAAAGCACCCGGAGAACAAGACACATTTGCTGAATAGGATGATACAGCATCCTGGGGGATTAGAATATGAAAGTGTCGTTAACCGCGCTTTTTATAAGTTGACTAAATGGTATCAGATAATGGATGAAGTAGGTCAGGGCATGGTCCTTGCAACCCAAACCTTTGGTTAAAAATCCAATGACTGTCACTTTAGATCTATTTATTTCCCTCTTCTAAACTCGTTGCTCTTACAAACTTTAATTTATTAATAATAAAAAACTTTAACAATAATCCCACTTAGGCGATGGAATGGATAAAATAAAGACCAAGAAAAGCATCAGATATTACTTCCTAATTTAATATCATTTTCACCTGATTTTCTCAGGACAAAGTGGGTGTTCATCCTTTTCCAAAATGATTACCTTAGAAATATTGAGATTAGAATTTGATATACCTGTCTAAACTTGGAATTTGGGTAAATGATAAAATTATTCGCAAAAGGAATCCTCAGTCTTTATTTAAGATGGGTATGGTGCAAGAGCATAAGAGAGGCTGCATCTATCTATTGAATACAATCAACTACAGTAAATTTCTTTCTCTAATTTATTGTTATTTCAACTAAGTAGAAACGAAAATTTTAAAAAATGGTCTTTTAAAAGAATATAATACACTAAATGAAATGTGATATGAATATGAACAATCAAATCTGGCTTAGGATAGAGTAAGCCACATTTTGAAGCTTACTGTAGATCTCAATACCTCTATTACGATTGTATTGGTGATATATACGAGCGGTAGCTCGTCTAGTTTCTTTTTTAGGCACTTAAATGGAGCAAGTATTGCATTTTCTATCATGCTGTCTCTTATCAATGCAAAAATATCAAAGGAAAAATTATAAAATTACAATAAATCAAGAAGCAAATGATTGGGAGAGTTTTTACCGACAAGTTTGATGTTAGAAATGGATGGTGTTGATATCTTCGCAACACTGTTAGACGCCCAGCATTTAGCCTAGGGCCTCCAAGGAGTTGAATTGGATGCAGTTAATGTGCAGGAGTGAAATATGCCTTCTTATTCATGTTCAAAGGGTTCGCCAGTGACTGGATACAAGTAGTGTGTTATGAAATGATAACCATATGAAAACATGACAAAAGTATTATCGAATTAGACATCAGAATTATTAGATATGAATATGAAATTTAAAAATATTTAGCATAAAATTTAGATGAGATTGTGATATTTGAAATCAGTATACAGTTTAAAAGATGTGGATTCATTTAAAAGGGGGTTAATTTATATAGTATAATTTTAGCATTTAATCTGGCGAGTCGAGCTAAATTTAAATAATTCCTCCAAAGTTTTCCGAAAGGAAAGATAAATTTAAAGAAACTCACATAAAGTTTTATGATAGTCTTATTTTCAACTTGTTTCATTTATATTAATTTTCCAACTGGTTTCTTTTCTATTATTTTTTCGATTTATATAAAGGGGGAAAAAAAATTTCCTCGAGATAAAGCAAATTGAAAATATCCGAAATGGCTATTGAATACCACAGGAATTATTAGGATCATCACTCTAAACTGCCTTCCTTCAAAATATCGTTAGCACGCCTGACAACCAGTCAATGCTTATTTGGTTGGCAAGAAAAAATAACTTTCAGGTGCGCAACTTCCCAAGTCAGCATCATCCTATTCGAATTATAGTGAGGCGTGATACAGTAATCCGTTAATTAGGTAAATTACGCAGTTTTTAGTTACATTAATTGAAAATAAACGAGGGAATTTTTAATAAGATGTTCATGGGAGGAACTGCGTCCAAAAAGTGTTTAGTAAAAGAAAGAGAAAATATATGAGAGGTGGTTATTCCGAGAGCTCAAATTGAAAAACCACGGGCATCACGATGTTGGATACACGACTTCCATAAATATGAATCCTCCATTGGTAAGGAGGTCCCTTAGTGACCGAAGATTTGCCTAAATCAAATCAATCCCTCTACCAAATCTCAAAGCAACTGAGCTTGCTATTTTTCCAAGATCGCCAGACAAAGAGGTAGACAAACTCACGCCAGATTGGAAATATACGTCGTTGTCGGAAGTCACATGAATAAATAAATTAAAGATTCTTATGAGATCAGTGAAAATGTAGACTCTAACGAGAACTTGTCCATTTTTGACTGTTAATGAAGCTGATTTGGCCAAATGCTCTACAGAGCTCAAAAAGGTGTTTCTCTGGAGGGTCAAAAACTCCAGCTTCTCCAGTAATTGCTTCCTTAGATTGATAGGGCGACGAAAGCCTCAACATTTAAATAAATATTTTAGTAGGGGTTTTATCAGAAATCAATAAATTTTCGAAAATATATTTTTTCAGAGGAAAGTAAACTTGCGATCAGAACTACGGTATCTACGGTGTATGAAGGCCGCCTTCGTATCCAATTTTAAAAGTTTTGATTTAACAAACAACCTGTACACGTAAGTAATCCGTTTATCAAGTGTCCAAGAAGTGCATTCGTTTTTAGAGGCTACGTGGATGATTAAAATGCAATGAAACCCTTGAAGTTATTTTACATAATAGGTTCCTTCCGTTTCAGATATCCTCCCAACCCCCACACAGGAAAAGTTTAATTATGACTTATAAATAAAAAATTTAGATTTGAAGTAAAAAACTGTTACAGTGTTTCTTCGTGTATATCATTATCAAAGACCCTTTCATTGCTAATTTAATTGTATAGAGATAAAAAAGTGATGTACAGGAGTGAGCTTCATAATTAAAAAGAGTTCATGTGAACATATACAGAGTATTCCAGAACTGATCAACCACAAAGAATTTCAGCTTCTTCACACATCGTACCTCAAGGGCGAGATGCAGGGAATTTTCTAGCTTGGGAGCTAAGGCCTCATACGTCATACTCTCCTGATTTTTCTCTTTCGGATCACCAGGTTTATTTATCTTTAGACATTAGATTTGTTATGATTCTGTAAGAAAAATTAATTTAATGAGAGATTTCAGTTATTTACTTAAAAGCATAAAAGTTTTATTTATAATGAACGAAAATATTTTTTTTATTTAAGTGGGTAAAGATCTTTAAGAGGTATGATACTATTTTATAAATTAAAGTCTTTATTTTAATGTGCTTTTCTTTATCATAAAGGTTAAAGAACCGATCGAAGTTGCGTTGACACCCAATAAATAAGGAATGCAAATAAAAATTTAATTACTTGTAATTATTTGATTAGAGAAAACATACATATCCTATTTGAAAAAAGAAGATTTTGAGTTTAAATGTTTTATTCTTATTTTTCTTAAAAAAGAATAGTCAAGCATAAGGAAGATTAAACACCAGCTTCTTTCAAGATGTGGTCGATTTGACATCCCTTTTAAAGCTCAGTAGCACAATTGAATGTTCTATGCGTGATTAGACAGATTTAAATGGAATTTGTACATACAAAGTTCCGAAGAATTTTTTT
This sequence comes from Ceratothoa steindachneri, assembly GCA_963969495.1. NCBI lineage: Eukaryota > Metazoa > Arthropoda > Malacostraca > Isopoda > Cymothoidae > Ceratothoa > Ceratothoa steindachneri. The sequence goes on from OZ018319.1 coordinate 47,061,647, forward strand.
CATCATGATATATATATATATATATATATATATATATATATATATATATATATATTATTGATTATTTACTATTTAAACTATCGTGCCTTAGTCTACTTGTATTATTTAATGTTCAATCACTTAAAATATATATATATATATATATATATATATATATATATATATATATATATATATATATATATATATATATATATATATATATATATGTCTTTTCTAAAATCAGGTAAATTTTTCATTTACAAAAAACGATAATAGTGGCAAAATGAAAAAGTGCACGATGGCGAAGAGGAAAATGTAATCCATCAACTACGGCTGTTTGAATATATAGATATATTAAATCTTTCGGGATATCAATGATTCCTTTGGTTTACTGAATTATTGGAACACCCATAATTGATGTATTACATTTTCCTTTCCGTCATCGTGCCATTTTTCATTTTGCCAACATTATCGTTTATTTATTAATTAAGAATTTATCTGATTTTGGAAAAGACAATGGTCCAGACGTGTGCATTCGTTCCTTCCCTGCTTCTCCGGCTACCGCCCAAACCATTGAGTTACACTCCTCAAAAAATGCATGTGCAGATTTAAAGCAAAAAAATACAATTCTCACATTTTCCAAAGAAGGCTACAGTGTTTATCTCATTATACGTTAAAAGACCAACTATTGGGCATAGCGGGCTTGGCTTGTTATCGCCATGGTGAGGTGTTATAAGTAAAAAGTTTTTTACCTCCAAAACGGTATCTGTTAGCTTGGGAGCGAGGCACCAATTGAAGGCGATATCGGGAGGAGACAAAGGAATCCAGCAGTTTAGCATCACCGTCTCTCCACTCAAAGCAATGACCTTCTGCGGGTTTTGAACGATACAAACAGCGCAGGCACATCTGTGGAAGATTTAATTTAGAATATGAGGCAATATCCTCTGTACTAAAGTAAAAATGTTAAAAGGAAATTATCAAAGTTTATAAGGTGATTTGTCTCACTTTATACCGGATGAGAGCAAAAATGCCCCTCTTTGTTTAAGGCTGTACTTCTTAGCAATTAAAGCTTTAAGGAAGAATAAGTGTTATTACAAAGAACAATATTTGAAATTTTATTAGCTAGCTTTAGTATTTTAGGTTTGCGGTGGATAGTTTATCCCAAGCTCGGATATCCTATCTATGCAGTTATTAAAATGCTCTGTTTTAGGCTATGAAAAATGGCACAATTAACCTTTGAACAGCGCAGGTTTGTCGTGGACTATTAATACACTGTCCAAAGTAATCTAAATTATTATATTCTTCGTTTCATTCTTAGCTTATATTACTATTTTCACTTCATTTTTTCTTTATTTTCCTTCTCCTCTTCCTATTTACTCTTTAGTAAACTGGATAACTTCAACTATAAAATAAAGATGAAGAAAAATACTAAAAAAACAATAAACGTAGGTAAAAACAATTAACACGCTACAATCAACGTAAAAGCCTTTTGTTAAAACAATATTTTCAAACTAGGATTATGTTTTATAAAGAACTAGTTAAGTTTTAATCTTGGCTGCTTAAAGAACGTAAATTATCATACTACTTTATATACAATAATAAAATTTCAGTTAGAGGATTTTTCCTGATTGACGGGAATTAAAATGACCGACTTCCCTTCACCTAGGTAAAAATACTCAGGCCTAAATTACTGCGTCAATCAATAGAGCTCAACAAGGTTAACTTTTGAGAGATTTGAGGTATAAATAAGGGTAGGGATAGAAAAAAGGTCATTTGGGGAGACCTCACAATGGAGTGGAGCTAAAATTTATTTATTGCCTCGCGAGAGTTATGTGTTTGGTTGTAGATGGTGTTTAAACAGTACTTACAATTGATATTTACCCTCACAGCGTTGCTGAGTCCATCACCGATAGAAGTTGAAGTGACACAGGTGTACAGCTCCGCATCATCATGGGTCAGCTTGATCATGGTCATGCGATATTCCGTTTGTGTCACTCTTTCTCGTTGATTCAGAGTGCGACTCTACGGAATGAGTTAAAAAGCAATGAATTATACAGTGAAAATTAGCGAACGATCTGAAGAAGTGATATTTGTGCAGGGTTACTGACTACTAATAACAATCTCTTATGATCTGGAAATTTAAAGGAAATTTATTTCAATATATTCCAAAAGCTGAGATAGATTAAAAGTAAGAAAGTATAAGATATCACTCAAGTGCGAACATGAAATCACCGCAGTTGGCTATTTCCATTAAATGATTCGATATATCATATGGAAGAGTATAATATTATTATTATAAAGACCATTCAAAAAAGCCACACTGAAAATTTTGGAAATTATACCACCAAGAGGTGTCAGTGCAGGTCAAAGCACATCAATAAAGAAAGGAGAAAGAGGTAACAGCTCCACGGTTACGCAACAAAACGCCATTAGCCAATCTTTTTAACTTATCAAGAGCAGGAGCAGTCACAATATTTGTGGTCAAGGTATTCCACAATTTACATATGCTCGGTAAATAGCACTAAGAATGCAGAGATGTAGAATAACGACTAATTTACATTTTTTACTACTTTAAATGAAATGCAAAGAGCAATAAAATCTCAAAGATGCTCGATGTCTAAATCCAAAACTCCTCGGAAATATTTTACAGAATTACAAGCACGATCAAGCAATCTCAGCTGAGAGTCTACAGCAGAACTCCATGGTGCAGAGCAATACTCAAAATGAGGTAGAATAAAAGAAAAGAAACACTTGCCAAGAACATCATCATCCTTATAAACTTTCTTAGATTTACGAAGAATGCCCAATTTCTGCGAAATATCCCATGACATGTATCTGAGATGCGTTCCAAAAGTGAGTTTCGAATCTAGAGTTAATCTCAACAGATTGAGAAATTCAGCCTTGTTAATCAAAGCTCCATTTATTAACAAATTGAGATGTTCACGTAAGATACATTTAGAACGACTCACAATAATTCTCTTAGACTTACTAAGGTTCAATTTCATACCTCACTTAAGACATCAGGAATGAAATTTATTCAAATCCTCAGTGAAGCCGTTTGCAACACTCAGTCTCATTGCAAGAGATGGAACATGAGCATAGAGAGAGTTGTCATCAGCTTATGCTAGAATTTTATTAGTGATATTAAACCACATCTCACTGGTATATAATATTAAAAAACAAAGGTTCAAGAATGCTACCCTGAGGAATTCCAGAATATACTCTAGAAAAAGGATTAAAACACCCATCTACCACCAATGCCAACAGACTTTAATTTAAAAATCAAACCATTATGGTTGACAGTGTCAAAGGCGTAACTAAATTAAAGCGAGACTCACAATTATTGTCTAAAGCAGACTGCATTTAATTGCTCTGCAATAATAGTGCATAAGTAATTCCTAACCCCTATCTAAAGCCAAACTGAGTCACCGGAAGAAACTGTCTCAAATATAGAGTAAGAGATTTGTACAGAAGACGTTCAAAACTCTTAGATAAAATCAATGTAATGGAAATGGGCCTATATTCACTGGGAGATGGAGATGATGATCCTTTGGGAATCGGAGTAATGTTGCCTGAACGCCAGCATTTAGGAAATGACCCTCGATGAACTAAACTACAAAATATACCAGGTAGGTTTGGAGCTAGCTAACTACTAAATTTTTAAACTTAATGTAAACAGATCAATAGCTCAGTTCCCCCATTCTCGTCCAAGTTAGATAAAATAAATTTTATTTCAGAGATTCTGAGGGCAAATGTATTAAAACTAGGTAGCGGGTGACCCGACTAAGGGCAGCTAAATATCTTGCCTACCTTGCTTGTAATTAAAACTACCAGCAACAATGCTAGCTTTATCACAAGGATGATATGTAACGCTACCATTAGGCATCATTAAGTGAAGAATAGAGGGCTCAACAGCAAACAAAGCAGATTTAAGCGCTGACCAGCAAATATGCGGCTGAGCCGCACCTTTGAAGATATATTTTTCAAATGGGCATTATGTTGAGATTCATCCTCTTTATAAACATTATTTGCCATGTTCCTCATTGCAACATAGTTCTCCCAACACAGCTGAGACGGTTATTAGACCAGGCGACGCTGGTCATTTCATCATATTTTATCGTGAGATCGATCTTTATGATATTTCATTGGTACAAACCTAATTTTCAAGTCTAATAATTATAAATTCAATGGGATAATGGGGCAAGGAGCATCATAGATATCCCAACACACCACTTAAAAGCACAGGTAATCCCATTCTTGTCAATTCTAGATTTGATAACAACCTCTGTGGATATGGTAAAGTCAGAAATAGGGAAATCTAACAGGATTTAACAAGCCAAACCTCGATGATCTGAGGAACCAATTGGTGCAGTGGTTTTAACCTCAACCCCCCTTTTGACATTAGTAAATAAAAGATGAAGACGATTGCTGGTTGTGTGAGTTGCATCAGTATCTTACTGCTCACAAGCAGAAATATCAGAAAAATCAAGTTTGGTTGGGGAAACTAAATTCAGCCAGTCTCTGTGATGAGCATTCAAATCACCAATAAAAATGAAACAAGATTTCTTCTCCTCCTCCTGAATGTTAATATATGAGTTTAGAAAGCAATCCTAAATACTGTTTTCTAATTCAGGGTTTCTATAAAGGCTAAAAAATAGACAAAATATTAAAACGGCTGCATACTCTAATAATCATAATCTCATGTCATATACCTAGCTTTGGTTTCTTAGTTAAAGCCAAAACCCTTAAAACCAATTTCATGGGTTATTTGTTGCGTTCATCAATAAACTGGTACTCATACTACAATTTGTTTTTGCATAAATTGACACGAGATTGCATCACATACTCTGAATGTCCTCCAAGTGTTTTTATTAATGGAAGAGTAGTATTTTCTATTTAATCGCAAAATTCCTAGCTACATATTTCTCATAGATTTATATTTACTTGAAAAAGCCACGTGATGATTTTTCCCTCTTTAATTTTATTAGAATTTTAAAATCCCATATCGCAATCTCTTCGAGATTTATCATGACATATGTGCATTGCCTTAAAGATTTCTCAGTTACTATGTTGTATGGGACTAGTATTATGCCTTCTGTAATTTAAAAGTTTTATATATTAAATTAATTTAAATATCCTTCATTTATTTTTAAATTAACTTACTGTGAGAAAAGCGATCCAAAAAGAACTCAGCTAGTTACCGATGACCAAGGTAGGGTACAGTATTTCCATTCTCAATAACACTCTAGCTACGGTTTCCCGGCAAGTTGTCAACCCATTTTGGTGCACATGTAGCTTTATTAATTATTTTATTGTAATGGCGTTAGAAGCCGTTTTGAGATCGAGATATCCTACATATACAGATTTATCACGGTCAAATGGTGTGATAATTAAAAATAAATGGAAAAATTAGGTAAGCATGATCGTAAGCATTACTGTGAGCCATTTATTAATGGCTCTTCAAATCATTAGTACTACGTTAGCAATTATCAACAACTTAATAACTATTTCCTTGCTAATATATTTGTTTAAAAATTTACAGTCGCGGAAAATTGATCATAGATAATTAATATTTTTCCCCACCTCCAAATTCTTCAAATATCTTTTTAACCATTAAGTAAGCAGTGTGTGTTGCTAATTCATTTTCTTCCCAATTAAGGAAGTGCTGGAGTTCCTATGTTAAAAAGGATTTACTGTTTCAACAATTAATATTGAAAAAATATTAAAAGAGTTTCAAATATTTTGGGCTAGACCGAGTTTAATCTAATTTTCAAATCGCCAAAAAATAATTGCCTAAAATGTAAGCTTAAGAAATATTGCATTGAATTCAAAATACTGTTCGGGCATCTTGATATTTCCCAACAGAAATTCGCAAGTGATAATTGCTTGCTTACGATGAATTCTTAGTTCATCTGGAAACTTCCAAACTCTTCTATAATTTGTTGGCCCACTAGGCAAAATAGTTTGTGAAACACTAGCCATCCTTAAGCAACTTGGAATTCTACGTCAACCCCGACGTAACCACAGAGGAGGCAGACGACTGTTCGTGTTACATCAGCAACCTGAGAAATCAATCCCCTCAATCTGGACATAGAAAATCATTAGAAATCCTGCGAGACAACCTCACTACAAGCAAAACTGAAAACTTAGAATAGAATTTTGCCTTCTCAGACCGCTACAGAAACACCTCTACCACCACCAAAAGTCAAAGTTAAACTTCTGAATTCATAATACCTTGGCAACAAAGCAATCTTTATTCAAGATCACATAATTGACAAAAGCATTGACATTATTTGTCTCACAGATTCTTGGCATCGAGCAAAGTCGTGCTCCGTTCTGAATGAAACCTGTCCTCTTGGCTACTCCTACCTCGGGAAAACTCGTAGCATTTGTCGCCGGAGTGGTGGCCTGGTTCTCATACATTGAAGGGAATTTGATCTGTCACCCATATACCTGGCAGGTTTGGAGCTATGCAGTCCACATTTGATCGCCTTGCATTTAAATGCAAGACCCGTTTCTCGATAACAAAGCTACTCATCTATAGGACACCTAAACCTAAGGTCAATTTCATTCTTGAGCTCTATGACTTCTAATCTATACTCTGCACAACCTCAGCTTATATCATAATATTTGGCGATTTTAATATTCGTGTCAACACCCCCTTCTCTCACTCTGTGACCGAGTTCCTGGATCTCCTAGACTGCTTTTACCTGACATAACATTTTTATGCCCCAACTCACATAAAAGTTTATACTCTCGACTTGGTGATCTCCAATGCAGTCCTCATGAACAACCTTCATCTCTACGACCTTGGCATCTCAATGGAGCTCTCTCCACTGTCAAGTCTTGACAAACCCAAACGACTAATCAGATATTAGGAATCTAATAAAGATCAACACTGATCCCTGACTGCGAACATCAAACATATCTCCTCAGCAAACCTCCCATCAGTTTCGAGTCTGTAGAATAGTAAAACAATTTATGGGCAGCTTCCTGGACCTCCATTCCCATGTCAAAACAAGAGCCGTAACCTTCACTCACTCATCCCCCTGGTACACTGACAGCGGGACGCATCCTAGAACTACGCTTCAGCAAAACAAATCTCAATGTGGAGAAAATAGCCTAAAGAGAGTATCAGAAGGTATACTTAAGGGCCCTCAGTCTCACACATTCCCAGTCCATTTCCAACGAGATCAATAACACCCCTGGAATCTCCAAGCGTCTCTTCGCCACCATAAATTGTATCCTTATCCCCAAACCCCCATACATTCGGATGCCCCTCAAACTCAATGCAACAACTTCATCTCATTCTTCAGGACGAAAGAAGATAAAATCCGATCCTCTTTCTGAGCACCGTTCCCCCTAGAGGCCCAACTGTCGGCTCACTGCCTAGGATTCCCCAGCCTCTCTGCTGTTTTGTTAATGTACCCTAACGATATGTTGAGGACATTTAGGGCAGATGAAGCCATCCACCTGTGTCTTGGACCACTTACCCTCATCTCTGGTTAAAACCCACTCGTCTGCATTAAGTCATTTAATCGACAACATCGTCAAAAAATTCATCCAGGCTGGCTATGTCCAGTCTCACCTCAAAAATGAAGTCATCAACCTACTCCTCAAAAATCCAAACCTAGACCCAGAAGTGCTTGACAACTACCGGCCTATCTTCACCTCCCATTCCTGTCTAAAGTGTGGAAAGGGGAGTCGCTGCCTAACTCAAAATAAAAAAGCTCTTTGAAAAAATCAAGTCTGGTTTTCACTCTGGTTACAGCACGGAAACTGCTCTGGTTGTGGTGATCAACGACCTGCTGACGACCGCTGATTCTGGTTCTGCATCCCTTCTCATCATCCTCGACCTCACGGCAGCATTTGACAGAGTAGACCACTGTATCTTCCTGAAACGTCTTCACTCCACCATTGGACTCTTCGACAGTGCCAGAAACTGGTTCATATCCAATCTCACGGAAGAACAGACTTTGTCTCCCTGGGGGAGGCGAGGTAAGACACACTTTCTGTCACTTGTTGTGATCCTCAGGCCCTACACTCTTTACACTCTACAGCTTTCCCTTAGCCGTATTATAAACCGGCATGGAATCGCATTCCACTGTTACGTTAATGACTTCCAGCTTGACCTGAAAACTGATCGACCCCCTATGCGACTCTGCCAGCATCAACGCTAACCGCCTGCTTGGAGCAGGTGGTGGCATGGATGTGGCACAACTTTCTGCAGCTAAATAGTTAAATAACAGGAGGCGTTCTCCTCTGCACCCCACATCAGATCCGGTCATCTGCCATCACTAGCATCACCTTCTCTGGCAACGACATCCACGTTTACCCTCAATCACCAAATTGGGCGTAAATCAAACCCCCACCTGACCTTTGAAGCCCACATTAAACACACCTGCAAGAAATCCTCCCTCAACCTCAGGAATATTGCAAGATTCCGCCCCTTGCACGCTCTCTCAGATGTTGAAAAGCTTTTCCATGCCTTCGTCTCCTCCAGGATGGATAATTGCAATGATCTTCTCATTACATTCCCTATCAAAAATACGCAGAAACTAACATACATCCAAAACAGCACTGCTAGGATGCTACTGAAAGTGAGAAAATATGACCACATCACACCCATTCTTAAAATGCTTCATTGGCTTCTTATCTCACTCAGGATTAGGTACAAAGTCTCTTTGCTCACCAACCACTACCTGCATAGCGATGCCCCCTCCTACCTCAAAGAGATGCTCTCATCCCAGATCACCATACGACTCCCCTGCTCCGGAAAAATCAATCTACTCCAGCGTCCAAATACCAAGCTCCGAAATATGAGAGATTGTGCCTTCTGCTTATTATCCTGAAATTATCCTGCCATTATCCCCTACACAAGTTTTTGGCGTTGAAATTAATGAGGAATAATCTATCCTCTCTGATTAGGTTTTGTTTGGTTTGATTAGGTTATATATTTACTTTTTACACATTCTCTTTAGAAATAAATGTTAAAGGAATTAGGCTTACTGTATGGGTGAAAGACTAATATGGAAGGAGAAGGAGAGATTGATAATGAATACAATACGAATAGGCAGTACGTGATTGGCAACTATGATTGTTGGGAGATGATTTTCAAAGGCAGGTCTCGGCAAGCAGGATCAAACGCTCAAAATTTTAGTTTTTAAACTACAAGAAGTATAAATTTTTGCAAATTTGACAAGCATACTTCCACAAACGAGGTATAATGGAGGATATTTTGTTGTCATTACTCTTTTTGGATTAATTTAAATCTTGTTTTCCACACCAAAGATTGAATATATTGCTTCTTCTATTTGAGATTTTTTTTTTTTAATTTAAAATGTATCATAATGTGAAAAATGTAACAACTAAGTCTAGGTAAAGAGAGCTTAAGTTAGGTAAGCAAAGTATTTTCATTTTGAAACTTCTAGCCATAACTTAGTTAAGAGATGTATCATCTCTACTCTGAATTACAATTTATGCGAAACTTTAGATTTTAATGTGAAAATACTAACATCTGTTTTATTTGTAATAACTTGTTCCGAAAAGATATATGTAAATGCCATCTCTGCACCATCATATATATATTTTTTAAATATAGCACTCATCTGGCGATTGCTAGCAAGGATATAGAAACCGTGATATTCTAAAGCCTATATTTAGAATAATTTAATTATATAAAAAAAAAAATCAAAACAATAAAATCGCCAACATCTATATTACAGGGAGCAGGCGTGAGCTCTTTTGCAAGAAGCCATATATTGTGTCAAGGGATAAGATCTTCTTAATATGAAAACTAGTATATTATAAAGCCTTCTCGGACCTACTGGTTGCGGATATTATGAAAAGATCTTACTTCTTCTTATATACAATTTACTACCTCTCACCGCTTACTTAAGAACGCATTTTCACCTAGTTTTTTGCCTGGCAGCAAATTCGCAAGGCTCTTTGCTAACCATCTAAGGTCCACTCTGCGCTGATTGGGTTTAGCAAAGAAAGTGGTTGGACCTTCCATCCTGGATCGGACTTATACGTGGTGATATTTAATATATTCAGATTTTTCCTCTCTCTTTTCTCCATCATGCTGCCTTTATCTTTCTTTTGACTTATCTATGCTTCTACCTAATTATCTTAAGTGCACTAGTGCGAAGCTATATGGTCACAAAGACGTAAGAGTTGGTCATCTAACTGGCTCTCTACTAGGCTTTTTATCTTAAAGCTCCCGGAGTTTGGGGTTTCCTCTTTCCACCCGATAAATTAATGGGTTTCTATGTAAAATAATTGTTTATTAAAAATTTAAACGGGTGGAAATTTACGTGAAGACAAAAATTTTATAATCATGAAGTTATGACGTCGCAACGGCTAACAGTGCAGATTCTTCCAACCGGTTTCTTCCCGCGAAGAGCTTTCCTCATTAGCATTTGTTCTTCTTAGGAAGGTATGTTTAACATTTCCCCTACTGCCGCAGAGGCTTTACCTCTACCTCTTTGCTCTCACAGGAGCCACAATAAAAGAACCAAATAATTAGACGACTGTATCATATCCTGAATGGTGTCGAGAGGCATCGAAATTCTTTAGGAATGACTTAGTGTTGTGGAACCTTAGGAGCTGCCCAAAACTTTTGATCCAAGACTGGTACATGTACTATCTGGTCGTGGTCAACTTCTCCAAGCTCTTGGATTTCCTGGAGGTGCAATAGCGCTTCGGGTCCTCTCTATTGGATTTGGCGCATGTACCTGTTCGTGAAACCTTTCACCATTATGCTTTATTTAAGGGGGTTCCAGATGAGATATCTATTGTCTTAAGGGGTACATGTCGCAATAAATCCCGTCCTGACGGAAATTAGTGACACTAACACTTGGAATAAGGTTTCTTGAACCCCAACGGAGGGATCAACCTGAAAGTGAACCATAGATTACTGGGGGAGACCATAAAGGTTAATCACACTGTAGAAGAGGATCGTCTTTAAGAAACGAGGTCGACAAAGGAAAAAAAAATAAAAAACAAGGATACCTACTCAACATCGTCTAAGAGTGCTCCATGTAAAGGTGTAACTTTAATTATTTGGTGAACTACTAGGCTGGGAAGTTCAAATGTGTCTAACGACTATATCACCTGATAGAGAGAAAAGGTCATCTCACTCGCTCTGTAGGAACCTTGCAAAGGCTCCAGACCTGTCTTAGCCAAAACTGTCTCCTAACTCTATTGTAACTGTTTTTCTTTTCATTTTACCTGAAGAGGAGAAGCCTAGAAAAGTTAGAGTTTACGACCCTCCACCTTCTTAGCATTTTGAAGATTACCTACAGAGAAGGTATAAAGAAGAGAGGTTTGGTACCTTCAACCCTACCCTAGGCTGTTTAGAATTTAAATAGAAGGTAGTCTCTTCCAAATGTCGAACCTGGAAAAAGGTTGCATCGATTGCGAAACTTAACCTTTTCTTAAACGACGATAGTGCTATTGGGGTGCTTCCTAGCTGTCGGCTTTTGGATATTTGTTCCTTAGCGAATTCGTACCAATTTTCTTAGAGACTAAAGTTGGAAAACGGCTCAGTCGTTACTTCAAAAGGGATCTTAAAGATAGTTTTCATCAATGGGATTGCCTTGAAGACTGGGTTAATTAAAAGGAACCAGAGATGATTGTTTATCCTTAATGCCATTTAGCTTTCGAGCTTCAGGATAGCATGTTGTATGCATTCATCATGCTTTGTTTTTTACACTACAGGATGAGACACAGGCTATAAGAAGCACGATTTTCAACCAGAGATTAAAGATCTCGTTTCTTTTCATTCCTTCTCGACACACCTGCAGACAATAGAAATACGTTTTAATGACACATGCTGGAAAAGTAGAACTTTAACTTTTGTTGATGTCACTCTTCCTTAAATAGACGTAAATAACTTGAAAGATGAAAAAAAACCAGTCTAACCTAACTTTTGCAAAACCCTATATTAGTTAAAATCTCATTTGAGCTTTTTATTTTCCTCAGTCGTTTTGAATTTTATACACTCTTTGATACCATGCTGCACTACTATACTATGAATAAACTAGAATATGTGCAAAAAGCGGTGTCGAGAATAGAGGTTCCTTGCCGCCATGTGGTCGTCGAAACCACAAGGTCAGGCTCGAGGTTAGTCCACGGGAGCAAGGACCGTAAGAATAGTCAGAATATTGATCTGCTTTCTGAGATAAGCGAGGAATTGGAATTTCAAGGGTTTTATCAAGAAACCCCCAGGGGACACTATCCCTTCCCTTAAGCACCGTGTTGGTTCGTGGAGAGATTCTCCCTTCCCCTAATCCCACCTCCCACCCCCTTGGCCGAGGCAGTTACGGTTCTGGCTGGTCCCTAAATATTGTTGGTCCCAATTGGGCATTGACAGAATTTGCCTGCCTTCTACCACGAAACAAGTTATTGTCGATCGCGCGCCCTTCTCTCGACGTGCCGAAGGATAAAATTATACATAATGATCTGAGCGCCAATCAATTGGCGCATCCTTGATTTCGGTATTTTTTGTTTGGCACGAATACTCCCTCCAGTTAATGTTCCTACTAGAGGTCAAACTCCCCGTAGTTAACGTCCCTCAAATTACCAACCGATTCCCCTTTTAATCTTTTAAAGCCTCGAACCCAAGCTAGGCTGAGACAAATCATCTGTGGCTACCCTGATAGTCATCCCTTTGTATGTATGTACAGAGGCTTATATCGCCTCTCGCCTCCCCGCCCCCGTAGAGCTCGCACTAAGTAGCTCTTTTCAATTCGATTTTTGTATTCATCCAGTATGTATTGCCATTATATTATTTAATCTATTTATTGCGTATAACTGTGTAAATATTAAAGTGGAGTCACTCCTGACTACACTCGCACGCGACTATAAGCACAAAAGTCACTTGCTTTCAATTATTCCGATTTATGACCTTAAGACCTTCAAAACTTTAAAATAATTCTCAGACTAACCTACAAAGGACTTAGCTAATTATATCATTCAAAAGAGAATGTAAAACAACATGAGAGTTTCAAATTTCGTCAGAATAGTTAGAATGTTATTGCAAAACAAATTAATGCCCGAGCTAATCTTCGGACGGTATTTTCAATTATATTATACGAAATAGGAGGTAAAACAAGACACGGGGTTTCAAATTTCGTTAGAATGGCCGAATAGGTATGATGTTATTACCAAATCAAAATATTTCTCGGGATAACTTCGGGAGGACTTTGACCATTATATCATTCGAAAGAAAATGTTAAACAACATAAGGGTTTCAAATTTTGTTAGAATTCGCCAAAACTTTATGATATTTTACCAAAACAATATATCTACCAGGCAGACATTATGGGCTTTGGGCAATTATATTATTCGAAAGAAAATACAAAACGACCTCGAAATTTCAAGTTACGTTAGAATCTACGGATAATTATGATGTTTTTTCCAACAGAAAATAATGTCGTAACTAACGTTAGGAGGACTTTGGCAAGTATATCATTTAAAAGAGAATGTAAAACTATATAAGGCTTCGAATTTCGTTAGAATCAGCGGAATAGTTATGATGTTATTGCCAAAACAAAATAATTCGCAGGCTAACCTTTAGGAGGAAGTTGGAAATTATATTATTCGAAAGAGAATGTAAAACAACATAAGGGTTTCAAATTTCGTTGGAATCGTTCGAATCGTTACAACGTTTTTACCAAAAATAAAAGCAAAATAGGGACCGACGGTTCGCCCGATATAGTGTGACGTAGAGTCGCCTGCGACTAGATACGTAGGTGACAAAAACAAGATCTGCTGAACAAAAAGTCGTCTGCTCTAAATTATTCTGATTTATTTCGTTACGACCTTCAAAACTTTCAATAATTCCCGGACTAACCTTGAAAGTACCGTGGAAATTTTATGCTTCAAGATAGATTGGAAAACAACATAAGGATTTCAAATTTCCTCAGAATCGGCAGAATATTTATGATGTTATTGCCAAAACAAAATAATTCCCTGGATAACTTCGGCAGGACTTTGTCCATTTATATCATTCAAGAGAGAATAAAAATTAGCATAAGGGTTTCAAATTTCTTTAGAATCGCCGAGAATGTTATGATGCCATTGCCAAAACAAAATAATTCCCGGGCTAACCTTTGGGGCCTTTGGCAATTATATCATTTGAAAGAGAATATAAAACAACGTAAGAGTTTTAAAGTTTGTTAGACTCTGCCGAATAGTCATGATGTTATTGCCAAAACAAAATAATTCCGCGTCTAACCTTGGGAGAACTTTAGAAATTATATCAATCGAAAAAGAATGTAAAACAACATAAAGAATTAAAATTTTGTTAGAATTGGACAAATAGTTATGATGTTATTACGAAAACAAAATAATTCTTGGCCTATCCTTTCGAGGACTTTGGCAATTATATCATTTGAAAGAAAGTTTAATTCAAAATTAGGATCTTAAATTTCGTTAGAATCGGGCGAATAGTTACAATGTTATTACAAAAGACACAAAAAAAGCAAAACGGGACCGACCGCCAAAGAGAGATGTAGAATCACCCGCAACTAATAACCTCAAACTTTTTTATAGAAATCAAATATCTTCAGCCTACCAGATAGATTAAACAAAACCTCAAATAGATTGTTTACTCTAGCATCAAAGTCAAGACTCAAACAGACATGATTCAGCTTAATATATATTATAAAACGATGAACCTAACTATCTCTTCGTGAAAAATAACATCTACCAAGACTCCTCGAAACAGAAGTCTGCCAACATAGTTAACGAGTTTAACTGCCAGCATAAAGACTGTAAGCTTCATAATCCCTCGAAGTTTGATTGCATGAGAGCGTCCACCTTTTCGAGGCGTTTAACCATGCACCTTCAAAACGGAGCACCCAAAAATCAGATGGAGAGCGTACATAACACCAGCCTAACAAGGTATATATTAGTTGAAAATACCACAATTAAAAGAAAAGAGTGAAACCAATCTAGACTGAACATCTTAGAAGCCATCTTAATCAACGAAGAAAGGCCAACCCTCAACACTCAGTCTACGAGTTGAAATCGAACATTAAAATTATTTTAAAATTCCACTCGCTGAATTGGCCCATTTTCCTTAACATTACGCTCAAGCGAGGAGGAATAAATACCCACCCTAAATGGTTTTCGCTGGAATGAATTTGGAATCATTGTTAGAACAGAGAGCTGTGAGGGCACTTAAGGTAAGTTCACTTTTCATTAACGATAGCTTCACGATAAGAAGAAAGAAGAAATACATATATGCGCCCTCTGGACTGGTTGTAGATTCCTCCTGTCTCCAGTGTGCGGGATGATTACCCTTAAGGAGTAATTCTTCCTTAATTTCCTTCTCTCTCCAAGTTTTAACTTTCCCTTATTACTAAAGAAGACGCAAACTCAAACATGACAGATAAATGCAGTGAAGGAGAGACAGTATTCGCATGGAAGCACAGCAAATAGAACTTGAAGTCTACATCGATGAATGCTCCCCCCTCCCGAGAGGAAAGAAACAGGAAGACATTATTAAGGCTATTAAAGAATGAAAATGGAAATGGGCATTCAAAGGAAAGACAGGAGAAGAAGAGGAGAAAGAAGTGCAAAATCTCTTGTTGGAGGACAAAAAAGGAATCTACCCTGGCGACTGCGTTACTCTCTGCCATTCTAAATTTCAAAATATAAGGGAATCGCAGGTTTAAAAGCAAAGAAACAGAACCCAACAAGAGATCGACCTGCCAGAAGTCCAAAGAACACTAAACGAACAAACGAACAAACGAACACTAAACGAACCAGAAAGGTGAAGAAAGCTCAGCATTCTGCAAATCAACCCTCAAGGATGTATCGCTTAAACATCAATATTAGAAAATAACTTCAGACAGCTCAATACAGACATAATATTAATATCAGAACACGGAGTGAATCTAGACGTAAATACAATGAAATTGTTGGATTACACCGCCATGAATGCCAACCCTTCAGGCGAACATCATGACGAGGCGGACATAGAAATAAGAAGATGGCTGAAGTTCAAAGAAGTTAACACTTTGGATGACGCATTCTTCGTCGTGAAAATTGAAACAGAATTAATTCCAATAATAGTGGTCACGGAATACCAAGCACCAAGTGAAAACTACCTTCCCCTGCACAACAGATTTAAAATCTTTGGCACAGGTTTCCTAACTATCTTTTTGGGAGACCTCAGTGCCAATTGCAGGGTAAATAGTTACCGCTCTAGAAAAACAGAGGAGCCACCTTAGAAATGGTGTTAGAGAGAAACATTTTCAAGAGATTTGGACCAGACTTTCTAACATATGTCACAGGCAATGGGACTACAAAGCCAGACCTCGTGCTAAGTAGCTTCAATATACCATTCAACATCCACAGGCAACTAATTACCTTTGCATGTAGCGACCATGTTGGAACACTTTTGATCAGGAATCAATACCCGATTCAGGCAGCACTAACGGCGAGGAAGGATTACAGGAGAGTAAACTTGGCAACGCACAAGATGTTAGGAACTTCATCTCAAAGGATCTCGCTAACGCCAACCTGGAAGATATTGATGAGAACTCAAGATTAACAAGAACGATCATTGAAGCGGAATAAAAATATATTCCAAAGACAAGACAAGATACTGTACTCTTCCACATCCTCGGTCGACAGAGTAAATGAAGAGGAAGAATAGGCAAATAAAGGATTACTAAACCTAATAATGCTCCACAGACCAATTAGAGAACAATACGAAGAAATTATAAAAGGAAAAGAAGAACTGAGGCATCTCATTGAAGAACAGCAAAGACACATATTGATAGCCTAATAGTAAAAATTGACGAAAAAGAAAACCAAAAGAGAACTAGACCCCTGAGAGAAAATATAACAATTGAGAATGAATGGAGAGAAAAGAACCAAGACGAGAGGACTACAGAAGAACATTTTCGTAATCACTGGCAGTCAATGTTCTTCATAATACCAGAGAAAGACGAAGACTTCAACCTAGAGATAGACGAAATAGTCCACACATTCTTGCGAAAAAACATACACAAGATTACTTAGCATCATTCAAACAGAAAGCGCTAGGCCCAGCAGGAATAACCAGAATTGATCTTCTTTAGGCACTGAACATAATCATCCCAAAATTAAAGAATATTTATAAGGCGTGCATAAATACAGGTTATTTTCCTGATGGCTATGAACTAGCCAAAAAGATTTTCGTTCCAAAGTTGGGTAAACCACCAAGCCACCTCAAAAGTCACCTACCAATAGCGCTATTGAAATTCATGGGCAAAGTTTCCAAGAAAATCCTAAACAGAAGACTAAAAAAATATTTTGAAGAAAATGACCTTTATAATTATTATCGATTTGATTCAGAAGAGACAGAGACACTACAATGGCACTTGGCATAATAACAGAGAAAATATCGAAGGCAAAAGCAGAGAATAACTACATTGATCTGGTCCTGAGAGATGTAGAAAAAGTATTCAACAGAGTCTGGGTCAGAGGAATGCAATATAATATCTTTAATCTCCAGATAAACAGCAATGTGGAGAGAATTATCTATAAATATGTTACAGACCAAATAGCATATGTGGAGATCAATGGCTATTCAGGACTAGAATTCAAATTGGAAGCAGGAATCCCGCAGAGGGGCTGTCTCAGCTCCACGCTGTATTCAATATACACAGTAGACCTGTCACCACTGATAATGCCTGATTGCCTAAACATACGGTTCGCGGACGACATAATCCACTTGTTTTCACTCTGTACAAGAACGTACACTTTCAGGCAAGTACAACAGCTTTAGAAATCAACAACTACGAACGAGCTTGAAAGATAAGGACAAACAGGAGGAAGTTTACAATAATCCCAATATCCAGGAACAAAACAGCAGACATTGTAGTCGAAGAACAGAACTACAAATATAATAGTGAAGGCAAATTGCTAGGACTCAAAATAACAAGAGGCAACAAACAACACATAACGGAAAGAAAGAACAAAGAGATTCTGATGCTTAACCTACTGTACAGTCTAAGAGGGTTAGGCATGAAAAAGAAAATAAAAATTTATCTTGCATTAGGAAGGGAAGAACTACTATACTCGCCCATCTATATCAACGGTAAATGAAGAACAAATAAATTGCAACTTTAGAGAATACAAACAAAGCTCTCCACCTAATTACTAACACCCAAAGGAGAGAGAGGAGGAGACTCCAAGACATGCACTAAGAAGCAGGAAGAGAAACGAGCAACATTAACATCAGAAAGAGAGCTGAGAAAATATGGAGGAAGATAGAGGGACTACTTGCGATACTTGCGGGGCACACGAACACCAGAGCTGGACTCCCCTTTAACAATGGATTTCCCAGTGGTAGACAACAGCTAGCAATTGAGAAGGTAGCCCTGTTTGTTTAAGTAGAAAATTCAAAAGGAGTGAAAGAGCAAGCATAACGATAAAGATATTTACCTCTCTATATACGAACTCAACTTACAAAGTTAACTAACCAAGACAACGGATTGATAATCTAATAAGACTTCCAAATTTAAACAATTAAAATAGAAAGAAACAACGGATCAACAAGACAACACAGATCGCAATTGTAAACAGAAATAAAACGAACAAGTGAACTAAAAGTGTAATAAGTGAACAATAATATTGAAAAGAGTAACAAAAATAAAGGTAAAGTGAAATTTAACAGTTAAACAACTGAACAAAGTAAAACCTAAGTGAAATAAGTGATAACAACTAGAGTAGTGAAAAGAAAAAACAACCCAAAAGGAATACAATAAAGAATACCCATGCAAGTAACAGACAGGAGACCACACTACAGAAGTGAAACAAAGTGGGGAAATTAAAAAAATAAAAGAAGTAAAATAACAATACAGAAAAAAGCTTAGAGCTCAGAAATAAGATAACTCAAAAGGGCATGAATGCTACAATAAAAACACGAATGAAAGATGAAGAGAATAAGGAAACAGAGATTAGATGGTCCTCCCGCTACTGTATGAGGAACATAGGTGGTAAAAGTCTGATAAAGGAAATAAGAACAATGGGTCAATGCAGGACGGTGGTTCAGAATCCACGTTAATGCTCCTTCGGGCATGGGTAGTCCCCCTTTCTACCTTTGAGTACTGAGGTTTTTCAATCTGCCTCCTTACCAATCTCTCCTCTTTTAACTCAAAACTTTCCGTCTCCCACAGCTATAAACTCTTATCTTAAACTTGTTCCTGACTTTCCCCTAGGCACTTTCCCCATCGGTTCACTGGAACTGAGAATCAGAAGTGTGGGAATTTTCTCTAGGAGCAAGTCGGCCGCGGGGCCACCTCCTCTTCTGTATCCCCACCGATCTTGGCAAGTGAACAGAAAGGAGGAGGACTCGTGGGGTGTACTTTTCTCTTCCCTAAAAAAAAGTAATAATAATAAAATCATTTTGTTGTATTCAATTCTGATTCGACCATAATTCATCGGTAAAGGAGGAAAAGAATACATGTAAGACTGCGGATGATCGCATAGATAGAAAGATCAAAGCTATTAATGTTTGTTTTTTACCAAACGCTGTTACTTAAAAAAAGAGAAATGAAGGTAGGAGAAGTTATCTATCATTTACAAGAGGGACAAAAGAAGACAATAAGAAACATACAAAGTTTCCAAAGAAAATTAATCAACGCGAATATGGTCTTCAACAAAATCTGCATATATATATATATATATATATATATATATATATATATATATATATATATATATATATATATATATATATTTAAGGAAATGACATTGGTGAAATTATTTATTTGGAGTTGGCACGACTTTAATTTCCTATACAAGCTTTGTTGTCAAAAGTGATTGAGTTCATAAGGTCAGAAATTTCCATTTAAAACTTTTAATGGTGTATTCCAAAGAATTATTCGGACATTGCAACAAGAGAATAGAAATTTTAACGAATAATAAAGTTAGAAAAAGTGTTTAATTTATACACATAAAAAATAAAAATTTGAGAAAAGCTTATAAGCTTTAAGGCCTTTTCTGACGATTGAGGGAGTAAGTCGAACAACGTTTAGAGAACCTGCTTTCATAATTTTCGAATTATTTATTCATTTTTATTATTTCCTCCTTTATCATTATTTTTTGGTATTCTTTTTAAATATGATATTTTTTTAACATTTTTTTTTATTTTTTGTCTCATTAGGTTAGTTATCACCAATAAAGATTTAGCTACTAAATCATGGTAATAGGAACAATTAGGCCTTAATCGAGTAGTAATCATTAAAGTTCCATAGCATGCCAACTTTTGAGGTACTTTCTGTCTAGGTGGGTCATCGATGGGACAGCCAGATGTTGTCGGGTGATATTAGGTGATTCTCTGCGAGTGAGCTTATCCGAGATCTATTGAAGAGAGGCAGGTCCAACCGAATTTGTTGTCAGTAGTTCTGCCAAATTTTGAACTATGTAATTGTAGCTTTGTGTGACTTTGTAGTTGAGATTAAAGGGAAAAGATGCTCATATATGGTCGTTTGTCACAGGCATTAGAATCGATGTATGCAAATTTCTCTTTGAACGAGCAATATTTTGTCTTGTCTTTTCGATACTTTTTATGTGTAATGCCAATAACCGAGCAGATTAACATCCATGCAGTATGAATTATTTAGATAAGGAAAAGGAGTGTTAATCTAGGTATAGACTGAACATCAAGTGGATTAGACACTGCTATGCGGGGAAATATTTAGGTAAAAAAGAGTTGCAATGTTAAAAAAATAATTTTAAAAGAATTGTAGTATCGAGGAAAGGGAGGTACAGGAGTTCAAAGGGAGGCTGTAGGTTTCTCTAGCTTGTGGGAGTAATTTATCTTCGGTTGACTTGGATGTTAATTTCAAGTTACATTACGTCAATTTTGACATATTGAAAATTTAAATGCTTTTAAGCGTCTGAGAGTTTATCATTTGTTCCTAGTAAAAGGCCTCCTCCTTAATTAAAAAATTTCATCCATGTTGGTTTGACATTGGTATCATATATTTTCTTCTTAATTTCCTTGTTTTGATTTGAGTTTTTATATTTTATTGATTTGTTATTATCAATAGTTCTCTACCTTATTTGCATAATATGTTTGGTCATTGTTCTCCAGGTTGGCTTATAAAGATCAGCCATATTCTGAATGGATATAAAAAAGAACAACTATATAGAAAATACTGATTAGAGTTCTAAAGGTACATCAACATAATTTTTTTTTAGAGAAAAGGAACAGAATAGAGAAATTGTTATAATAATTGATGAAGAAAATGAAAATAATTGAGCCTAACCTACTGAATGAGACCTACCCTGCTTCTTTACCACTTCTACAACCCGCCATGCCCACTCCAGATAGGGAAGATCTTTATGCCCCAACCAGTGTAATAACTGACCTCTTTTTTTTAATAGGCTAGTTAAATACAGTATATTTGATCATTTCTATTTTTTCTAACCACTCTCATATTTCGTCGTTTTCCTAAAGGCGTTTTGGTTTCCTCTATTATTTTTGTGGTTGATGCTCTAATTTCCGAAAGTTGGCCATTCGGCTCAACGTATAACTCATCCTTTTACGCATTTTTGTAAAATTAAGGAACAAGTGCTTCCGTATTGCGCGTCTCCACATAAAACTAGCAATATTTGTATCCTTGCTCTATCTCCAAATACCACACTTCATTGGTATTTATTCTTGTCTAAATGCATTTCAATATATTCACATTAAGGTGCATGATAGATAACCAAATGTTTTTGTTCATTAGGAATCCTATGGCACTTGTATGTTTGTCGTATCTACTTACTTTATAGAAGAGGCTTGACATTTATTAATATGTACATTTACTTCCCGTTTAAATATAGCCTTGCTGAGGCCAGTGTGACCTCATTGATTTTTGTAAACTGTTTCTTCTTTTTCGTCTAGCTTAATGTAACTTGAGAGTGTTGTTCTGTTGTACGTAGCCAAAGGCCGAAACTTTAGGAAAGTTACCAAAATTCGGAACTAGCGTTGCTGTCTTGCTGTGTATCATTATCGAGGTATTGGGCAATTGAACACCCTGCATTTGCCCATTTTGTCTAGTAAGAGCTTCGGCACAGATATTCAGGATACGAGGTATACAAATACTGAAGGCTTTCCCTTTAAAATGTAGTCTCTGTCGACAAGTGTATTTGCATATCTCTTTAGAAGTTTATATAAGAGCCAGCGCCAAATGATAAAAAATAAAATTTCCTTTTCTTTCTTTGCTTGTTTATGATTCGTCCCATTGCGTTATGCAAATCGTATCTAGCATCTTCAAATGAATGAGGCAGTTTAAATTAAGAACAATGAATCTCTCATAGCCCTTGGTATCAGCAATCGCTCTTGTCTTGTAGAAATACCTATATATTTGTTACAAATACTCAAGATATCAGATGATGAATTAATGAGTTTAGAGGAAATAGAAAACGGAAAACTAGATCGAATCTAATTTTTTTAGAAAGAATAAACAGTTATTAGAATAAAGTAGACACAACAAAGAGCTTCCGTTTACGCAGTTCAAAATAGAAAACATTCCGATATCAAACATCTTCTCAGGTTAAGATAAAAGATATGCCAACCTCAATTCTCCCCTTGTCATAATTTATGAAAACGATAATGGAGTGGCCACAATTCTAGGTAATAAGTGTACGAGGCATTAGCTCTGATAGGAGGCTCAATAACAGGGTTTCCATACTACAAGAGCGGCTTAAAATTTTCGCATAACTTTACTAAGCTATAAATCATCCTTCCATTAAATATATTGCCTTTTTATGTAATTTATTACATAATATAAGTAAAATATCTTTCTCAATACCCTTTTCTTTCAATTATTTTATTGAGAGAACATTTAAAATCCATGTTGGGTAATGTTAGCAAATTTTTGAAGAGATTTGAGAAAGCATATAAGAATGGAAGTAATCCCAAAATTTAAAAAAAATAATATTTGCCATCTAATATGGAAGTGCGAGTGATAGGAGAAATAAAATTTTATTAGAATTAAATCAATTATAAATAAGCTTTCACCCTATTATTACGATTCTTGCTTTTTATACAATTAATAAATAAATTGATTTAAACATACAAAACTTTGATGGATCGTAGCAAATAAAATATCATATCAATGCAGTGTTTAGAATAAAGATATTTAAACAATAAATTAGTCTATTTAAATTATTTTCATGTAAATAATCCACGCTAAGTACTTTTATTTTACGTTAGGATTCTCATGCTTGTGCAAAATTAGAACAGTCTCATCTCTGGTCCTTTAGAATGGTAATTTTAAAGATGGGAAATGAGAATTTAATTTCAAAAGAAAGTTGTTGCCGTCAAAGCAAAACGTCTATAGATAAAATCATCTAGAAAATAAAGATAATCAACTCGATATGTAATGATTATGGTAGGTATTTCATATCACCAGAATTCATCAGGTGCAAGTGCATTCTAATTTCATACATTTTAAAACAGCATTTGATTCAGTTTAGAGAGAGGCTCTTTGGAACTTCTTGGATGCTATTGGTGCCAGCATAAAGATATTGCTGATAATTAAAAGTTTTTATGACAATACAGAGTGTGCATTGATGGTGGGCCACTCACAGACAAAGTGGTTCTGCTTCGAAGTTGGAGTAAGGCACGGGTGCATCCTCTCACCTACACTGTTCAACATCTTTTTTGAGTTTGTAATTAACGAACTTAATAGCCTGGATTACAATGTCAATTTTGCGAAAAAAATGTCCCTAGATGTTAGGTATGCTGATGATACCACATTGTTTGCAACCACATTTGACAAATTTAATCTCTCAACAGAACAACTATAAATGTCCTACAAGAAGCAGGGGCTCAAGATCAACATCAACAAGTGTAATGTATTGTCCCCAACCGATGAAAATATTCGAATAGGCGGTAATATGGTGGATCAGGTAGATCAATTTGTTTTTCTAGGAAGTGATATCCGGGGATTTTCGGACGATGTAAGGAGGAGAATGCCCATGGCTGCTCTGGCATTTGGGAAGCTGGAAACCACTGTGTGGTCCAGAACAGATATACCACAGAAGTTAAAGATAAGATTATATAAATGTTTAATAGTTCCGATTGCCATCTGTTCTTCGGAAACCTTGACTTTGCTCGCTGAAGATGAGAGGAGCCTGAATGCCACTAAAATGAGGTGCCTCAGGAGTATCATCGGCACCAACTCGAAACATAGAAACAAAAATGTGAGTGTAAGAGAAAAGCTCAATATGGAGGAGACCATTACGGATGTAATCAGAAGGAAGAGAATCAAGTGGTTTGGCCATTTTATTAGAAGACCTCCAGAAAGCTATGTACAACAAGCTAATAAATTCAGCTTTCAAGGTAGGAGACCGAGTGGTAGACCACCCAAGGGATGTGGGGACCAGATTTTTGTGGATGTTGAGCTGCCTTTGAAAGAGTGTGAACAGATCGCTAGGGAGAGAGTTGACTAGCAGAGGGAAGGCAGGCAAGCGCAGAGCAAGGGCTTGGTATGACCTGCGCCCTTTAGTCATTCAAGTCAAGTAGTAAGGCAGGGCTTAACTGAGAACTCAGACGAATGCATTATCTACCAAGAAATCAGTAACTTATGATTCCTATATAAAACTGTAATTCATTCGTTACATTTTATAGAATATACAACAAGTGTTTATACTCAACATGCAGAAAGCTATTGGACCAGACATAAAGCTAATTGTTAAACTTACATTTACACTAATTTATATATTGCGAAAGGCATCATTAAAATATATTTGAATTATCACTGTATAACAAATTTCGGTGTCAAGAAGAAAATATAGATTTCCAGTGCATTTTATTATGAAGTTGAGTTTGTTGAATTCAAATTTGATAATAAAAATTTCCCAACATGGAACATTTTGTTTTAAATTGCCGAGTTAACAATTATGCAATTGACATCAATTTACAAGATACCATAAATGTATTTACCTACCTAAGTCAAATTAGGTGTGTCCATTGTAATTAATTTAGGAATCTGTAATGGAGGAACATGTTTTTAGCATTATATAATGTATTAACTTACATTTTAATATTTACTTCTTCGTTTGTATTACATCTCAAGTGTGTCATGCTTCATGTTCCAGCAGAAGTCAGCCAGCATAGTAGGGTCTATTTTCCCTTATAACTCTTTTCCAGGAACGCTCTATTTTGATGGAACCTCTTTCCATGTTCATCACTCATATTTCCTGCATTTTCTGGGAAGAAGGACAAATGAGAATGGAGAGAATGTGTCTTCAGTGACATATTGCATCCGAGATCTTGGTAGCGCTTGATTAGGCTCTCCAATATACGTTCTCGTTGGGCCCTTTGGTACTTTCCCAGAAGCCTTTTGCATACATATTTGAATGCACACAGCTCAGGAAGTTTCTTCACATGTTTACTCGACTGTCGGATCTATTGTATTAATGTAAATGATCTACATATATAATAGAAACTGTCTCGGAAACTTTTGCATTGCCTAGGCTTCTTAACTCTGTCTCCTATAAGGAAAAAAACTAGTAGTATGAAAAAAAAAATATAAATACTAATAGCAGCAATTATTAAATGAAAAAGTAAAACTAGGAAGAATTTTTAGCAAGTTACAAAATTATCAAGCGTTGCGTAAATGTTACCACGGATTTGACCCATATAACTCTAAAAATATTAATTATCCTTTTATAACTTTTATATGTTATGTTGACATATACATTAGGAACACCCCATTAAAATTATATCAAAATCTGCTTATATCCTTCGAGTTGTCAGTTTTGGCCCAATCCTATTTGCATTCAATCCCTACGGAGACATTAGTGTATTTAACGTAAGTAAGATGGTAATTTACGAGAAACTGGAGGGCCGCAGAAAGAGACGGATCCTATATTCGTGATTTAGGCTAAAAAACTGGAAAAGGTTATTCTCATTTCTGGGTTTTTTTTTCATAGTTGTACAGTGTTTTTTGGGGGAGGAAATTTCGAATCACTAAGCAAGTAATTTTTAAATTGATTTATGTAATAAAGTATTACTTAAGTATTTTCTTTTATAATTTTAATATGATTTACTTAATCAACTACTAAATAGAGTAAAAATACTTGTTATTTATTTTACCTTATACTTTTATATTGTTATTATTATGGCAATTACTTCTGTTATTATGATAATTATTTCTATTATTATGATAATAAGTATGAATAATAATAATAATTTGGGCTATTTTCATTGCTCACTGATATTTTGTTTGCCTTAGTCATCATATTAGGCTGAAGACTTTTGATCTTTGCTTGTTTGCCATTGTCACACTTATCTCGACCATTTCAACAAAACTGTCATCAAACTAACCTGTAAACTCATTGCAAAAAAGTCATTATTGTTATTTTATCGTGTCTTTTCTTAGATATTCTCTGCGCGAGGCCAACAGCAAGAGCGACATCGATCAACAGTGCAATATCAAGCAGCTGACCGTGTACATAGTCGCGTTTACGCTCAAGGGCAGGGATCATCTCCAAGATCAACCTCTTTCAGGCAGACCTCAGTTGTTAACCCTTTTGTTGTGAGAAAGGCCTACAAAAGTGCTCCTCAGATCAAAATGACATCGCTCGCAACCGTATGCGAGAATAATCTCGGAAGTGCTTTCGTCAATAGTGGCTATATCTGGACTTGGTCAAGTTGAAAAATAATCTTAAACGAGGCCAAACATATTCTAGACTAAATGAGATATATTTGTCGACTAAGAGAGGCCGAACAGACAAATAAACAAGTTTTGTGTGAGATAAAATATATATGTAGGATTTGAATTTGATTGGTTTCCAATTGTTCACTCTATCAGGTTTTCTTGTTCATCTAATTTAATGTTTTCAAAAAGGCGTGGTGTAAATTTGAAAACAACGCTGGACGTAATTGTGGTTGGGCTAGATCTTCTATGTGTAAAGTTACCCCGTTTTCAGAGTAGACTTTTGGTATGCATGCATTTCTCTCCTCCGTTCTCGATAGCTTTTACCTCTCTCTTCTCTCCGCTTGTTCTTTTTGTATAGCTTAAGTCGAAAGAGGAATTCGCCATGCGTTGGGACGCTTTGGTCAACAGGCTCAAGAGTTACCTTAGACGGTCATGATCTCTCTTGATGCATTTTTAAAAAGCCGCTCCTGGTAGGATGTGTTTATTATGTACTTCCAGAACGCTATTCTAGGTCTCTATGGCCTGTTTTATTGTTGTTCTGCTCCTCATGTGGGGTTAATATACCGATGGGAAAAACTAATCCAAATGAAAGGAAGGCTTAATCTTATTAAATTGAAGCAAAGTAACAGTGAAGATTTTTTCCCTCTTGATGAATTTATTAATATAACCTTGTTGAATTCTATTTGGTCTATCGCATTTAAAAGAGTTAAAGATTTGACCACCGATCTACACTAGAGTTTAATGTAAGTCAGTACCGGTGCATCTACAGCGTATGGCACCTGCCAAGAAGACAAATCCATACTGTGATTTACCACACCCGTTGTGGCTACATTTCACTGTAATCCGAAGAATTGTTAATACTCGAGTATTAAAACAGAAATTTTAATTAACAATGGAAATTCATACGAAGACATCGAAAACATACAATATATACTATCAACTCTCACTTCAAGGTAAGGAGAAACAGTAAGTTGAAAGAACACAATTCCTTTTCTACAAAATTCAGACTATAGACGCATATACGGCCAACGAAACGGTACACAGCGAAATCGAGGAGAACAATGAAATTCAAGGCATGGAAAAAGACACTTTAAATCTATTTTATCTAAAACTCTATAACTTGAAACTTATTAACGAAGAACAGCATAACAACAGAGCAGTCGATGTTCAATTCAACCAATGTGGTATAAAATATTTAGTCCCCTACTAGGACTGTAAGCCTAATCCCTAGAATTCCAGATTCACATGACCTCAACAACCCTTAGCTGAAGACTGACCATGAAACCAGGAGAAGGTGACATTAAGATCCACTAAGACATATAATATGCGCACCAATAACAAGAAAAATCCTTGTTGAAAATACAAACTTCCACCGTAGAAACTTCGATACCCTTCGACTAAGAATTCTGGAAGCTCTGCTCATCAAGGAGTAGAAGCCTGAATTCAACAGAAAACGTATAAGCTCTGTAATAATTTTCGAGTGTTCCAGTAAATATTTCCAGAATATCATTCTTAGTCCATGTGTTCTTCGCAAGTTACGCCCTCGACAAATATAAAAGCAGGGTTTGTACCTTCAAATGTAAATCCAATACCGAATACTCAAGTGAAAAAGTTAAACAAATAACGTATCAAATGCAAGAATGCACATCAAAGAAGAAGCAGATAGTCAGACAAAAAAATAGGGGAGATAAACGACGAAAATGAAATGAAAAGGAACACCACATACTCAGGTGCATAGGCAGGAGGTACAACAGAGGCATCATCAGCACAAATTACAATCGTAAATATAGAAGTTAGAGTCTGCAAGATCTTATTCTCTGTATTATGCATGCTAACTTTGTGGACATCTCTAAACTAGATCGTAAGAAAAAGAACAAATCATAATGCTGAAAAAATGGCCATCATCAATGTGATTTCCAGAGATCCCACCCTCAAGTGACATAATTAGGAGGAGGAAAAAAACGAAAACTGATCAGCAAGTAAATGAAACCGACCAGGATCCATATGAGGAATAAACAAATGAAGATGCCGAGAGAAATTGTTAAAGCTACAAGGGAAATATCGGAAAAACTCTAAAATGAAAACACGAATTTAACCTAAAAAAAAATAAACAGTAACTAAATATAAGAACTTACGTTTTGCATTACCTCCCTCCTCCTTAACAAAGCCAACAAGCAAAAATAAATAGTCGAGGTCTTTGATAAAGGGAAATTCAAATGGGAATATAACACGGAAGACGATAAAACAGAAATATATAACACGCTGAAACAAATAGTGTTCTTAATAGACCAAGAATCCTAGCACAATTTATAGAACAACCAGCTGAAGAAAAAAACAGTCTGCACCACGTGATCACCGGTCAGAACAGAAAATATAAAGACAAGTAAAGAAAAAAAAGTAAAACGTATCGAGAAGAGAAACAAAAAACTCATAGATGTATGCGTACAAAAATAAACCAAAAATATTTACACTTACCGTAACAGGTTGGAATGATAAAGTAATCACACACTCGAATATAATAAGAAAAGAAGACCAGGGCGTGCTTATATTAAAAAATCCGAAATGAATCTTGAACAATATAATAACATCAAGACATGCCTAGGCCAACTACGACGGCGTAATGTTGCGAATAAAGAACTGGATAAGCTACACATAAATTAAAGGCTTAGTTTAAGGATAACCTACTACGTGCTTCACGAACCATTTGTAACTTATCTTAACTACTGGGAAGCGCGGTTCGTTAACTTTCTACCTAGTTTACATCGTAGCGACTTGAGCTCAGGTCGACGAACTGAAAGCCGGCTAATTTTCGTTACGTAGGCGTTCATGGTGATGGATAAAAAATAGGGACTTTCTGACTCTAAGAAGTAGAACTGATCAGGAGTTCATACAGCGAGGACCTGCTGATACGTACAGAACCATGCCATCATCTGCCGCTGCACCGATTGCAAGTCTTGATTTAATCTTCTTTCTCGTTTTCACCAGGAAGTAGGAATACGCTTGGGATCGTACAAGTCTACACGTTTCCAGGACAACCGCTATCCGTGTATTACCTAACTATTTCCGTGATAGGTATTTTGAATATTTCTTTCATCTTACCTCCCCCCCCTTCCTAGATTTTTGTTTTGTTTTTTATCTAGCCTCATCATTGAGACTAGATGTTCACTCTTTTATTTGAAAAATCCAAGAACAAAGATAGGTTCTCGTTATCGAGACATACAGCTATTTATAAAGGACGTAAGACTGGGTGGTATATTCCATTCCTCTACCATTGTCCAGAGTTGCAGTGCTTATTTTTAACAAAGCGTTGTCGTTGGTGGTTTAATCCTGTGACATATTTAATGCACCTGTTTGCTCACTTGATTTATTTGATACGTTTACATTTTATTTAATGTGATTCTTTTGTGCACTGTATTTATTTAATACATTTGGATCATTCATTGTATTATTATACCCTCGCAGATATCTAAGAACCTTCGTGTGGACCTAATTATTTTTTGTTTTGGTGCCGAGCGAACTTAGTTCCTCGTTTTGCCTTTACAAGTGGCGAACTTGCCAGGATTGGGGCTGGTATCTGCTTGTGCGTGTAAGTCGCATCGAGCGCGCATTCACAGTGTGTGGTCTGGAAGTGAATTCCTAGTTTGCTTAGGATTATTATCCTTTTGTGCTTATAAGGCTTGTTTATTGCTTCTGTTTACGCCACTGTGCCTTTGCCCGTATTTTGTTGCCTACTGGTTACGTTTGGACTTAGTTTTCATTGTCTTTGCTTGTAGAGTTAACTTTCTATGTATTTATTTATTTTACTTTGCTTGTGTTCTTTATTTATCTCGGGGTTTTGTTTTTTGTTACTTTGCAGAGTTAACTTTCCATTTACCTAAAAGGTATATTGGGTTGTAGCTTATGGTCATTATTATAATTTTCCATTGTTGATTTGTGTATTTCATTTATGTATGTATTTCGTCCTATTCAGATAAGATGTGGTCTATTAAAGAACTCAAAGAACAAGCTGTGGATTTAGGTCTAACAGGGAACGAGATCACTCACTATATTATGCAATAGCAAGCGTCCGAACGTGAGGAGCGTGAAAAGGAACGCCAAAACAAGCTCCAGCCTGCTAGACTCCAAGTTCAATTTAAAAAGAAGGAAAAAGACAGAAAGGTCTAATTCGCCACGATTAAAGTAGAAAAGAGTCGGCTCAAGAATCCTATCACAATTTATCAAAGGACCAGTCTAAGAGTCTAATTCCCCGCAGTTTAATGCTCCAGTGAGTTGTCCTAAGCTCCCTCTATAGCAGGATGGAGAAGAAGATATTACCTTCTACCTAAACCTCTTCGGAAGAATTGCCGAATTACTAAAAGTGAACTCTGAGAGCTATGCAGTGAGGCTAGGAAGCTCAATTACTGGTAAGACTGCTAAAATGTAAACTTTTCTGTCTGTTGATATCAGCAAGAAGTAGAGCTTATTGAAGAGAGCCTTACTGACAGGATTTATCAAGAATCCTGATAGCCAACGTTACTTCCGAAGCACTAAGGTTTCCACAGACGAAAAGTTCCTACAGTTTTCCTTCCATCTGTCATAACTGATACAGGCGGAGTTGGAAGCTGCTGGAAAAGGTACACGTGATTTCATTAAGGAACTGCAAGCAACTGCTTTGGCGGAAGCTATTCAACTAGCTGATGCTTGGAACTCAGTTCACCGTACCCTTCCCACAACTTTCAGTCCTAGCTCTAAAAAATTCGTTCAACTTTTCAAGCCGTCTCCTAAGGTAACAAAAGTAGCACCTAAGACTGCTAACAGACCCCCAAAACCTTCATCATCTGTGACGTCTCATGGCTGTAGAGGGATTGAGCACATTCGACCTCGTTGCCCAAGAAATCTCCACGCCTTCCAGGATGGCACGTCTGCTTCAGAGCCATATAAGGTGGGATTTTGCCTGTCTGACGGAATTGTCTAACATTTCCAAGCTCTGGTACCATCAGAGGGGCTTGGGTGTCCATCCTCATTAAAGACACCGATTGCTTCTGTATAGTTGTTTCAGATGTGTTACTCGATGCTGACGTCACCAACTGCGGAAAAGACTTCGATGCTGACTACTTGGAATGAGTGGATGCATTTCCTCTTGTATCTTGCTACTTCGATTACCCTATTACGAAGGATGGACGGAGGTTATCAAAGCTCCAATCAAATTTGCCGGTTTCTTAGTCAGTGATTTTTTAGGAGTTAAAGATCCTAATGTCGCTAAACGCTTGCCTTCCACAGCTAAAGACAAAGTTGTTTTTCCCCACCTGGATTTAGCCATTCAACGTCCCAGATGAAATGCTTCACCGCTACCAACGGCCAACTTTACGCTGCCGAGAGATTCCTCTGGTTAAAGTTTCAACACTTGTTTGAAACCGGAACTCCACCAAGTATGTGCAGTACAAACCAGAGCAGTAAAATGAAGAGTATTCACCCTCTAGCTCTGCCTGCTCTAAAGCCTTACTCTCTGACGCCAGATGACTTTAGTCGCCTTCAGAATTATTGTGAAACGATCTTTGCCACTAGGTCTAAGGCGGCCTCGAAAGAAATTGATGATGGTTGACGGCCTCCTATAACGGAAATGTTTGACGTCTGATCGAGCCGATAATGTAGGCAAGTCAACCATGGTTGCTCCCAGTGACTAAAGCCCTATTATCCTCTTTTTTGCTCATGAGAGCCCCTTGGTTAGAAAATTTTTCACATGTGAAAGAAGATTTTTAAACCTGTGTTTTGACAAGCTTAAATAATATTATTACTTCCTATAATATGTCGGTCTTCTAGGTTTTCTTGTTTTTGCATTTACACTTAGAATAATGCTATACTGCTATTAAGATAACGATGACTTCAAGATATCTAGAAGTAGCCAGGGCATATCAATACTCTGTGGCGCATTGTCAATAATGTGTAGTGATCTTAACGACAGTTGAAGAGAAGCAGGTTACTCATTTAACACAAATGAAGCACGAAGAACATTACAACTGATAATGCAAATTAACCTAGCCCTCAGAGATGGACAAGACTTCCTAAGATTTCCAAGATCCAAATAGAGATTACAAAAAGAAAGGAGCTGAGCAAGACAAAATAGAACATATTTCAGGGACCACTAAGTACAATTAAAATCGGATCCTTGAATAATTTCAAAAAAAGAAATAGAAGCCCCATTGAAATAACAATCGCTAAGATACGAGGGGCGTTCAATAAGTTTTGCAATTCGGATATAGGGTAACGAGATATGGGGAAAAGTGTTTTATTATTTTTCAATATAACTACCTTCGACTTCAATGCACTTGTGCCACTTATCCCTGAGGCTTCGAATTCCCGACAACAAGAAATCTCCCGACTGCTGTTCAATCCACTCCTGGACGGCGAGCTGGACATCTTCATCGGCCCCAAATCGGCATCCACGCAGTGCAGCCCTGAGCTGGTGGAATAAAAAGTAGTCGCTTGGGGCCAGATCTGGACTGTAGGGGGGATGGTTGAGCTCCTCGAATCCGCACTCGCGCCTGGCAGTTTGTGCAACTCTGGCCTTGTGGACTTTAACGACGTTGAAGTTGATAATGGGGCATGAAGTTTCTAGGGACCCAACGGGCAGAGACCTTAGTCATGCCGAAATTGTCGTAGTTGATGTTGGTCACACTTACATGTAATATTCCAAGTTCTCGCTCGATTTCTTCGACCTTCACCCGTCGATTTTCGAGGATCATCCTCTCCACATGGGCTACATTTTCCTCGTTGGTCACGTCTTACGGGTCTCCTGGACGGGGCTCATCTTCAAGGGACTCACGACCAGGGCAAAACTCCATATTCCAGCGAGCAATGGTTGCACAGGAAGGGGCGGTGTCGATTGACACTGCAACCATGCGTTCATGGGTCTCTTGCATTCTTGCCTTCCTTGGTCAAAAATTTAATCCCTGCGCGGTGCTCAACCTTCTTCATTGTTGAAAAATTTGTGACTGACGATCTGGAATCAGCTACTGCTTCTTAAATAGACGAGGCAGGAGCGTGCGGCTGCAGGTTCTGACTTGTCATAACTTGTCCTAACACCCGCACAAACAGCCATCCCCCATCCTCTGTTTTGCCATACCGATTCGCACAACTTATTGACCGCCCCTCGTAACAGAGGCTGACAATCTATATGCAACAAAAGTAGAACACTACCTGTGTCACGATGGGTCAAGGCCATCAAGCAAACAATGTATGAATTTCATTTAATAATGAGAGAAATAAGGAAGTAAGTAAATAAAAGGATATATATCCTTTTTCTCGATACTATATATATATATTTGTATATATATATATATATATATATATATATGGATATGAGAAAGTCACAAAGTAGAGTGTAAGTAGCGCAATAAATGCAAATAAATCCCACAGGATAATGAAAGGCGGATTCCAAGTACTTTCGAACTTGTTTAGTTCATTCTCAAGGAACAATGAATTATTTTACAAAGATAGTATATATAAAAGACAGCAAAGCAGTGCCCCGCCCATATAGAGCCAAAGCCCCTCCATTTAAAAAATAACATCAGAAATAGCATTAAATACCGGATATGAAGGGTAAAGGCATGAAGATAAGAGTCTTCCGGAAGTTCCAACAGTGAGAAAAGAATGTAGACAAAATAGGTCCCACAGCTATGAGTACATACACATGCAATTATAAATACATTGAAATAAACAAAATAAATACGAAAAATTTATTAAATCAGAGGACTAAAATTTTAAATTTACAATTTCCTTACAGATAAGCCTTTTAATTACAAGGTACGAAAGATTGTTAATCTTATACCACAAACACTCTCAAAACCCGGGCTTATCAACATCGCTTTAAATTGAGAAAAAATTCAGGAGCATCTTGAAAGTATCCATAAAACGAAAGGCAAAAATACACCCTAAAATGTTTTCCATTATTTAAAAATCATCCAAAGATCAAAACTTGAAATTCGCAGAACCAATCCTGACAAAGCAAAATAAACGAGACTTAGAACAAACGAATTTATGTTCAAATTATACATTATATAATTTAAAATTTATATAGTTTCATGTTTAGGCTTCATACCCCCCTCCATTATCGCTTTTGTACCCAAAAGGAGGTTTAGGAGGTAGGGTGGGGGACAATACCCTAGTTACAACTGAAACCAGGATCAGCGGGCCGCCCTCCAAACCTCACTGCCTCAAGTGAAACTAGTGCCTTCTCTCGTGGCATTATTTGCATCTCTTTTAAATTTTCGAGTCACCTTTTTGCGCCTGTTTAGACCCAGCGTTTATCAGAGTAATTTAAACATTTGAAATATTATTTTTTTAAAACTAATTTTAAGTAATTTTACTTCCCTCTTGGCTAACTAACTAAATCTTCCTAATAATGCAGCAATTTTTAGTCAGACATATTGTCCCACTTTTTATATTAAATTGGACATATTGTTCCAACAGGTGGAAAGTGAAGAAAGTATGTGTTATATATATTTGTTTAGTGCAATAAAAGTAATTGTTTATTTTAGTTTTTCATTAGTTTTAACATGAGTAGAGTAAAGCAAATTTGGCGCACAGAATAAGGGGTATACTTGGCAATAAAGACAGGTTCGTGTTTCTGTCTTGATGGAGCTGCAGCTGTTTCATCTGTTGCGATTTTTACCTCTAAAATTTATCATGGTTTTTCTGTAATCAATGATAATTGAACGCCCTAAAAAACTAATCTCAGAACCTTCAGTTCCGAAATTCTTCCTTGTGTTAATTTTATTTGCAATCTTAATTCTTTCATTTATAAACGATGTAATAAGAATAAGTAGTTTCGTCGGAAAAATGGATTTGAAAACACTCTTTGGAGAAGCAAAGCTATCTCTAACTTAGCTCAGACAATATCCCATTTTTCTCCACGAGTGGAAAATCTTATAGTTTAATCTCGAATTACTTATTGTCCATATTATTTCATTGTTCTCGTTAAAAGTTGATGATTTTATTTTAATAGAAATAGGCAGGCCTATTTAATGTGGTGGTAACTTTTTATCAAATGGTTCCTTATTTACAACTTAAAAAAGAGAAAACATCGGAAACAGACTTGTTCAAGTTGTTTGGTTCAGTCTTTGTCCAAATTCTCGTCATATACACTTTCAACATTAGTATCAGAAGTGGGAGATAATTAATTTTTTCTGCATTATGCTACACACTGTACGGAATCTTATATGATTTGAGTCGTCTCAGAATTAGAAAGTATTACTGTATATAAATATATAAAATATATAAAATCTCTAAAATATTATATGAAAGGTCATCACTAAAGTAGAGTAGGTAACTATATATACATACATATGTTACTTGACAAAATATTTACATAATTTTCAAATCTCCTGTATAAAATATCTGTAGAATTTCTGCTGTTAGGATCTAAAATCTCTATTTTCAGCCAAACCAAGGCAATTTGTACTACTGCTAACATTTTTTACAAAGTCTTAAGCAGTTTCTAACAAAACTAGACAACTAAACGTAGCCTAAAATTTATAATATACCTACATATTACGCTGTATCAAAAATATCACTCTTAACCACATGAATTTATCATTCAAAATAGCGATCTTTTCAAATCTTGAAATTCTCTTACTAGTGGCCATACGTTGACCATTGATATATGAATGAAAATATACTGAAATTAAATGATTTAATGGAAATAAGGGATTATATATTCTATTTGTTAAAACTTGATTTTTCCGTGGAGATACTCGTATTTTCCCATTTAGGGTGAAAGGCTTAAAATTCTTAAAAAAAATACCCGTTTTCGATCTTGCCTATAGAAATTGAGTGACTAAATTTCAATTTCCGTCTTTCTTTTGATGTCAAATAGCCTTTGATGTGACGTCAGAATAAAATGTAATTATAAAATAAAAGCATCATGTATTTGTGTCTTCAGCAAACTAATTGGAAGTAAAATCAAAAAGTACAATAAAATCAAAGGTGATATAATTTTTCTATAATGATATTAATTATTACTTAAATATAGCTCTCAGTTTTGGCAATAATGGTACACTAGTTTCTTTAATAGGCATGTATAAAACAATCCAAGACGTTAACCTAATTTTCTCCCTTTCCTTAGATCGGAAAAGATTATCGAGACTGATCTCCCCCCTCTCCCAAATATATTGTTACAGCTTGAAAAGGAGAAGCAAAGTCACGAATTGGTAGATTCAACATGAGGAATATTAATCTCTCTACAAATTCAAATCTACATATATTTAATAATCACAAGATATCAACGTTTTGGAATTTCGCTGTTTAAATAATAAACCAAGATATTAGTTCTCTTTCCTAACTAGGAAAATATATTAATAGTTGTCTTATTATTATTTAGAATGTAAAATATAAGTCTAGCATGGAAATAGCGGAAGAAAATTCATACATATTCTTAAAAAGCAGAATAAAGCTCTGAATGTAAAGAACACCTGCCTTAGACCACAAGAAACCATTCATTAACGAGTGAACGACATACTTCACTATAATTAAACCATCAAATAGGTTTCGGTTATTATCGCAATAAGTAGACACCTTCACACTCCATCGGGGTCACCTGGGAAACGCTCTTCATCAACGCAAAGCAATTAACTGTATCGAATAGACCAATCTATTAATACAGTCAGTTGGTTGGCGTGAAAAAAAAATGTCCCACAAGTTGGCTCGATGCAGTGTGAAGCTTTACTAACCGGCTACGTTCAGTGAAGTTTCTGTTACCATCACAAGGGTTATTGTAATAATGGGGACATTGAACCAGTTTTAGTCGACTTTGGAATCTCTGGCTGTTGAAGTATAACACTGAAATTATTCGGGAAAGCTAAAACATTAATAATAAACGCTGTGATTAAGATCGATAACATAAATCCCCAGTTATAACCATGCAATTATTATAGGCCATTGAGTAGAATTGCAATCATTGCAAATTATTTGCAGGTGTCCATGTCATTTTGTTGCCTTATAATAGAATGAACTTCAAGTAAAAATGTAATGAACATTCAGACGTATCAAGGCATCTGGCGATCAATCTTATAACACAAAATTATCTCCCTTTCTTAAAGACATGGTAATTCAAGTCACCATCTTAAAGTACGAATCTTACTTTTTGTTAATTTTTAAATAGAAGCAACATATGTATTAATAATAATAAATTTTTAAACTGATCCTTGATAACCAAAATCTTACAAATTCAACTAGCAAACTAGTTAAAAGAAATTAGTGATAGGTTGGCACAATTAGGATAAAAAGTCTGGTAATAAATTTAGTAGAAACGAGTTTAGACCATAAAGCTACGTAACATCGAACGACCCTAAACTATAATAAATATCAAACATCATTACAAGACTATCCAAATCTAGAATTAGCCACATTAATAAACCATCATCCAAAACTAGAATAAGAAATTAACATAACAATACAGGACTATCCCAAACCATAATAGCAACATAAACATAAATCAAAACATTACCTCTCGAATCTAGAATAAGCAAAACTCATCAATTTAAGAGGGGCAATACTACGATTAGAATACAAAAGCGCGCCATGCATAGAGGACCATTAAACACAAGAAAAAGTAACATCTACATTAATATATGACCATCCAACCTAGAATAAGCGACAAGGATTTATAATCAAAATCTCTAGAATAAGCAGCAGACATAGCAATTCATGACCATTCCAAAATAGAATAAACGATATCACTAAAAGTCCTTTATAATTGCATAAGAGTCAGAGAATAAGAAGCAATATTTTAAGTACATAAGAAACGAATGGAATGGAATTAACAAGAATCTATTCTAAATCTAGTTATAAACGCGAGAAATAAAAAATAAATCATTTGAGTAAATAAACCTACCGTCATTGAATAAAAAGAAAGTCACGTAAATAACTTAAGAGAATGATAAGAGAATTCGGGGCTGAATATTAATAAAAATATTTAGCCTTAAGGAAAAAGAATGTATTTTACAATAAGCAACTCTTTCCTTGATTACCCAGAGAGCAATTAATATGCTCAAAGTGCAAACATTTCACTTAAGGAAATACCAAGGAATGCTGGCACGAAGCTTAGATTATATTATATAAACACTTCACGTTATTTACACCATAAATCTCTAATTAAGAAAATTACTTCCTGTTTAGGTAGGCGAAATGGAAGTGGAATTATAGTTGGACAAACGCGCGAACAAAACAGGGTTGGGCTTCTGACAGTAACAAATTATTGAATGACAACGGCGCAAAATGAACGGGTGAGATCAATAAGTTTTGTGCAAAGCATTATGACATTAGAGATATATTGTAAAAAAAGGGATAGATTAGCCAATCTCTAGAAACAATAATTAAGAATATTTTACATGAATATATATGTTAATTTCGCTGTATGTCAGAATTACCTCTTTCGAAAAAGCTTGAAATCAATCGTCATCTAAGGGAGAAGAAAGTCTCTTCCGTAAAGAAAGAGACAAAGTTTTGCAGATAATAACATGAATAACAAAGACCTCTAAAACGATGGTATTGCAAAAGATCTTTTGAGAACGCGAGAGAAATTATTCACGAAATACTTGCCTTTGTCTATCGAAACGATTTAACGAAAAGAAGTCACTCTACAAGCTTAAACTTCTCTGAGATACTCTGATATGAAAGGAGACGAGGTAGCATTGGACGTCAGGTAATCCTTCCTTCTTTATTAAGACTTAGGTGTATACGAATATATTATGTAAGGGACAGTTATTGTCTTAAGTAGGAAGTTTGATATCTCCTCGGAGTGGGTTACTGGCGTAGACAGACGGAGTATTTCCAAAAGAACCTTGAGAAGCCACTTAGCATTGAAGTATCGACAAGAAGACTATAGTCAACAGCAACACTAGATAATAGATCATGTCATTACAATGTAACTCCAATCAACCACAAGACATGTAACTTTCAGAAATAATTACAGTATGCATGATCGTGGAGTCTGCACAAATTTATTGGAGTTAGGGAATTTATATAAACTTATTCAATAAATGATATTATAGGAATACGAAAAGCTATTCAATTCACTAACACCAATCTAGCACAAAGAGCACTAATCAAATAAATAGAACTATAAAATGAGTGAGAAGCGGTGGTCCTGCGTACCAAGCTGTTCTTTCATGCTCGAATAAGAAAGATATGAAGATATTTAAACCATCGGCTCTACTTAAATTCTAATTAAATAAAGAGAGGAATAAAAGAATTATTAAAAGTTAATCTCATTGACTGAAAAATAATTTTCGAGATGAAAATAGTAGACAAAGATTTTATTGAATGCTGCAATTAGTATCAATAAAGAAATTTTACAAATGGACGAGGCCATTGTTTAAATAATATACCACCCAATTGAGATTATCACGGAAAGACGATTTTGTAGAAGAAACTTATGTCAGAGGTTGGTACAAAGAACTACTAATAATTTAACACATTCCAAAATAATTAGACACATATCGACGCCTAAGACACTATCTCCATTTTTTCCCTATATGCTCTGTGGACTCCCCCCTCCCCCAACCCACCCTATTTGTCCGTGATATTTGCTTTTAAATGATGATGAACTACAAAAACTGTACAACATTTCCAGTAAAAGTTCCTCCCTTATCAGAAATCAAGAAGTACATCCCTTAATGATGATCAGCTAAAAATATGTCTACTTCTTCCTATCTCCGTCCCTTTTTCTCATAAATTTTCTAACATAATCAGCTAATCATGTGGACAATCTACCAAATCCTCGCACACCAGCGCAATCTTATATATTCTCTACCTCATTCCATTGTTATTTATTCTGCTTGCTAGTCCGTAACACCTGCAAAGTTTTTAGGTGAGAAATTTATTTATATATTACTTTCATATCCTATATCCTTTTTATTCATTCATTTCTTAATATAATAAACTTTTACCCACAATTCTATCTCTAATTGATGATTTTCACTGCGGTTACTCTGGATCTTTTTTCTTTTTCACACTGTCTCACTATATTACACGAATATCTGGATCCGAATACTCTCATACATAAGTGTGGCACATACCACATTCAAATTATTAAACTAACACTATGATCAATCGCAATGTACTTCAGACGCACCCATATCACATTGCTTGTTCAAGACGCACATCACGAAATGAAATTCCACGACACCCCAGCCTTCCAAACGGTACAGTAAGCATCTCAAAAATTAATCTCACTCTTAGTTTTAACCAGCGAGTCATCATCATACGACAATCCGGTTAAAACTGAACCATCTCATTTCATCCATTATGTATATATAAAGGACAGAGAGGGCTCGCTATATGTGATACAGGCGATCAGATAGTCAGAGAGGAGGGTTACGGAAGAGATAGCAAGAGTTGATAGGTCGGTGGCTATACACCGATGCCTGGTTTGTTGTGGCAGCGTTGGTCTCGTGGTTTGGACTGGACGAGGGTTGGAGGCAGCTCAGGAGGGAGAGGCTGTTTGCTCAGTTGAAAACGCGTTATTCATGATGCCTACTGGTTATGAGAAGAACGGTACGGGTGGCGGGTGTTCGTGGGCCGCTGAACCGTCTTCTTTTCGCATTAACTTTATACGCTTTTCACTCACTCTTACCTTTATTCCTCTCTGCAACAAAAGCCGTGTTCGCACACAAACTTGCATCAGCTC
This sequence comes from Ceratothoa steindachneri, assembly GCA_963969495.1. NCBI lineage: Eukaryota > Metazoa > Arthropoda > Malacostraca > Isopoda > Cymothoidae > Ceratothoa > Ceratothoa steindachneri. Next base: position 47,102,963 of record OZ018319.1, read on the forward strand.
AGATTCCTACAATTTTCTCTTCCTCGTCATTCTCATTCTCCACTATAAACTAAGTGCATAAAATTCTTAGGTTTTTACACCTTCCACCTCCTATATATTTTTTAGTATATATTTTATAAAACAACAAGTATCCTCTCTCAAATCCATTCCGCGCTCATTCTAATTTATGTATTTTTTAGCCTTTTTCTTCCTTCCATCCCTTCTAATATTGCAAGTTTATATAATACAATCAACTTTAGTTTCCCCCATGCAAATTGGTATTTTATCCGTATAAACTTGTAGTCTCGCATTCACGTAAAAACAGCATATCATAACATTTATCATTTAGAAATGAAATGAAAAGAAAAGTGGGAGACACAAAACAGCTCGCGCACCTCCCTACTTGCCCCTCAAAAGAGTGGCCAAGAAGGGGTGGGGGTGAGGCCCAGTACTCCTTTGTAGTCTTCCACAGCCACAATTTACATAGCTTAAGTAGGCTTCAGGCACATTGGCTAGGGTAAGTACGAGTGATAGGTCAGGAAAAGAAGACAACCAAATGGACTTAGTTAAGGGACCTACAGCTTAATACGAAACTGAGCCATTTTGTGTAACTTGTATCTATTCTAGATCGTTGCTGTTTATCGTGACCCTTGTCTTACGTATCTATTGTGAGTGCCCTCTGTTAATGTGATAGATAATAAAGAATAGTTGCTAACAACTTAAAGAAGTAAGAGGTTTGCAATGAGATGCTTCTTTGCGTGGAACTCAAGCTAATCTCGGTCCATTGCAGGTGGTTATAGTTAGCGTGAGAAAGTTAAATATTTGTTTTCCGTGAGAAACACACATTTCTCTTTTTACATATGTCTCTATTTCTATCTTTTTCAGTCTAGTATTTGTTTATATAAGCCGTTCAAACCGTAATTAATAATTATTCTTAGTTAAACTTTTGTAGGATTCTATCTCTCTAATTTTTATTGATAATCTGGTTGTAATTATCTATAAGCTATTCCCTTTGGATTCTTCTTTCTCTTCTCCTCTTTCACCAATGATTGGAAAACTTAGGAAATGTGCTAGGTTAAATCAATTCATAATTCGTTTTGTGTCCTTTCAATGAGCATCCTCACTCACTTTGCCATTATTCTCTCAAATGCATTTATATTTTTCTCCCTGTGAAGTTCTTGTTGCCTTCTTAGTTCTCCTCTTCTAGTGTGTGAAATTATTTACGAGTAGATAGCTCTGTTCTGTACTCCTTGGAGCTTATTAGGTTACTCCACGGGTTCGTCTACATCACTATGGTTGGACAAATAATCGTAGTTTGTATTATGGCCTGTTAAATCCTCCTTTTGTTCTTTATGATGCAGTAACGTACTGTTTGTAAGATGATGCCGTAATGATTAGTCAAAGCACCTAACACTCGCTGTCGGATCTTTAGCGCTCTCCTTCTACATATACATCTGAAAGTTTCCTCTTTTACACGGGTACTATTATAAATTTATGATTATTTGTTTTTATTTTCCATTTTTATTCTTATATCTTGATGCTTTTTTCCTTTTCTGACGTCATTCTAGCTTGTATCGGTCTGTTCCTGTAAAGGCAAACTATTAGCTGGCTGACGACATCGGCGACTTTTATGGTTAGCTAGCCTTCATTTAGGTTGATGTTATATCTGCAGTTTAGATTGAATAAAGAGACGAGCTCAAATATCCGCTCTGGTGGAAACCGGCAGCGAGCTCGATTTATCTCCCTGATGGCGCCTTATTTCCACATAAGCCTATATTTGAATTACATAATCGAAAAATATCTTTACTATCTTGTTGTTCATTCCCAGTCTTAGTATCTTGAATTGCATATACTCTGCCAAACTTTGTCAAATACCTTGTATCCCCTTCCCCCTGACAGACGATGTCCACGCCCATTTCTCTCTCTTTGCTTTCGCAATCTTCTCAAGGAGGACTCCTAGGGCTATCTCTGTTTTTCTGGTTTTCCTCAAGCTAAATTTGCAGCTTTGCAGCAACCATTATTTATTTCGATAGTCTGTCGATGATTTTTTTCGAATACTCTACCAATAAAATTAATGTTTCCACAATTCCATAGGGGATGATTCTACAACTATTTATTCAAAGTTTTAATACCATTTTTCTTTCTGTTTCTCGCAATGTAATACTATTATTTCTCCCTCATGTCTAGTGAATAAGCTGTATGACTCCATTGGTGCATTAAATCTTCTTAAGTTTTCTGCTTAATTCTACGATTTTTGGTGTCCATTAGAAATGTTGGATAGTTTGTAACAAGTTAATGTGGATGGCCCCCTTCTCTGCCCTTTTAATTTGTTCCCTGTTCCTATGCAACTCCTCATCTATTTCTTCTAGATTGACTTCTCCGGGGGGATCGGTTATATAACAATGAATTACTTGTTTGTAGTTATCCCAATCCTTTCTCTGTTATGCCTTCAATTTCCTCCAAAGGATTTGTGTAGATTTCTTATTTATATGCATTAGATTTGCAGTATGGTCACTGCAAGCGTCCTCAACTGGTTTAAAAAATAGTTAAATCGTAGATTGAAGTTAGCCAGGAAGATGTCCAGTTTTATAGCAAATTCTCCTTGTAGGTATGTAGTAAAGTTTTGTCACATTCTTTAATGTATCTTCATGTTGATAGGTATATTAAGCTGTTTTCCAACACTGTTTGTTGATATATACATAGATCCCCGCTTAAATTCCCAATCAATATAACCGATGCATTTGTTAAATAGGTTAGTAAAGCTTTTCACCGGTTATAATTTGGGGCAACAGGGTGGCTGGTATACTGTTGCGATATTGATCTTACTTAATTTCCTTGCAAGTTATATAGCTAATTAGGCATCCTGCATACATTATACTGTTTTGAACTGCAATCCTTGCTAGATAACTATTCCAGCTCCGTCATGTGCCTCTCATGAAAGATATCTGGCTATGACATTGTATTTCCATATTTTTATTTTCTCCTTCCTATGTTTCTTTCATGTTCTGATATTAGTATATAATCTGGAAATAATATTTCTGAGTAAGTTTCCATACATAATTTCTTTGTCTTGCCATCCGCATGTGTTAATTTATAATATTTTAGGTTTCTTAAATTCCATACGTCAATTGTCAATTTCTGTCTTGTTCGTCGTTTGCTGTGGGGCATCTTATCGTTTGAGATGATAACAGTGTTTCTTCTTTTGGTTATTTTCTCGTTTAACCTTGGTTGTCCCTCTGCTGGTGGCGTTGGATGGTAGTTCGAACGATTCAACTCTGAGAGATGAACTCTTTTTGCTCACGGATTTAGATTTTTTATTTTGGGGGAGTTTTTTTTCCAGTAAACTCTATGCATTTTTGCTCAGTGTCGCCAGAAGTATTTTCCGTCTCTGTATCCTCTTCTGTTTCTACTGTCTGTTCCTTTAATTTGCTGCTTTTATTAACTCTTGATTCGTCTTTTCCGTGAGGTTGATTTTAAATATGTCCTAAAAGTCGACCTCTTTGGGTAATTTCATTGGTGCGAGACCGTTTTCATCTAGCATGCTACTAACTCTAGTTATGTAATTGCCCGGATTTTCAATATTCATCACGTAAGTGTGTGATGCATGGAATTATTTTACAATAAATATTCCATCTAAATTAATCTGAATTGTCGTTCTTTGCTGGTTATTCTTTAACAATGATGCGTATGAGTTTCTATTCGCGTTAACCTTATTCCTGCTTGCCTCAGTTTCTTTTCTCTTGATAATTTCTCTTCATTTGGAACGTATAATGGTCATATATCTGTATCTCCATTGGCAGTTAATGTATCTTTTCTCTAAGTTGTTAAAGTTGATCTACGATAGGCCTTCTGTTCAGCATGCTGAACAGAGGCTTATGTCTTTCAAGGGCGATATTGTGCTGCGTGATCCTCCATGGCATAACACCTGGACCATAAATTTATGGTTGTGAAGGGGTCTCTGTTGGGTTAAATTCACATCCTGAATGCTAGAATGCATTGATTTTCAATGATCTTTGCAACAATTTAGTTAATTCGCAAATCACTTAAACACGTGAGTGTGGTCTTTAAATTTTACAACCTCATATATTTTAAGCAATTAATTCTAATTTTGCAGTTCTTCTTTTAGTTCCTACCATGAATGTTCTCCTAACGATTACTCCATTTTTCGTAATTTGTGATTTATTGGGGGTATTTTGGCTTAAAGTATAATTATGGGAGTGGAACTCTTTCAGCGGATGAGGGCAAGTGCTCTAATTCCTTATTTTTGGACAAATAACATTGAAACCTAATGGAATCTGTGCATTTGATGAATGGAATATCTAGGTCCGAAAAATATAATTTGCCATTCTTCAGGAGGAGATCTCTTCCTTTCGTTCGGTATGAGTTTAAGGAGCAGCCCTTAAAAGCCAGTTATTCCATGTTTCGTGAGTGGTGTTCCCCATTCTCCGAAGAGAGTTCTTCTGAAGATTTTCAACGGTGGAGAAATTTCAAAGTCTCTACTAGTGGGAGGAGCCCGTTTAACCGTCCTATTTCTATCTCCGCCTACCTTTCCAATTGCGCACTCTCCTAGGTAACCCTACCTATCGGCCATTGCGCTAACAGCGGTCTACAGCTGGGTTATGTATCTTTACAGAGAATCAGCCACCCCTTTTCTGGTCCCCTAACAGCGTCTCCTGAAAGTATTCACTATACCTTACTACCAAATGCAACTCAGACCATGCCGATGATTAAGTTAGGTCGTGCTAGCGAGAAAGAAAAGCGGTGAAAATGAGCCAAGTATTAGAATAAGGAAGAGCATCCCTTTCATGATAGCTACCTTACCTACGAGGAACAGGATGAATCTCTAATAAGTCTCAGAAGTGCATATATTTCTTCTTTGAACTTTTCCTGAGAGAGAGCCTGTTTCTTTTGGCCTTTTTCCAAATTCTTTTCGCCTTTAATTGAGATAGCTTTTACCACTTAACAATGACCAAGTCACTTTTTCTTCATTTCTACCAACAAGACTAACATATAACATTACTTTCTTTGCTCCTACTACCATAAATTCTTCATTTTCCTTCATGTTGCCCGGACTAACAAAACGTATATGATCTTCATCTTGCTACCTCTAATCTTTCTTATCATAGCATATTTTATAAACTCCTTGTTTTTTGAAATAACCTGAATTCATAGAATTTATTGGACAGTGACTGCAACCTAAAAACATATTTTCGACCGGCTTTCACGCAGAGTTATAAGCTGAAATTTCTAATTAATTTAACTATTGTTTTTCAAATCAACAATTGTATTCCTCTGACGTTTAAGCATATTATTTTTTTATTTTATGACAATGTAACATAAACCAATCTAAAATAATATAATGTGGTTTTTAGTTTATTACGCCAAAACATATCCAGATATTTTCAAAACGAGAAATTGAACCTATTTAGGAAGCAATGAATCAAGTTGCTTGAGATTTCTGCTAGATAGGAGCAAAATGAATAAGTTAATAAAACGTAAAGTATGTATTTAAGCAATAAATATTTTTACATATAATAACTTAAATGAGTGTAATCCAATGCAGAGCCTTAAAAGCACTCCACGGTTTTAGAATAGTATATAAATAATAATACATGTTAAGAACAATGCACAAATACTAGAAGAAGAAATAATTGGATAAAAATAAAAATATTCGCATATTGAGCTAGTTGTGAAAACGAGAGGGAAATATACTTCCCTATGCATAGAGAGACGAAGAGTCTGAATTCGCCGGTGGCCAAAGATGAAATTTATGGATTGGAAGAATCAACAAGCAAATTCGAGACATAAACTGTGTTCTTGGAGAACTTCCATTGGGTTGATTTTTGGGGGTGAATTTAGTTGATGATATAATATACGTAGTTGATTCATGTTGTAGTTTGAGCTAAGGCAGTCATATTTATAAAAAAATAGAAACATGTAACTTGACTGTGAGATTTTCATTGAATTAAATTTTGCAAGGAAATTGTTAAATTTAACGTAATTGTAATGTACGAAAGATATATTTAATGAGTAACTAAGTCGCGAGACACTAGCTCAGGGACTAGTAACCTTGAAGAAAAGTTTGTGTATCAGCATTCAGATCTTTTCCTTGTGTGCCGTTTTTCTGATTGATCGAGACAGAACATTGATTAGGCTGTAAATGTTGTAGGAAATTCTATTTTCTTTTATTAGTTTAATTTAATACAGTTTCTTAGGAGAATTTCATAATTTATTACTTTACTTACATTTTTCTTTGTTGTTTTCACGTTATTCTACCATCTAGGTCTGCCACTGTGTTAGCCTCCGTCATTCTTGGCATCTTCTACCTTCTTTCAAATAAAATAGTTTTCTTTAAAAAATTAAGTGTCTAAAAACTCTTTGATACTGGATAATAAAAAAATGAGGAAGCAGAATCTAAGCTCCACTTTATTTTCTTTTATGTTTGTAGAAGTTCTGATTTATTCCCTGTCTCTTATATATAAAACCCACTTTCATTTTCGGTAACTTTCCGAGGAGCGAAGATTTCGAAGGCTTTTAAAATTACGTATCCGAGGTGTGTTTCAATGAAGAAAGCGCTATTATGAATAACAAGGTCTGCTCTCAAAGTCGAGTGTTCTCACTTATTCTGATTTATAACCTTACGACGTTCAAAAGTTTCAATAATTCTAGGACTAAGAATAAGAGGACCTTGGCGATTACTCGTATATCATTCGAAAGACAATGTAAAACAACGTAAGAAGTTGAGATTTTGTTAGATTCGGCCGAATAGTTATGATGTTATTGCCAAATAATTCCCCGGCTAACTTGGGAAGACTTTGGCAATTATTTTATTTGAAAGAAAATGTAAAACAACATTAAAGTTTCAAATCTCGTTAGAATCGGCCGACTAGTTATGATGTCATTGCCAAAACAATATAATTATTGGGCTTTTCTTGGGAGGACTTTGGAAATTATATCATTAGGGTTTTAATTTCGTTAAAATCGCTTGAATAGTTACAATGTTATAACAAAAACAATAAAATGCAAAACTTGGACAGACGGACCAACATAGTGAGACATAGAGTCGCATGTGACTAAAAACGAATAAAGTTGGAGATTTAACATTGATTACTCCAGGTGTCAGTCCTTTTTTCGAGTTTCATATGCATTTGAATTCTTTATATTTCACAAGTCACATAACTCGTGCAATTATCTAACTAGTAATGGTTGTACCGTTTAGCGACGAAATTTTAAAGTGAGGTAGAGGAAAATTTCGTAAGGTTCAGCAAAGAAGTCTTCAAAATCCGGTGGAATCAAGGCCATCTTGATGGGGGAAAGATTTAGTAGGGATAGTTTTTCTGAATTTGCGTGTTCAGCAAAAACTATAAGTGTCTGATATACAGAATCATTTTCTGGAGCTACATCTTTAAAGTTTGTGTGTGTTTGGTAAATTAACAAGGTCTGCTGACCAAAGTCGCGTGCTCTCACTTATTGTAATTTATGACCTAACAATCTTCAAAACTTCAATTATTCCCTGACTAACCTTGGGAAGACCTTGGCTATTTATATTTCTATAAGTCTATTAGTTGTGAGAAAAACAAACACCTAATCTGAAAGAGTCAAAGGATACAAGATAACAGTTTAACAATTTTGATTGGAAACGAATGTCATCCTCCATACTCACTCAACATAGCCCCAATAAATTACAATTTGGTATCCGTTTAGCCACGATGTCAACAAAAGAAGAGGTCGTAAGAATATTCGAAATCTTTTTTTTAGAAAAAATGAAAAGAATTTTACAAACATGGCAGTAAAAAAATCACTAGAGAGGGAGACTAGTGAGGGAAATTGGTGGAAATTATTTAACTTATTAAATTAATAAATAAATAATTATTTAAATATTAAAAATTACAGAGGGACTGCCATTCTATTCTCCATTCCATGATATATGATGGCATCGTGCTGGTCGCTTCTATCTCAAGGGGTGGCTCATATTGAAATTATCCAGCTTTACATACCTATCATTGGTGGGGGAAAGAGGTTTGATACAAGAGGATGGTCTCATTCCCAAAACACTGGATATTTTCTTGCTTTGTCCTTTCCAAAGTAAATGCTGGCAAGTAATACCGTGATTAGTTAACAATGCTCTATTCAAAGCCACGGCAATAGCAGAGAAGATCTCCTTAACTATGAACAACTCAAATATCACAATCCATAAATGAGGTTCGTGCGCAAAGTTAGCACTACTCACAACATACAGGACCACGGCTTAGTACGTCATAACCCTCTCGTAGTGGGCTTTCTTGGGTGAATACCTACATGCGAATATGACACCCAAAACTGATTTATTTCCGAGCAGGCCATGTGCCATAGGAGGCAGCGACGTTGGCATGTCTCGACGTTTCACTAAAAGAACCGGCCGAGGAGCCTCATTTCTGCCTCGTGGCCACTCTAAGATAAAAATAGAAAATGGTAAAGCCAGACAATCTCTAGCTAAATAAAATAGTAAGAATGGAGCGCAGTGAAGAGGCAACACAATTTTTCAAAACTGTTCTCAAGCTGTACCCTATAAACCTGTTTTTGTACATAACCAAGACGTTGAACTGTGGTGGATTTCACCATGTCCTTTTAAGGATTGTGATTCGCATATTTCGAAAACATTATCGATGGCTATCCAGAATCTTAGAATTTTCTCGTAGTAATGGTCTAAGATATTTCAGTTACATTTTATGCAAATCTGTGCGTACGACGTCTCTCAGTTTAGAATGACAAACTTTGAACCTGCTCGTTCTTGAGCCCATTTAAAACTCTTCGATATGTTGCTTATTCCATGGGATCCTTCATGGTTCATCTCACATGCGAAAAGTGTTGTAGCCATGTTATTGATAAAACTTGAGGTCCTTCTTTTCCCTGCCAGCTGTTTCGCTGAAAATGAAACAAATATGTTTAGCCAACGAGTTGCTTGATTTGGAGAATACAAAGCCAAAGAAGGTAGCAATGTGACGATACCTGAAGGATTTGAGGTCTACGTACTAGAAAAAGGATCAATAGTTCATATTCGACTCTCTCTCCCTACTGCACAAAGCTGAAATGGCTAAATGAAGTAGTCGATATGCGAACCATCATCCGATGTTTCAAGGCAAGATGAAGAGAATACTCGCATGATGAGCCTAAACTTAAATGAAGCCTCCGTGGCGACGGTGCAAACGGCGCGTTTCGCAGTCACTATCACAGAGAGCTCCGCCCTCAAGCGGCAATCTGACTTCTTTGCCGTTTGGCCTCTTCCGTGGTCTATAGTAGATAGTTATGCACGACATAAAAGTGATTTGCCCCTATATGAATTTGTCTGCTAATGTGACGATTCGGGAATTAGAATTTGTTTAAGCTCCCCACTACGGTCGCCCTTCCTGGTTGGCATGGTACATCTTTTGGCGAAGGTGTGGAAGAGAGTAAAAAAATTCCAGGTGGTTCAGGAAGAATATCCCACGCGTTCTGAAGTAAGACGGAACAACCTTTTAAGATCTGTTTCAATAGTGAATATCTGTGCGACTGCTTTTATACATTTTCTAGTAGGGATGTTTGTCTACTAGTATTTCAAGCACATTACCCTTTCAATTTGGGCTAGCATTTGGTCTTATAAATGAGAAACCTTTTCATTGACATGTTTTCGCTATGATAATTGCATTCTGTTCTCGTTTCAATGAATAGATACTGCCACTTCTCAGAAAGATATTCTACACGCCAAGTTTGCATACCTATATGGATGAGGACTAAGCTTTCTTTTAGCTTCGTTAACCATGATCTGCTTCCAGATTATCATTCCAGATCCTTAGCGAATGGTTATCCCGGTTTTCTTTTGTGAATGGGAGTAAGATCATTCAATGTCAGAGAATGCCCCTCGAAGGACCAGTGTGAGAGGAAGCTCCTCAAAATAACTATTTTTAGCCTATTCGAGCCCCAGCCCACGTGCTCCTTGGCGTGAAAATTTTAGAAACGACGACAGGGAAGCTGTCTCGCGCTCAGCCGCCGACCCGGTTGTATTTACTTAAGCGAGAAGCACATCGCTCTCCCTACCACGCGATAACGTCTCTTTCTCGCCTCCATGCCTAGCGGACATTTTCCATCGCCCGTAAACGCGCTCGTACAAGCTCAACCCTATATCCTGAGGCTAAATTCGCCGTTCGATCCACCCCCTTATCTCGAAACAAGTCAGCACAGACTGGCGTCAGGAATTCTATGGGACGGCTATGCCCTAGGGCTATCTAACGGACAAACTACTCGGCTATATCACCCTGCGTCAGCCATTCCTCGAGGAGGTGAGAGCCTACCAGTTCCTTTGTTCACACCGTGTGTCTGTTTCCCGCAAAGTCTCGCAACCCCTGTTCGATTCGTAGTTCATCTTTATGATCTCACCATCAGATCACCCTTCCTGAAAATTTGGCCACTGTTTAGAGGAAAGCCTATCGAGTCACCTTCTTCCTGAAAAACTGTGTGGCTCCATTATCTCATACCCTCCTTCAAGACTCAAGTGTCCCGTGCCAGACACTCCCTTTTGTGCAGCAGAACAGTTTCTCGTGTTTGGATCACATCTCTCTGGAGCAGAGAAAATCTCGTTCTTCAAAAAGAATTAATCTCAAAACCCCATCTACGAGAGCTCTTCGTTAACATCCTAAGAAGTGTCTTCTAGAAGACTCGTGCCGTTGGTCTTACCCCTCCTAACCACTCTAATCTCCAAGGTAAAGCGATTTTGCGTGGTAATCCCATGATTAACTCCCCTATTAAGATTAACGATAACTTTGTACTTCCCGCTTAGCTCTTTCACATTGTAAATTGTCCCGATCTAACTAATTATCCTGATAAAGCATAATTTGCTCCCATTTTGTATATATATTTCCCAGTTTATTATTTATATTTAAATTATATTTTGTAGTCTTGATATTCATATATCCTTGAACTGCGACTTGGCAGGCCAGTAGATAAATCCCGGCCAATTGTAAACGCACTCAACCAAGGAGGCAGCCGTCCAATCATTCTATTGCTCCAAAGCCTATCGCAGATGGCCCTATGTTGGCAATCTGTACGTGCAAGTGTACGCGCCCTTACACCGAAAGGGTCTACACAGGCATACCTCGACATTCTTCTTTGTGCAAAAAGATGTAACGAGTGATAAATTTTACCTAGCTCATTTCTAGGACACAGGTCACTTGCCTTCTAAATACTGCAGCTTGCGTAAATTTATTCTACTCCCAATGCTCTGTTCCGTCTGGGGAAAACATTTTGAGAGACTTTCCCTCCCGATTCGCATTTCTCCAGGTTATTAATTAATCTGTCATATTCTCTTCTGATTCTACGTGACAGCACGTAATCTTAAAGACTATCTAATCTCGTGTATAAAGGGTAAGGACAGAATTTTCTATCTGAGTTGTTACAATATCTTTGATTCCGTGTACAGACATCATCCAGATACAGACTTCTACCTACATAGATTGGTTTGCCTAGACTTGAGTAGACACACAAATTTCGTGATTTTCTTTCTGCGAGACACCTCCCCTGAAATGCGCATATTCACACACCTAGTCTCTTGTATCTGCTTTATGAGAATTATTCGCTCTATGGCGTTCAGAACGTATGGTGCTGATATGCTATCGTATTACTTATTTATAACCCATAGCGTAGATGATTCTACTGAAGCATCCCTATGGAATCTAATACCATTCACTCTTGCCGTAATGCTTCAGTGGCCAATCTTCTCCAACAATGTCAATAATATTGCAGTCCTATATCTAGAAAACGCATCACTTTATGGGGGGGGGGGGCATACCTGGGTAGACAGATTTTCCGAAGTATGAATGGCTTCGCGGCTGTATTTGTTGCAATATACCACATGCTACAGCAGATCACGCACTGTTCACTGTTCTGAGACAGTTATGTATTCCATAGCGACTCAAATCGCCTTAATCTCTTTCGAGAAATTAGAATCAGGACATGTTCTATTTTACACTCTTCTTGCCTCCACAATCGCTGCACTGACTCTTGAGAGAAGAGCCCGCGGATAAAAAGCTAAAGTGGCGGCAACAGAACCGTCGTTTGTTGGTCTCTAGACCAAATACATGGCCAAGATAAGGACGGTTCTCTGGGTTGCATAAGCAAGAAAATGTTAGAGTAGGCCCGTGAATATTAAGTTACGTGCTATCGCTCTTTGACTGTTCTCATGGACCTATCCCCGAGGAGCCTCAATATTATCAAGTTATTTTCTGTAACCTCCAAATCGGACAAACTCGTAGGAGGCATTGACATTGGATGGCACGCTGCTCTAAACCTATCTCCAAGGACTTCACGGTACCGCAGATTGTATGCCTCCTTGAGCTTGAATTTAATATTGTAGCTTGTGTTAGCTACCTACGTGGTTTCTGTCTCGGTAGCGTGATGGTGGAGAGGGGTGGATTTACTCTCGTTTGTCTATGGCGTTTGAGGTTGTGGTGCAAAAGAATTCTTTGACGAGGCGTCTTCATATTATCGTTGTTTAGATTTTCTTTATTGTCATTACTGTGATTTTCAAAGTTTTAAATTAGTCTATTGACAAGTTATTTTGTATTTTTTCGGTAGCCAATCCTTCGCTTGTTTCTTTACGGAATTTTTTTAAAACACTTCTATTTGAGATTTCACTTAGTGGCCTCTCCTTGAAATGCATAATACTTCGCATACACCGCTACAACAAACAGCCCATTAATGACGCTAACTAAGATCATTAATCGTTTCTACCAGGCTTTGTGATATTTCCTCTTATAAGTTTTTCCTCCTTCTTCTTTCTAATTTAAACTTGTAAGTGGCAAAAAGTTAGTGAAAAGCATCATGCTAATTATCTTTAGCCTAATGTCCTAGAAGTTTTGTGGAAAGGTTGACAAACATTCTAAGAAATGGATGAAGGCCGCTAAATTCAAGCTTGTCTATTTAGTTAGTATACTATTAAGCGACTTTTGTATAAACTTTAGGAGTATTAAATACTAGTTTCAGAATAGAGCCAATATTATTGTTGTCTTTAGGGGCTATTAATAGTACATACAAAAGTGATTTAATATTTCACCTAAATAATTGGTAATATTTTAAATATTGTATGAAATTCAGATTCGTAAAATGACCCCAACTTAGGTTTATAAAGCGCATTTCTTAGCACAGGAAATTCAGATGGGTAGAATTGCAGAAGCACGTGACTAAACAGAATAAGCGTACTGCTTTATAAATACTGATATGCCACTAGTCACATTGAGAGTCTTGATATATCTAAGTCACTTTAAGAGTATGATATTCCACCAGTCCTCTTGTACGTATTAATAGGAGAAAAGTCCTATTGGAAGTATTGATATGTCACCAGTCCATTTTGCGGTATTGATATGATACCGGTTCCACGGGGAGTATTGTTATACCTCCAATCTTATTTCGAACACAATAACCCCTTGCAGCATTCCAAATTTCTTCATCTTGTCATTTATCCAAGTGTCCGAGAAACTAAGTTTGTGTAAGAAAGTCAAGTTTAGTTAAGAGAGAAGAGTAACCCCAAGTAAGATCAAGACCAATAATCAAGAAGTCAAAAATATCAATTCTTTTTTCTCGAATTTAAAGAGCAATAGCAACGAGGACGTATGACACAGAAAGTTTGTTATTAGAGATCTTTAAAGAATGTGGTGGGAAGAAAATGAAAATGTGTGGAAGATATATTGCCGCACATCCTACTGCAGCAACATGGCCGGTATGGCACGCAATCCTGCAGATGTGAGCTGCAGCCCTGCTAAACAGGACGACCCTTGCGAATGCGCAAAAACCTCTGAATGGGAAAGAAAGAGAGGAGAAGGCGGCAGAAAGAGTAAAATAAGAGGGAGAAATAAATGCCTTCATTTAAAAAAACACTAATCACACTATAGCCAAAAGCTAGGTGTCACAGTCCTCTCCTGTTCTCGACAGAGATAATTCTGCAGATCTTTTAGACCATTAGACTGCAAAATTAGTGAGAATAAGCTTATAAGCTAAGTGGCGATAAAGAATAAAATATAAATGTATTGAAAGTTTAAAGCTCAGTTAGTCTCATTCTACTTCCAGAGAGCTAGAAACTCGTGTATGGAGGAGAGCATTAAAATAATAAGATGGTTATATGAAGAAGGCATAAATCTCAGCCATTAGCTCCACTTCGTGGAGAAACATTGCAGAAAGAAAGATGGCGTCCTTATATTTACTTTGCTAATTTAGTGATAAATTTTGCTAGTGGTCGTTGGTAGTAACCTTTTTTACTAGGTTCCGTGGAGTTTAAGTCGGTTAGAAAAACAAACGAAGTCAAACTACCTAACATTTCGAGCCCCAATAACTAGAAAACATTTAATCCAACATCCTAACATCTTATCTTAAACACTGAGATTAGTAACTGCACAATCTTTATTTAAACCAATGTGGGAGTACTTATCTATAATGGTCTAACTTAGGGAATAATTGCCTCTACTTGCACTAATTTAAAGATAGTTTATCTTCACCTGGTGAAATTTAGTGAATACTTATTTTTATTAAGTAAATTATGTGGTGTAATTAACTTTACATAGTGAATCTTGGGGAGTGTTTTCTAAATCGAGTGAGTTTATGTAGTGGTAGATTGTTTTGGGTCAAAATTTAAGTAATGGTTATCTGTAGGTGGTGTAATTTAGAGAACAGTCATCAATACATCGTCAGATTTATTTTTACCTACGTAGTAAATTTCAAGGGTATTTTTATTAGCATGAATAATTTTATGGAATGTTTAGTTTAAATGGCAAAGTTAGGGAGTAGTCAACCTTACATGGTGAAAATTTGGAGAGGGGTATCTTAAACTGGTTAAATTTAGAAAATGGTCATCATTATCAGCCATATTGTACTGGATGATTATGCTTACTTAGACAAATATATGGCGGAAAGTTTTAGGAATGATAATTATTTTGGTGAAATTTTGAAAGTTCTATTGATGGAAGGTGAAAATCAGGGAGTTTATCTTATTCTTAGTTAAATTTGCACAGCAATTATCTTTAGTTAGTGAAATTTATGGAGTATGTATCTCTTTGGAAAATAATGCTAGGTTATTATTAATTTTGGAAAAACATCGAGAATATATAAAAGGTTGCATGCGTTAACTTTTTTCAAAGCATCGTATAAAAATGGTAAATATTATTTCAAAATAGAATTGGAATGATGTAGAATAATAGTTATTTAGGGAAACCTTCCAAAACATTCTTGATATAATGAGAGGTTTTAGAGTTTAGTAGAACTTATTGAAGTTTCAAAAATTTTTCATA
Organism: Ceratothoa steindachneri; assembly: GCA_963969495.1. Taxonomy (NCBI): domain Eukaryota; kingdom Metazoa; phylum Arthropoda; class Malacostraca; order Isopoda; family Cymothoidae; genus Ceratothoa; species Ceratothoa steindachneri. The sequence continues at coordinate 47,118,229 of OZ018319.1, forward strand.
ACTTGCCAGAACACCACTGTTGGAAACTTTTAGCAACTACTAGAAAATTCTGGAAAATCACTTCAAAAATGTTTATCCAGGTTTTCAGCAATCTACTCTCACTTCAGCCAGCTCAAGCTACCCAGAGTAAACACGTTGGAATCAAAAAGGCATCAAGAGACTCTAATCATTCTCCTAATGAATACTGTTATATCTCCGGAAGCCTAATCAAAACAAGAGCAAAGAGGTTAGGTGTGACTGCATCTATGTGATTGTATGAAGCTTACAAAGCCTACTTTGGCATGACAGTTGGGGACCAAAACAAACTCTGAAAAGCTCATTTTAAGGAAAGACAATTGTTTATTTCAAAGAGGAAAATATTAAATTTCCTAAGTATTTAAGCTAATATGTTTGTTTGTAAGACAACTACGTAATAAAGTATATTTTTTATACATAAAGGATGTCATTACCAAGATTTGCGTAGACTCACCGAAGACTCACGTAACTGGTACTTCAGCATGGTGAAATGTCGAAGTAGCAAAAATGCACCTGCTTATTCCTATCCCGATCTTCCATTCTCTATTGCACAAGTACCACACAATGTTGATATTTCTATATTTACGCCTAGAAAATGGAAAAAGCCACCCTCAGAAGAAAGAACCAAATCAGAAGCTGAAAAGTTCAGTTACGGTGTTGACTACAGCGTCGGATATGGCTCTCGAGCAGAATTCATAATATCCAAACCAAAGAAACCTCAAGTACCTTGTCAGAGGAATTGGCTTGTCAAAGTCAAATGTTGACCTTTTGATTGCTACGTTCAAATAAGTAATTGGCTGGATGAAATTAGGTAGGTGACAATTTAAAGGAAATGTCATAAGATTTCTTCAAGTTTCTTTACTTATCAAGTTTATTTATGCCACTGCACTGTTGTATCTGATTTGTTTAATGCAATTGGAATTTTATTTAATTGTAGAAACATTAAAGCTCTACTTCTCTATAAATGGAATAAGCCTCCATCCCTCCTCTTGTCTTATTCAATATATCTCAAAGAGTACTAAAAGTGTCTCATAGTCCTGCTACAATCTTTGATTTATAAGGAGTATGGCTGCAAATTAACTTGAAACTTCTAAATAGTAGCATTTTTGATGAGTGAACAGGGCGTTTTTAACAAGTATCCATGCCACCCTTGTCTTTGTGACAGTAAAGATACCACAGGAAATTGCCAAAAGAAGCTTAGGCCACAAAGGAATGAGTTCTATTTTTGAGTGAGTAATGTCAAACAAGAGCAATTGAACGACCCACAAAAAGTATGTTACATCAATTGTAATGAAAAGTATGTAGGTCTCATGAAGTAGTTTACTAGAACTTTTAACAAAGAGTCTGCAGCCTTTCAGTATATTAAATTTGGTGGGAAAGGGGCAAACACTCTGAGGTAAATGTTAAAGCTGGAGTCTTTGTTGGACCACAACACAGGAAAATCAAATTATTCAGAATTCCCTTCAAAATCTTACTAAAAGGAGAAAAGAAGCCAGGAAGACTTTTGTTTCGGTGTGTTAGGGCATTTTTGGCAACAACAAGGCTGACAATTATATAGAAATCCTTAGAACTTAGTGAAAAGCTATGGTTCAATGGGTTGTAGGATGTCCCAAAAGAAGCACATCCTTATGCTAATCTTGACCAGTTTAAAGAAAATATAGGAGCAAAATAGGAGAAGCAAAAGGAGGAGTGCTTCCATCAAGGAGTATACAATGAAAACATGATCGAAGACTACATTTGAGGGGTTTTATGGTAAAGTGATTTACATTACAAACGGGAATCGAGGAAAACTGTTCATTTCTAACATTTGTTTTACGTGTTTTATATATTTCTATGGAAGTATCAATAAAATTGTATAAATTTAATTCTGTGTTGTTTTTTTTAGCACTAAAAAAGCAAGAAAAAATTAACTATTTTTATTAAATATTTCATCATACAAGCCAGAAAATCAAAGTTTAAAACAAATAATGGTTATTTTATATTGTTTGAAAATAACACTTATTGGACAGTACCTAAAATTGGGTAACATATTATTAACAACTCACTGAGAACGCTCGACTAGAATGAGGATGGGTGACTTTAAGTAAGCAAATGGCTTTGTCGAAATAATTATTTGGTAGGAGTTTACTACAAATCTCTACCTTTTATGAGGCTTTTATTTCTACACTAGGGACCTACAGTTAAATTTTGGATTTGAATAACTGGTATTTCTAGCGTATGGTTGTCACTGTTAAGTAGATCCATAAATAGAATTCTCGCTGGAACAACCACACCCAATGTGGTTTTACCTTTCTGAAATCCGCAGCAGTGTTTCAACTCGGCTAGAGAGTAGTGCACTGTCACACACGTAATATCTGATAATTTGCGTTTATTTTCTGACGAGGGCGGCGACGTGATATCGTGGGACCTACGTTCGCTTAATTGAGGCTGACACGTCATCCAAAGGAATTCTAGAATTTTCGTTCGCTTCGATTGGACAGTTTCCCTCCTAATTATTTTATTGAATATTAAATTGGATTAAGATTATTGCGTTTTTGTCATGAAAGAAAGCATTTGATGTCTGGAGTTAAGAATTTTCAATGTATGTTGATGAAGCATTGGGATTTGGAATGATCCGTATTTGTTAGTGTTCCGGGGAATTCAATGTCGAGGCCTTCATTCTTCACAGAAGACAGACCATTTTTTTGAGCTTGCAGGAGGAAGTTGTGTTCGGGAGCAGAGCGGATTTCGTGTACTTATTTTGGGGTTTGGTGCGTCTCGGAAGCCTATTGCTATTTAAGGCTATTGCTATTTAAGGCTATTGTAATTTAAGGCCATCCTGAGTTAGGGTTACCGTGAGTTAGGGTTACCGTGAGCTAAGGTTACCTTGAGTTAAGGTTACCGTGAGTTAAGGTTACCCTGAGTTAAGTTTATTGTGATTGATTGACTTAGTGTAAGACAACCAGCAGAGTTGTACCCCTTTTGCATTTTAGTGCGGGTTTACCGCGAGTGTTGTGCCTCTCATGCATCTTTGGTAGGGCAACCGTGTGTGGTGTCCTTGTTTTTGTGTGGCCCATACTAGGCCTGATATGATATGAGTGCCCCTTTATTTTTGTACGCGTAGGTACATTGTAGTTACGTTACCGGTGAGCGCTTCCCTCTGTGGCTCAACCTTCTTTCTCCGTGGTCTCATAGATACGAATATCATACGTGCGTTATTTTTGTGTACATATTTTTTCTTGTCTTCCATACTCTAAATATTTGTACATGTTCCGAAAGGCCATTCCTTAGCTCGACCTATCAAAGTTGTAATTAATTTTTAGGTCCTTCCTATGATAATTTGGTCTTGGAATATATCGGCATTTTCAAGTCGATTCATTTATCAAACATTCGTAAATAAAGTTTTTCATTTTAAGTTGACGCATCTTTTTGGGTTAAAGAATCTGGGCATGTCACCTGACCCCAGTTTGGGACATTAATAGCGACCTTGCCTAGGATAGCTTTATAGGAGAGTATCGAATGTCGACTTGAAATAGAAAACCATGAGAGCAGCGATAGAATTTCGTATTTTCGGGTGAAACTTTGATAGACGCTTTTAGAGAATATTTTGTGGTACCATTTATTTATTTTTTGTATTTATATATATTTTGTACGTTGATATTTCGCTATTTCTTTTTGGTGTCTGCTTTTTATATTGCATTTTGGTCGAGTATTGTATTATACATATTTATTAATATATAGTTAATTACCTACTTCTAAGATGGAAAAATTGCTGAAGGAGGCCAAACTTCTTGGTTTAAAAGGCAAGGAAACCCAAGATTATGTCAGAGAACAACAGGCAGCTGCGCGTGAGGAGAGAAAAGCTGAGCGGGAGGCCACTAGACTCCAAACTGAGCAGGAGGCCGCTCGACTCCAAGCTGAGCAGGAGGCCGCTAGACTCCAAGCTGAGCAGGAGGCCGCTAGACTCCAAGCTGAGCAGGAGGCCGCTAGACTCCAAGCTGAGCAGGAGGCCGCTAGACTCCAAGCTGAGCAGGAGGCCGCTAGACTCCAAGCTGAGCAGGAGGCCGCTAGACTCCAAGCTGAGCAGAAGGCCGCTAGACTCCAAGCTGAGCAGGAGGCCACTAGACTCCAAGCTGAGCAGGAGGTTGCTAGACTCCAAGCTGAGCAGGAGGCCGCTAGACTCCAAGCTGAGCAGGAGGCCGCTAGACTCCAAGGTGAGCAGGAGGCCGCTAGACTCCAAGCTGAGCAGGAGGCCGCTAGACTCCAAGCTGAGCAGGAGGCCGCTAGACTCCAAGCTGAGCAGGCAGCCGCTAGACTCCAAGCTGAGCAGGCAGCCGCTAGACTCCAAGCTGAGCAGGCAGCCGCTAGACTCCAAGCTGAGCAGGCAGCCGCTAGACTCCAAGCTGAGCAGGCCGTCGCTAGAAGCCAAGCTGAGCAGGCAGCAGCTAAACTCCAAGCTGAGCAGGCAGCAGCTAAACTCCAAGCTGAGCAGGCAGCTACGCGTGAAGAAAGAGAAGCCGACCGCGAAGAAAAGCAGCGGAAGCACGAACTTGAGATGAAAAGGTTGGAACTTGAGTTAACTCGTACCACCGGTAGCCTGGCTGCTTTCACGTCTGCGAAAATGCCAAAATTGCCAAGCTTCGTCGATGGGAAGGATGCCATCAATATTTACCTTCTACGATTTGAGAGATTTGCCAGGCAGCAATGATGGTATGAAAACCATTGGGCCACCGCATTAAGTGCATTGTTGACTAGAAGGGCATTAGAGACATATTCAAGAATGGCCGAGGAAGATGCTGCACAATATAATTTGCTTAAGTCCGCCTTATTCGTAAGGTATTATTTAACACAGGATGGCTACCGTAAAAAATTCCGTAGTGCGAAGCCTGAAACCTGCGAAAGTCTGGATCAGTTCATGGATCGGCTACAGAACTATCTGATGAATTGGATAGGGCTATCGAATACTGACGAGAGCTTTGAGGCGCTGGCAAATTTGTTCATCAGGGAGCAGTTCATGGACGCAGTATCACAGGACCTGGCCATTCATTTGCGAGAGCGGAATCCAAAAACGCTCCAAGGCATTGGAAACATGGCCGCGCAGTACTTGGCGGCACACCATGAAACTCTATCATCATCTCGGCCGAAGTCACTTTCTCACATGGATTCTTCTTCTGACCAAGGATCCTTGAACCACCGAAAAAGCTTGACCAACCACGCCATCTCGCAGAGACCAGCGCAGAAGTGTTTTAGACGCAGTTAACCAGGGCACGCGGCAAGAGAGTGTTGTTCTAATCCTATTTACCCCCAGCCGGCCATCAAGTGTTTCAAATGTGGCAAGCCTGGCCACAGAATACAAAACTGCAGGGAACGGATGGTAAATATCGCAACAACCGTTCAAGAGGACACTGAGAGCCATCCTACAGAAATGTCCGCATTATGCGCCATAGAAAACGAGGAATACGCTGAGGAAGCTACCCCAGAATAGATTGAGTCTTTTGTGAAAGACAACAAGCTACTCCTACCCAACGGTAAGTTTGTGCCATACTTGGACGCGTGTTTCGTGATTAGGAGAGGCATTTCCATGCCTGTAACCATTGGAAGAGTTGGAAATCAACTGGTCGACATACTAAGAGATACAGGCTGCAGTGGTATCATAGTGAGGAAATCCCTTTTGTCAGACAACCAGCTCACAGGAAAAATCACTGCATTGAGGTTTGTGGACAGCACGTTAAAAAGGGCCTCACCAAGATCCACATTGACACCCCCTACTTAACCGGTAAAGTGGATGCAGTATGCATAGAGAACTCCACATGTGGGCTGGTGAATGGAAATGTCCCCGGGGCTCTCCCTGCGGATAGTCCTGACCCCAAATGCCAGGAGGAGATGGAGCCGTTACACGTCCCAGCCATCCAGCTCTACCAGCAGACGCGCTTGAAGGAGCACCAGCTCATTCTCCAGCGCCCGCGCAGAGAAGCCAGCAAGCATGAGAAGAAGCTCAAAGACTTCAACGTTCGATTAGAGGTCGAGCGCAGGAACCGACTTCTCGAACGCAAGGAGCAGAGGCGCACAGAACGGCGCGAAGCCTTCTATCGGTCTTTTCGGCTCATTTTCCTCTTTTTTACCTCCTGACAGCCTTGCGGCTTACCGGGAATGAGCTGGCTGACACGAAGCAGGGTTGTTTTCCCTACTCATCAAGAAGAATCTGGTTCTTCGGAACCCTCTCAGACAGAATCAACAATTGATACGCGGTACATGGCTGTGAATCCTACTGAGGCCCAAGTGCAACGGAGTCTCTCGGCCGACAGGATTCCGGTGGATTTGGAGCGTGTCTTCTCAGACATTAGCGACCCTGTACCGTTGAACTCACCGCCACATGCGTATCCCAGGGCCCTTCAAGTGGACCCGGAATCGGCTACTCAAGAAGAACCTTACCCGGTAACTCCGAAGGCCCCTAGGGGTCCCCCCGCAGCAGGATCTCATCCAGCGCTCCTGCCATCGGACCATGAGATGATAGACTCAATACAGTGGACTTGGACTGTGGTGGTTGAAAATCTTCGAGAAAGATTACATAGTGATATTTTCAAAGTGCGTGATAGGGAAGAGCTGAAGTCTCTTCTGGTGCTATTTAGGTTTCGTAATAACCTGTCGAGAAGTGAATTTCTCCATTTGCATACTAGGTTACGCCTATTTCATTGTGTGGCCCAATACGGTTGGCAACCGGCGTTACGCGACGCACGTGAACAAGAATCCCTAGTGACTGGGATAGTGTTAAGCGAGTTCGTCTTAATTGGGCCGAGAATACAGACCATTAGGGTCGCAGGTAACACAGCTCTCCCTCGTTATGGCAGCTGGTTCAACTCCGGAATGGCTCAGCAAGGCAGAGGCGCGACCCACCGAGGTATCGACCACGCGTCCAGGTTTCTAGAGGACGTCGTCGGTAATCTGGACGTCACTTGGCTTGAAAGGGTGTCTCAGATGGCACACCATATGTTTCAAGAGGTGCCGGAGCAATCGGACTCCTCGTCAACATCAGATGCGCTACTGGAGGACCTTACGGTGCTGAGCAAGCCGGAACCTCCCATTTTGCCCATCCGACCCAGGTTCCTGCTGCTCCAAATTTGTGATCGGCCTCAACTCCCTCCAGTATCTCCCATCAACGCAACCATCTCTGAAGTTATCGAAGTCGCCCAGGATGAATTCCAGATCCTGCATATAGAACCTAACCCTAAGACAGACTTCTTTAAGGAGGCCGCAGGACAATTGGGCGCCCTCCATATCTACGAGGGCCCGGATATGATCACACATATTCCAATGCCAGGTTTGGCAGTTCCTACCATACTAGCGGTACCGGCACCACGCGAGCCTCCGTCATCGGTAACCTCTAATCCCTCGGACCACGGGGATGTAATTATGAGCCGGTTAGCGCCCCACCGGACATTATGAATAGAGATAGGCAAGATGGAAACCAATAATCTGAGCAGGAAGAAGACAATGAAGAACAAGAAGATAGAGAACAGGAAGATCACGGAAATGAGAATTAACAAGGAAATAAGAACAATCGACGCGAACAAGAATGGGTGTCGCCCGGAATGGACCCCCTGGAACCTAGTCCGCCCAGATCTTTTGATCAAGACGCACGCCTTGATATAGAGCCCCTAGGAAATCTCCAATCTCTACCTCCGGCGAATCACATCATCAAAGCGGCACAGGGTAGCGGTGTCAATATTTTTATAAATTCCCACTACAAAAGCTGGGTGAGCTCTTCTCCTAACATGGCCCCCCTTCTCCGTCAACTCTTGGAGAATAATATAATAGAGGAAAGCAGACAAGTGTCTCGTTGCCATAGGGTCTTTGCGGTCCAGAAGCCAAACGGCTCTGAGAATAGTGTATGACATGCACCGATTGGACGAATATTATACGCCTCCGTCGTTCAGACTTCCCTCAGTACAGAAGGTACTAAGGAACACGGGACCAACAGATGTGGCGGTTACACTTGACCTTAAAGATGGTTTCTACCACATTCCTTTGACCGAAAAATGTCGACATTGGTTCGGCATCAGATGCGAAGGCAGAACATTCAGGTTCAAACGCCTTCCAATGGGATTCGCAGGGGCACCCTTTATTATGCAGTCTACCATAGGTCCCGCCATACAGGCGGTGGTTAAGGCACGAGGCCGCCAAAGTTTTACCTACCTGGATGACATCCTCGTCATCGGCCACCGAAGAAAGGTACGCCTTTGCGTACGGGACCTTCTCAACGGAACGCTTAATATTAACCAACAAAAAGTGTTCTGGTCCCCACTAAGAAGATAACATATCTCGGAGTAAAGTTGGACTTAAAACGAAAGAAGGTAGCGTTGGTACCATCCATGTGCCACAAGATCAAAGACGCATTACAATTTGCGAAAAACAACACTGTCTCATACAGGGGATGGACAAGGTTCGCTGGCCTGATGAACTTCATAGGCCAAATCATACGTCTGCCTTTCATGTGGGTACAACTTATGATGGACCAACCATCACACTACAGTCCAGAAAAGCTGCTCACCTTAGCGTCACTAATTAACACCAAATGGACTTCCTGGAAGGACCCCAGGGCGCATTGGGAACCAGTATATACTAACGCCTCCGAAACGGGCATAGGTATCACACTGGAAACAGACTCCATCAGTATAATATTCGTCCAATCGGTGCATGTCATACACTATTCTCACAGAGCCGTTTGGCTTCTGAACCGCGAAGGCCCTATGGCAACGAGTCACTTGTCTGCTTTCCTCTATTATATTATTCTCCAAGAGTTGACGGAGAAGGGGGGCCATGTTAGGAGAAGTGCCCAACCAGCTTTTGTAGTGTCGATTTATAAAAATCTTGACTAGGTTCCAGGGGGTCCATTCCGGGCGACACCCATTCTTGTACGCGTCGGTTGTTGTCATTTCCTTGTTGACCCTCATTGCCGTGATCTTCCTGTTCTCTATCGTCCTGTTCTCTATCTTACTGTTCTCTATCTTACTGTTCTCTATCTTACTGTTCTCTATCTTACTGTTCACTATCTTAATGTTCTCTATCTTAATGTTCTCTATCTTAATGTTCTCTATCTCAGTGTTCTCTATCTTACTGTTCGCTATCTTACTGTTCGCTATCTTACTGTACGCTATCTTACTGTTCGCTATCTTACTGTTCGCTATCTTACTGTACGCTATCTTACTGTACGCTATCTTACTGTACGCTATCTTACTGTACGCTATCTTACTGTACGCTACCTGACTGTACTCTATCTGATTGTACTCTATCTGACTGTACTCTATCTAACTGTACTCTATCTGACTGCACGTTATCTGACTGTACTCTATCTGACTGTACTCTATCTTACGCTATATTAGTGTACGCTATATTAGTGTACGCTATCTTAGTGTACGCTATCTTAGTGTACGCTATCCTAGTGTACGCTATCTTAGTGTACGCTATCTTAGTGTACGCTATCTTAGTGTGCGCTATCTTAGTGTACGCTATCTTAGTGTACGCTATCTTAGTGTGCGCTATCTTAGTGTACGATATCTTAGTGTACGCTATCTTAGTGTACGATATCTTAGTGTACGCTATCTTAGTGTACGCTATCTTAGTGTACGCTATCTTAGTGTACGCTATCTTAGTGTACGCTATCTTAGTGTACGCTATCTTAGTGTACGCTATATTAGTGTACGCTATATTAGTGTACGCTATCTTAGTGTACGCTATCTTAGTGTACGCTATCTTAGTGTACGCTATCTTAGTGTACGCTATATTAGTGTACGCTATATTAGTGTACGCTATCTTAGTGTACGCTATCTTAGTGTCGCTATCTTAGTGTACGCTATCTTAGTGTACGCTATCTCAGTGTACGCTATCTCAGTGTACGCTATCTCAGTGTACGCTATCTTAGTGTACGCTATCTTAGTGTAGGCTATCTCAGTGTAGGCTATCTCAGTGTAGGCTATCTCAGTGTAGGCTATCTCAGTGTAGGCTTTCTCAGTAAGGCTATCTCAGTGTAGGCTATCTCAGTGTAGGCTATCTCAGTGTAGGCTATCTCAGTGTAGGCTATCTCAGTGTAGGCTATCTCAGTGTAGGCTATCTCAGTGTAGGCTATCTCAGTGTAGGCTATCTCAGTGTAGGCTATCTCAGTGTAGGCTATCTCAGTGTAGGCTGTCTCAGTGTAGGCTGTCTCAGTGATGGCTGTCTCAGTGATGGCTGTCTCACTGCACTCTATCTCACCGCACTCTATCTCACCGCCCTCTATCTCACCGCACTCTATCTCACCGCACTCTATTTCACCGCACTCTATTTCACCGCACTCTATCTCACCGCACTCTATCACACCGCACTCTATCTCGCCGCACTCTATCTCACCGCACTCTATCTCACCGCACTCTATCTCACCGCACTCTATCTCACTGTTATCTATCTTACTGTTGGCTATCTTACTGTTGGCTATCTTACTATTGGCTATCTTACTATTGGCTATCTTACTATTGGCTATCTTACTATTGGCTATCTTACTATTGGCTATCTTACTATTGGCTATCTTACTATTTACCATCTTATTGTTTACCATCTTATTGTTTACCATTTTATTGTTTACTATTTTATTGTTTACTATCTTATTGTTTACTCTCTTATTGTTTACTATTTGTTATTGTTTACCTATTTTATTGTTTACTTTTTTATTGTTTACTGTTTTATTGTTTACTGTTTTATTTTTTACTATTTTATTGTTTACTATTTTATTGTTTATCATCTTATTGTTTACTATCTTATTGTTTACTATTTGTTGTTTACTATTTGTTGTTTACTATTTATTGTTTACTATCTTATTGTTTACTATCTTATTGTTTACTATCTTATTGTTTACTATCTTATTGTTGTTACTATCTTATTGTTTACTATCTTATTGTCTACTATCTTATTGTTTACTATCTTATTGTTTACTATCTTATTGTTCTCTATCTTTTTGTTCTCTATCTTCTTGTTCTTCATTGTCTTCTTCGTGCTCAGATTTTTCCTTTCCATCTTGCCTATCTCTATTCATAATGTCCGGTGGGGCGCAAACATGCTCTATAATTCCATCCCCGTGGTCCGATGGGTTTGAGGTTACCGATGACGGAGCTTCGCTTGGTGCCGCTATCTCTAGTATGGTAGGAACTGCCAAACCTGGCATTGGAATATGTGTGATCATATCCGGGCCCTCGTAGATATGGAGGGCGCCCAATTCTTTCTCCGTGGTCTCATAGATAGGAATATCATACGTGCGTTATTTTTGTGTACATATTTTTTTTCTTGTGTCTTCCATCCTCTAAATATTTGCGCATGTTCCAAAAGGCCATTCCTTAGCTCGACCTATCAAATTTGCAATTAATTTTTAGGTCCTTCCTATGACAATTTGGTTTTGGAATATATCGGCATTTTCGAGTTGATTCATTTATCAAACATTTGTAAATAAAGTGTTTTCGTTTTAATTCAACGCATCTTCTTTCTTTGGCTATAAACTTTTTGGGTTACAGATTCTAGGCATGTCACCTGATCCAGTTTGTGACATGCACTGTTGATGGAATACAAACATTAATAACTATTTCCGCTTCCTTTTCTTTGTGCTAGAAAATTGCCGTTCAACAAATCCACATAATATAGTACTTTTTTATCAACATCATTTTGCTCTGGTAAAAGTACATAACTAATAATCAAAATGCTGCAGAATTCTGATAGAATGTGGACAAAATATTGTCGAGATATAGTTGAGTTACAAAGCCAGTCGTAAGCTATAAGGGTTTCAAGGGTGCGGCAGGAGAGCCGCTGGTACTGATAGCCGTTTCCATGGCCAGTCTCTCCCAGATTTACCATCCAAACAAGCGCGCAAGCAAAAGTTTCTCTCACATCCCAATACAGCGAAAATTGGGGGATAATAAACAAAACTCTTACCTAACCCACAATTGCCTCTTTGGCACACGGCCATGTAGGCGTGACGAAGCTGTAATCCTGTGTGAAAGCTGCAAAAGCTCGTTAGTGTAGCTTGACTATACTGCCTGCTGGTTTCTGGTAAGGGCATCTCCTACGCGACACATCTTTCGTTTGCTCCACATGTACAATCGAAAATGCTTTATACACAAACCCACTCAGCTCTATGTCTGACGACCATTCTCATGCACACAAATACAGTCCATGGACAAGCAATGCGCATTACTTTAAAAATGTAGCCTTTCGAATTCCTCAACACACTCTACAGCTAACAATCTCCCCTTTATTCCCATGCCACCTCACCTTCTCTACCGACAGCTCATGTGCCACACAAAAACTAGAACTATACACACACGATATCTTACAACTAAACAGTTTCGCAATATACAGCAAATAAATGGTTCTCAAGGAATTTCACATGAATATCCGATTCACAAACAAACATTATCATACAACTAAACATTATCCAGGATATCCTAATCATATCTCAGGCTACACGCACACCAGGCAAAGCAGAAGCCTAAAGATCTACATAAAAATTGCATCCACTCTACTTTTACATCAAGACTCATCTCAGTATCCAATTCGAACTATGACCCAATGGAAAACCAAATCTTCCGAAATAATTCAACAGAACATATTAGCCCTACAACAGCCTGCGCATACCTTTACCTGCATCCTGTCTACCAACCTAAAAGCGAGTGTTCGACAACATCACACCGCAGCTAGATAACATCCATGTTACAGGTGATTTCAACGCCCACGACCATGCCTAGTTGAATCTCAAGACCGAGAAAAAAAAGAGTCCACAATATTTGTAAGTCACATAAACTACCCAATCATCCTCAACTTTCCCCGCACCACCACCACAAATACCCTTCAACATTTACTGCTAAGTTACATTCCAAGACATCATCCCTCTTTCATCAAACCAAGCGATCGGAAATAATCTGAAAACCAAGCACCATCTTTCTCTGGAAAGTTCTTAATCTTCATTAAAATTTCTCTTGTGAAGCTCATGCGCACCTTCCTCACACAATCTACAACCGAGCTGACGAGGAACTTTTAACCAAATTAGAGCGAGGCTCCATGAAGACGGAATTAATCAGGACGGTCTTTGATTTAAGCAAAAATTAATGTGAACTTTTATAGATTTTTTGCATCATGTACTTCGCGATAACAAGCATAATCTAAAAGTTGGCCATAAGGTTACAAGCAAGTTTGGCTCGTTTTAGTTAGTGAAAGATTTAGGTTACACTATTCATTACGTGAATTATAATGGCTGGAGGGTTAAGAATTAAGTTTAGGATAGTACATGTGAGCGTTTATCTAAAGCGTTCATTGATTATTAATTTTATATTAAAGATTTATTCTAATTTATTTACCTAGTATGTAATGGGAGGTAAATTTTATTTGAGTTTTTATTTATTGTATTTGTTAGTCTTGATTATTTAAATTGAAATTTCAAGGCAAATTGAGTAATTAAATGCAAATAGCGCTTGAAAAATAACAACCTTTGATCTCTTTGTTTTTTTTTGTCTGTGCTTGAGCTAATTAAAGACGCGGTAATTGGCTTTGGGATGTTTTTGGATGTTTATTGAATATTTTTGCAATTTATTTTCTATTTTAGGGCGTGGTTGTGTGAGGAATAGTAGTGAATAATATACTATAGAAAAAGGGAAGGAGTAGTTTATGCCCACAGTAACTATACCCAATCCGAGAAAAATATTTCCTATTGATTAGAAACAAATTTTACTGAAAAAAATATTCTGTGCACAATATTTGCCCCTTATTATGAAAATAATTACCATTTCTGAATTTCAACCTCAGAAAAAAGAGGGAAATAAGTACAATTGAACTTTACTCCTTTTGAAAAATAAGCGATGCCTTGACCTGGCGCTTCGCCGCAGGTAAAAATGAAGTGCATCATGAGTTTGCGTTAAATTCCCTATAAAACATTAATTTAGTTGCACATATTTGTACTCACTTTTTATGTCAAGTCAATAATATTTTAATTACTCCAATTATAAGGGGAGAATACTAGCCTCATTTAGCCTGAGTTAAAATTGAACAGCCTCAAATCGTTCCCTACCTAACCTGTTTTCTAACGGAAGTTCTAGTGAATATTGAAAGAAACTCCAACATATCGTTAATCCATGAATCTTTCTTGGACTCTTGCTTCATTAATATTTAACATCTGAGCGTGAACTATCATACTGATAGCGAAACCTTGCGAATAGGCTAGATATTTTGTGTTTGGATCTAAAGATATTATTCTTTCCTTATATAAAGCGCTTGTAAAATTCATTCTGAATACGCAGTCTTATCTGTATGCCAGATATGTAAATGAACATTGTAGTTTTGAAAGACATCAAGTAATAAAATTAATTAAGCAACTTAGAATTGGATCGCACAAAGACTAAGACCCGTCAATTTAATCTCGCTAGAAAATCGCGATCTAACCGGACAACTTATGAACTCTAAAATACTAAACGGGTTCACTCATATAAATTATGATAATATATGAGATAAATAACTGAATGGAGGCTAACAATAACTGTTTCAAACTCCAAATACTAGATTTAACACTACGATAGTGCAAAATTTCTTTTAAAATAAAAAAGAACTTGGAAAAATAGGGTTAAAAATTATATTCAAACCACTACACTAAATATTTTTAGAAAAGAATCAATATTCCTTTAAATATTACTTTACAGAAATAAGATTTGTGAAACTGAATACTTATAGATAGATAGCTTTTTAAATATCATTTAATATATATCTGACTTACACAATTTCCCATCTTACTTAAGTGACTCTTAGGTTTTTGCTGCTTGGGTATTCTGTAAATCTCGCAACGCGTTCAATGTAGAGCCAAGAAATTAATTTCTCAACTTAGAAATAAATATTTTAGAGTCATACTGTGCGATCAACTCGTTGATATCTAAAAATTATGAAAATCCTGTTTTTTCTTTATTAAGGACCTGTAATGGCTTAAATTATGGACAGAACGAAGTCTAGTCACTCACTAGCCCGCTTCGAGACTTAAGACTACGTATCATTCCACGATATAAACTCTACAGCATTCAATTCTATTAAGTTCCTCAAAAGAATCAATGTTCCTTAAGCATTTAACGCTAAATCAACAAAATATGAGTATGTAGCCAAAGTCTAGTGTTAATAGAGCCTGGAAATTTGATACAAAACACTGACACGACTAGCCTTACAATCATCCATCTTAAAATCGAGGAAGAACATAATGCTCAATATAAGCACAAACAAAGTTCTGATCTAGAACTTTTCTTCTAGTAGATGAATAAAGGGGGGTTTCTTTCTTGACTTTATCAATTATTGCCACTTGAACTCGTTCGAGGATAATTTAAGCAGTGCTTTTACTAAAAAAATAGACTTTAAGGAACATAAACCCTATCACTAAATAACATAAAAAAATACAGATCTAATACACTTAAAAAAAAAGTAAATGGGATTTCTGGGCGAACTCTCGAAGCTCGATTCGAGATAGAATTTTAAGGGGGAAACAATTTTAAGTTAATATCTTAGTCCTTGGCCAGACATCCAATAAACTAATTATTATGCACGGGGACATAAACAACAGGATTATTCTTTACTCCCATAAGGTATTGGAGATTAAATACCCGAGACCAGTTAGACTATCTTCGGAAATTTTTTTCCGGAGAGGCGTAGCTCGAGTATTTGGTTATTTGCTCAATAGATTGCGTCCGTCAACCTGCCCTGTCGATCTGACAGGGGACGTCACGAGGGATCTGTGGTGGGGGGGTTGCTCAAGCGAAAGCTTAGTCCTCAACTTTAAGGCGGTAGGGGAGTCGACCTTGACCTCGTTTTCTTCCGGACGAGATGAAATCGTTGACTTCTTTTTTATCTATTCAGTTGGGGTTTATCCAACTCTGATAGAGTAAGATTTGGAGTCCTTAACTGGGCATATTAATACTCCATAATCTTTGGGCTCGAACGGCGCCAAGCTTCCTTGGTACAATCTGGTTTTGTACATGGACTGCAATTTCTCCTTAACTTGCAGAAAACTTTCTACCGGTGTTTTTTCTGTTTTATTCTCGAAATCGAAAAATCTTCTGTCAACCGGTGACTATCTTGTCTCTACCGTTAAAACGAACAAATGCCCCATTTTCTCGGGGAAACCTGTTATATACGCAAATTACTCCCGCGGGGTAATGGGGAGGTGGAGGGGGGGACTCGCAAAGTGAGCCCTTAGGTTGGTCTCCCGCACTTGGCGTCTTGTAGCTCTGAGAGAGGGTAATACGAGATCGGCAGTTTGTGCTTTTGAATGGATTGTTTAGAAGTACACCCTCGAAGGGCCTGCCTTTTGAGCTGAGGTCAGGAATCTGTCTCGTAACATTTACCCTTTTGCCCCTTCTCCTATGTTACCGGAGAACATCGGAGGGGCAAAACTAAACCCAGATGTCTTTTGTTATTATATTCTTGGCCCCGATACATATATATATATATATATATATATATATATATATATATATGTACTAAACTCTTATTATACCTCTACAATTAGATTTGATATATGTGGATGATCTCGTCTTTTCTGGTCTATAATCTGTATCTTCCCAACATTTGCCATTTATTGTTTCATTCAACATACATGCCACATGAAGTCACCCATTGTCATGGTAAATGAATTAAATGATTTTAGGCATTAAATTTCCCAGGATATTTCCAGAACTACTTTTGAAATCATCTACAAAGTTTAGAGAAATCTACAAAAGTCTTCTGCAGGTAATACTAAAAATAGAATTAGTTTCTTGGCAACAAAATAAATCTTTGTCTGTTTGTATGTCATTAAGATTTGTTGCAAAACATTGTTTCGTTATGGAATTTAGGGGAGAATCTATTGGTTCCGAGAAACCCTGATGTTCTCTGACGGAAATTTGTTAAAGAGACCAGGGGCCTAAGAGACACTGATGCTCTCTCGCGGGAAGTCATTTGAGATACCAGAAACCCGAGTAACAACAACAAGAAGTAACAACAAGGAAAGAAGGTACCCTAGGAGACCTCACGGTCCATTTAAGGAAGGTACCTTTGGACTAGAAATCGAGTGGGCACATGGCTGCTCAATTGTTTTGCGTCCCTAAACGGCCACTTTTCAAGACCTTGTCTAGCCTTGACTTGAAATGGTTAACAGATTCACTGTTGACAACTTACACTAAAAGTGCGTTCCACATACCGCAGATACTATAAGTGAAAATTTTTTCACACAGATTGCGGTTGTAACGCTCCAGTTCAAGTTTGAAGCCGTGATTGCGCGTTCTGTTCTCACTCAGTGTGAAAATATCCTGGTAGTCAACATTGTCGAACCCTCAAAGTATTTTAAAAACTTCGATGAGCTGCCTACGCAGTCTACGGGTTTCCAGCGAGAACAGATCTAATTCCCTTAGTCTATACTCATAACTTTTATGTCGGATAGAGGAAATCAGCTTGGTTGCCCTGGCTTGTACGCGTTCTAATCTCGCGATGTCTTTTCGCAATGAAGGACTCCAAAATTGTACGGCAGACTCCAGGTGTGGTCGGACAAGTGAGTTGTACACGCACTGTACAATCTCCTGGTTCCCATAAAGAAACTGGCGCATAATATAGCCCAGCATCCTTTGGGCCTTTTTCTCCACCTCAATGCATTGTTTCGAGAACTTGAGGTCACTAGTGATTGTTACACCCAAGTCCTTCTCAGTGTCGGTGGATTCAATAGCAGTGCCCTTAAGGATATACTGAGATTGGGGGTTTCTGTGGCCGATATGCATCACTTTGCATTTCCCCACGTTAAAAGGCATTTGCCACGTGTCCGACAACTTCCCAATCTTCCCAAGATCTTCCTGCAGGCGGGCAGTATTTCCATCCTTTGCAACGTTCATACGAAGCTTGGTATCGTCGGCAAATTTGAAAATCCTGGCAACCATGTTACCGTCCAGGTCGTTGACGTAGATGATAAATAGTAGTGGTCCCAGGACAGAACCTTGAGGCACCCCGCTAGTAACGAGCACCCACTCAGAAGACTGTCTATTCACCACCACTCGTTGCCGTCTGCCACTTAGTGAGTTCTCGATCCAGCCGGCTACCTTTCCCTCTATGCCAAGAGCTTACACTTTCCGGAGAAGGCGGTGGTGTGGTACCTTATCAAAGGCTTTCTGAAAATCCACCGCCTTGTCCCGATCGTGCTCACTGAAAACGAAGTGGGAGCATTCTACAAGGTTCGTAAGCCATGACCGTTGCCTTCGGAAGCCATGCTGGGAACTCCTCAGTAGCAGGTTTGACTCTAAATACGACGTCATTTTGTCCACCATGATGCTTTCCATGAGTTTACCGAATATCAAAGTTAGACTGATAGGTCGGTAGTTCGACGGTTGGTTACGATTTCCTTTTTTGAAGATTGGAGTCACCTCCGTCTCACGCCAGTCTCTAGGAACGCATTCGGTCCGGATTGACGTGTTTAATATTGCGTTCAGGTGTCGTGACACTTGAGTGCGCTCTTCTTTGAACACTTTAGGTAGAAACCCATCCGGGCTAGGTGACTTATTCGTCATTAGGTCACTGATCTTTTTGATTTCAACTTTGGTGAAGTCCATATCCTCCAGCTTTTCCCCCGAGTAGTAATCCGTCGGTTGGGGGATAAAGCCACATTCTTCAGTAAACACTGAGGTGAAGTTTTCGTTGAGGAGGTTAGCATTTTCTGCATCTGAATGCTTTAATGTCCCCTCCTCGTTCCTCAAAGGGCCAATCGTTCGATGGATTGGTTTACGGCTGTTTACATATCCAAAGAACTCCTTGAGATTCTCTTTACAGAGTCTCGCCACTTGGAGTTCCCCAGACCGCTTAGCCGCCCTTATGCTGGACTTCATTCTCCTGGCTAGCTTCCGGTATTCGTCAGTCACCTGAGATCTTCGATTGCCGGTACACAGTTCTTTTCTCGCTAAGCAGTTGGCCGATTTCTTGATTAAACCACTTTGGTTGAACAGAAGACAGACGGGGGCATTTTTAGAGGGATTAAACGCGATTGAAGACTGATGAATGTGGTTTTGAAACTATTCCACGAGTCTTCAACAGCATCGCACACTTCTAGCCTCACGTCAGTCAGTCCAGCTAGAAGGCTTGCAAAGTTTGCTCTTCTCAAGTCAAGTTTCTTTGATTGACAGGCAACAGACCTTACCTTCGAGATCTTGACGCTAAATCTTACTAGCTGGTGAACACTGCCACCCAGCTCTTCGCCTAAAGAGAGATCCTTAACGATATCATCCTCAGAGGTGGAGACCAAGTCAAGGATATTGTCTCCTCTCGTCGGTTCTCTGAACCATTGAGTGAGGAACTCTTTGTTCACGAACTCCAAGAGTAGCGCGCTCTCGCCACAGGCTGCTCTGGTTCGCCAGTTAACATTGCTGTTGAAATCGCCCATAACGATGCACACTCTACCTTGAACCAGCTCACCCAGCAGCTAGTACAGTTCCCTGTCCTTCTCAACGGGTTGGAAAAGTGGGTCTGTAAAGCATCAGGCTCCTGTATCTGACAGGACCGATCTCTAGGTCAACGCCTAGGAGCTCGTGGTTGGATATAACGTTTGGGTTCGTAGATTTGATTGTATCCTTGACATACAACATTACACCGCCACCCTCTCTGTCTGGCCTATCTTTGTGGAAGAGTTGGTAGCCAAGAACCGTGAATTCGCCTTCAAAGTCTCGGTTTGATGTTTTTTGTCCACGATTCTGTTATGGCTATTATTTCGGGTTCTTCCGTCGATACGAGACCACGGAACTCAGTAAACTTGTTCCTGATTGATCTCGCATTGAACAGAAGAACTTTCAGGGTGTCCCCTTGATGTATGACTGCCGTTACTCTTCCGTTTTCCGGCTTCTTGTTTGTCGCGGTGGCACCATTTTTGATAACCTCCGAGTAGGTTGTTTGGGGAGGGACTCGGGCGTACTGGCTTACGTCCGCCTTCCCAATGGGCCGGACACTCCTTTGGGTGCGCTCCCCGACATCCTCGATGAGGTTGGCTAAGAACGCCTTGCCCTTAAAGGAGAGGTGCACCCCGTCCCTTTGGTAGAGGTTTTTTCTACCATAGAATACGGCGTACGGGTCGACAAAAAAAGACACCTTCCGCCGTACAGAGGTCTGCAAGGCGCCTGTTTAGCGACATGTTCCTCAAGTGGGCAATCCGGCTTGGACCCCACCTCAGGAGCATCCCCACCACGACGCGTCTGCGGGTTTTCAATCCACAGTCGTCGATAGCGCCCATAACTGTCCTCCTAATCTCACCTGTAGGGCCTACCCTACCTCCTCTGAGGTATAGGTCGTTGCCACTTACCATAAGAGCAACGACTGAAGTCTCTGAAATCTGAGACTTCTCGGCCTCACCTCCTACCTGCTTATTTCCACAGCCTGGGAGGCAGCTCACCTTAACGCTTGTGCGAAGGCGGGCCGCTAGCAGGGGCTTCAGACCCCGTGCTTGAGAATCACCAATAAGGGTGACTCTTGCACATTTGTCTGCGGACGACTTAGTCTTTGCTTTCGGAGGCGACTTGCCGCTTTCCTCTTGTATCTCTAAATTTTTCTTCTTCTTCTTATTCTTCTTCTTGACTTCCTTTGTTATCTCTTCTTTTGTTTCCCGTTTCTCTTCTTCTGCTTTTACTTTCTTTTCCTCTGTTTCCACTTTCTTTTCTTCTCTTTCTACTTTCTCTTTTTCTCTTTCTACTTTCTCTTCTTCTCTTTCTACTTTTTCTTCTTCTTTTTCTACTTTATCTTCTTTCTTCTTTCTTTTCTTCTTTTTGGCTCGTTGAGGAAGCCCTTCAGCAGAAGAAATCGGCTGTTGGACATCGGGAGCCTTCTCGCCTGAGCATCTGCATCTCTCCGTTTTTAAGAGTTGAACTTCCCTTTCAAGGAGGAAGTTCTCCTCTTTCAGGCGCTTCTCGAGCTCGCAGAAGTCGCAGAAACTGACTGCATCTGTGCTCTCTCGCGGGAATTCGGTTGAGATAACAGAACCCCCAAAAGACGATGAAACTCTCTCGCCGGAATTTGGTGGAGAGACCATAACTAAGAGAGACACAGATGCTCTCTCGCGGGAACATGTTCGAAAGACCAGAGCCACGAGAGACACTGATGCTCTCTCGCGGGAATTCGGTGGAGAGACCAGAGCCCGAAAGACACTGATGATCTCTAGGAGGAATTCGGTAGAGAAAACAGAGCCCAGAGGGAAACTGATGCTCTCTCGCGCGAATTTGCTGGAGAGACCAAAGCCCCGAGAGAAACTGATGCTTACTCGTGGGATGTTGCTAGAGAAACTAGAGCCCCGAGGCACACTGATGCTCTCTCGCGGTAATTTGCTAGAGAGACTAGAGCCCTGAGAGACCCTGCTGCTCTATCGCAGCAATTTGGTGGAGAAACCAGAGCCCCGAGAGACACTAATGCTCTCTCTCTGGAATTTGGTGGAGAGACCAGAGCCCCGAGAGACACAAATGCTCTCTCGTGGGAATTTGGTGCCGAGACCAGACCCCTGATGGACACGGATGCTCTCTCTCGGTAATTTGGTGGAGAGACCAGAGCTCCGAGAGACACAGATACTCTCGCGCGGGTCATCTTCGCATCTCTTGTACACATCCCACTATTTCTTTTTCATTCTTCGTCGTTTTCTCCCTCAGGTAAGGGGGAGGATTTTGTAACAGGAAGAAGGCACATGCTACAACAAAACCCTGGAGAGACGGTACACCCTACGTGCACTAACGCTCAAAATTGTGCACCCTCCCGCCCACAATACCTTGAGAAAGAACCGACTCTTCACTTCGTCTACTTTCATTAGTTTCTTTACAGATCTCCTCTTACATTCTGCTTTCGACAGCCTCGTTGCTATTGCGTTTTAAACTTTAAGGGGTGAAAATTTGTGGAGGATTGAGGACTAAAATAAAAGTGAATCCAAAGGAGTGAATTGAAACGCTCCTTTGAGAAATCCTTTTCATTTCTCCTTCAATTGAATGTGGATCTTGTTCACTCCAGGAGAGGCACCCGCAATGATGCGTTCAAATGATTTCTGGACCATCTTGATTTTCTTCTGTCATTCCGAGCAATTTCCTCTTCCGAAGGTTCTGTTCACCTAACTTCACCACATTCTTATCAATCTTTTTGGCAAACTTCAGGCATAACTGCTCTCCTTGGTTACATTTGTTCCTTAAAAAGTAAATTTATTTACTGGCTGTTTAATTTAATCTCAAAATATTTAGTCTTTTCAAGAAACTTTTCTCTTTTCATTACATTGGGTGTCAATAACCTCGTTTCTAAATTTTAAAAAATATGTGCTATAAATTATTTCAAGAATTTGCTTTGTAATAAATTCAATTCACCGATTTATTTAATCATTTATTTAGTCTTTTGCTTTTGAAATTGTTTTAGCTTGAAATAGAATATATGGACACCTTGTATATAGATTCTCTTAGCAATAAGGCCATTTTTTCCTTTGGTACAGATGGTACCTGATGTGGGAGCAGCACCATCTACCGTCACTGGTAGTCCTGGTTTTCTGAAAGGAGATTGAATCTACCTTGGCTTTTTTTCAACTTATCTCTATTTCAGACCTTTTTTTGCCCCTTCTATCCTAATTTCATTAGCCAAAAGCATAACTTTACAGGCTAGTCGCTGACCAGTTTTGTCCACGCATACCTTGGCTCCTGGGGAGGGGGGGATTTAATATATTTACTTTCTTTTCACCTTTTCCATTATTTGTATCCTTTATATTTTCGTATCATAGTAACCCGACCCCAAAAGGGTGAACAGTGTATCTTGCAGGAGATATATGGATGTTTGCGTTCCCTCCCTTCTCCATCCTCCGTAGATGCATTCTCTCAAACACCAATACTTGAGGATGGATCTGTGGCTATTTATCTTCCATGCACTTTTACTCCCTCTTAGTTCACTACTTTCTCTATCAATCTTTCTTAGTGCTGCAGATGACCATGTTGTTAGTTGTTCTAAGTGTCAATATTAAGTGTCAATTTCCTCTTTATTGATATATTTTGCCTCTCTGTTTTCCATTCTTTCCTTATGCGTGACATTTATTTTTGTTCCTTTTTTATACCAAAATTCTTGATTTCTTCTTGTGCTTTTCTTTTTATACATCCATTTTCCCTCCCCTTAGATTCCTTATTGATCCCAGTATTCCAGTCTCTCTGTCACCTTTCCTTGTCCTGTCCAATAAATCTTAGAGGATCTCTTTTCATCCCCTCGATTGCTGAAAGGCTTCTGAAGAATAACAAATCGGCGAGAGTTAAGATACAATACAAAGCCCGAAGATATTTGGGCTTCCACAAGAGTCAAGGGGTATTCTCGCATTAGTGTACTAGTACTTTGACCTTTTAAGAGGATGATTTACTAACGCATTGCTTATGGCCGGTCTCCTAAGAGGGAGGAGCCAGGGCGTTGTCGGCCTCCTTATAAAATAACTTAGATGAATTTACTTAGTTGCATCTGGTTCCATTTGTGTTTAATTTATGAGAAATTTCAACGTACCTTTTGAAAATATAACATAAATTGTTTACGATTTTTATAAAAGGAATGTGTTGGGAAAAGAATTATAAAAAACGAATAACCCCATGCGATCTTTAGATCGCATAAATATCGATTAAGAGCTCACATTTCGTATCTTAGAAAGTTTTATTGGTTTTCTTTTAAAATAGATTTTTATTTTTAATCTTTAGGCCGAGGCAATAGGTATTGCTTCCTATACACTTTAAAATAAAAGCAAATTATTATGCAATTTGAAAAGAACAGTCCATTGGACAGTTTTCCGTATTAGGAAAGAATAGGCTAATTAACGTAAATATCTACTGGCAACATATGAAAACAGACCAAAGCCCTGTTGCCAGAGGCGCATTAACCACAGGTTTGTGCGAAGGGGAATATCCTCGTGCGAGGATAAGTATCGTAAGACTGGCTTCCTATTTTAAAAAAGTAACAGCTTCTAAAATCTTTAAAATATATATTTATCTCTTAGATGTGAAGGCAAAAAAATAGTATTGCTGTGAGAGAGAGATGGGTAGGACGGAAAGAATCCACGATCGGCTCCTTTTTCATGTAACTTCTGTTTGATAACACGCCATATAGTGAGCCCAATGTAACAATGAGAGGTTTGGCGAGATGGCGTGAAGGTCTAAATTCACTCCAGGTGCCTCTATATAGATAAAATAAAATCCAATTAAGACGCCTCGGTGACATTCACTTACAGCGGCTCTGTATAAATAGTTATCCATTGGTCTGGGTAAATTAGTGTTGTGCTAAGAGGATACGTCGCATAAGCTTCTTTCTCTCGGCCTCCCTATACCCCAAGAGACCGAAGAGAAGAAACAAAGAGACAAACGGGAAAAGATTTCCCGATCCCAGCTTCCTCCTTGGCAAATAATCCCTCGATCCCTACTTTCGAGGCTGGCTGTGGTTACTGGAATATAGGTTGTATTTTCCCTCATAACTTTGAACAGGCCAAGTACTAATCGGCCTTAAGTTCAAATTCCACCTGTGTTGTTGGAAAGAACTCGAGCTCATTGATCCTACCCCTCGTGTTCCTCTCGAGCAGCCGAATCTTTGGGCAGCAGATCCACCCGGAATTGGAATCCCCTTATGTCGGTGGTGTGCAGCCGAGTGTGTATACCTTGATTTATCTTTCATGTCCATTATTTTATTTTGTTCCACAGTAGTAAAGTTTATTTTGTTTCGCCCAGTTTGATATACAGAACCCTCTAGATAGTTGAATTAATTCTTCCAAGTATAACTAGTCACTCTTAGTGATTTATTGAAACCCATAGTTCAGTTGCATTATTCGAGGAAAGGCTCAACTGTGGGGCAGAGTTGCAATGCATGATATCTTCCAAACGTTCCGAGACTCAGAAAGCAAACGGAGGTAAGAAGACCTAACCTAACCTACGAAATTGCTCAAGAGCTGCTCTAGTAAGACAGACCCGAACTGTCATCGTGCGTATCTGATTAATAAATTGTTAGTGTTGCTTTGCTTTTTCTTTAATTTTCTAAGCTAACTGAACCTAAATATTTTCTTAAATAAAATGGACATTTTAAGGTTTCAAAAAATTGCTCGCAGCCTCTTAGTCACGACATGGGCAAAGCGTTGTAGGTTCTCGCTTAAAAACTACAAAAAAATCTGTCCCTAAAAGGCAGAAGGGCCAGGTAAATTCCACGAAAGTTCGTAGAAACGAACTTTAATAATTTGAAAAAGAAGCAGATTAAAATAGAAATTAAACGAATAAAAAAGTTATAGTATTGAGGTATAATATTAAAATTTCTCGTTGGACGAAGTTAAACTACAATGGTTATAGCTAGTTCCATGAAGAGTTAACATTGGGGCCTGGATGTGATTGAGTCTCCCCGTTTCCTTGGTCTTGTATTCGACCGACGCCTCACCTGGAAGGCTCATCTTCGCAGCCTTAGGGTCTCTTGTACCCGCGCCATGGACATTCTCCGTTATGTGACGTTCAGCGCTTGGGGCGCTGATAGGGCTACTGCCCTACTTTTTTATCGATCCTTTGTTTGTTCGAAGCTCGACTACGGATGCGAGTTTTATGCGTCTGCAGCCGAGCGTTTATTGCGGAAGTTGGATTCGATCTACCAGACCGGCCTTCGCCTTGCGACTGGTGCCTTCCGCACTTCCCCCATTGAGAGCCTGTTGGTTGATGCTGATGAGTTGCCACTCGCTCTGCGCCGCGTGCAGTGCATCACTTGCCTGTATGCGCGAGCCCGGCGCCTCCCTCAGTCGCCAACAGCTCTCACTGCATCCGCAGCTGATTTCGATGGTGCCTATGCCACCAAGAGACGCCAGTCATACCCTAAGCCCTTATGGTTTAAGGCCAGGAAACTCCTTCAAGAGGTAGATATAGCTCTCGGGCCGGTGGCACCCCTGGTTCTGCCCAGGACGCCACCCTGGAAGGTACCACATTTGGCTATTTGTCGCCACGCCTCTGCTCCCAAAGCTTTTACTGCGCCCGGAATATGCGTTCAACCTTTTTGGAGCACACACCGTGCCAGTGTATACGGATGGCTCCAAGTCCCAAGAGGGGGTTGGCTTCCACGCCGTATCCCCTCTGTTTGAAGTCAGCGGGGCTCTACCAGGCGCTGCGTCTGTCTTCACGGCTGAGCTGGTGGCAATACACCACTCGGTACGGGAGATTACGCGACGTGCCAGGTTTGGAGACCGGATTGTGATCTATAGCGACTTAGAAAGTGCCCTGAGGGCTCTCGGGGCATTGGAATCTCTGCATCCCCTGGTTCGCGATATCCGTGACGCCACGGTTTTGGCGAGCCGGGCAGATGTCGAGATTATCTTCTGCTGGATTCCTGGACATGTAGGAATTGCGGGGAATGAGCGCACCGATAAGGGCGCCAAAGAGTCCGCGAGGATTCTGCGATCGGACCAGCGTTTCGTTCTTCCTCACACCGACTACATGGCAGGAATACGGGCAGCTCTTCCGACTGCTTGGCAAAGAAGATGGGAGACGGTCGAAGGGAACTTAAAGTTGCGTGCTATCGCGCCGCGACTGTTCCCATGGACCTATCCCCCAATGCTGCGGCCACTTCAGGTTGCTTTCTGTCGTTTCCGAATCGGACACACTCGTGTGACGCATCGCTATTTGATGGAGTGCTCGCCTGCGCCCTATTGCAACGACTGCGTCGTTCCCCAGACTGTTCGGCACATTCTTGTCGAATGTCCCAGTCTGGGTTATCTTCGCGCAAGATACCTGTCCCGGTACCGGGATGGGCGGGGTCGCTACCACCTGTCCCTTGTACTCGGGAAAGATTCGTGCACATTGACTTGTGGACTTGTTGACTTTTAGGGGGAGGCCGGCCTTCTCCCTTGTATTTAACTTGTTGTTTTTTTGTTATTGTTGTTTGTTTTTGTTTTGTTTTTTGTAGGTCGCAGGCTCCTACGCCGGTGGGAGGGGGACCTCTCCCCGACGCCGGAGCTTGTTCCCTGATTGTTATCCCCTTTTTATTGTTGTTTCTGTTAAAATTTTTATTTTAAAGTAGCCTAGAACTGGGCTGTTTGTTTGCGGCGACTTATGCCCAAGTGGGCAGTCGCCAGATAGCCCCTTGAAAAAAAAAAAAAAATCTTAAGTTAGATTAGATGTGTCTGTTGTTTATGTATAATGGTTAGGATTCGTCCAGAATTATCATTTTATTGTATAATTGCCTAACAAACTAATCTAACGTAACCTTACATTACGATGCATAACCTGACCTATCCTAGCCGAACATAATAAAACCTAATATAACCTAAACTTAACTAATCGAACATAACCTAATCTTATCTAACTTTACTTAATCTAACATTACCTTATCTACCATACCTTAATAACCTTACCTTATCTAACTTAACCTAAGATTATCATAAGTCATCTCATCAAACCTAACCTCACCTAACCTTATTTTACTTTACCTCACTATAACCTAAGCTAACCTGCCCATTAACTCGGCTGAAAAAGGAGGCATTCAATGGCGGAATTCCTCTATCTTTCATCAAGTCCATTTTGGAGCTCATAACATAAAAGAAGAGGAACGCACAATCTTTGTATTATTCTAAGCTGACGGTTAAAAATTCTTCGCATGAAATCTACAGGAGATGAAAGGTGAAAGCTGATTAGTCTACTATTAATTTTATACATACAAACGAAACTTTGCTCTCAAGTACGAACTTATGAAAACTTGAATGTGCGGCCAAGGAGAATTAAACGACGTAAAGATATTTCAGAAATAAAGTCTGGAGTTTGCTCAAATAAAATACCCAAAGTATTCGGGAATTCTAAAGTTTTACCAAATAACTTAAGGAATTTTTCGTATGATCATTTCGAGCTTTTAAGCTCCAAGTGTTATATTTGTAGTTTTGAAGCAGTCTTGACTTTGTTGAATGCTGTTTCAAGGATTCTTATTATTTACTAAATTGTTAATGAAGTTCTTCACGTTCTAGAACTTTTAAAATGCTGTCTCATTTTGTCCCTATTTCATGTGGTTTCTCAACATTCCCGTTAGTGTGGGGTCTTTATTTTTTTAGATCACCTGTGATTTGTGTACGAACTTGTTCTCGATGTATGTATATAAATCTCTGCATAGAGATCATGACGCTTCTTACTATATTTATTCATTTTAAGCAGTTTTTGCGTTTTAGTTTTTCGTCTCTTTCCTTCTTTTTTCTTAGTCTCACTTCACTTTTCTACTACTGACTATAACTCTCGCTCTATTACGTTAACTTTAGTTTTCTGCTAAATCTTTTTTCAACTTAATATCTTTTTATCAATGAAGAATTGCATTTATTAAGGCTTCTTTTTATTTCGCTTTTTCTTTCTCTCGTAGGGACACCATATATAATATCGCTCCTTCAGACACGTTTTATAGTGGCGGATGATAGGATGAGATAAGTTAATTAAACCTTTGTACTTACACTAATTGCAACAAAGTGAATTGGCTAAATTATAAAAAAAAATAAAAAGCTTTCGAGTACGACCAGTTGCTGGTGGTAGAATGTACATTTGTCCAAAACTCTGGTCTAGGATACCGTTCCCTCTCACGTAGGAAAATAATTTGATAACACTATCCGTTTCTTGACTAAGACGAGCTCCTCCCATTCTACAACGGAAAATGAAACAATGAAGATAAGCATTGGAAAAACTAGGGACCTGGACGTCTCATTTAGAGGCGACGGGGGGGGGGGTTAAGGTCTATCGCAGAGTATTTGGTGTATTTGAGACCGACCATTGATCACGTGGCAACCTTCCTCAACCAAGAATTAAGGGGAGACGAGGGAGTGTCGTGTGTTTTGAATCCCAGAAAAAAATACAGTGGTGTTGTGATTAGCCATGTGCGTGATGATCTTTGGAAGTTCTACCACCCCAGTGGGGGTAAGAAAAGCGCATTGACTTATTGGTGGAGAGACAGCTAGGTTGTCTGACGTTTGTGTTTACTCTGCTTTGGGACTGAATCTTGCACCTAGACGTGAGAAATCCAACGCTGTGTTAACCAGACGAGCGCGATTTCCTCCCACCCGTGTTCTGATACAAATGGTAAAGAACGATAGGAAATGGCTTGCCTACTTCATTACAGAGCGGCAAACCTTTAGATATTAAGTGTGGCCAAGTGGCCACGCTATATGACGTAATCATGCAGGGAGAGCTATATGCAAGCAAACATCCTAAAAATGCATACTGTTACACAATGTTGTTTCTCATGATGCTATACTATCCCTATCCATGTTCAATTTGTTTATGCACATCATCCTTAACTTCAACATCATAATCAGTTAATTTTTGTCACACAAAATTAATTTCACAATAACATTTTTATCTCACCTCATGAATATTGCCTAAAACTATGTGTTTATAAATCGCATAGTTATAAATGTGGTTGTAAAAATAGCAGAATAAATATCTTGCAACAAATAATGTTCAGAAATATACTTCAGATGGCACAAACATAAATCAAGCATAGACCTAAACAGACAGATAAGGAACTACTGCATCGCACTAAGCAAAACATTCTAAAATAGTAGGATTTACTTAAACATAATGTTACAATTATTCATAGAAAGCCACCAAGCCCCACTCCAATTAATGCATGCTTAGGCCATCAGGAAAATCACCTTTATACAAAAGACATCGCTTATCACCTAACTATTTGTAGATTCTTAAACGCACACTCACATTATTCTATATCAAAGCACGCTGACACTTAGATCACCCCCACAAGCTGATTACAAACACAACAATAAAACACTATTTCGCAAATAGGTAGAAACTACTCTTCACTTACCCCTATCTTCTCCACAACACGAGGAAACCAATAATCGATAACCAATAGATTTGTCACCTGCTATATACAGATCTCGACATTCACTCTCTCTAAAGGATTAAAACACGAAGTGTAGACTGATATGTATTCAACTATTTTCAGAACACACTGAAATATTACATAATTCTCAGGCCTAAACAAATGAAAAAATTTCTGCTATAAGATTATGAAAATATTATTCCATGCGACCTCCCTTTGCTTGGATGACACGCCTGAGTTTTGGTATCATCTAAGCGCATCGAGAGCGGAGAATTTCAGCTGATATCTCCTGCCAGCATTCTTTCAGTTTGCAGTTCAGAACTTCGAAACTTTTCATCAAATTTGGTCCAAGCCTTCTACTCAAACCTAAACAACACTGCAAAGTCCATGCGATTCAAATATGGTGAACTGGGAGTCTAAGTTTTCTTTGACCAAAACCCTTTAACATTTACCTTGACCCTTTTGGGGGTGTGAGCCGATAAATTTTTTCGTCAAAATGTCCATTGGTCATTAGAACCTCTAGAAAAAAATCATAAGTGTTTTTTAGGTAGTTCTTGTTACGCTCACCCACACAATCATCGTAGCTAGCTATGTCTCTTGAAAGATTTCCGATGTACAAACTGGATCTCATTTTACGTTTGTTCCCAAATACGACCACTCTTTGAGTTGGGTGTTGCAAGGGTAGTGGACGACTTCTCATCCCTCAACACAACAGGAGGCTGCGAGTTATTAAGGAGCCCTTGAAGGAGCAGCTTCGCTCTTTTGACTCTTCTTATTGATGTGATTCCTAAAACAGAGTTGTTCTTTAGCAAACCTAAATGCCAAAGTATTAGGTAATATATCTTATATTTATGTCTGTGTGTGGGTGTGTGCGGTGGGTTTATGCGCAGAGAGGTACCCGCAGCTATTTGAGTTTTTAAAAGGTTTTCACCACTTAAAATGATCAAATTGCTGGAGAGGGGAGCAGTGGACTGTAATGAGATTAAAATTGCAAGTGATGTCGGCATGATTTTGATTTAAATTAGGGAGAGTGTAAGCACGAATGAGATTCAAATTGCGGAAGGGTGAGGAGGGTGAAAATGAATGAGAGTAAAATTGTTTTAATTGGCATTCACCGATGAAATTCAAATTCACAATAATATCAGCACAAATGAGATTTCATATAAGGTAATTCAAATACGTATAGTTTTCAAATTGCGGGAGATATAAGATGAGAGAGAGAGATTCAAATTAACAGGATGTTAGCACGAAAGTGATTTGAATTGGCAAGTATGTAAATATCGATGAGATGCTGATTATGCAAGCGTATGAAATTCAAATTGCAGGGGTTGTAATCAGGACTGAGATTCTTTAAATTACATGCAATATGTGTGCCAATTTTATTCAAATTGCGGGAGGAGATAAGCACAAATTTAATTCAAATTGCGGAGGATTAAGTTCGAATGGGATTTAAATTAAAGGAGTGCAACGGGGAATTTGATTAGAATTGTGGAGCTGGAGTAGTGAAAATTAAGGAATTTTAAATTAGGATGTATTCACGAGATGGATTTAAATAAATTACGGGTAATGTCAGCACATATAAGATTCAAATTCGAGGGGGAAGCAAGAACGAATAAAATTTCAATGTAGGCAAATGAAATCATGAATGGGATTGAAATAATCGGTGATACAAGCACGAAACTGGGTTAAGGACAAAGTAAAGCATAATATCGTTTATATTTATTGATGCAAAATATACATTAATGATAAACTAACTCAGTAAAACGCTATAACTTATTTATCTTAGATTACTATTCACGGTTTTTGCGACTTACTCGGATGGACTTTCATTTGTATCTTTGCTTCGTCTTATATATTTACCGTAATTAATATTTACATTCCAATTTATTTTCTTTACATTTTATGTGGCCGGCTACTGGGTACTCTGGGCCGTTTATCTAATTAGTCCTTTTAAAACTGTCGCTGTAGCATCTGTAACGGAAGACGCTCGATCTGTTCCTGCGGTCAGACAGTTAGTTGTTCGCTCATAACTACAGGTCAATCACGGGTGCTCGTAAACTACCAAGCACGCGGTAAAACGTGAACTCATTGTAAGTATATTATATGATAGGGAGAGTGCACAAATCTTTTGATTATTTCTTCATATCACAAATATTAATAATACTCAGCAGGTAAAGATATTTTTGTGCCAATATATAAGAATTTTAAACAGTATGCATCTGTATTTATTTGTGATAGGACTTTCATACTGGGCAACGCCGGGTACCTATGCTAATATTTAAGAAGTATTATAGTCACTTTGTTAACTTTAGCCTCTGAAGCAAGCTTTCCAGCAATCCTACTCGTATTTCATCTGATCTTGTTCAACATGTTCTTGCTGAAGTTTTGTTTCTTTACTGATCGAGCCTAGGTCGTCCTAGCTATTGGAATACACCCCAAAGATCGACACTCTTTCCGCTTCTATGGAAGTACTTGTTTGCTTCACACTCTCCAGTCATATTTGTAAACGGTTGTTTATATTTATTTGAAATCTGATTTACAAAATTCAATAAATTCCCCCAAAAACCTGCAAGGAGGTAATTAATTAATAACATATAAACATTTAAGATGGTTCGAAAAACCAGTCTTCCCTAGGTGTTTCCATGTCGTAACATGTACACGCTCCACACTTCGGTAATGAAGTTTAGGCCTGTTATAAAAGAGCAAGTTCACGTTTCTTAAACTACGATCTGGCCACAAACCAGGTTTTCAATTCTACAAGCTTATAAATTTTAAAGGCCAGCTGAAACTACCTAAGTTTTAGCGTTTCGAGAAAAAACATTGAGCACCTTATAGTGAGATGCCTCACGGGAGAACTTCACACAAATCCATTTGTTCGTCAGTATTTTTGCCCCTTCCTCCTGAGATCGCGACCCTTATAGAGAACGAGTTGTGGCTTACTTTGAAAATTAGTCAGGGTGCAAGAAAGAACAAAGAGGTTAAAGTACTATGAGTTGAGTCGTTAGCCCTAACTCGGGCGACCATAAAAATGGATAGAAATAATATATTAAATACCCTCTGCTAAACCATTGGAAATACCGTTTCCCAAAGTGAGTGAAGGTAGGTCACATTGAGTTTTGTTAGTCACCAGCAGGAGTAGTTCCAGGTTAGTTAGTTCGTCATATACCTATGTAGTTTGCAATGAGGTTTGGATCGCAAGTGAAAAACCAGTGATAACCCCAAAGGTAAATCCAATATGTGTATAATTTTACCAATTTTTACAACTGCAAACATTAATAAGATTAATGTAGCTGAAAATACCGGTGTAATATTTAGAAAAGTACCAATGGATTTAGTAAGGGATTATAATTTATGTATAAACTAAGTATGCATACATGAGTATCAAAAGAGAAAAAAATTAATCCAAGTTTTGGCTGAAAAATATAGGAAAAGAATTTTCGGATTCTCTTTCTCACTCTAAAACTCTGATTAGCCTCTTCTTTGAATTACTTAGATGATATTGATGCGTGTGAGATACACATCACCTTTTATATACGTAATTTCTGATTGGTTTTCATATTCTCTCGAGAAAAAAATGATTGTGATATGTTTACATAATATTATATAAAAGGTTTGTGTTATCGTCGTTTTAAATCGTTTGTTTAATGTAGCTGAAAATACCGGTGTAATATTTAGAAAAGTACCAATGGATTTAGTAAGGGATTATAATTTATGTATAAACTAAGTATGCATACATGAGTATCAAAAGAGAAAAAAATTAATCCAAGTTTTGGCTGAAAAATATAGGAAAAGAATTTTCGGATTCTCTTTCTCACTCTAAAACTCTGATTAGCCTCTTCTTTGAATTACTTAGATGATATTGATGCGTGTGAGATACACATCACCTTTTATATACGTAATTTCTGATTGGTTTTCATATTCTCTCGAGAAAAAAATGATTGTGATATGTTTACATAATATTATATAAAAGGTTTGTGTTATCGTCGTTTTAAATCGTTTGTTTACCAAATCGAATCGATTTTCAACTTCCCAACGCAAAAATTCATTTAGTGTGTTATTCCATTTTTAAGTTTGAAAAATCTTTTATTTGTTGAATCATTAAACAAAATGCTTTGAAAAATTATAGAAATCGAGAATTGAATCACATTTATTTGTAAGTTTCGGCCTTAACTTATCCGCTCTATGTTGCAAAGTTTCGAATTTACAAAATATTTTACTCGTACCAGACTACCTTTTCTCGTATATTCTAAATATATGAGGATACAGGAGGTAATTGAAGGAGGGCGCAAACATTATATACTTTAAATTAAACTAAAAATCACAACCCATAAACGAAACCTTTTTCAACAGTTGGGATTGACAGGAAGAGGTTCTTTTATATCAACGGAACCTAACCATTAAAATTATCGTGTTGGAGGTGTATAATAATACAATGACAGACTTCAATATTTTGACCTTATCAAGGTCAAAAACTGCAAAGGATTGTTAAGCAAAGAGGAAGGGATTATGTTTGGTTGCAAATGACAAATTAAATAAGCCACACTATGATCATCGTTTGTCACATTTATAACTACACTACTTTGTCGATGGTTTAAAAGCGTAGTAACATTTTTACACTGTCTCTATGAGTTAATAAATCTAGTACATGCGAAAGGTTAATTCACCTGTTAACCCTAAGATCTTTTGTCGATTCACGATGCCTATATCGCCAATTTTACATGTTAAGAAGAGGAGAAGGAAAAAGAGGAGGAGAAGAAAGAAGAAGAACCGCGACTGAATTAATATTAACATTATTTTACTTTTGTAAAATCAACCTCCTTGTAGGTTATAAGTCTTTTATCTTTAAGCTAAAGGTGTTCGGTTAATTCGGTGAGAGAGGTTTTGTAAGTTGAATGCAGTTCTCGCAACGACCTCCTTTCCGTCTCTTCGGCGAACAGACAGAAACAATCGTTGATCTACAAACACAGATATATATATATATATATATATATATATATATATATATATATATATATATATATATATATATATATATATATGTATATATGTATATATGTATATGTATATATGTATATATGTATATATGTATATATATGTATATATGTATATATGTATATATGTATATATATGTATATATGTATATATATATATATATATATATATATATATATATATATATATATATATATATATATATATATATATATATATATATATATATATATATATATATATTATAAGCACCTTTTTGCTCAATAACGGGTAAATTAAATTTAGAAATAAACCAATGTTTGGGAGAATAATGTTTATTAAAATGGGAATAGTTTCTATATGTAGCTTCCCATAACTTCTTCATCCGTAAAAAATGAGAAATTGACAAAGAAAACTGAAATACTGGAATATAAAACAGGCAACTGATATTAATCTAGGGAGGTGAGCTTTAGGTGATTGACAATATTCTTTAAAATGAAGTGTGAGCAATCGGGATTACATTTATGCTACCCTTCTGACAAATTGAAATTTGAAATATATTTAATTAATGATGATTCGATCAGTTTTCTTTTATTATAGGGGAGACCGGGGTTGGTTGGCATACTTTTCAGTCTATGTCGTAGTAATATAATGTAATTCATGTGAGTATATTCTAACTAGCATCAAATGAAAGGGTATGGTCTCATCTATAAATAAACCTATTTTACTGTTTACAGAAATTTCTAAAATTAAGTAACATATGATTAAAGTTATGTTGTACACTTGTGCCAACCAGCCCCGACATAAGGTTATTGGCACGCAACGTGTGGTTTGTTGGCACAATGTAAAATGAATGAATCCATCAATCAGTAGGAAAAATTTGAACATTATATTCAAACAACAAAATAAAACAAATAAATTTACTAGGAAGGAGTTTAACATTTGATTATTAATTGAACTGTAATCTCCATTCCTCTCCATCCTTTTTGAATCATCTGCTCCTCTTCTCCCTCACGTCTGCTAACGTTCCCTTCACCCTACCATACTGGCTACCATCTCTCCTCAAATCTCCATCTCTCTCTTTCTTTCGCTCCCACTCTTCTACCCCCTTCCTCTAACCATTACTCATTCTATACCCTTCAACCTTCTCTCTAGTCATATTCACTTGCACAATTTTGACATATGCAAACCGCGCTGTCCATTTTCGTACATAATCGTAGTTCATGTGCCCACTTTTTACACTTAATGCATTGTAGCCAAATTTTCCCTGGCGGCTGTTGTAAAGCGACTTCAGACATACCAGGCAGAAGTACTCTCCATCTTCTGATTTAAATGAAGTAGACATTGGTGGAGGAGCTCTGGGTGGAGCTTTGGCTGGAATTCTCTGTTATATTTATATATTGATGTTAAGCCACAAATTATCAAATACCATTGTATATATATATGGGAAATCACTTTTTACAGGGTGTATATTTATTTTATCAATTGTATTTTGGAAATATCCAACTAGCGAATGCAGTTTTTTGTATCTGGTGGTAGATTAAAGATCCTTTGAGGAAGATATTCTTTTATTTTTTACACCTAATTTGAGTTTTGGCCGTGAGCTTTCGCCTTTCCTAAGGCATCTTCAGACGCAAGTCTTCGTTATTGTTGAGGCTGTGTTGATTTTGTGTTTACCCTTGGTTTTGCCGCCTTTACCAGTAAGGTAGCTCAGTGGTGATCGTGAGCATCGAAATCTTTAAGATCGATTGGTATGCAAATTCCAATGCCCACATTAGGACGGTAAAGCTCATCCAAATAATTAATATATAGGTATGACCACTAGTGCCATCAGCCGGCCACTAACGATGCATTTACAAGAAGGAGGAATAAAAACACACTACAAATAAAAGCATAACGCACAAATTACAAGAGCAACTCTGATGGAAAACACTACCATACTCGGAAGAAATCCTGAACTTCGCCGACGAAAGTTTCTGGACGCTCTTCTCATTAAAGAGATGGGCACTACAATTAACACCCAACGCACCAGTTCAGAACGAGTACTTCACTTTTTCTCCTAAAGGAAGATGGTACTCCGACTTTGACCTATAAAAGCACCAAGGAAAGAAAATCAATTCTGCTCTTCCGATGATCTCGCTTCGATTCCCAGCTATCTTCCAGATACAAGAGGCAAGGCCAAGAGAAAATTTCATTGACGCCTCTCACTGAGAACAGTGATTTTCCCCCAGCCCCCCGTATACCGTGGACGGTATAATCTCGAGAGCCAACTACGAGATTCAGTAAGGCCCCCCTGCTCCCCCACCCCCTTGAATAAAAACTCCTTTATTTCCCTGGCTTGTTATAGTGGTGTGACGTGCTAAACCCTCCGCATCCCTGCCCCACCGTGACTTGACTCTGTGAATGTGACTCTACACATAGCGCTCCGTGGAAATTATGCAGTACTACTTAGAAAATGCATAATTTCAAACTTTGGGGAGAGAAAGTCTGAGGCTTAGCCCGCTGCGGAACCCAAAGGAAGGAGCAAACCTGGATTGAGACTCAGTTACCAACGCAGGAAGGATTAATAACTTACCCTGCGACACCGTCCAAGACCACAGAGAGAGACACTATCGTGTCAGTCATCATTAAGTCCGCCATGTTCTTACACTCTCTGAGGAGTCCAACCAAGTCCATACTCACCTATTTATCATCACCACATCCGAGTCATTTTCACGGGGTCGTTATCGGCGGGAGGGAGACCCCATATAAAGAAAAAGGAAAAGTAAGTTAAAACCGAAAACAATGGCATACAACACATCCTCACTCACACTCATACACATAATAGATAAAACACCCACTACCAACAAACCCACCACCAGCAATGAAAACAAAATCTCAACTTAACCGCTACACACGACATCCCTATCACGAAAATAATAAAGACGCACACAAGCCACAAACTCCTCTTCCGCTCACAGGAGGACACAGTCAAATTTTACGAACTTGCATCGGATACACTCGCCGCATTAGACCTCCAGACAATATTAGCCGACGGTGTATGGAAAAAACACCAAACACGTTTCACTAAGACCAACCCCTTATGGTTGACGTTCTCTGCTGAAGACCTCCAAACACACCTCAGTCAGAAGTATGTGGAGGAGGTCATCACAGATCTCTATTACAACCACACGAAACAATGGGCAGTAATCAAACTGTCCGACGAACATAACAAGACATTGCTGCTAGACCGA
This sequence comes from Ceratothoa steindachneri, assembly GCA_963969495.1. Lineage (NCBI taxonomy): Eukaryota > Metazoa > Arthropoda > Malacostraca > Isopoda > Cymothoidae > Ceratothoa > Ceratothoa steindachneri. The sequence continues at coordinate 47,156,265 of OZ018319.1, forward strand.
GTTAGCAAGGTCTGCAGCACTCTAACGCACCCACACTACAACGAGCCACAGCTAAACATAATACCTAGACAGTGCCGCTGGTGTTACAAAACCAGACACTCTACACGTGATTGCCAAGCAGACCTGGTCTGCCGTCAACACAAAAGGCCCTCACCTAAGTAAAGCCCGCTCTGACGCCGTTTCCGCTATGCGGCGTCCTCAACCCACCAACGCAACCACATACTCCGCCACCGCCACTCTTCCACTCACACGAATATTCGCTGCTGCTGCTGGCGCAACTTTGTCCACACCTCTCCCTCTCTTACCCAACACACACCAAACCTCAGCAGCCACCCAGACTCACCCAAATATTCCGACACCGGACCCCACCCAAGCACCTTACACCCAGAGACCCCAAATACTCCTGACACTCACCCCTACCCGCACCACACACCCACCCCCACCCCACACCACACACCCACCCACCCCTACTCCACACTACACACAGAAAGCTACACATGGCTGCTTTGCTCTCAACGGTGGCAAAAGAAATGTCGAAGGGTGACCCCTGATTATACCCAATGATATTGAACAAACTATTCGCCTCGCACGGTCTAGAGCAGCTCACCTTCCCAGAGAAGGTGTTTTCTCTAATCGACGAAGACACACAAGAGACCCGCACTCCTCCCCACTCCGATAGGCACGAACACCTTCCCCCCTGGACCCACCGCACCCTCACACCCTGCCCCACACCCTTACCACAGTGCCACCTCCTCCCGCCCTTCTGTCCCTGCTTCTATCACCACTGTACCCTCCTTACCTACCCCTCTTCCCATAGCTCCCACCCCTTTTCCAACTGCCTCCTCTCCTCCCTCCACTGCTACCACTCTTTCCTCCTCTATACCTAAACTCCCTCCTACCATTATCCTTCCTTCGGCATCAACTCCCCCACTTATTGCAACAAACAACCTCCTACTGCCCCCACCCACCCTTTCACAGCCTCAAACCCCTCTCCCATTGATACCACAACCACCACCTCCTCCTCCCTCAAGACCACCACACCCACCATAACACCCCGCATCAAACCAAAAAACTCCATCACGAACCCCCCTCACACACACATACACAACCACGCGTAAAGCCGACCAACCCCCTCCTAGCTGTTTCCTCATCTCCTCCTTCCATCCTTCTTTCTCCACCGTCCCGAAATCCTCCCTCTTCCGAAACTCCCCCCTCATAATCTCCACCTCCCCTAACATCTCTAGCTTCCCATCTAGTAGCTCTACTCCCTCCTCCTCTGCTCCTAAGTCCCCCATCCCAGACTCTACTCTCTCCAACCCTCCTTCCACGACTAGCACCAACTCTCCCACTTTCTCCAACCCTTCCACTGCAGAACAGACTATCACATCTACCACAGCCTCCCACCCAATAACACGACATGGAACCTCTCTACTCTCTCGAAACCAGAGCCGACAGGCGTAAAGGTACTCGCTTCACGCCTCCTGGGCAGAAACAAGGAGAGGGGAACGGTCCCGGCTAAATCAGCCTCACGCGCACTACTCCTACGTCAATAGGACGTCTCAACGTAACACAACTAAACGTAGGTAGTTGGCACGTTATTCGTCATACTGTTGCCAACTGCGTCTTAAACACACAAAGACCTGACATAATACTCTTTAACTCGACCAGCCTACACCCTCCCGACAACAGACTCCGCATTGCAGCTAAAGCACATATCTAACTCCACAAGCGTCGCAACTAGGATCACCGATCCTAATAAACCGCTCTATACACCACTCCCTTATTCAAATACACGATAAATCTTTTTTAACCTGCAAGATACAGATAAACTCCGGCTCCATCCTAGTGGCGACGCACTACAGACCACCACGCCTACAATTAAACACAGAAGTCCCACTTCGGGCTCTATCAAACCACATCCTTTTACCTTCTTTGCGGGATACCTCAACGCTTTCCACCCAACACTTCTTTCCAACACCAAAAAGGATGTAGGAAGGTACCTGGCCAGTTACCGCGGCGTTATCACTACGAGCACATCGGCCTGGCCTTCACCACCTTCTTCGGTCCTCGCAGAGGAACCATGTTTCCGGAAGATGTCTTCCGCAACGATCACGCTACACGCTTCTACACTCACATCTCACCGGATACACACGTACTCTCTGACCACATACTGATATTGCTTATCATATCCACATCTCCCATACTCATACCCACACCATCTCTCTTTGGCTACAAAAAACAAACTGGGAAGAGTTCAAGCTACACAACAGATAACACGCCACAGAACCTCGACCAAGACTACAACAATCCAGACCAGTTAGACGACCACTGGTGCTCAATTCTAAAAACTATAACCACATCACGCGACCTACACACACCACACAAAACCTACACATGCAAAAAACATTTCACATATTTCATACACACACACAGACTTATCACACAGTACAGTACAACCATCACTACACTAGAGGCCTACGACAACATAACATAAACCCCCTATGTGCCCGCAACCTACAGTACATGCAGCTAGATAGGAACCGGCAGTGGCGAGAGGTCAGTTGCATTGCCGACGACACACGTTGCACTAACGCGTCCCTCTTCTGGCGGCACCTAAAAAGGATGCTAGGCACTGATCCACCCAAACTCATCACCATCAAAGTAAATAACCAAATACTCACAGACGCTAACGTCATCCTCGACGCATTTAGGTCCCAATGGGACACAGTACACACACAACCTACCCAAACCACAAGCGCACGAGCACTTCCAGGAAATCCAGGAGTGTGCTTGAGCCCACGCTTACGAGCTAAAGTCCACCCCCCTAATACGAATGGATCTGCTCGAATACACATCTACACTGATCACTCCCATCACCGTCGAGAAAACAAAACACTACATTAAAACAACCCTAAAACATGCACCAAGCCCTTTCAGGCTACCAGCCACATGAATACACAACCTCCGTGCAAATATATACCTCAGACTTACCCACCGATTCTACGCCTGACTAACCTCAGGCCACTTCCACAAATATTCAAAGTCTCTCACAACATACTTCTACAGAAAACGAACAAATTCCCAAACAATTACAGGTCTATTGCTCTATTAGATATCCTAGGTAAAATACTCGAACGTATGATCAACTGCCGCCTACGGGATTACCTGCAAGAGAGGGACTGCTTCTTCCCCCACTAATATTGGTTCAGGAGGGGCCGGCCCAGTCAGGCGACTGTGACGAGCGTTCACGATAGAACACCCCCAAAAATGCTAGGTACGAAAAAGACACTCTCAATCAGCAAGGACCTTGGAGAAGGCCTTTGATAAGGTGTGGCGCGAGGGACTCCGTTGGATACTTGCCAACAATACGGAGTTACCTCTCTGCACCAGAAGGTTCCTCTCCCACTACTACACTAAACAAAGATGCCACATAAAATACAAAAATTGCCTCTCATGACTCTTTACACCACGCTCAGCCGTTTTCCAAGGTAGGTTACTGGCACCCACACTCTACATCATGTACACAAACGACACCCCACGCCTACTCGAAAACTGCTGTCACACATAGACAGTGCCCTACACCGGTAGCGAGAGCATTCTCAATAGCGGCTGTGGACCAGACGAGATCGCTCTCCCCACACAAATAGTACTAGACGCTAAGACAGAATATGAGAAAAAATGGCTGATTGCCAGGAATCCTCAGAATACACAGATGACGCTCTTCGGCGCAAGAGATCATTTCATGCACAACCTACAAATCTTCCCACACACACCAGACAGGAACCACCAAAACTCAACAAGGCTCGACTACACACAACATAAAAAATCCTTGGGCTAACTTTTGACAAGTCCTTTAAGTTCAATATACACCAGCACATAACACAAGCAAGAGCCACACGCACAAACAAAATGCTGCGCAGGTTCTACCCTGCAGTCAAGAAACTAAACTTACACCTATATAAAACACAACTGCGAGCTCTTCTCACGTACGCCACAATGTCACTCGTAGTTGCAAGTTTCACGTGGCAGAAGAAGGCTCAGAGCATTCAGAACTCTGCTCTGAAGCACTCTTGCTACTCTCCCTTGTACCCAAGAATGTCCCCACTACACGACAACAATTAATTAGCACCTCTCAACATATATGCTCACTCTAGAGTCACCAAACAACTCTGGAAACTCGGCAGAAACCCCATATAGACAGCATTGCACGCAAGACGGTATGTTGCTATGGCACTGCGATATCCTGCAGCCCATGACCGCCCGCAACCCATACAGTTCTACGCATAAGATACGAGCATCATGAATAACACGTTTTCGACTATGCAGTCAAGATCTTCTTCCTGACCTCCCTACCACTGTCGTCTAGTCATGAACACCCCAAGACTCACCCAACTACACTAGGCATTGGTATCTAGCCACCGACCTATCAACTCTTCCTATCCCATTCAAGGTATTTCCGTACCCTTTTCCTCCACGACTACCTGATCGCCTGTGTACACAGTGATCCCCCTGTGTCCTTTCTATATACAGCATCATCATCAAATCAATTTCATTCTTCGCTTTTTCTAACCATCAATGAGCTACCTTACCGGTAAAGGAGGAAAAACAAAGAGTAAACACCAATGCAACTCAGCCTCAAAAATAACGAACACTTCCGTAGGAAGATACCTTAAGAAAGGCAAAAGCTCACAGCCAAAACTCAAATTAGGTCTAAAAAATAAAAAGAATCTTCCTCAACTGATCTTTAATCTCGAACCAGATACAAAAACCGGCATTCATCAGTTGGAACGTTCCAAAATAAAATTGATAAAATCAATATATAACTTGGTCTTTAACAACACATGTATAGACGAGAAGCTGCTTCCAACACACCACAAATATATATATATATATATATATATATATATATATATATATATATATATATGGTAAAGATCCAAGACAAATTGGTACAGTAGATCTAGTGGTATTATTAGACAACTAGTCTACTTCATGTCCAGCGTGACATCCTTTTGTCCACTAACTGGGATACCATATTATAGGATAGCTTATCTACCAGTCTCCAAAAACTGGTTTAAAAGTTATCCCATAAGATTCACAGTCATAGAAAAACCGTTATTATTATTAATATATTAACAGCGCTATTTTAGCCAAATACATTCGAAAGATAAGCAAAGATCCAAGGCCTGTTTTTACGGTTAATGTAGTGGTATGATTAGACAACTGATCTACTTCAGGTCCAGCGTGACATCATTTCGTCCGCTAACTGGAAGCCTACATTATAGGATCACTCATCTACCAGTCCCCCAAAACTGGTTCATGTTACCTCTTTATATTAGCCTCGTTTACCGTCATGAATGTATTTGGCTAAGATTACGGTGTTAATAAATTTATAATAATAAGGCTTTTCTATGACGGTACGAAAAAAAAGGCAAAAAAAGAAAACAAAAACAACAAAAAAACAAAAACAGGAACGTCTTAAGAATTGCTGAATTTATACGCCAAATATAGTCAGAAATTCCAAAAGATGTATTCTTTGAATTTTGTGAATATATGCTTAGGCGTGTTGCAGTCCAAAATTCCATTTATGGAAATTACACAGTATTTTTAATCATTTCATGTGTATTTCATTTTTTAAGTTTACAAATAAAGGTATTTCAGTTATTTTTTGAGTGTCTATTTACTTGTACGTCTCTCTAGGTTAGATTAGATAGATGACTTCAACACCTTCCCCTTTAATGGAACTGATGGAAATCCTTGCATCAAAGATTTCGCAATTGACAATCAGTCCCTAAATCTTTGGGCGAGGTTAAGTCAGTTATTCTAAAAAACATGACTGAAAATCCCAATTGCTGTTCATATTCTAATTTTCCCACTCAATCAATACAGATTTTTAGCAGGAATAAAGGAATGATATAATGGAATAAAAGAATGGAATAAAATCTTAAACGAACGTCTTTAAAAGCTTAGGAATAGAAATAAAAAACTTTTTTACCATGTATTTCCATATCTGTTTAAATAAAAGGCTGTAAACAACTTGGATTTATGGGAAATTGATAGCTACACTGTAATTTGTCTTACTAAAGTATTAAATGTCATTCTTTGTGTTTAGGTTATCTAAGAAAGTCATAGCATATTTATTTTCAGGGGGCGGCGGATGCACCAAACAAATCTTAACGCAAAAGTAAAATATACAATTCAGAACTAATAGTTAGTTAAATTTGTTTTGATCAGATAAGTGTTCGAACTGTCAATAATTGATATGAATGCCATATTTCACTCCTAGATTTACTCATTGACAGATTTTATCAAAAATGTTTGTAGGAATATTACTATGCGATTCTCCAATTATGTTCTTTAATTTTTTTAATGATGTAGCTCTTTTACTCTATACCATAATTTTTAAATGGCCTTAGAAAAATGGGAAACATGGACGTTATTCAGTACTACTTTGTCGTCAGATTCACCAGTTGGGAGTTTTTCATCAAAGAAGTTACAGAAATCGTGATGTTAATAACCATGTAAATGTCCTCCTCTCAGTATAACTGTTTAAATGCAATAAACTTCTGTTAGGTTTTGCCAAAGATAAACATTCTCAGGTTCTATATTTGAAAATAAGGACAACTCTAGTTATTTTGGGAACATCAAATAAACGATTTTACCTCTAAAAATCTAGGATAAATTTCTACGCAAAAAAGGGTACCCGTTCTTTGAAAAAAAACCTCTTAACATCTTGAATTCTTAATGCAGGTTCTTTAAGGTGAAAGGCAGGTTTCAGCCTCTAAACTTAGTGAATATATATATATATTTATATATATATATATATATATGAAGAATTAAACCACATTCTCCGAAGACAATTTAATTCAGAACAGTTTCGGTGTAGCTCACACCCTTTTTTAACTGACACTGGATAGAAAATATAAGAAAAGTGCATACTAACATAATAACACAGGGTCAGGTCGTGAAAAATTTCCTCTTTTTTCCCCTAATCCCCTACTTGTGGCTAATATGAGGGGGGGAGGGTTAGGCCTAAACATATTGAAGGGCTGACATTTTACTATTTTGTTTATTTGCTTTCTTATTACAGGATTAAAAGAAAATTGACCCTCAGATAGATTAGAATTAAGAACTGACGATATCAAGCTCGATTCTGCGATTTTTCTCTTAACATAGTTAGCCGATTTAAATACCCTTTTACCTTGATTGAAATCGATCGAATGATTCAAGTTTCTAACATGACAGAATATTCCACTGCTTTCGCTGCCCACTCTAATATCTCTTTTGTGTTTATACAATCTCTTGTCTAGATTTCTCCCCGTTTCCCCTATATAAACTTTATGGCAATCGTTGCATGGTATTGCATATACTCCTATGTTATGATGTTCTTTGGGTTTCCTGGCAATCATCAATTGGTTTAAGGAATTGTTATATTTAAAGGCTAAATTAATACCCGCTTTTCCAAATAGGTCCTTTAAACTATATAATTTATTATTAATGGCAATGTTATACATTTGTTGAAGTCATTAGTGCGGGAAGACTTATTTCCATTTAATATTTTCCTAGCTGAAAAATGGGCAGACAATATGAACCAATCGGGGTAATACAAATTAGAAAAAATGGTCCTGATAATGACAATTCCTTCATCTAAATAGGAAGGATGACATATTTTGTATGCTCTAAGGAAAAGGTTAGAAATTACCGAATTTTAACAGTATTATCGTGAAACGAAAAATAATGTATATAGGCATTCGAGTGGGTTGGTTTCCTATACACGTGAAGTTTTAATTCATGGTGATCTTTATTAATGAGGAAATCTAAAAAGGGTAATCTATTATCATATACCCATTCATATTTAAATTTGATGGAGACATGCAAATTATTCAAATTATTAAAAAAGGTATCAAAATCATGGCCATTAGGCCATACAGAAAATACATCGTCAATGTACCTTAACCATATAATGTTAGTAGGAGAAATTGTGGAAAGGAGTTCAGTCTCAAAATATTCCATGAAGAGACATGCCAATATCGGAGATAAACTATTTCCCATGCTAAGGCCAAATATTTGTCTATAAAATTCATTTTTTACTCGAAACACATTGTCAGAGAGACATAATTCAACTAAATCGATAAATTTACTCGTAGAAATGGGAAGATCCAAATTAAGTCTAGGCATGATTTTCCCGCAGAAGGCCCACGGTTCGGTCAACCTGAACTTTGATAAACAAAGAGTTTACATCAAAGCTCACTAGTTTTCCATCCGGTAAATAGTTCTATTAACATATTTTAGAAAACTGAAAATGTTGAAGATCAACCGCTAATTGGTCCAAGACGTACTGCCATCAATGAAGACACAACAGTTACGATACTTACAGCGCTTACACGGAGTCCCAAAATAAGTACACGACGGTTGTCTGCAGAAGGTTGTGTCAGCAGATGGAGTATCAGGCGCATTTTGAAACCAAACAAATGGCATCCATACAAATAGCATATGACACAGCATTTGAGTGAAAACAGACAAGCAGGATAGACGGATCGATTTCTGTACATTTGCATTAACCAAAATGAACGAGGATGCAAACTTTTCAACAAAGATCTTTTTTACTGATGAAACAAATTTTTTACGTCAATGGAGAGGTTAATCGGCAAAACATACGTTATTGGAGTAATGCTATCCCTAACTGGCTGAGTCCGACGAAGATGCAAGGTGCCGGTAAAGTGATAGTGTGGGGCGAGATATAGGGTGATAGAATTTGTGGCCAATTTTGGTCTTTGAAAATCTTAATGCCGAAAGGTATCTTAACTTGTTGCAAGAATAAATTTTCCCATCCCTGCTAAACGAGGAAGGTAAATTTCAAGTTTACTTCCAGCAAGGTGAAGCTCGACCACATTATTGTCTTCAGGTGCGTCGGTATTTGGATCAGCAATTTTCGGATGCTTGGATTGGTCGGTGTGGTCCTGTAAAGTGGCATCCCAGATCCCTAGATCTCTTCCCCCTTGATTTCTATCTTTGTGGGCACTTGAAGGCCATGGTAAATCGAGTAAAGATACAAGACATAAATCATCTAGAGGAACATATCACCAACGCCATTACAAGTACAACTTCAACTGTGCTAATGCGTGTTCATAAACAGTGGGGAAAACGTATTAAAATGTGTTTTCAAAACAATTGCAACCATGTAAAGCATATTATATAAATAAAAATGGTTGTCCTTAATAAAATAACTATTTTTCCTACATATGTATGGAAACTTACGGCCAAAGCTGTATATATATAATCTGCAAGTAGAACACATCAATTCCTCGAACGACCAAAAACTATCTGCTAGTTGTGGTTGGCGTATAAACTGCAAGCATCTACTACGGTCAGGATTATGCCTCCTGTTCCCGTTAATGTGTGAAAATTTACATACAAACAGAGGGGCATAGATCTTACAGAAGATGACCTTGAGAAAAGCCACGAGAAAAAACACCTCGCCCCGGTAAGGAGTTAAATCTCAGACCTCTGGTTATCCAGACCAACACTTCATCGACTGAGCTAATGGGAACAACGTATTATTTATGTTTTTAACTAAAACCATAGTAAAGATACCCAGTGAACTTTCGAAAAATAGCTTAGCAAACTGGAGGAAAACAATATTTGATATGATGAATAAATAATTAGAAAAATAATAATTTTACTAATGAAAGTTAAATAATGATAATGAATTAATCATACTAGTTACTGAACCATATTGATAAGGTAAAAATAGTAATATTCATAACATTAAAATAACGATAAATCATAGCAGTAATACAATTCCTACGGCTCTTATTAACTATATCAAGTAAGGACAATTACTAATTAAAATTACCAACTTTGGTACAACTTTCAATTAATTTAATGATAGTATCTATCTATGTTTAAAATATATATTAAGGCTGTAGATGACAACAGATTTTTGCCAGCAGTGTATCAAGAGTCAATGATATTTTTCTTTAGGTCTAAAGATATACTAAGGTATTACCGTACCTTAGAAGTTTTATTATGTATATATTAGGCTGATGTACATACAACAGTGGGTAAAAAATTGAATTTAAATTTTAATCAGATGCCATCTTATTTGATTTGTTTTAGTGCAAAAACAATTTTGCACAATTTTCAGATAAAAAAATAAATATTTAGTGAATGCGCCTAACACTTGAATATTGGTAATTTCCATGAAACCCAGGATGTACAACAAGGTCTACATTATATTTTTATAGTGCAAGTTCCCCTGTAGGACTACCATAGCACTTTCGTTTTTACCTCTTTTAAAAGGAATTACTAATTTTACAGAGCTGCAATACTAGTCTTCTTTGACTTTTCACTGAACCTCTTTATGTAGTCTAAACAACTTATAACAAATACGGTTTTTGCTCCTAATCATTTGATAACGATTTGTAGTAGTCCTGCATGAGCTTATCTCGTCCTTTAGCAATGTCATTAATAAGTTTTAGATCATTAACAACATTTTTTAGCAATACAAACGCTTTCTTCTTAAACAGGTCCTCAACCGATTTGATTGAAAATTTTGAGGACCGTCGAAGTGTTTTGGAGAAGGAAAGTGTGTTTGCTGTCACAAAGTCTAAAAGGTGTTTCTCACCATAATTTTCAGCGTCTAATTTGGTTGTCTTGGGTTGATCTGAATCTCTCGATTCTCTGAAAGCATCTTTCATTTTTTGCTTTGTCTCGAATAAGACATCATCATTAAAAAAAGCTAGTGCAATTATCTCTTCCTAAAGATAGTAGACATAATTTTTCAAATTATTCAAGGCAGCATTGTTAATCTTTTCCTTTGTTGTTTTGTAGTAATCAAGTTCTTCAAAAAGCAACAGAATATTCTGTGTACCACTGGCTGCCTTTGGTGCCGAACACCAGTGGTTTATATTGATTAAAATGCCAAACTTGAATATTTATTCCAAATATTTTTCTCCATTCGCTGAAAAGTTCAATTGACTATTGAACGTGAAAATTTTCATGGAGTATATAGGATTTGTCATCCAACTAGCTAGGTTTAATGCTCCAGGTTTTTATAATTTCACAATCAATAGTATGACTTTCACACATTATTAATATAGTTAACTCCAAGAGTTCCTTGTAATCAGCAGAGGAGCCACATTATGCCTCTCTAATCTTTGCTCAGTTAGTGTGCAAGCTCCTGCTTTACGTTGGCCATGCCCTTGAGAAATCTTTAGCACTCCAGATAGCTGTTACGTACCACTGCCTGATATTAAAATTGGTAGGTGATCGGCAACTTTAAGAAGTTTTCTATCACAATGAATAGCTATCATCGGCAACTCAGTTGGAACTTTTTATTTAAATTCTCATTGAATGTCTTTCTTCATTTTGGTCGAGATAGACGGATGGTAGAGTAACTGACATTATAGCCTTTAGGTTTTTTCATTACACTCTGAATGATAGAGTTAATAACGAGAGTGGCTGAGTGGTCACTTATCCTAGCAACATCTAAGGAGGAAAAAATATTTTCGTTGAATATTTTAGCATCTTTTTTTGGAGAATATTTTGATGTTGAAGGTTTAAATTCTTGGTAGAAATCTTTTACTTGTTTCATTTGAAGCATTGATAGAACTAGTGGTATTTGCAAGAACAACTGTTTCATTAAATGAAGCTGCTTGTAATACCTTTTTATCTCCACTTTCTCTTGCTGGAGTTGTACTTCAAGTTTACACTGTTTTTCCTTCTTATCTATTTCAATCATTATCCATTTCTTTCCAACTCTTTGTAGAAGAAAAAATCTTTTATCTTTTTAACATGAACAATATGAAATTGCTCATTTGGACTTTTCTTTTATTTCATTTATTTACACTTGCATGCGAGGATATTTTGTCTTTGCTCTTTTTAAATTGTTGTTTTTCATTATATAATCTTTTAAGTTTCGTTATTGTATTGAATGTGAGTGGAGGGTAACCGAACTTTTTGCCACACATCTAATACATTACTAATCTTTAAGTTTAAAGTGTTTTTCTCTCTTGTTTAACACTTCTCTGATTCGCCATTAAACATATAACTTCTTTTTATGATGGTAATATTCTAAGGCTTAGGTGTGTTATTGGTTTACGAATCAAACAATCTTTAGTTGAACTTCTAGTTGTCATAGTGAGTCCAGTTGAAATACTTGTAAATGGGTAAATCAGGAACAGAATCTCAAAATCTCTTCTTCCGAATTCAGGCAGCTCACTAAGTCATGTCACGTGCGCCTTTTGCCGTGCCTCAACCTCTTGTAACAATTGTTCAGCTTCTATTTTTTAGTCAAAAAGAACTTAGATTTATATTATATAATTTATGTGGATTGAAAACTTTTGTAACACTTAAAATATTCATCACAAATATAACTGTAATACAAGAGCAAAATAATGAATGAGTAATTAAGTATCAAAGAAGCATTGATAGTTTACTGCGGGTTTCAAAAAATCTAAATTATTCAAGTGCCGGGCGCTACCTTTAAACATTATTTATTTGACTAAAAAATTATATATATATATATATATATATATATATATATATATATATATATATATTATATATATATATATATATATATATATATATATATATATATATATATATATATATATATATATATATATATATATATAGTTCATATGGTCAATGGGGTTGAGAATCTCAAGAACAGAGAATTCATTTTGTCTCCTAAGTTAAATGGCCCCAAACTGTATCGCTCTTATGAGTCATTTCCAGTGTCTATATAAGAAATTATGAATTTCTCAATTCAGCATATTTGTTGAAGTATGCTTCGAAAGCTTCTTCTCTCTGTACTTCGGTAGGCGTTGTTAATTAATTCACAAATTAATGAATCTCGTTTCCTGGCTTCTGTATGTAAAGTATTAATTAGCCTCCGAATGGAATGGAATGTAGCCACCTTCTTGAATTTAAAGTGTTCTTTATAGGTACTACACTACCGACATTGCCTATTACGGATTGTCTTTAGCTTTTATGGTCTCTCTTTTCAAGTTTGTGTAGGGGCGGGGGGCTCAGAGCAACGTTTTATTCAGCTTTCAGCTGTGTGTCAGGGCCAGAAGAAGATTCTTCAAGTTCTCTCTGGAAGTCGCAAGGAATCAAAGGAAGCTAACATGCACCCCTCCACATCTAAGGTATATGCGTAGCTAACGAGAATCAGATCTATCTGTAGAATAAATATCATTTTAGTAAACTCATAATTTTGTATATATATTGGTGAATTTTTTTCAGTGTAAATTTTATTTAATGTACATTTATGCAAAAAATGTAGAAGTGAAGGTAATAACTATGATTTCAGTGTTCACCTCGAGATAAATAATGTTTAAGGCTCAATGGAAATTATATAAATAGAATATCATAACTAAAATTAAAACAGAAAATGGTAATTGTCCTCACAAGCATAGATGATAATTGACCTGCTGGGCAAAATGCTGGGTCGTCACTAATCCTCATGCAAATAATGATCATAATCAGGTCTAGAATATTTCTAAGAATTGGGTAGAGAAAACAACCTTGTGGGATAGTTAATCTTTGACTAGGCTCCTGAAAGGTTCGAACTAAATCCAATGGAAAACTTATGGAGTCCTGTTAAGAGAACCGTTTACACAGATTACAGGCAATGTATCAACAAAACTGACATTGGGGAAGCCATTCAAGATGCTTGAAGAATATTTGTGCTAAATGCCTCAAAGGTTAAATTTGATCAGTAGATAAATAATGTTCCAAATTATTAAAAAGAAGGTATCCTTCATTCATTACATAGCTCTAGAACATTTCTTGATCCAAATTATATTTCATCTAATTTACCCTTATTTTGTTTCTTACAGTTACTTCAAATACAGCAGGGGCAAAATGTTTTCGGACAGCAGAAATTTTTTTTAGTACTTGTTAATTTTGTTGAATACGTTGCATGCATGTGTACAATGCATATGGAAAGCAAAATAAAAGTATAAAAATATAGAAGAAATGGTGCGGTTAGTATAAATCAAATAAGTGAGATCGCCTACTTCTTAAGGACACGCTGGAAGTCGTACTAGTCATCAACAGGAAAAATCAATTTTTAGACACCCCTTTCTAGCAGATCTACAAAAAAACATTTATAAAAGGAACCTATTCCTTTGACCTCTCACTGTTTTAACAGAAAAAGGGAAATTATTGATGATTTCTTTTGGTATGTATGCTTAAAATTTTTTCCCAAGTTAAAAAAAATCTAGAACAGTTTGAGCAGTTAGTGAAAAACAATATGTTTGACTACTCGCTTCTTAAAGCACACTGGGAGACGCTATAGTCACCACCAGGGAAGATCAAAATAATCTAGCTGAAACAGGAACCTATTATTTTGACCTCTCGGTGTTTGCAAGGAAATTGTGGAATTATCAATTATTTCTATGGGGATGTGTGCTGAACAATTGTTGACCAATTGGAAAAATATATAAGAGATGGTGCGGTTAGACTAAAGCAATAAAATAGACGACCCACTTCTTAAAGCACTCTGTGGGACGCCCTAGTCACAACAGCACTATCTTTTATATATTTTTGAATTTTGTTGTTATTAGTAGACAAATGGAGTACCAATTAGTGTTGAATTTGTGGGAGCTGTCATATGATCTAATAACTCACTGGTCGAATCGCCCTTTAAACTTTACATCCCGACTAAGTAATAGTTCGACATAAAGAGATTAAATCGCTGATAAGATCAGTATTAATCGTCATTTTTTTAATTTATTAATTTCCAGTTTATTAGGTAGCCATTATAAACAGTTGCCGTTTTCATTTTCGTCAAAAGTTTGAAATTTCTTCTGTGTATTAATTTCCTTTTCATCTCGAAACATAGAATGAAAACAATGCCTGTGAAAGCGAGTTTAAATTATAGACAACTTGATGGGCCTTGTAGAGAAGAGAATTCACATGAACGTTTCAGATGAATACAACATTTTATGAACGGAAAACTCTCAGTACCGGTATAATTAAATTTTAAATGACGCGTTAATTTTTCATTAGAAAAGAATAATGGAAATTGGCTGTTGTACCGCCTGCGACGCAACATTTAGACGCCCACTTAAATTAAAAACAAATTCGTCAAGACCGCAATATAGCTAATGACTTTGAAATGGCAATAAAATAGAGTTTATGATTAAAGTCCTTTTTGTGTCCTTCGATAAACCAGTGCGGCGAGAGTTTTTCCAACGGTGAGAGTACCTTTAGACGTTTGGAAAATTGAAATTCGAACGTGTGTGGTAATACATATATTGAATATCGCTTTGCTGTTAGAGTAAGCAACACTCTGGTGGATGATCTTGATAAAGTTCAGTTTTTTTTACGTCAAATTCACTGCGTTAGCAAAGGAGTATAATGTTAACAGGATTTTCCTTAATAAATTTTCAAGAGTATCAGGTCAAAATACATTTCGATAATCATTTATCTACGAACAAATGAGTGAGTTAATATCAACATAGAAAATAAATCAACAGCGTTTTGGAGATCAGGGAAAAGTCGCCACCGATTTATTCCTTGCAGTGATTTGGAGCTGGGAATTAACTACAGTTTTTCCTTTCCAAATTAATTAATATAACCTCGTGGATAAGGAGTGAAGACGGTATTTTGAAGTTAGTGCATCTCTTTGATCTTCTTTTTCTAATATTAACACTAATGTAGATTCTTGCACTGAATTCAAAAATGTATTTCCTTTTTTTAAAAGAAATTATTTAGTTTTAAAGTTAGCTAATGTTGGACTAGGTTTGATAAAAGTTGTTCAATATTTTGTAATTTTACCATAAATGCAATTTCTTTATCTTTTGGAGTTTCACGACCAAAATAGCAAATGCATATTTGGAATCAGCGGAAGTGGCGGCCTTATTGATGAAACTTACTAAACGATCACAGAACGTACACCAAAACCCATAGATCTTATAAGAGCCTATCCTCTCATAAAAGGATTAAAATTCTTACTGTTAAAGCATGAAGTCGTTTTGAGAAGTTGTTCAGGATTTAAAACTGTTAGCATATGAGGCCCGTCTCCTGTTTACCCTATTTTCTTCTCTCTACTCTCCGTTTTTTTAAGTGAAAATACAATAATTTTTTATAACAATTTATTTTCTTTTTGAGTTTCAAACAAATTTTAGTTCTTTGAAACTAAAATGAATAATGGGAAACAAATATAGTTAAAATATTAATACTTTGGCAAAATTGAAAACCAATAATTATAATATAATAAAATATAATATAATATAATATAATGGTCCTGTTTATTGTTAGTTTGTCATCTTTTAAAAATATCTATTAGTTGCTGCCATTATTTTTCTATTTTTAATGATTTTGCTGGCGATAGATAAGCCAAACATCCTTCCGCAATAATCGAGCTGTATATGAATTTGAATCAACCTCAAATTGTGGAGAAAAGATTCCCTAAATATGAGTCTAGTACCAGAAAAATGTTGGAGGATATCCAATGAATAAAGGATGAAATTGCTCTCAAGAATTTGTAGTCATGCGTACTAACCTTGAAGCCTAAAGTGATGTTTTAAGTGAGGGGATTCGCATCTACCTTACAAACAACGAGGCAGATTCCCCTTTATTGATTCCTCTCGATGACCCAGAAGTCACCGCAGATTCCTCTTTCCGGCCTAAAAGCTCTCCTCGGCTATTAATTGTAGTGATTTTAGCCTTCGGAACATCTGTAGGTAAGGAATACAACATAAAAAGGAACATACAAATATTTAAATCTAATAATATAACTGCAGTAGTTTTAAAAATCAGCACTAAAACCAATGTTGATTCAAATAATACTAGTGTTTATGATCTGTCCTTCAGGCTGGAACAATCTTAGAAAGGTTGGATAGTGAGGTCGAGATGAATTTTAATTAATCGATGGAGATTTTAAGCTGATTCTTTTAGTAAAAAAGTTGAAATTATGAACGTGACTTTGCCAGATAAAGGCAAAAATTGTACGAATAGATAAAATGCATGCGGGATGAAATGAAATAGGCAGTAACACCAGGAACATAACCGTAAATTCATATTATTAACTTAGTCTTTGATCAAAATATATTTGCTTCAGTTTAATTGATTAATTCATTTGAAGGTTGTGATGTTTGAGAAAAAATGCTCCACTTTCCATTGTGTATTACCATACAATCATTTGCAATACAAAATATGAACCACTGTCAAAACACAGTTGACTACTCTCTTTATGGCTCTTAAGTAAAACCACCTTAGAAGATAAGAAAAGAAAACTGAATTTCACTTCCTTCCTCGCGTACGAGTAAAAACCTTCCTGTTTTCGTCTTCCCTATTCGGCCGAATACACTTTCGCAAAAGCATAGTTGAAATTAAATTTTATGCATCATATACCATTTCAAAGACTTGGGCAGAGATTGTGTTTCTCCCAAACATTAAAAAATAAGGTGTGAAATTGATTTCGTGGTACCAGAAGCATCTTTTGTTTTACGAATTCTAGCCTACATTTCTGCCAATCCTTTCAGGAAGAAAAAAAGAAGGAACTTAGTGAAGGCATAAGAAAGTGTGTTTGTGCATTACGAGAAAGACAAAAAACACGCAAGGAAAAATATTCACGGAAATAATAACCACACCATCATGATTTGAACAATTGATCGAATTTTGGGGCAGTGCTACTATAACGAAATTACCTTTTTTATTCTTGCAGCGTTGAATATAGACGTATGGGTTTGGAAAAACTATGCTCTCTCCCATTTGTTTTCTGTAATAATTTTACTTTGAAAGTTTCACTATCCTTGTGGTTACTTAAAGTGACCTAGATTTATTTGAGTTTAGTGGATCAATCCTAAATAAACACAGCCAAGATTACGATTAAAAATTACCGAAACCCTAAAATATCAACTATAGAATCCCCCTCCATCCCCAAAAGATATATCAATCATAGTCGATGACCCCTAAGAAACCTATTAGAGTATTTAAAAAGTAATCATTAAAATTACTTTTATTAAAGAACCCCCAAAATATACAACCCAATTAAACAAACACGATTAAATAACAAAATGCAAAATATTAATCTAAGTGGTGAAAAGAATAATATGATAGAAGAAATTTTGAAATTCCCTCAAATCTAATTAATTCTCTAACATATGTTAGGTTAGGCTAGGTTATTTGAACCTAACCTAACTTAACCTAAACTAACCAAACCTAACCTAACCCAACGTAATATTACCTAACGTAACATAACCTAACGTACCTAAGCTAAGCTAAGCTAAGCTAAACTAACATAACCTAAGATAACCAAACCTAATATAACCAACCATAACTTAACGTAACCTAGGCTAAGCTAACCTAACTTAAACTAACCCAACCTGACGTAAACTGACAAATATTAAGTAGCATTTTTACTTTATCTTTTTATCTTAAACATATCAATTATCATTAGTAATTATTTAAAAAATTATAATATTAATTATTTACCTCCAAAAGAGATCATTCATAGATACTCAAGCCCCAAAAGCTCAATCCTAGATAATGACCCCTAATATAGTCTGGTAGTCATTGACTAGTTTTTATCTAGTTCGGTTTCAAAGCGATACTTTCGTGAGTACTTCCTTTCGTGTGGAGTACAGTGAAATTTAACATTATTTCCGGTTATAATAACAATCTCTCTCCCTATTCTGTGTGCAAGAAAGAAGCATGCAAAATAGGTAAATAGGATGATAGATACTATTATAACCGCATATACTTACTGCATCAGTGAGGCTTATTTAAAAAAGGTAATTTGTTTCTTCGTAAGTAGATTTTAGGTAATTATCTTATCTCTAAGTTTAATTATGGCATGAATTGGTATGTTGGTAAGGACAAGTGGATATAGCCAATCTACCTTCCTAAGCTTAAATAGGGGTTGCATTAAGTTGTCAATTGCTTGGAAAAAGGATAAATATCTCGTAATCACGACTCTATGTTTTTGCTGCTCTGGCAGAGATTTAGAGTATTCTTTCCGCTGAAGGTAGGAATAAGATTACAACTCCTCCTATATTTGTGTTAGTTATTTTTATTTAATTATTAAACCCCTCAAGTTCAAACGATCTTTAGCGTTTTGAAGGAGTTTTAACAAACCGTTCTGGTTATTTCTATATAGCGTAGGGCGCTAGGTAATTTACTGTCGAATGTAAAATCAACAAATTAAATTTTATGTTCTATAACTTTAATTCGATTCGTGACTTGATTCGTTAGTTTCGCGACTCTTTTAATTCGTCTATAATGTATTATTTTTGTAAGATTAACGCGGATAGGCGTTAAGGAGTTATTTAGGCGTCTCTCTACAGGTTTCTTTCATTAAAAAATAAATCACTACTTAATTAAATTATTTTCCAGTGATTTAGTTTGAAGAAGCAATGTGACGATCAAATTTACGTAACTCAAAAGGAGAGCTGGTCAAGCTTAATTTAGTTTCTCTTGTTATATAGAGTTCGGACATTTATATTATATATAACTTGCATTAGATTTACAAACTGCCACGAACTTCAAGCTAAATATTTTCCAATCAGTTTCGGCTTTTGTCAAAGTTTTAAGCTCTTTAAAACAAAAAACAGTAGTTGTAAATTCTTTGCTCCATGCATGAATGAAATTAACGATTGTCACAAAAGATAATTTAGATTCTTCTAACGAAATGTCTTCTGCAATCTAACACTGAAATTCCATTCACGCTTATTACACCGCTAACAGCAACGTAAAAATGCTAATGAAAGTTTCATAATTTTAATTTCTTTTAAAAATCGCTGTCTAACCTTATACTAAAGTTAACCTTGCGATGGCCTCGAACACCCAATTCGCTACTGGTCTTTTACACTAAGCTCGTCCATTCAAGGCGAATTCATCTGCGGAGTGTATGACTCTGCATCTTTCCTGACCCTGCATATCTTTGACCTACTTATAAACCGGGTTCTTAGCCTGGCCTTAAGGGGGTTTCAAACCTCTTCAGTGGCCAGCATTCACGCAGAGATTGGTCTCACTCACTTAAGGATTATATGTGACCACCTGTCCTACAAGACTTTCGCCCGCTTTTGTCGGTTGCCCAGCTACCTATATTTTTCCTTTTGGTCTCCACTTCCCTCCACTTGAGATTGCTATGATCGGCCTGAAAATGTGGCGCCACTCTTCCACCCCCTTACGTTTCCTCTCCCCTTGTTTGCTAGATCTTTTTATGCAGGTAAGATTTAATGGATAAGGACTCACGCAAGATGTACTAAGTCATCCAAACGCTTACGATCACAGTACGGCATCTTTCCATACAGATAGCGCCCGTTCTACTCACAGCTTGCAAGCTGCCATGGTGATTAAGATGGTACCTGGATGATCTTATTCATTTCGCTCTTTTCTCGGATTTTTTTCATGATGTGCAGAGTTGTATGCCACCATGAGGTCTTAACTATTCTTTCTTCCACCGCATTCCTTTCATTCACAGATTACTGACATGTGATCTCTTAAATATCCCACTCTCTCACAACCACATTCTGTTCGAGAGATCGGACATTTCAAGCGAGCTTTCGGTTAATTCCGGTAAGGATGTAACAAAGCTGCTGACCAAGATGAACAGTCTGCATCGGTTTATCACACTCATTATATATCTCATTTAATGAGCTTCTTCCACATTTGACGAAGAGCCTTAATATTTCACCTCTTGCTGACAAATTTGGCTATCACCAAACATAACTGCATGACGCCAAACCTTGGGTAATATATCTTATATTTCACCGCTGAAATCATAATGCGGTAGTACTGGCACGCTTTAGTCTCGATCATACAAGGCTAACCCACTGGTACCTTATGTCCAGCAATCCTCCCTTACAACCTAAAATCCTTGTCATACTGATTGACTGTGTCCCATCTACTCGTCCAGTGTCCCTGTACTCTGTCAACGCTTCTTTCCTTTCCTAACATTATACCTCCAATCTACGAATTCCTATCTTATCCTAGATGAATCAAATATATGTAGTTATTCCGTTGAGCTAAACTCTAGGTGATTTTTTGTTGCACTTCCTATTTAATACATTTAATAGTCTAACTTGTTTTGGCTGGTCGATTTTTTGCTTTCGTTGATCATTGATTCGTAATATCTTCACTGAGTTAATTTGGTTTAATTTCTTGTATCAATGGCGAGGAGGGCGATTTCAGAGAGGGCGCTTGCATAAGTTCTATTTAAAATATATATTCGTTGCTAGAACATCTTTGTTCCTCTATTTCCTTTTTAGTTCAAATGCAAGGCTCAACAAACATCATTTAGGCAGCTAAATTAAAATTGTACGAGGTTAACAGCGAAATTCTACAAAATTCTACTGTGAGAAATATTTTGTAAGTGATTTTGTTCAAATGCAAGGCTAAACAATCATCATTAAGGCAGCTAAATTAAAATTGTATGAGGTTAATGGCGAAATTATACAACATTCTACTATGAGAAATATTATTTAAGTGATTTTGCTCAATCAATCTAGAGAAATCGCTCCTCCGAAAAGACAATTTCCGCTTGCCTTCGCGCTATTTAACAAATGCTCATTTTAAGAAGGATCGATTTGACTCTGTAGCCAGCCAATATGTATATGTAATTTTCTCCAAATGCTAAGTAATTTGTCTTCAAGTTGATAGAAATCTATGGAAGGTTAAGTTCCCTATTATTTCTTTGCTCACGTTTGGGGGAAATCCATTAAAATGCGACCAATTTGGGGATTAGTTTAGCTATTCCGTTACGTGTGGGCCGACATTGCAATGCATAGATTTTTCTTATTTACGTGGGGAGGTAAGTAACTCTCACTGTGGTTGACTTGGCCTAACTCTTTTATAATGAGGCATCGGACCGATGGTAGGCCCTTTCTTATCATTAGTATTTACTAAATGCTATCCTGGACATGAGGTCTGTTCGGTCTAGTGCAAAGGACATTTGTTTTATGAGGTTCAATTATAAGTGCCAAAATCGGGATCTTAATGCCATGGGCTTAAGATCTATGATGTCCCATTCATTATAAGTAGTTCTTAGTTCATTTATGTTTGTTGCGTTATAAGCTGGCGATAACATCAATTGGGCTACCCTGGGGTGTCTTGGATTAACGGAAGCTTTTTTGCACAATTGAGGATGAGATTAGATTTCTCGAATTTTTCCATGCCGAAAGAGCACTAGCAGGTAAAGGATTCCTTCTGGAATCCTAATTGTCTTTTTGGTCAACAAAACTCTTTTGATAGATAAAAGAAGAACATATGTGTCATCTTCTTCAGTACGCATCGCATCAGGGAATGTTAATCTAGGATAAAATGTAAAAAGTACCGCCAGTCCACTATAGTTTAATTTGTTTAAATTGCGAAACATTTGGACAAGAGCTACACCCTGTTCTTACGCTAAGCCTGCTGATATAGGGGGCCTTCGAAATCCACCAGAATATTTCGCCCTAGTTGTTCGATCTAGAGAAGATGCTGGTCTGACTTCTTAAACATTTCCCAAGTAATTGGAATGCATCCCTTGATTCTAAATTTGAAGGACGATTAACTGAGCTTATAGCTAAACAACGAAAAGACAGAGTTAAGGTCGAAATTTTTTTAATGGGTCGCGATCCATCTAAGATTATAGTTTAGAAATGCCTATAATTTTATTTTTCGGTGTCCGGTTATGTAACAATTTTTTAATCTTTAGGACAGTGCTTCTAAAACAAAATTACTGAGCGCAGGGCATAAGTAGCGATTACTTTTCCACCATTTTAATTATTTGCTCCCCTTGAAATGAATTTTCTGTTCAGTAGCGAGACAGAGAGAATGAGCCACGTTTTTCTTTGCAGAAAACGATGAATATTGGCATATATATAGCTTTCAAGAATATTTTATCGCCTTCTGTTTCTTTCTATAGCCTTGAGTTGAAAATGTCATAATCTATTTGGTTTCTTAAAGTAATCTAGGTTTCTTTAAGTTATGTTTCGGAACGATGCTTTAGGAAGCACGTGCTTTTGTATGTAGTAATTTCAAACAATATGGTTTGTTTATCCTTAAATACATTTGTGTTAAGTAGTTCACCTACAAGGGTAATTGGAATTTGACTTGGTCTGTCGGTAAGGACAAGATAATTTTTTTTTTAGGAACCCATCCGGCGACTGCCTACTTGGAGCATAAGTCGCCGTACTTAACAGAGCCTACTACTAGGATATATTTAATAATAAATAACGATATATAAAAAATAACAACGTTAAAACAACATAGGATAAAGAGTCAGAAACCAAAAATAACGACGAAAAAATAAGAATAGTGAGCAAAAAGGCAACAAGTAAGAGGTCTCTTGCGTCGGGGGTATGCTCGCCTTTCTCCGCGAAAGGAACATGCGACCTATAAAAACAATTCAAAAGAGTGGAAGAGGCTGGCCTCCTCTAAAAAGTCGTAAAGTCCACAAGTCGATGTGTACGAACCCGTCCCGAGTACAATGGCCAAGCGGTAGCGACCCCACTCGTTCCGGTACCGGAACAGGTAATTTTCTCGGAGATCACCCAGACTGGGACATTTTACAATAATGTGCCGGACAGTCTAGCGGACAACGCTCTCTTCACATTATGAAGCAGGCGAGCGCTCCGTCAATTACCGGTACATCATGCGAGTGTGTCCAATTCAGAGACGACAGAAAGCAGCCTGAAGCCGTTGCGGTATTCGGGGGTAGGTGCATGAGAAAAGTCACTGCGCAATGGCACGCAACTTTATGTTCTCCTCGACCGTTTCTCTTCTTCTTTGGCAAGCAGTTCGGAGAGCTGCCCATATTCTTGGCATGTAATCGGTGTGAGGAAGAGCAAAACGCTGTTGTGGTCGCTTAGTCAACGTGGACTCTTTGGCACCGTCATTCACGTGCTCATTCCCACTAATTCCTACATGTCTAGCAACCCAGCAGAAGATAATCTAAACATCCACGTGGCTTACTTAAACTGTGGCTTCACAGAAATTGCAAACCAGAGAATGCGGAAATTCCACTGCCCTGTGAGTCCCTATAAATCCATTATCCGTTCCGAGAAGGTCACGTTATTTTCGGTAGGGAGTGAGGTATTGCAAGCGGCTATGCCGTAAAAACAGATTCAGCGCCTGGCAGAGCCCATCTGATTCAAACCAAGAGGATGCGGTGTGGAAACCGACCCCTTCTTTGGACCTGGAGTCATCCGTATTCACTGGCACGGTTCCAGCATGGCAAGAAGAGTGCTTCAAAAAGGCCGAACGTAATAAATACTCCCGGCGCTGTCATTATTTGATTAAGACTCTTTTTATCCAGAACCATGTGAAGTATTTTTGTTTGTTGAACAGTGATATCATTCTTGCTCCTTTTAGTTCTTCAGCAATGTATCCCTTTTTCAAGCACACATTTAAGATCTCTCTTACTACCATCAGTATGTTTGGGATAGCTTCAAGGTAATTGAACGTGGTGTGTACCAATCTAAATGGGGCTCATTATCGGAAGCTTTTTATCTTATATTTTATTGTCTTTGATGTAGTCACCGCCTGTGTTCCATCGGTAATGTTTCCTTCCTTCTCGATAAAGTGTACAAAATTAAAATCGTACATTCTCTCAAGCTTTCCGCAATTTGATACTTGAATTCAATGTCATCGTTCGCATTCTCCTCTGCTATGATTTCGAGCACATTTATCTAGTGCTCTCTGAGCAATGTCTCTATTTCTGCCTTGTCTTTTAAATATTCCTTTCGTCCTTAATATTCATTTTTTTACTTAATTTCTATGGCTTTAATCTGTTAATATGTTTCTAATTTCCTTAGGGGATGCTTCTACATCTCTTTTCTCAATTTGTTGCTTCCATTTCTCTTTTTTTCTCGTAAACTATTACTACAAGTTTTCTGTTCTGTCTCCTGAACGTCTTGTATGCTTCCTTTGATTGACCGAATCTTTTATTGTTTTCTGCCGCCTGGATTATATCCTCACGCAGAGTTAATAGGAATTGCCCCGTCACTGTAAAGGGCCTTGAAAAGTCCCATAAATTAGTTAAATGGCCAATTGAAGTTAGCCAGGCAGATATCCGGATTTGTAACAGATTCTCCTACTAGGTATGTAGCGAAGTTGGATCCCAGTCTTTGCAGTATCCATCTGTTGAAGAGTGTCTTAAGTTTTTTTCGACATCTCTTTTGATCTATATCCAGATGTCCCACGATGGGCGTTTAAATCGTCTATCAATATGACCGGTGTAGTATTGTTAAAAAGGGTGGTAAAGTTTTACATGTGTAATTTGGAGCCACTTAGTTTGCTGGTATCCTGTTGTGACAATGTTATTACTTAATCCCATGCTTACTAGCTATTTCTTGTCCGTCTCTTGCCTTTCCTAAAATATTTGTTGCTATAACACTGTAGTTCCATATCTTAATTTTCGTTTTCTACGTTTTTTCCATGACCTGATTATAGTATAATATCTGAAATTTTGCGTAAATAATTTTCTCCACTTTCCAACCGAGGTTGTTAAGTTGTAGCATTTTTAATTCCTTAATTTCCATATACCAATTTTCCATTTCTTTTCGCTTATGCGTTTACCGTAGAGATCAATTAGTGGTGTTTCTTTTTCTAGTTCTGCTTTCATTACGCCTGAGTTATCTGTCTGCTGGTTGCTTTAGAGGGTAATTTGGGCGATTCATCTGTAGAAGATGAACTCCTATTGCTGACGGACTAAGATTTCGTATTTCTTTGGGCTTTCCCGCGAGTAAACCTTTTGCATTCTTGCTGAATGTTGTCGGAGGTTATTCCTTCTCAGTTTTCCTCACCGTTTGTGTCCTCTTCTGTTCCTATTCTCTGTTCATTTCCTTTTGCATATTTGATTAACTCTTGGCTTGTCTTTTCTGTGAAATTGATTGTAAAAATCGCCGATAAAGTCAATTTATTTGTGGAATTTCATTTGTTTGAGACTATTTTATTGTAGCATGCTCTTGACTGTAGTTGGGTAACTGCCCGGATTTGCAATGTTCATCACATAGGTGTGAAGTATTCGCGTAATTATTTTAACATTTAGGATTCCATTGAAATATCTCTGTGTCGTAATACTTCTTGGTTATTCTCTACCAGTGACGCATATGAGTTTCGGGTAACGTAAACGATATTTTTGTTTGTCTCTGTTCTTTTCTCTGGATAGTCTCTATCTCGTTTGGGACAGATCATAGCCATAGTTTATTGTCCCATATGGAAGTTAATGCATAATTTTAATGAGCTGTTGAAATTGAGCTACCAATGTATTTAAATTCTGTCTTCTGAACAGATGGTCACGTCTTTTCATGGTATGTTTGTAGCGTATGATCATCCCTGGCCTAATATCCTAAGCATATCTATATGTTATTAAGGTGTCTCATTATATGTGTGGTGTGATTCTCATGCCGAATGTGGTATGTCCTTTTCAATGATCTTTGAAGCCATTTCAGTAGATTAGTAGGAAGGTACCTTAAATAGTTCATAAAATTGGAACCTGAAGGTTGTGCAGGTTCACTAGTTCAGCCCGGTATCAGGCCATGATAATAATAGGTGTTCATTCACCCTACTACTTAATGGACCAGCCTATCTTCATTGTTCTTTATTACATATCTGTGTCTATCTTTTTTCAACTTTAGCTTTTACTATCCAAAGAGGTTCTGTTGGCTGTGTACACCTTTGTCCTCTTAACTTAAATTATCCTAGTGATAGGATATAATGTGAGGTCTCTTTCATCCATCCTCATGTGTCAAATGGGTTTTCCCATCTGTCTTCTTCGAGAGCTGCCTACCGGCAGCTCAACCCCTAAAATGGAAGTATCCCACCCTCTTCTTTTACAAGTGCCCTTCCACGTATCTTCTACCGAAGAGTAGATTTCCTTCTTTTTTAAGCCTAGGATTTCGGGGGTTCCCACATTAATCTTTTTTCTTAGGTGCCAGCTAAATCAGGCCAAGGTAAGGCAGACACAGCGATCTCTGGGAGCGTGCTCCCAATAGGCACAGGTAGTTATGCGAATTCCCTTGAAGGCGTAAGGGGCCGCAAGTTCCCCAGCTTCTTGACTCTAATCCTTGAAATCACAAGAATTGTGATTTTCCTAGGGGCCAGCATTATCTATTTCCTTAAATTTTCCAAATTGAAGCCAGCATGCCTACTCTAGCGACATTTACTATATCAGCCAAAGGTCTATGGATTTACTGCTCAGGATTTTTTACACCTTGGGAGATGTCAAATTAAAGGGCTCTCCAGGGGTGGAAATAGAGACTGAGATACACGTTTCACAGATAACAGTGTTTTACACGTGCTTCTGAGGAAGTTACCATATTACTGTGGGCCTGAATATCTTGCCTTGAACATCTCACCATTATTCACGCCGTCTGTTTCTTTATTGGTCGGCCACGTGTGCCACAGCCTTCAAAGTAAAGCAATACACCAATCTGACACCAACCTCATGCACATTTCAGACTTTGAAAGTTCCAAGAGAATTAGACAAAAGAAACCATACTAATTTTAAAAACTGAGTTCTTACAAGATTGCCGATTCCGTGTACCGGCAGAGATAGGTCCAATAACAGAGGATAAGGCATTCTGTACGAAAGTATACTCGCTGCCACTCTTACTTTTCAACAACAATGACATCAATTCTGTAGTGCTGGGGGATAATTTAGCTACGATCTACTCAAACTAGCTTTGGATCTCGTTGATGCGGACCAGAAGCCAACTCTCCCGCGTCGACTCCAACAGGCATTGAACCGGCTTTCTCGCTATACCATAGGCAAGGTTACGGTTTTTAATTCTACTGCCATCAATTGTTTCACCACGATCCAGACTTATTTTTTAAATAGGTCTCGCCTAAACTTGGTAGAGCTCACTTATTCCTTTGTCTTTTTTCGACCGTTGCCTCTCATAGGAGGGCCATATTTGATTAGAGCTTGACAATGCATGAAAGATCAAATGTTTATGCAGTCGCATCAGAAAGCGAATTTCGGTCTGTGTATTTGATCTATGCCTTCAACCTTATCCTTCATAGAGAACGCTCGTTACCATCTTTGGTCTAATTCTCTATCTCTCTACCGTGCACACTGGATTATGAGCTTGTACGCGCCAGTCCAGGTTTTCCTCAATTGCAAATAACTCAATTCATCGCAGATAATTTCGACGGTGCCTATGATGCCGAGAGACGTCAATCGTACACTAAGCCAATCGGGATTAGGATGTCAATATGACTTCTAGGAGAGGCAGGAATCCAGTAGGAAATTATACTCGCTGCCCCTCTTACTTTTTCACAACAACTACAGGTAAATCGTTCGGGATACCCGACAAAGAAGATTAGAAGCACCTTACGATAACCTAAATTTTCGCGCCATAGAACCGCAACCTTTTTTCTAGATCTCCCTAAAATGCCTTGAAGTTTTAGATCGTTTACTGTCGCCTCCGATTCAGGGACAATTATTGGACCTATCACAATTTCAGAGATAGTTCCTTTAGACTCTTATGTACATTCCCATCGATTCTATAATAGTAGGAGATCTTTGCGTATGTTACCTTTACCATATCGCTAATGCTTGTCCCCTATTCTAGGGATGGCTTCGCTCATAGAATTTTTCTCAGTACACTTTTTACAGGAGTCCGTCCTCCTCCAGACTATATATCAATTGAGTGATTGGAGCATGCTCGGACGACAGAGAGAGGTGAGCATCTCTCTGATTCAGGAGCATACGTTATTTTTTTGCTTTCGTTATGATTTATGTATATTTGGAAAGTGTGAATGTTATCTTTTTAATAGAGCCTATTCAATAGGCTAGTTTATTTACCTCGGTGCTTTATCATGCACTGAATCGATACGAGAGATCATTTAAAAAAACCTTGCGGATTCCAGAATTAAAGAAAGATGAAGGAAGTAAAAACAGCGTTGTTTTTTATTGGCTATATACGTGATGATGGATCTATTGAGCTACCTGTCCACGCGTGTATCAATAATCGTGTCTGAAAATAGGCCGTCGCTTTCTCCGTCTGCTGATATTTTATGAGAGAGGTAGAACAGGAAAACGTAACAATCATAATGCCAAGTGGAGGAAATATAATGTTATGGGACTGCTTTTCTAATGATAGTCGGTGAAAGCTTTTTAAAATAGATACAATAATGAGGAAAGAAGATTATTTGGCCTTGGGTATTCTGAAAAAAAAGTTTGGCTATCACTGTGAAAACTAAAATTAGGTTGGCCATTATAGTTTCAAAAGAGCTACGAGTATAAATATAAGGTCTGTTGCTAAGGGATGTTTTTAAAATTTAAAAGTAATGGCCATCACAATGTACATACTGGAACGAAATCTAAAATTAGTGCACTAAACAAAAAGAAACTAAAAAAATGTCCGTCAAAGAAACCTAAAGAAAACGGATGGCATGTTTACATTGTAAGGAGGAAGGTATTAAATCACCATATAAAGACTACCGAATGTTAATAGAAATACCCTGACAAACATTTGACAGCTCTAATTGCAAACAAAGGTCATGCTCTGAAATTTGAATTAATATTAAGGCCTATGTGTATATAAAGCTATTATTTGCTCAATTTTGTCATATTGATAAAATAAATTATTTCAATTTCACAATATATAGATATGATCAGACTTTTGTATTATTCTTAGAATGAAATCCTTCAATTATTTATCGAGTAAATAATTACAAATAATACACTAGTG
This sequence comes from Ceratothoa steindachneri, assembly GCA_963969495.1. Classification (NCBI taxonomy): domain Eukaryota; kingdom Metazoa; phylum Arthropoda; class Malacostraca; order Isopoda; family Cymothoidae; genus Ceratothoa; species Ceratothoa steindachneri. Next base: position 47,185,910 of record OZ018319.1, read on the forward strand.
ACGCTAATTTAAGCTTCTGAACCAAACTATACAAAGCAAAACAACCTCATCCTTACGCAGACCAGTTAAATGATTCATGTGTGGAAAGGTAATGAGAAAATTAAGCATTAATGATATAAACCGTGTGGTGTGAACTTCCTTAGATTTATAAACGTGAATTAATTAAATACCTGATGTCGCAAATTTATGTGACATTTTAATTACACAAAAATTCGCTGAGACGAACCAAACGATAGCGTTTCATTTTCCTTTATACGATGGGAGGAGAAGGGAAGTTTTAGGAAGGCCTTACACTCTATTGTGTATCCTTGTGTCATTTGGTCGTATATGCGTTTTCGATTTGATCCCTACTCTATCCCATTTGATTAAATGTATTTATTTTGTTCTTGTGACCTTCATTAGTTTGCCTTTCATATTCTAAACGCTTTAGATTGTATAATCAATTTCCATTGCCGTAGATTATTCCCATACGTTCCAGCTGCGTGTAAAATTAAATCTTGGTAAAGTGAATATAATTAGATTTAAGCAGTGTAAATGTCATTTAATACTAAGACACGTATATATTTAACCTATTCATAGGTAACTTTAAACACAAAGGATTCAGTGCCTCCTTCCTCCTTAAGCAGCAGCACAAAAGCTTATAATTTGGCTTTAGCGCTATGTAAACTTGTATAGGAGGATTATTAAATTCCTACATTATGATTTTAGGGATTGAAGCGCTTCTGATACGCAAGTAAGGGGGCAATGATTTAGGAATTTCTCTATCTCGCTAAAGAAGGTCAAGAGCTCTTCCTGGCAAACTATTTTGTTGCCTACCATAGATATCAAGGTCTTTTTGTAAGACCTATGAGGCGCTCCATGAATCCCGTATACCAAGGAACCTTCGAGGGATTGAAAATAAATTTTATTCCTTTGACTTTGCAGGTTATATGCAAAGTGGATAAGTAGTTAGACGCTGCTCGAAATGTACTAGCGTTATCTGAATATATGGTATGTGGAACTGAAACTTCGCCGCGAATCTCCGGAATGCGCGTAAGAAGGATTGTAATTTTCCAACACAAACCCTTTCCAAGTGGTTTGTGAATAGAATAGAAGAATGTATACCTTTTTATTCTTTCTACCTCTCCTAATTGAAATGACCGCAGTATATTCTATCCCGATAGTATGGAATGGAGTATCTACCGAAATGCGTCCCTTGGGTACAGGAGGCGGATCAGGGATAGTATACTTACGATTTGATAGCTTAATGCACATAAGGCTTTTCCCCTCAATTTTGATTATTCGACGTGCCCTCGGGATCCAATACCTAGACTTTGCTATCATTATAAGCTGGTTGGTGCGCGGATGCCCATGGTTATAGTGAAGGTAAAGCAATAGCAGCTCCGTAAAGCTATGATCGTCCGGTAGGAGAACTGGATATTTTACGATTTTTTGGAGATCAGAATGGAAAAAAAGCCTATCGCATTTTATCCTACCCTCCTGTTATAAACATAGATAGGTGTTTAATTCAGTTGGAGGTAGGATTTTTATGACCATTTGCGAGCTCTCCCCCTTCTTTTGAGTATTTATCCTTCTGCGCCATTTTGACCCAGAAGTCCATAGCAGCTCTTTGCTCTTGGGAGTTGATGTTATGGCTGACAGGTTTAGGAATCACCTTAACATTGATCAAGTAAGAAGTGAAAATTAAGATGGTAATTTGAATCAGTTTCGCTAGAAAACTGTACCTGTTTATCTCAATGGGCAAATCATAACCCATTGCGATTGGCAAAACGTGTTCAGCGGGAGGCAAGATAATGGATTCAGGCCAGATTTCGGAATCGAGAATCCATCAGGACCATTTACCCATAAAGAGTTGTTAAATTGCTTGCTGGATTGGTCTCTGCTTAATGGGTCGCGTGGATTAAATTTGGATACGACATATCTCCATGCATGCCCCTGCGATAAATTTCTTTTTTCAGTTACCTTGTCCTGAATTTAGGGCTCGTATGTTTTATCAGACACGAGCCAGTAAAGAACTATTTGGCTATCCGTCCACATATTAACATTAACATTAATACTCTTATCAAGAGCGGATGATAATTTGTTAACTAATAATTTTGAAATGGTTATAGTTTTTCCGACTATCTTCGCTTTAGCCATAACATCATGCACAATCTTTTTAAATAGGGAAAAGACTATTACCCCATACGCCTTATTTCTACTAATACAAAAACTGTGGAGTTCAACATTGTTAGACGGTAATGTTTGCCGGGAAATGTTATCTCCAAACCTTGTTTTAAGTGTGGAACTAATTTATCCCATAGCGTTTGGGAGTCAGAATCCACAGGCTTATCGCAATCTATTTTTTTCTCCCATAGACCCGTCATAAACAACCTTGCATTAATATCAATTGGGAGGTGGTAGTCTAGTGCATTATAAATAGAAGCCATGGCTCGTAAATTTCCCTTTGACTTTTGGCTGCAGAGGGAATTTTCCGATTAGGAAAGTACAATTCATCCTTTGCAGTGTCCCAGCCTAGAGCATGTACCTCCAATGGTTCTTTGGCTAAATTACCTTGTTTTCTGAAAAGTGTTACAAAGGTGGGAATTTGAATAACATTTGTTCAAATTAAAACAATACAAATTAATACATGTCTAACCTCTTCATAGAAGGACGCTGTCTTCCCCGGAAGAAAATGTACATGCCAGGTTATCCACATAAAGACCTTTAGCAAAGGGAATAGTGTATTTCCCTCTTTTTTCTGCATTAGTTGCATTAGGAAAGCGTTCAGCAGAAATTGGCTGCTAGAGGAATCAAAGAAAACTATTCTATATCTAAACGTTATCTAAGGACTATCAGGTTGTGACGGATATTTTAGCAATAGAAGCCGGGCAGAGTCTGTGTCTTCCTCCTTTAAATTTATTTAAGGATACGTTTTCTCAATATCTTCAATACATGAAAATTAGTATTGCCTAAATCTAATAAGGATATAGGAAAAGTTGTTAATAAAACAAGGACCATGATTCAAGCAATTATTTAAACCTACGCTACCAGCTAAACAGTCAAAAACCACTCGTAGTTGTTGGTGAATCTTTACGCACGCCATAGTGTGCTAAATTGTGTATTTTTGCCCACTCTATGTTAAGAGTATTTGGCCTTACTTCCTTTTTATATCCCTTTCCAAGTTTATCCTGCAAAATATCATTATCAACTTGCAAGAGTGAAGGGTTATCCCGCTTCAATTTGACTATCATATTTAGTAGACGGGACTTTGTTATGCAATAATTATTTTGGAGATTAGGGTGAATTGTTTTTCATGGTAGCCTCACAACAAATCTACCATCCTTGATCTCCGCAGAGGCCTTTAATGCTTTGTAAGATTTTTCTTCTGCAAGAGACAAAGTTTTAGGGATAAATCCCAATGAATTCATATCCCATATGTCCTGGATGATATAGCCCTTGGGTCATAAAGTTCTTCAAGGTCTTTTACGCTTGCCTTCAAGACGGCCACTCCCTGTGTTAGGAAATAAGAGGTTTCATTTTCGAGAGGTAAAGGACCGACAGACATACCACCCACCTTAGAGTTTAAGTAAGTTACATCTTCCCTATGAGCTATTTAATTCACAAATTCACGGTAGAAATCTCCCCCTCGCAAAAGGGATATATTTGAAACCGAATCACCTAAATGCGGGTCGGCTAGTTTCATCTTTAATTCTGCAATTAGTTCCTTTGCTTTGCTCAAACCGGGCATATAGAGGGCATCAGGAACATTGTCGATTCCCAGAGTCTTAATATTTACTTTTCAGTCATTAGTTATTACATTACAGGATACTTTGTCGTATACCGTTGGTAGGCTTTGTTGGTTGAACCCATATATAGATATCGTAACTTTACGACCAACGGTTAGCTGCCAGCGTTTTGCTAAATTTTTATAAATTAACGTTTTTTGAGAACTTTGGTCAAACAGAACCTTAGCATAATTTGTTTCTTAGACGCTGCCACCGTGACTTAGGCTATTGGTAGGCCAGCAGCGGAGAAACAATTGGAGAATTATGTATTGGAATTATATTCTGTTTCCTGCTTGCGATCAATTTTATTATATTTATTTTTATCCTCATAGAAGCAAAGACATAAACTTGTATGGTTTATTTTTTAATATTACATACACCCAAACTTAGATTTACACTCATTATTATAATGATTCGACCGTAAACAATTAGTATATAATTTCAACCTTTTGGCCTGATTTAATTTATCGGAAGGAGAAACATATTTCGAGTATGCATATACCTTATGGGGATTGTTACACAGTGCGCACCGTTTAAGAGGAGGAAAGTTTAGAGATTCAATAATATCCTTATTCCACCTATTACCTTGAGTTAGATTTTGCCCCGTAACCCCAAACGTGAAAAAATGTTTTTTTAATCTGGGATCTAAACGTTTTTTCACATCCTAATTGCTCGTACTTTTGATGTAACAATTTAATCTCTTCGTACAAGGCTTCTGGGAAGATATTCATTTGCCAATACATAGATTCACTTTTAAGCGACCCATTTATTTATTCTTTACGGTAGATGGCGATTTCAGTGCCAATAGCGTTATGATAAAAAAAACCTGCAGCGTCAATATCCAAACCAAGAGCTCTTAGGCTCCACAAATGACACTCATAGGATGCCCTAAATTCTGAGAAGACCTTAGAATTACATTTTGGTCCTTTTAAACCTGAGTTTGAATAATCCGCCGTTTATCACCATACGTACGTTTGAGCAATTTGTAAGCCTCTTTATAACGATCCCCAGAAATAGTAAACCAATCAAGTAGGCGCAATGCGTCTTCACTTAATTCTCCCACAAGATATGCAAATTTTTGTAAATTCGAAATATTCATAAGATGAATGGTATTATAGAATAAATCATGGAATTCTGTCCACTAGAGAACGTCTCTATTAATTTTGTTCTTGTGATCTTCATTAGTTCTTCTTTCCTATTCTAGACGATTTAGATTTTATAATCAATTTCCATTGCCAGAGAGTTTTCCAATACGTCTTGTTCTGCGGGTAATTTAACTTTGTAAAAAGTGTATATAATTAGATTTAAAAAGTGCAAATATCATTTAATACTAAGACACGTATATATTTAACCTATTCATAAGTAAATATAAACTTAAAGGATTCAGTGCCTCCTTCCTCCTTAGGCAGCACAAAAGCTTATAATTTGTCTATTACGCTGTGTAAACTTGTATAGTGGGATAATTAAATACTTACACCTGAGCAGTTGATGATAGAGCGTCAATCTAAATTTATAAGCAATTAGGATAGTTTAAACAAGATTTAAGTCTTACAACGTTTTAAAGATCATCTAATTGGAATGAGATATTCAGTTAATGAAAATAGACATGAATTTATCTAGGCCATTTATGCAGGAATAAATGGGAATAATTAATTCCGTCTCTCATCTTTAAATCTATAATAAAGTAAGAGAAATTGTAACTAATATACGAGAATAGAGTTTGTGGCTTTCTTCGTAAAAACAAAAGATTTGAAAGAGAACACCTTTATTACTTCACAAAGAGTAGTTTCAGAGCATCACGGTCTAACATTTGGCTGTACCAAAGCGGAAAAAATATTGCCTTAACATACTTCTTATACACAGAGTGCGGCAGAACCGATTGAGCAGTTTTGAGGGGGGAGGAGGGGGGAGGGAGATGTCCCCTTGCCGCTTGCCTCTGAGCAAAGCCCCTAAGGGCTTCCCTCGGGAATGTACTTCCCAAATATAGCGTACCGTCTCTATATACACCCCTTACTTTTTATAACTCCTTAAAACTGCTCAATCAGTTCTGCCGCACCCTATACAAGTCCTTTACATTTGAACTATTAAAATATTTCTCTCTCAAAGCGTTTAATTTTCAATAATAATCAGCGTGTATACTATGTTAATTCACTAGTACTTTTGTAGTTTTGTGTTTATATTTCTAATTATCTGTGTTAGTTGTCAGCTCTGATGAACTACAGGAAACGAACCCTGAATTCTTCTAATTTCTGATAAAATACAGGAAAAATAAAAAATCAATTAGACGTTTCCTCGTCTACATGTATTATATTAATAAGGCTTAATAGTGCTCATCGTGAAAGATCCGACCCACCATGGCGCGGCGAAGTATATGCTGCAGATAAAATTGAAAGTTGTGTATCCTTCCGTCCTAACTATTTGAAGTGGAATCTCCATATACATATATATCTTCTATATATTTTCACTTCTACTTAATCTCTTTCTGTCTAGGTATTTTTTTATAATCTTTCTACGGGTTTTGCCATCTCTAGTTTGAGCTTTAAAAAAAAAATCTTTGGGATGAGCTAAATCTTCGTTTCCCTAAAGGAGCTCTGAATGACTAAAACAAAGTAAACCTAACCTAATACCATTCCAAAAGGAAAATATCGATTTCTTTTTTATTTTACACCTTGAGGCTCGTGTAGCGGTTAATTGAAAGAGCCCGGGCATCACTAAGATTGTCTTTGGATTATTTTAAGCACAATATGCGTGCCTCGCTAAAGAGGAAAAAATCAACCTCAACTACCTTTCTATCTGATGAGCTTTCGCCAAAAACTTCTAATAATTCACGGACTAACCTTCGGAAGAACGTGGCAATTATATCATTCGAAAGAGAATGTAAAATGCAAGTGGATTTTAAATTTCATTAGTATAACCCAATAGTTATGAAGTTATTGCCAAATAATTACCCCGCTATCCTGAGGAGGACCTTGGTAAATATATCATTTGACAGAGAATGTAAAACAACCTAAGTGTATCAAAGTTCGTAAGTATCTGCAGAAGAGTTATGATGTTATTGACAAAAATTAAAATTCCCGGCTAACCTTGGGAGAAGTTTGCCAATTATATCATTGGAAAGGTAATGTAAAACAACATAAGGTTTTTGAATTTCCCTCTAGAATTGGCGGAATAGTTATGATGTCATTGCCAAATAATTCCTCGGCTAACATTGAGGGACTTTGGCAAATATATCATTCGAAAGGAAATGTAAAACAACCTAAAGTTTTCAAATTTCGTTAGTATCTGCTGAATAGTTATGATGTTTGTCCCCAAAAAATTAATTTCAGGGATAAACTTAGGTGGTGCTAATTTAGGTGGCGGTGGTGTAGGTGTTAGTGTAGTGGTTGGTGTAGGTAGGGGTGTTCTAGGTTGTGGTGGTGTAGTGGGGTTAGTGGTGTTAGTGGTGTAGGTGGCGGTGGTGTAGGTGGGGGCGGTGTAGATAGTAGTGATGTAGGTCGTGAAGGTGTAGGTGGTGCTGATGTAGATGGTGCTGATGTAGTTTGTGCTGATGTAGGTGCTGGTGGTGTACGTTGACGTGGTATAGATTATTGTGGTGTAGCTTGTGATGGTGTAGGTGTTGACTTTGGTGAAGTTGGTGTAGGTTGTGGTTTAGGTAATGGTCATTTAGATGGCGGTGATGTTTATCGTGATTGTGAAGGTGTGAGTGGTGTAAGTTCTGAAGGTTGTGGTGGTGCATATGTGAGTGGTGTGGGTTGTGAAGGCGGTGCGAGGGTAAGTGGTGTTGGTGTAGGTGGTATATTTTTTTGGTGGTGGTTTAGGTGGTGTAGATGATAGTTGTGTAGGTGATGGTGTAGTCAGCGATGTTTTATGTGGTAGCGGTGCATGTGAGGGGGTTGTAAGTTACGGTGTAGCTGGTGGTGGTGTCGGAGGATTTGTGTAGATTGTATAGATGGTTTTGCTGTAGGTGGCGTAGGTGTTGTAGGTGAAGGCGGGGGTGTAGTCGTTGGTAGTTTAGGTGGTGGCAGTGTAAGTGGTGGTGTAGCTGGTGGTAATGTAGGCAATGTAGTTGTTTATAGTGTAGGTGGTACTACTGTAGGTAGACTTATTGGTGGTGTAGGTGGTGTAATTGGCGTGGTGTTGTAGGTAAAGATGGTGGTATAAGTTATGGTGGTGTATGTTTTCGCGGTGTAGGTGGTATTGAAAGTGGTGTTGTAGCTGCTGGTGATGTAGTTGGTGGAGGTGTAGGTGGTACTGCTGTAGGTAGGGTAAGTGGTGGTATAGGTGGCGTGGGTGAGGTAATTGATATAGGTGATATAGGGGAAGATGATAGTGTGGTGGTGGTTTAGGTTTTGGTAGTGTAGGTCCTGATATTGTTGTTGGTGTAGGCGGTGGTGGCGGTGTAGGCGGCGGCGGGGTAGTTGGTGGTGATGAAGGTGGTACTGCTGTATTTAGGGTAAGTGCTGGTATAGGTGGTGTTGGCATAGATGGTGGTGGTGTACGTTGTAGTGGTGTTGATAGTCATGTTGTAGGTGATGGTGGTGTAGGTTATGTAGGCGTAGGTTGTGTGGGTGGTGCAGGTGGTGGTGGTCTAGTTATGTTTGGTGTAGGTAGCGATGTTGTATTTAGGGGGGGTTGTAGGTAATGGTGTTGTAGGTGGTGTATGTGGTGTTGCTGTAGCTGGTGGTGGTGTAGCCGGTGGTAATGTAGGTGTTTTTGTTGTAGGTGGTGTATGTGGTGGTGTAGTTGTTGATGTTGCATTTGGTCTATGTCGTGGTGGTGTAGGTTGTGGTGTGTTGGTGGTGTTGGTGGGGGTAGTGTAGATGTTGGCGGTGTAAGTGGTCCCGGTGCTTGTGGTGGTGTAAGTGGTTATGATGTAGGTGGTATAAATGTAGGTGGAAGTAGTGATGATTCGAAAGATAATGTAAAACAACATAAGGGTTTCAAATTTCGTTAGAATTGGATGAATAGTTACAATGTCATTACAAAATATAAAAAATGCAACACGGGGACTGACTGACCGACCGGCCGACATAGTGAGATGTAGAGTCGCCCTCGACTACACTTCACACGTGAGTAAAAAGATGTGGATTTTTTGACCAAAACACTTGATATGGTACGTGATTTCTACCCTACTCTGGGATCTCTAATTATTTTCACTTTTCTTTCTTTAATTCTGCTCCTTTCTCTTAGTTTCTTTCTCTATGTTTTAAATAAAGTATTTGTGTGGCAAAATGTTTGATGGATTATGTTTAGGAATACGATGACAATTTAAGTAAAATGAAAGGAATTGATCAAATGAGATACAAATACAGCTTAATGATAACGGAATAGATTTATTTAATTTTATGGTAATGTATTATGAATCTGGGAAAAAAATCCTAAACTAAAATTCTTTTTACAACGGAAATTTTAGTGTACAGTTTTGCCGTAAGCTAACAGAAATTGAATACGAGTTTGAAAATCATGATTAAACTCTATGTGCTAGTTACATAAGTTTATCATTAGCCAGCTCAAATTTGAAACCATCAGGTTGCAACGAAAGTAATCTCCAAATTAAGGGTTTATATTAAAAATAAAAAACCTATGACTATGTTAATATTTACCTATTGGCATACCTTCCATTGCCTTCTAAAACGTCAGTCAATCTGTCAACAAGCTAATAATTGCTACCCTTAAAGGTTCTTCTGTTTTTGATGCAAAATATTTATCCAACTCATTTTCATCCTTTTCTCTTGATGACAACATAAGATCATCCAAGTCGTCCTTTCATGCACTAAAAAAGTAATATTTAGAAAGCTCAAGATCAGGTGAATATAAAGAATAAAGCAATATTCCCTGTAGGGGAATAGTCAGTGTCCCCCCCCCCATCCGTTCACTCGCGGGGCAGTCACAAAGCGGTTACCGCAAAGGCATCCGCCCCAGGCATCAGTGGGTCCATTGCTTAACCGCAGCGTCGCCAATTTAGGTGCCATAAAAGACCTTAAAGGTCAAAATGCAAGATCTCCCCTAGGAGAGTTAGATCCAGTTTCACGTCAAATAAGAAATTAGAGACGTGTTTCTCCCAATCTCGAAGGCTAACGAGGAGCTGATGTTTGACTTCGTGGGAAAAACCGTTTGGAAAAGAAACTCTCCTGGGGCCCTCCTCAAGCCCCTCCCCCCTTACCACTCCCCCTGTGGGGTGACGAGGTATAAATGAGGAACTCTGAGGAAAATCGAGGTAGTATACGTCAGGCCAGGTGACGAAGTCCTCGATTAAAACCGAGCTACCTAGACTGGATTGGTAGTTTACGTCAGTCTCTAGGTGACGAAGTCTTCGGATCAAACCGAACTACCGAGACTGGAGAGGTAGAGTACTTGGGTCGCTAGACCAAGAAGTACCCTGCAAGAGAGGCAGGGCTACCTACCTTAAAGGGCTAAAAAGAAACTCATCCTCGAGCTAAGTCCCTGGTTATCAAACCAAACGATAAGTTAACTTTGGTAAGTTCAACTTACTCTCGCCAGAGAGACTCCTCATATCCTGGTGCACCTTAAACACCAGGGGTATTTTTCCTCCTTTAGGAATTAAGAAAAGAAGAAGGAAAAGGCTCCCACTCGAGCCCGTTATTCGGTGGCCACACCGAACTCTTAAGTCAACTTGGTAAGGAACCAAGTTCAAATTATTCTCGCCAGAGAAATCCCGCTCCGTTATACTCGCCCTTAAAGAAGACTGGAACTAAGAAGAAGCTCATCCTCGAGCTAGTTCCTTGGTTACCAAACCGAACTTTAAGTAACTTATTCTCGCAAAAGGAACCCCGTCTCATCGATCCTCACCCTTGAAAAAAACCCTCCCCGAGTTCAGTCCTCGTCCATAAGGAAATAAGTAACGAAGGAGAAAAGCTCCTCCTCGAGCTCGCTATTCGGTGATCACACCGCACTCCAAGTTAACTTGATTTATTTAAGAACCAAGTTCGACTTACTCTCGCCAAAGAGACCATGACTGCCTAGGTGTTGCATAAAGTACCGTATTTGTTCTCGTCATGGACCCCCCAGCTGCTACTCTCGCCAAAACGACCGTGTGATATCGCCCAGCTACATCTGGCAAGTCGGCACGCGTCGTGTGTCAATAACATTTCTGAGGCCCCTTTAAACTCCAGACGAGTCCGTACGCCTAATTCTTATATTATTGTTGTGTGTAGAGAAATTAACCAATTTTTGAGGGTCAAACTAATTTAATTAATTCTTGTTTAGAATAATATTTAGAGTATTGCTGTAGTAAATGTTTAGATGTTGTGTATTCAATGGTTAAAGTTAAAATATAAGTTTATTTTGGGATTATTTTGCGTTTCTCTCGATATCCTTACGTGTTTCCGAACGGCTCTGTTCGTTAAGATATTAAGATATCAATATATATTAGACACTCTTAGCACTCTTAGAATAGAATAAAAAGGGAGGGAATTCTACAACACACTATTATAAAAGTGTTGTCAGGTTAGTAGGGTTTTTATTAGAAAGAATTCTACGACATTTCCCACCCAAGCTCAGGCAAGAGATTTTTAGTCATTCAATTTGTGTCAAGACGGTTATTATCGGGATTGGGGATGACATATTTTCTGCTGGCTAAGGAGGGTTGTATTTGGCCCAAAGAAGCTTTCAAACGACTAAGTTGATTGCACTAGAGATTAGCATTAATTGTTTGATTGTTAGCTAAAATTTTGTAATGGACAATTCTTTCAATATCCCAACATACACTCAACATGATCTTTTTGGATGAAGTCCTTCTCTCGGTTGTTGAGAAATTATGCTTCCTTTACTGATCCACGAACGGCAGCGTTTAACCTTATGAGAAAGAATCCACTTCTCCTCGTCACTAACGTGCCTGAAGTTGTGGTAAAAGTAATGACTCAAGGCAAGCAACACGCTGCTGCAGAATCGGCGTGGATAGTTCGTGTGGGACCCATTTTCCAATCATTGAAACGATGTCAAATCTTTTCAGTTGGCGTGGTAAAGTCTTATGTAATACATTAAATTGTTCTAAAAATTCCGTCTTTAAGACTGTAATCCTAACTTTGGTAAAGGAAAAACCACCCCGTACAACTATTTTAATTTACTGCATCATCCACTTACTTGGTCTGGGTGGATTTTGCCGATTTATTAGCATAGAGACCTTTATGAGACATAGAGAGTAAAACATTTCTAATTTGATTTGTAGATGGGACGACATAAGGGTGAACAGCAAAAACTGATTATGAACAAGATCCTTATAATCTGAAAAGCAAAGGTATCCATTATTCATGTATTTTTCCTATCTGATAACAAAAGGCACTATTTTAATATATACTATCTAAAAGTTTATTCGAGAAAATAGGACACTACTTTTTTTCAAACCTGATAGTTAACCTGTTAATGGCTCACAATTTTTGATACTTCTTAATTAGTTTTATAGCTGAATAAGGAAACTATATAAATACCTTTATTGTTTTTTAAAAATATTTTGTCCATGTTCACTTCTAGTGTGCACCTACTATATAAATATATAATAATTTTTGCATGTAAGGGTCGTTCCGTTCAGATAATTAATTTTGAAAATTTTTCATTATTTTTAGTCATAATAGTTACTAGCTACACAATACATTCTGAAATTCTGTACATTAATTATTGACTCCTTTTATTGAAAATAGAAATCAATTTTACACATTTCACTATGTAGAAACACGTCACTATATTTATATTTCATCCTTTTAGTAAAAGTAAAAATACTTGTTCATGTAGAAATACGTTTAGAAGTTGACTATATTTACTATTTAAGGCAAGAAACATCTTGCACACCAAGGGACTTTACACTTGAAACATCTCTTTGAGAGGCGTGCCTTGCATTTTTGACAGCGTATTTCCAAGCCCCTTTACCTAATAGCACAACATAATTTTCAAATTTGTCATATTGCACATCAGGAATTACTCTAGCGCATTATTGTGGCTTTCCAGATTCGGTTAGTTGTTCTGATTGTCTGAGCAATATCCATGAGTTTTGCAGGGATGAGTCAATTATCCACGAAAGTAATCCAAACCACCCTTTTTTTAGTCTAATTTAAATTCTGTAACAATTCCATTTTGTTCTATATGGTATTGTATTCATGAATTGTGTTTGGTTACTTGATTCAAATTGTTTTCCTATCTTTAGCATAATATCGGTAGACTTTTACAGTATGAGTAGCAGTATGAATAGAAAGCTCCATGTTGCCTTGCATTCTTTTTTTAAATTTGCCCTTTAGGTTCCAGCGAATAATTAATCATTTGCAGTTGAGTGAGAAGTGGGAGACTTTTAAAATAATGAATAAAGTAGAACTTGAGTCGGTTTTCTTATATGCTTGGGTAAATTATTAAATAGATTCAAAAGTGTTCCTCCTTCTGTTCAACAATCATATCCCATATCTTCCTTGATTCAAAATAATGAACGCTGATAAACATCGAAAACACACAAGAATCCTCACCTAGAATTGAAGCATTAGGCTTTGAATCCAAATCTTAGAGGTTTATTGATCATACACTGCTTACTAACAAGTCGACCGAATTATTGGCTCATGACTTCCTCCAAAGATATATTGTGGTTCATTGGCATTGCGTAAGCTCATGCATACTGTTTGTATAAATAATTTATAAGAAGGCGAAGTTTAGCTAGCCTGACTACTTTTTTAAAGTTATGATTATCACTAAAATGCAAATGTCTATTTCTTCAAACCTGTTTCTAGACATAGATTCTGAAATAGCCGAAACGTGCATTTCGTCTTCTCGTGTGCTCACTAGTGTCTGTGACTAGGCAGATGGGGTGATAACCAGAGAGAATGAATATTCCCAAAACAGTGTGTAGTTCACATGAAATTATTTATTTTTCAGACAATCATATCTTTGGCTTCATCGGCAATTCTGGGCAGAAATTCATCAGAAAAGAAAAATTCAGACTAACTTCTGTAGATGTGTTTCCATTTCGATTTGAACAACAGAAAACTGATGAATTGAGCCATTCTTCTATATATTGAATACTTTTTATTCTTTCGCTTTTTAGCTTGGGTGCTTAGTCGAATGCGAGTCTAGTCGCGAACGACTTTACATCTCACTATGTTGGTAGGACGGTCAGTCCCCGTTTTGCCTTTTGTTGTTTTTGTAATAACATTGTAACCTTTTGGCCGATTCTAACAAATTTGAAAGCTTTATGTTGTTGTACATCTCTATCGAATAATGCAATTGTCAAAGTCGTCTCAAGGTTTGCCGGGGAATTATATTGTTTGGGTAATAACATCATAACTATTTGGCTGATTATAACTAAATTTGAAACTCTTATGTTGTTTTACACTATTTCGAATAATATCATTTCCATAGGCCTCCCAAATTAGCCAGAGAATTATTTTATTTTGGTAATAATATCATAACTATTCCGCAGATTCTAACGAAATTTGAAAACCTTATATTGTTTTACATTCTCCTTTGAATAATTTAATTCCCAAAGTCTTCCCAAGGTTAGCCCCAAAATTATTTTGTTTTGTCTATAACATCATGGCTATTCAACCGATTCTAATGAAATGTAAAAACTCCTATGTTGTTTTGCATTTTCCTTCAAACGATGTAATTGACAAAGTCCTCCTAAGGTTAGCTCGTAGATTTGTTTGGGGCGAAATAACATTATAACTCTTCGTCCGATTCTAACAATTTTGAAACACTATGTTGTTTTACATTTTTTTTGGAATGATAAAAACACCAAGTTGCTTTCAAGGTTATTCCAGGAATTAGTGAACGTTTTGATCGTCGCAAGGTCATAAATCAGAATAAGTGAGAGCACGCAAGGTTTTGGTCATCATACATTCTTTTCTCCCTGAGGGACTTGATCGTAACATTGAAAACAGATTCTGCTGGTGCTTGAAATTGTCAACAATTTAAATTTTCTAAGAGCCATTCAGCATCATCTTCACCAGATTCTTCATCAAAGCTTTCATTTGTAGCAGGAGATAAAATGTAAATAGCATGTGGGTTTTGGTCCTTATCTTCCAGAACTGCCATTAGTTAAGCACGTGTTAAGGGTATTCTTAGAATCAAAGATATCTCAGAATAAAAATAAGCTTAGATATATCATGCACACACAAACAAATTAAAAAAGCATATAATAACATAATTGGTTTAATAAAAACAAAACATTATCTATAAATCTAAAAATTATTCTATTTATCTAAAATTACTTGTTCAATCAGAAAGCTATAGACAAATATCGCCGATATACGCAATATTTTGGGGACACAATTTGTTGCCAATTTAATAATATGACTTACCGATTGCATGATGCCATGTTACTTGTATGACTGCTGAAGATAAACTAAATGACATCATAGTAATCACGGTACGTATCAGTTCTCTACAATTTATAGAACGTTTACATCTGTTTGCGTAACAATACGAAGCACATTACTTGATATATTTACCTGGAAATGATTCTTATTCCAATCTGACAATCTGTGTGTGGTGATATGAGTTAAAGGAATATACAGAGGAACATAGGGAACATGAAGAGGAAATATTCAATGAAAATCAGGAACTTTAGTTTCATCAGCACAGAAAGGTGACAATATTTCAGTATTCTAGTCGACTTCTTTGTGTGGAGCTCGATTGAACGAGAGAAAAAAAACCTAGCTTCATGACCAAGGGCTGATTGGTAGGATTACCAGGCCATCAGGGACCGAAAACAAGAGATAGTAACGAGGGCATGTGGCCTTATATGTACAGTCATTAAGCTTTATTTATCTTAAATAAATGCACTAGTGGGAAAGGACATGGAGATCCGCCTCCAAGCGCGGCCTCGCTCTTTATAGGTGTAGGCGAGGATGAAGAAATTTGCGGCACCCTTTCAAACCTTGGAGAGTTACCTATCTCACTATCGCCATTACACATAGGGGCTTTTCCATTGCCATTTTTTGGATCCATTTTAGGCAAGCTCCACCTATGTAAAGGAGGTGCTTCCTTCCTGTCTTTTCTCAGGAGAGAAGTTTTACTCCTTTCCTATGCCTACGAGTCCAGGGGTTTATCCCTCACCCCTTTCTTTGGAGTCACTCATGGACAACTCTTATTTTATATCTATTGCAGTTTCCCCTTATTCTATCACGGAAGACTACGAAAAGAGTAGGCAGATGGACACAATCGAGAGTTCCTGGTGGGAGCGTCTGAATCAAACCAACCCGCTCCTTTGAAGAAATGTGCTTCATATCTCATGGAGAAGCAAATTCTAGCCTTTCAGGCTACTGATCAATTCTCGTTTATTGAGGTACTCAAGGCGCTGCTGAGACGTCTTATGATTTGCTTTAAAAAAGGTACGCCACTGCTCCTGAAAACTGCAGGCTTGCGAGCATGGTCGTTTCTACGGCCATTCTGAACCATTTTGTTGCCTTGTTATTGATGGTGCCACAGAGGGCTCACACTTAGTCTCGGCTAAAACTGTACTCCTGCATCCGCTCTTCCGGCCTGACCATTTTTCGTAAGCCGAAGCGGCTGGGTGCCTCTACCGAATCTGTAGACTCACAGGACTCTACACCCTTGAAACTTGTAGTTTCTAAAGTAAGGAGGACAGCACTAGAGAAATCTTGACTCCTACGCTCCCAATCAATGCCTGCCTGGGTGTCTTGGAGAAGGTGAATCCTCAAGATTTGGGTCTCCCGTCTATACAGCCTCCTTGCCGACCTAAGCTTTCAAGACGAAGGAAGGAAAATACTGTCATGACGAGCCCAACCTCACCCGCTAAGACCTCGAAGGCGACAGCACTTTCAGCGCCTTGTTCGGCGAACAGGCCTGCAGTTCTGCCTCTGGAAAGCATACGGCTATTCTCGCGACGATTTTCTCTTCCTAAAAGGCCAAACCATCTCCTCTAAGGTAGGCCTTTAGGGCATATTTCTTCGATTAGGGCCAAATGGGAGAAGTTGAGGAAGCTACTCTACTTCCGTTTCCCTTTAGCTATTTATTGCAGGAGAGAAACCATGGTGGGCACGTGCCCACTGCCAACCCACTTGGGGCATACAGGTAATGCCAGCCCACCACCATGGGATAATTGCCAGGCAAAAGAATGCGCGATTTATACGGGGCATGATGTCACCTTTTTTTTCTTTACTTTATATACCTCTTTTCAGGTAGTAACAGTACACCTGCACCTTTATATAAAGTATACTGCTAGTTCTGCGTACATTTCACCGTCATTTAACTTTGATGCATATATCTCGCGCCGTGCAGTGGCACAGTAACTGAGGCCTTTCTCTTGTTCGGGAAAAAGAAGAGTAGGGCTCCCCCCTTCCAGGTGTGGAAACCACTCAAAGATTACCAGGGGTTAGCTGCTTTCTGACTTGATAGAAAAGCTTGAGAAAGGTGTCCTAATTGTGGATATGTTTACGCATCACTGCCCCAAAACAGCTTCATTTTCTTTTCTTGAAATATCCGTGTGCTCTCTAAATGTACAGCCTAATTGGAGCTGTAGGTATCGAATTCCTACATCGTAGGCATTCAAATATCATTTTCTAAACCGCTGCCGCCTGAAAGACTACAGGATGGTGCTTTGTTCAGGCGTGGTGGTCCGCATTTAAAGAAATTTATGATTTTTCTGTAGCAGTTGAGGAATTTAGATTAGTGGGTGGGGAAGTAGAGTTCTTCTCCAGTATAGCCATAGCCATGTGCATAACATCTATTTCCAGGACGTCTGGCCGTTTTGCACGCCAACTTCTTCCAAGGAGCTCAACCAAGAAGCGTTAGGCCTACATGCGCTATAAGCGCTACACGAACAATTTCAATGTGGGTGAATTTCGTCGAGCATACGGCAGGCATACGTGTCTTCACTTAACGCAAAGTCCCTTCTAGCAGAAATTCAGAAGCGAAGCAAAATGATTCGCGGCTAGTTCATGCAGTATACCCTCTCGTTCTTTAGTTTAATGGGACCGCAATCTTTGACCTTGTGCCGGTAGCGAGGTCTTTTGTGACCGCTTTCTCGGTATTCTCTAGCCGGGATGCTACTCCGTCAGTTTTAAATACACGTCGTGATAAGGCTTAAGGCCACTAACTGGACTTTAGATACAGGGGCTAAGAATGCTGTAATGATGTGTTTACATCGAGTGAGTTGGTTTCCTCTCTCGCTTCATACGCGTAAACCGCCCCTGGTCATCCCAATGCCTCGTATGCGATTCTTCGTACTTAGGTGAGAGAAGTATGGTCTTTTTGATATATTTTCTCAATATTGTCTGGAAAAAGGATATCCAATCAGTTTCTTGGGTACTAACTACTGTCTTCGCTTTACAGACACCAGGGAAAGACCACTCTCTTTGGCCGTTTCCGCACAATCTCTCTAAAGTTTGATGGAAAAATTGGTGAAATTTTAGAACAACCTTTTTTCCATGCCTGCAGTGGCAACCTGTGTTCCGTACAGTGCGGCTTCAGCAAATTCCACTCCACATTGGATGCTCTACTCCATGCTGGGGCAATGGTACGCCCTCTGTAGCGTCTATATTGCACTTTGCCTTTGTGCGCATGAGCCCAGTGCTTCTTCATTCGTTACGGTCTCTCACTGCATCCGAGGTGGATCTCGACGGTGCCTATTCCTATGAGAGAGGCCAGTCATGCTCTAAGATTTACGGGTTTAGGGCAAAAATCTCTTTAGACAGCTCTGTGTAGTTCTTGTGCCAGTGAGGCCCTTAGTTCTGCCTAGGGCACCAAACTAGATGATAACCGCTTTGTCTATTTGTCGCCACATTTCTGCTCCAAAGTTTCCAGAGCGCCGGGAGTATTGCGTTTGGCCTTTTTGGAGTACACATCTTGTCAAGCTGGATACTTGCTAGTGTATACGGATGGATCCATGTCAAAGGATGTGATCGGTTTCCAAGATGCTTCCACCTGTTTGATGTCAGCAGGGCTCTTCTAAGCACAGTGTTTCTCTTTCAAGCCGAGCGGGTTGCAATCTACCACTCGGTGTGGGAGATAACACGTCAGTCAAGGTTTTGAGACCGGATTCTAATCTTTAGCTACTCAAAAAGTGCCCTCAGTGCTTCCAGGATATGGAATTCCTACACCTTATCTTTAGCAGTATCATTCATGCCAAGGATTTGGCGAGCAGGGGAAATGTCGAGATTATCTTCTGCTAGGTTTCTTGACATGTAAGAACTGCGGTGAATTAGCGCATATGAAGGTGCCAAAAGTCCAATAGGACGGGGCGAGCAGGCCATCGTTTTACCCTTCCTCACAGCAATTACATGGGAGGAATCAGTGCATCCCTCCGCGCTGCTTGGTTAAGACGATGGAAAAAGGCAAAGAGGAACTTAAAGTTAGGTGCCATTGGGCGGAGACTGTTCGTATGAAACTACCCCACAATCTCACGACGGCTTTTAGTTGCCTTCTCTTGTCTTTGAATTGGGCACAAACTTGGGGTGCCCCGCTATCTAATTTAGCACTCACCTGCAATTTACTGCGACAATTGCCTTGTCCCTTAGACTGCTCAGCACATTCTTGTTAAATGTTTCAGTCCAGGTTATCTTCGCGCACGTTACCTGTCTCGTTATTCAGAGAAGCTGTGTTGCTATTGCATGTTCCTAGTACTCGGGACGGGTTCATATACATAGACTTGTGGACTATCTGATTTTATAGAGGAGGCTGGTAGGCGCCATTTTATTGGAGTCACTTTGTTATAGGTCGCAAGATTTTCTCTTCTTCTTAGCTTTTACCTTATTTGGGGTTTTGCTTGTACCTTTTCCTTTGTTTCTCTTTTTTATTTACCTTTTGCATGTTTTTTTTTTGTAAACTAGCCCATCATTACGCTTAGCTTTATTATGGCGACTTTTCCCTCAGTAAGTAGTTGTCAGATGCACTTTTGTTTCTCGTTTTCTATTTTGATGACACCTCAACTAACTTTCTAATTGATAATTCTCAATGAAGAAAAACATTTTAGTATTAAACAAACAACTAATTTTATTAAAGGTTGCTTCGAAATTTATTTGCATAGAGATTGCAAAAGTTACCCAAAAAGCATATCAAGCACGCTCGTATAAAATTAATAAGCGATCTTCAACGAAATTCCTTGAACAACTGCCAACAACATTTTCTCACTCAAACAAGTAAAATAGAGAAATTGTTTCTGACGTCAATTAAGAATAAAGTAGCATAATAGTCAGGTTTTCTTTTTCTGTTATGTTAGTATGCTCAACAACTCTTAGGATTTGTAAACATTCATTTTCATGTCCTGCGATGAATGGATCGCTGCACCTACCGAACTACCTTTGCAATTCGCATTAGCGAAAGACAAATCTGTGGGTTTTCAACCAACTCAAACTTCAGCACTTGCATAAATCAAAGAGCTAATGGGACGCAAACCTTCACTGTATGGCCAAACCCTCCAGGAAAGTCATATTCCTTTCCATCTTGAATTAGATCGTACCCCATTGCGATAGAAAAATTCCAGTTGTAGCAATTTTCACGCAACTTTCCTGCTGAGGAGCGATTGTCACTCTATGGCATACCCTCCAGTTTAGTAACAGCTATCTAGCCATTAATTTAGGAAGGGAACGATGGGGCCCTATTGTCTGATCAAACATCTCGTTCTCATCATTATTCTAGATTTTCTAGCCTCGCCACGATCGTTATACTTGATTTGTGTATTGGAAATTGGTGCTGGTATCACAGCACTGCCGAGTTTGGTCCCTATTTTTGTCTGATACTCTGCAACTGGACTCTACTTTCTTTTGGAAGTTAGCAGGAGTATCTCATTCATCGCATGTGTCTTTGCCAATAGCAAATAACCTTCTATCGCTCAATTACTGCAACGTGTATCAGGATATAAGATTAACTTCTATCCTTACAGGCGAGTAACTCTATCCTTATAGTTAACTCGGACGTTCTCCGGGCAATTTCTAATAGATAAACTTCAAACGCCATATTATTGGCGAATTTTCTGGGAATAATTTTACCAATCGTTGATTTTTAAGAACGTAGCCTCAATTCCCAGTGCCTGATGATGCCCTTACTTTTCATGATTCACAAACAACCATGCCCATGCCTCCAAATATGGTTTAATCACTATGCTCTATGGTGAATCTCTTGCAGGCCACCAAAAATTTCGAGAAAATACACAGCTAAACAGAACTTAACCACCTGTGCATGTGTGGCCACAGCAATTGCTTAGCCCAATTATAAATATGCTGTCAAAAAAGCAATATTTGGGAAGGAGCTCCTTCCGAGTGCCCTTATGAAGAGCAACATCCTAATGTTATACGTTACCACTGCTTCCTACGTAGTGACATAATATTTATAAAAAAATTAGAAATAAAGCAAGTATTTAGCCGAGTTGGTGAAAGCTTTAACTATATTAAAAGTGGACTACAGAATTCGTGCGTTTTTTCAACATATTTGAGATGTTTTGGATTCGCAGCATACGTGCTTAATTACCATACATGCATCACATGTCTGCTAAAAAGTAAAGCCATATGTCAAATACATGAAAATCATGAATCTTTCTATAAATACCTTGAATGCGATTATCACACAACTTAAGAACTTCGACACAAATATACAATATAACGATAAAAGCATTCGCACTTCGATGGATAATCTAGTTTCCTATAAAAAGAAAATTGGAGTTCGGTAAAATAGAACTAATGATAGTAAATTTGAAACGGTTCCCTAAATAAATTAGAACTACGTTGAACTTAGATGGTTATCGGTTTGAATGCGTTGTTAATAATTCTTTCTAACATTACTGTGAAATTTCGTGATAAAGAGAAATAGGCATCGACCAACAGTGATCGCTTAAAAATAAGCACCCTGAAATAATTTTTGATGTATTTTGTAACACTATTAATGAAGACAAAACTTGTGTAACCTCAAAACGAGAAAATCTGGTTGCTGAGTTTTCCATATCATATTTATAACGATTTAAAATCGAGAGAAGATTCTATGACTTAAATAAGAAATTAGGGGAGGGCAAAATTAAGCTCGGAATTAAAAAAAAAACGTCAAACGCATGTTTGTCATTAAAAAGTACGATTTGATTTAAAAAGAAAAATTGCTTAATAACCAATTGGCGACTAATCTTACTCCTGTACTTATAAATAAATCAAAGGATTAAAAATTGAGAGTTCTTTATTTTTTTTCAATAGAAAACCGTCGTTTTGGTGGTAGAGAAACCGAATTCTTTAATGAGGAACCTGAGCAGGCAAAAAGTAAATTTCCGCCCTGAAATATTATAATCCATATGAGAATTATAGATTTATATGCTCTTATAATGAGAAATATTGAGAACATGAAGTATGCGTTATTATTTTAGTTAGGAGCTAGAAATAATGGATTTAATCTTATTAACAAAAGATTAAAAACCGAGATAACATAGGAATTTTTCCCATACAAAAATTTAGCAAATATGGATTAAATAATGTCACTAAAGAAATCGTTCAAAGCACCTAAATCAATATAGCTAAGAATAGAGTTTCTAAATATTTCTTTAACTTAGAAACATTTAAAAAAAACAACTGCGTATTTCCGATATAACATTTATCTGGTTTTAGTGTATTCTGATATTATCGCCTTTCTTTTCCATTCTTTGATTGGCCTCGAGTTTATTTTTGTGGCTCTCTGGCCTGTAATTCGATAATTATTTAATCGGGATAATCATCCGAAATGTCAAAAATAGCCAAAACAAAGAATTACCAGGTATTGCAAAAATACTATTACACTCGAAACAACGCTCTCAACGAAGGCTATACTGGTAATTTTGATGCAGTTAGACAGGTTTTTATTGTTTTAACGAATGAATATGTGTTTACATGGTAATATTAATCAATTTTGCCTTCTTCGGGGGTGAGCACGCACTCCAGGTGAGACCTGAATGATGTTGGACTTGGGCTTGTCCACTTTGTTGTGGCGGACTTTGCAGGCCTTTCGCTCGACATGCGCCTACATGCTACAGGCTAGTAGGAAGTCGATCGACTGCGGCGGACAAAATTGTTTTACCAGTTCATGTTTAAACCCAAACTCTCTTGCACGCCCATGGTCGTGTGGGCAGGGGGACTGTCCTTCTCAAAGATGTTGTCTGCCTATATTGTGATCGTTCTTATCCAGGGCACGGAGTTGCTGCCTTAGATGTCTTTGTAATCGTCCGCGGTGAGCCTTTAACCAGCCGCTAGCCACACCAGTGGCATCTTCTCGCCATTCAAAGACACCACACTGAGCATCATCACGTAGGACAAGTATTTGATTCTGGAAACTTAGTGGACCTTGGAGACGTTCTGCATGTTAATGACCCCTCAACCATGAATTTTATTACATTAAAAAATGAGAATTCGCCATGACACTTCAGGTCTTTGAGAAGGCGACGCCAGCGCTTACGACGTTGTTATTGCATACGGTCGGTGAGCAGAGGTCATTTCACACTACTCAAGCTCTTGCAACCATTCTAAATGACGGAACTGGAAACCTTGGCCACCAAGATGTTTATCATCTTCACAAGCACAGTAGTATTGAGCTTCTGAGTACTTTCAAAGGTCCTTTTTATGGACAAAGGTTTGACAAGTTGAGGTCTGCCTGAACGAGATCGATCTTGGATATCTTACCCCTTCTTGAACCTCTCAGCTATTCTATGGACGGTCATCGTGCTGACGTTGAGTCGCTTGTCAATGCCGAATGATATGCTGATGTTGCCCGCGCGCAGGAGAGGAATATCTCGATTCTTTTGACTTCTATCTAAACACACCCGCAAGAAATGGATAAGAGTTCTAATGACACTTGCTGAAAAAGTAAAGATTTAAGTATCTTTGACGGGAATTTTTCTATCACAACGGTAAATCTCTCGAAAGATAAAAAATACGAATATAACAGAACTTTTGAAACATGGTTAATAAAAGTTTCTATTATTTGTTAGAATGTAGCATAAAAATATCAATTCTCGTAAACGTAGCCCCATATCCTCAAATTCTCACACTCGAAAGCTAATCTAACAGTTTTTAGACAATACCTAAATAGAAAACTACAAAAATTTCTGGTCTTCTTCTTATCTCCAAATGAGCCCAATTTTGATCTCTTTAGTAAAATTTGCTTAAACCTTTTGTAGGAAGAGAAAGCGGGAAGAGAAACCCACGAAAAGAAAAAGACTACCGCAAAGAAAACACACTGGTAGTTAAATCAAGTGTGTGAAATTTATGTTTCCAGTAGTTCAGGCATCTTTCTCAAGGAAAATAAATACACATATATAAAGTTCAAAAAATAAATAAATATATTTGACATAGAGGCCAAAGCAGTCAGCAACTAAAGTGTCACTGGTATAAATATAGATTTTTTAATAGCTAATCCTCCTAAATATTGGGGAAAATAGTAGAAAATGGTTCATCAATACAAGATGTAATGGAAAGAAATCTAACTGTGTGGAGCAAGAGCTTCAAGTTTTGGACGTTCGGAATTCAGGATTCATGGTAGAAATCCGTTTCACCTTAGCAAGATTTATTCTTGTACCATAAATATTTGATTCAAGATGTCCGTTAGCACATGGATAAATGTAATACTGTTGTTCTATACTGTCTGATTGTAAGTCTGGAAATTGTATTAAGTGTTTGCTGTCAATGCTGATTTTATACTTAATTGCTTATTTTTTTATTACCTTTCAAACATGTAGAACTATTAATGGGAAATATGATAGTAAATTAAATTTT
The DNA here is from genome assembly GCA_963969495.1 of Ceratothoa steindachneri. Taxonomy (NCBI): domain Eukaryota; kingdom Metazoa; phylum Arthropoda; class Malacostraca; order Isopoda; family Cymothoidae; genus Ceratothoa; species Ceratothoa steindachneri. The sequence continues at coordinate 47,210,349 of OZ018319.1, forward strand.
GCATTATATAATTTGTATCACAAAGTTACAGTAAGGTAGAATACTATTGGCTGATAAGATGAAAAAAACAGTTTGCCCCTTGAACGAACAAATATTACCATCTGTTTTGCAGTATGCAAATTCATAGCATTGTAAGCTGATATGCATAGTTTTGGGGTTAGCTATTCTTAAGGATTTGTAAATTTCAACACACAATTTTCATATTCACCTTAATGGGGGGAGTTTAAGGACTAGAAAAAATTAATCAAATCTAGATTAGTAGTAGATGAAAAGTTACTTAAGGTAAATTAGAATATGATGCATTATATTATTTATTGTTTTGATTCGTGTGTCGTTTTCATCTAAAACGTTTTGGTAGGACAAGGTGGGTAAGTTTGTAAAAAAATATTTGATTTCCTCCAGAGTTTAAGATATCTTGGTTTGTGAATATTTTGCATTAATTGCCAATGATAATAATAATAATAATAGGTATTAATAATGCGCCCTTCAGGGCTGTTAGCCTTCCCAGAGCACAGGTTGTATAGCGAGTGTAGATAGAGAAAGTTTAAAGGGCAAGAAGGCAATTGTGATGAGATGAATCTTCAGGAGGCGTTTAAAAGTAGCAAGGGAGGACGAGGATCGGAATTCGGTAGGAAGAGCATTTCAGAGTCTAGAAGCACAGACTGAGAAGGAATGGTCACCCATCGAGCAGACGACAGAACGAGGAGTGTTCAGGATGGGAGCAAGGTTAGATCGGAGTGCCCGAGGAGTTTGACGACGGGAGAGAGCAGACAAGAGATAGGGTGGAGCCTCAAGTTTTAGGGCGTTGTAAGTGTTAAGAAGAATTTTATAGTGGGAACAGAAGAGAATAGCTAACCAGTGTAGCTCCTGTAACAGAGGCATTGAAGAAGAGAACCGAGGGCGGCGAAGGAAGAGCCAGGCAGCATAGTTTTGAACTAGTTGTAGGGGGCAAAAGGACAAAGAAGGGAGATTCAATAAAAGAGAATTGCAGTGGTCTAAGCGTAAAGTGACGAAGGCAGGAATATCAGTCTAGGCTTGGTCGATCAAAATTGGATCGAATGCATCAAAAGTTGCGGAGAAAACCGAGGGAAGACTTACAGATACGATGGCTGAGCGGTTTAAACGAGAGTTGCTCGTGCAAAATAAAACCAAGATTACTAAAGGTATCAGAGAACGAGACATTGGTTTCCCTAAGGTTGAGGTTGGGGAGGAGAGTTTTAGCTTTTTTCACCATCGAAGCAGTACCAACAAGTGGATCTTCAGTTTTATCGTTTTTAAGTTTGAGAAAGTTGGCAAATAGCCATTCGTTTATGGAGGTGTAGGCTTAAAGGAGCTTGGTACTTGATTGACAGAAGGACCCAGTGGATGAGGAAAGGAATATCTGAGTGTCATCAGGATAGAGAGGAAAGGACAGGCAAAAATCGCGAAGAAGGGAGTAAAGGGGAAGGAAGTAGATGCATAAGAACAGGGCCCCAAGAACTGAGCCTTGAGGAACCCAAAAATGAATGGGCTCGTGCTCGAAGGAGAGGTTATAGAGCGTGACCGACTCAGTGCGGGAGGAGAGGTATGAGCGGAACCAATCAAGTGCAGTGCCCTGGAGACCAAAGAAAGTGTTAAGACGATCAAGGAAAACAGTGTGATCGATGGTGTTTGAAAGCAAAGGAGAGGTCTAGGAGGACTAGAATGGACGTATAACCCCTATCGGCTGCTCTACGTGGACCGTCTAAAACCTTAAGAAGAGCGAGTTCAGCAAAGTGCTTCGCTTTGAACCTCTATTGGTACATTTCATCGATATGGCAGTTAGAAGTATGGTCATTAAGGCGAGAGAAAAACACTCTGCCAAGGATCTTAGAGAGGAATGGAAGCTGTGAGATATGGTGATAGTTAGATAGTTCGGAGTGGTTAAGATGTGTTTTATAATGATAGGATGAATTAAGACATGTATGAAAGGTTAAGGAGGACAGCAAGAAGAATTTGTTCGAGGAGTTAGGGTGGAAAGACGTCCTTAGGGGATCCAGATTTGTTAGAGCGTGAGATCAGGGCAGTTACTTCCTCAGAGGACACCAGAGTGAAGACGTTAAGCGGCAATAGATTATGGTCGTGGAGGACAGCATGGGCTTGTTCAGACGACTAGGGTAGTATGACACGAAGGTTAATAAGTTTACTTAGAGGAAATTTTAGAAAGAGTAGACAGATTGATGGGTGGATAGGTAGGGGAAATGGGGTTAGGCGAGGAAAGACGAGAAAGGAATCGAAAGATAGTCCGAGGGTCATTCTTGCTCTCAGACAATAGCTTACGTAAATGAGCCTCGCGCGCTGATTTAATTTGGAAGAATAAGTAGAAGTAAAAAGGCGATAGGCAAGTGAAAGGGAGGTGGTATCTTGACCACAGGAGCGTGCTTTACGGAGGGCTCGTTGATGAGCAAGTAAGGACCTCCTTGAACGAAGGAGGTCCATTGAGAACCAACGGGCGCGGTGATGGCGTTTTGAAGAAGGAGTGATAAGGGGGGGATTGCTCGACAAGGTAGGCGAGTAATAATTGGTGCAGAGAGTTTAAAGTTTTGCCAGGTAAAGCAGTAGTATCAATAGGACGTAAGGCATAAACAACGTTGTTAAAGAGAGAAGTAGTGTCAATTGACGCTAGTTACCGGAAAGGAATAGGTTCTCAGGACGAGCGAGGAGGTAGGTGGTAAGGAATATAGAATTTAAAATTGACCAAGAAGTGCTGGTAAATCGTATTAGAAAATTCATTTACTGTTAGATTAGATATATAGAGGTTCGACATAACTAAGTCCAGGGTATTACCATGTATATGTGTTGGGGATGACGCATGTTGTATAAGAGAGAAGAGGTCGATGATATCAATGAATGCACGAAAAGTCTGAGTGGACCTAGGAAGATTGAAGTCATCCCGAATAAGGAGAGAACCAGTAGAGGATAGGTCGGAGATTAGGTTACTGAACTCCTCAAGAAATAAGGCCGGAGACGAGCCAGGAGGGCAGTAAAGGACCACAATAGTCAGAGCCGGCACAGCACGTGAGACAGTAATGGGAGCCTCAAATGAGGCTAGACAGGAGGGAGGGGAGAAGATTCATTGAGAAATATGAGTTGGAAATCAGTGCAACTCCATCCCTACGTTGGTGCAGGAAAGAATGACCTGGAAGAGTTGCAAGGGCAGAGCATGAACCAGAATCATACTCGAGCTCGGTTTCTGTAAGGTCAAGGACGAAAACCCCAGTGCGAACAACGAAGTCATGGCCATACTCTGCCTTATTGGTCAGGTGCCTAATGTTCAGAAAAGATGCCGAAAGCGCCTGTTGATGAGCACAAGAGGAGGGGGAGATATGGAGGTGTTGGGGAAAGGAAGAATGGTAGGGCGAAAGAGGTTCCTAAGGGAGGCCGAAAGTCTCGGCCCCCTCCTAGTCGGGCAAGTTCCGGGAATACCAACCCCCTTTATTTTCGCGTATGTAGCTGGCGAAAAACGATAATTTTAAGGGGTAAGTGAGAGGATTGAGTGGAATCATTACACTGGGGAACACGTATTTTATTGAATGATATCTGATACTTGATTGTAAGTAATTTTTGTGAGCTGAAAACAAATTTAACTTCGGTTCGGCTATATCAGGTCCTGATTCTTGTAAACAGCCCATACGCCATTTTCCAGTTTTTCAAAATTATGACTAAAAATGAAGTCATGCGTTAACATTTATTTCCAATTTTCATAAATACATGCAGTTCAAACTATTTTAAAATTACTTTGCTACGATAGAAATAACTTAAAATACAACAAAACAAAGATATGAAGCTTTCACTCTGATAAAACTTTCTTTTATAGGACTTTCTAGAGTATTTGGTTGTTGACGGCAGGTCTCTTTTCAAGCACCGGCAATAATCAGCCATCATGTGGCAATCTCAGCGTCCTTGATAACGTTCTTCCATAATTTTAATATCTTGGTGGAATCTCTCTCCGTGTTCGTTTCTTACAGCACCCAAATTACTTGGAAATTGGTCAAGATGACTATTCCCAAAATGGATTTTATGCTCATATTGAAACCTAGCTCTTTGCAGTCCCTTAAAAGTTTTCTTACGACTTCTTCCTATAATTTCCTAAAAAGAATTTTATCAAGTCCATTTTATTCGCGTTCATTCATGACATTGGAAAATTGCTATCATTCATTAATGTCTTATTTGTGGATCGTCGAAAATTCCAGCTGTGATTTTTTCATCACTTAAACTTGGGAATTTTGAAATTATGTGTTGGAAACACGCCGTTTATATCTAAACTTGTATATATTGTTTCATGAGACCTAGTTTCATATGCAGAGGAGGAAATAGGATTTTATCTTTGGTAAGTAAAAGTGGATTCATTAAATTTGTTTCTCCGACAGTAAGTGATGTTCGTGCTGGCCAGATTTGTCTGGAATAATGTTCATCTTTCGCTTTGCTGTTCCATAAGTAAAGGAAGCAGGGATATTTAGTATACACTGCTTGTTACCCTTTCAGAAAATTTACCACTTTTAAGTCAACACATATGATCTACTCGTGCGTCCTATATTTGATAGGTTTAAAACAGTTTATCGATGCTTATACTTTTCTTTTAATGTTGTTGAGTGCATAATTGGTATCGAGCTATATAGATGACCATTATACAGCAACACACACTTAAGACTTCTTTTGGAACTGTCTAAAAACAAATGCCAATCACCTGCATTGTAAGACTGAACCCCATCTCCTTAAACATACCTGGTATGTGGCAGCAATATATTAAACTATGCTATGTCCTAAAATATTTAAGTTTTTTCAATTTGTTTCTGTAAAAGGAAATGTATGTGCTTGAACTAAGCATGTATTTCTGTTTAAGTCTTGAAGTTATAATTTATGCAGCCTTTTTTGGATAAATTTAGATCGCTTACAAGATCATTCAACTCGGCCTGGTTAAACCTTTGCTGATCATTTTCCCTTAAAACTACGCTGGAGTTGAATTCGGTGTCTGACTCATCAGATTGCATAATAATATTTTCAGAAACATCTTCAACTAATTCCTGAGATGGCAGAGTCTTAAATTTTGAAATAGGAATTTCATTTGAATGTAGGATAGGTCGTATTGCGGTGTCTAAATTTGGGTATCCGATAAAATGCTCATTTTTCTAAGTGAAGCTCGAAGTCTTGACAAAGTGAAAGTAGCTCTCCGTCTCATGGTTAGTAGGCTCTCGCCAAATCTGAAGTGGAAAAAATATTGTGAAGCGTTAACAAATGCGAATTTTATCCGAAGTTCTTTATGTACCTAAGTTACAATTACACCTTAGTGATTTACAATACAAAAATGACTAAGTTGCGTATTTTTATGAAATCATAAACTTACCATCGGAACTACAAAAGGTATTTTTACTCAAAACCCTTAGTTCACTGTCGCAGTCTTTCAATGCATACAGTGCGGCTTCATTTGGACCCATAATTTATCTTGATCCCCCAGTTTTATTCCAAAATAAGCGAAGTAAGCTCTTTTCACAAATTCCGTTATTTCTCCTCGTTGATGTGTAAGTGGAAAATTTCCACATATGTGGCAAAATAAATCAGGAGAGTTTTTGCATATGAACTTTCTAGTGCTTAAGGACATATTACTTGATTTTTTTGTCAATTCTTCATTTTCAAAATCTTAAATATAAAAAAACATTAGTTTAAATAGGTACTTATAGATAATTAAAATCATAATGTGCAGCTGCAAACAGACTTTGCATGTATTGCGATAATATCCTTTTTATGAATACGATAAAAGAGAAAGTGTGGTGAACAAATTAGGACCTGATAGAGCAAAACGGAATGAGGATTCGTGCTTAGTGCACCCAAATTACTTATAATTAACTCTCAAATCTAAGTCAATAAACAGAGAGCTAAATTTCGTTCCCCAGTGTTATCTTTGTTCAATTTAACCTTTATTTTTACCTGTAGCATTGTATTATGTGATATTTCTTTCTCAAATTTGGTTTATATAGGCAGAAAGAATAATTTTATCAACTGGGCACTCGGATGGTAATTTAGAAGAAACTTAGTATTAACTTGAAAGCCGCAAAGGATCCCCAATTAACCAGAAAATAATAGTAAGAGAATGTCTGTGTACAATTTTGGAAAAACTTCTCGTTTGGGAAAAGGAAACAGAACAAAAATAACAAAATCCTGCAAATAAAAAAACAATTAGAATAAAGCTGAGACATAAATATTTATATCAATGTTCATGTTTGTTGAGCGACATTGGGGAGCAAAAGATTAAAGGTTATTGTAGAGGTATAAGAGTTTAGTATATATATATATATATATATATATATATATATATATATATATATATATATATATATATATATATATATATATATATATATATATATATATATATATATATATATATATATATATATATATATATATATATATATATATATATATATATATATATATATATATATATATATATATATATATATATATATATATATATATATATATATATTTATATATATGTATCGAGGCCAAGGAAATAATAACAAAAGACATCTGGGTTTAGCTTTGCCCCTCCGATGTTCTCCGGTAACATAGAAAAACGGGCACAAAGGTAAATTTTTTGAGACAGATTCCTAACTTCAGCTCAAAAGGCAGGCCCTTCGGTGGTGTACTTATAACCAATCAATTCCAAAGTACAAACTACCGATCTCGTATTACCCTCTCTCAGAGCTACAAGACGCCAAGCCCGGGAGACCAACCTTTAGTCTCACCTTGCGAGTCCCCCCTCCACCTTCCCATTACCCTGCGGAAGTAATTTGGGTATATAACAGGTTGACCCGAGGAAGCGAGGCTTTTGTCCCTTCCAACAGAAGAGACAAGAAAGTCACAAATCGAGAGAAAATTTTTCGAGTTGGAGAATAAAACAGAAAAATCACCAGTAGAAAGTTTTCTGCAAGTTAAGGAGAACTTGCAGTCCTTGTACAAAACCAGATTGTACAAAGGAAGCTCGGCACCGTTCGAGCCCCAAGATTATTGAGTATCAAGCTACTCGGTTTGAGGACTCCAAATCTTACTCTATCTGAGTTGGACAAACCTCAACTAAATAGAAAAAAAAGAAGACAACGATTTCATCTCGCTCGGAAGAAAACGAAGTCAAGATCACCCCAACTGCCTAAAAGTAGAGGGACTAAGCTTTCGGTTGATCCTTAGCTCAACCCAGATCCCTCGCGACGTCCTTCGTCAAATCGACAGGCAGGTCGACGAACGCCATCTATTGACCAAACAACCAACTACTCGAGCTACGCCTCTCCGGAACAAAATCTCCGAAGATATGCTAACTGGTCTCGGCTATTTAATCTCCATTACTTTATGTATGTAAGGAATAATCCTGTTGTTTATGTCCCCGTGCATAATAATTAGTTGATTGGATGTCTGGCCAAGGACAAAGATATTAACTTAAAATTGTTTCCCCCAAAAAATTATATCTAGAATCGAGCCTCGAGAGCTCGCCCAGTAATCCCCTTTTCTTTTTTTAAGTGTATTACATCTGTATTTTTTTATGTAATTTAGTGAGAGGGTTTGTTTATATTAATTAAATTCTATTTCTTTAGTAAAAGCTCTGTTTTAATTATCCTCGAACGAGTTGAAGTCGCAATAATTGATAAAGTCAAGAAAGAAACCCCCTTTTATTCATTTCCTAGAATAAAAATAAAGATTAGCACTCTTGTCAAACGATCCTCAAGCGATCAACGAGGCACGATCCTACGCCTCAAGTTAAAGTATATTTGATTTGGTAAAAATTAATAAAACAAATATATATATATATATATATATATATATATATATATATATAATCTTGGCTCACCTACGACAGTTATATTTGGGTTCACAACAGAGGGCAGGATTTATATGTGACATAGTGTCATTTCTACTGATAAAAGACAAAGTTCAAAATGTTTTTACTATATAATCCTAACCATTTTAAAGAGGTTTTTTTTATTATATGATCCCTCCATTTCCCAAACACCCTAGTATTTTCTAATAAATATTTTAAATATTTTATTGAAGTATGTACCGGCGAAATAGAAATACTGTTTTCTAACCATTTTAAACAGTTTTTCTTTATGATATGATCCCTCCATTTCCAAAAAACCCTAGTATTTTCTAATAAATATTTAAATATTTTATTTATGTACCAGCGAAATGGAAATACTGGTTTCGATTAAAGCGAAGTTAAGCTAGATCGTTTCGGGTAGTGCAGGATCTTGTTCCGCTTCGCCTCCACTTCTAAGTGGATGTTATAACTAGTCTTGGGACCTAGCCACTGGTTTGATCTTCTGTCAAACGATCGGAACCCAAAACAAATAAAAGTTCTCTAAAACGTGCAGATTGATTGAACATCTATATCAAATATGTTATATCACTACTATTTGTTAACCCTTTTTTTTCAAGTCTTTTAGGCAGGTAAAATTCATTCTGTTGGGGAAAAAACAATTTAATGAAGGTAAAGATAACTTCAAGCTTCCTTTCTCATCTCAAACATACTTGCAACGTTACATTTTCCTATTAATTTTCCATTTCATTTGGGATATTTTTTGCTTCAAATGTCACTGATTTTAAGTCTCGTTTATCATAGACTCACCATTGCTCTTTAAAATACATGCTCCTAACGGATACTCTCCCTTTCATTTATACAGACTTGTTAGAAAGAAAGAAGTACTAATGTGCTTTTTGTTTCAATTGAGTTCCCGCAAATGATATCGTAACTGAAAATTTCGACAGATAAATTCCATCTATTCACATTTCCAGGACCTTTAAAATATATTTTCTACCCAGGTTTATCTTCAATTAATCCAATTTATTATCGTAATCCGTAAGAAGATGCCCTCGTCGTTACACGGGAAGAAAATACATGGGTATGCTGATAGACACACATGTCGGGAGTTGGTGCCTAATCTCGTGTCCATGGAATGGAAATACAACCAAAAATGCCTGGCCTCTCTACATTGAAGGTATTTTAATGTATTCGGAGTTTAGCTTTGGGATTCTTCGTTTGCATGCTTTATCAAGGCAGACCGACAAAGCGGTTTTTAGCTAGGGTATAATCAGTTAGGAAATGGAGTAGCACATGGAAGAAAAGACGAACATCAAATAAAAGAAGAAGCGAACACAAATTTATAAGTAAATAGAGAAGAAATATTTGGCGTGATTCTTTCGGTAGTTGTAAAATTTAATAAAAGAGAATTCCAGCGAAACAGAATCATATGCAGCAGGCACTTGGTCTTCATTACTATTTTTTGCTCGTTGCGGGACCCAACCAGCCAGAAGGTGTTTTACGAGCTCACCACCTAGTCCTAGCCGAAATTCCTCCTGTCTGAGAAGATCCAAAGCATGCGAGGATTGAGGGGATGTTTTCGTGAGTTTCAAAGCTTTGCAGCACTTTTCTTCCGCTTGTCCTTCATCTTTTGGGACAGAAGTGTCTCGTTTTCATCTCCTATGAGTAGTAGCGGATGTAGTTATGCATTACGTGCCTGAGAAGTGAATAATTCAATCCTTTGTCCATGACTATGGACATAATTGACTTGGCCTTAATCTTCTGACAATTTGAAGGGTCATTTCAGTATCAAAAGAATCCTTAGAGTCAGGTTCCCGAGCCTCCTTACCCTCGTATTTAGAGCCTGATTAATTTAACTCTCTCCTGATACTCTACCCATTCCTTATATTGATACCTAGCACTCGGAGAGCTTTGCATTAAAGATCCAAGTGCTAGTTTTTTACAGCACATACACTCTTGTCCAAACTTTCAGGGAATTAAATTCAGCCAAACTATTGATTTCTTGTTAGACGATGCAAAACTGATTATATTGGGTTAAGGAATAGGTTCTTGCAGTTTATCAAATTTATTCATTACAATTAACAATTTTATAAAAACGTCATTTTTAATTGATAACAATATGCAATTTAATCAATAATGTATTCTCCGTTGTTATTTAGGAGTTCTTCCCAACGTTCAACTAGTTTTTCGATGCCTTTGCAATAAAAATCTCTGGATTTTGACTCGAAGAATTCATCTAACCAGATTCTTAATTCCACATCAGTATTGAACGAAACGCCGCGTAAATTGTCAAAAGGGATTGGAACAGTTGGAAATCCGATGGAGCGAAGTCTAGCGAATATGGAAGATGCGGCAGGATTTTCCAATTAAGCCTTTGGATGGCATCTTTTGTCATATTGGCAATCTGAGGACGAGCATTGTCGTGCTGCAGAAGGACTCCATAAGGTCAATGAGGTCGTTTTTCACGAATAGCTTCGGCAAGTCGATACATTTGTTGAACGTAGAGTTCTGCATTGACAATCTCGTTGTTCGCAAGGAGCTCATGAAGAATGATGCCAACAGAATCCCACGACACACACAGCATCGTCTTTCTGGATGATGTCCTTGCTTTAATCGTGAAAGTGTTTTATCATTATGGCTAAGACATTGTTTTCGATGGTTCATGTTGACATAAACACACCACTTTTCGTTTGCAGTGATAATGCGGTGAAGAAATCTGTCCCTATATCCACGAGTAGCCTTGTGACGAGCAAAAAAACCTGCGGCAATCGTAGAGCATTGAAGTTTCTTGCTTTCGCTCAAAGTGTGCGGAACCCCTTTACCGAGTTTTTGAACTTTCCCCTTCGAATGAAGGTGATTCACTACAGCTTTCTGATCATACGTCAATTCTCTAGTCGATTGATGAAGATTTTGATGAAGGTCGTTCAATTGATCTTCATCCTACTTAATGTGGCGACCAGAACGTTCTTCGTCATTAAGTTTGAAATGACTGTTTTTTGAACGTCCAAACCACCATTGACCTGTCCTTTCTGATAAAGCATTTTCTCCGTACACAGCACAAATATCGCGACGAGTTTTGGCTGCGTTTGCATTGTTCCCGTCTCGATTGAAAATGAATAACAACAAGTGTTGAAAATGTGCCTTTCTTTCAACTTAACATTACATTTTGAGGGTACAGAACAAAAATTAAATTAACATAACATTTAAATAAACCACAATGACTTATTACTCAACTTCAAGACCTATCCTAAGCAAAAGCCTAATAGTCTACGCTGTTAAGAGACGTAACCTAACCTTTGCAAATTTTGCTCTCATTATTTATTATTGTTTCTTAATATGTGCACAAATCACTTCAAGAAAACTTAATTCATCACAACATTAAAAAAAACGCAGAAACTTATTCCTCAACCTAATAATAGGATAGGAAGACGAGAGAACCAACGCCAAACAGCCCCCATGAGAAGACATAAGAGTTGCTAAGGAGACAAATTACTTAGGGTACAACGTATATTATCGTTTAATTATAGTATCATGGTCATTCTTGTTTAAAATGCTTCACAGGTTTAACAGGGGTCCTAACACTTTTTCATTTCAATATCTATGAATAATTATAAGTTTATTTCAATTCTTCTGGATCAGAGTATTCATTGCCTTGCTTTGTTATATCGGTTCTATCTAACATCTTCCATTTTATCACTCCAGAGAAAGAGTAATTTTGCTAAAAATTCTTTAATTGAATCTATGATTTAATTGTTTGATAACTTGATTTGTAATTTTTTTTTCAAAATGGCCAAAGTCAAAAGTTTTACAATTGAATGAATTCATTATTTTGGTTTAAATTCACCCTCTTTCTTTCTTTTGCCTTATATTTGGGAATACACACAAAGAAATGATAATTCTATCAACTGCTGGCTCAGACGTTAATTTCTAAGAAATTAAGGAAAACTTTCCAGTCCTTAATGAGTCCAAATTACCCCGCCAAAAAATAAAATATCGTACGACAATGTCTCAGTTCAATTTATGAAGTGCCTCGGTTAAGAAAAGGCAAAAAACAAAGGTGTGTAAATAGAATAACAATAAGAATGAAGCAGAAGAACAAATGTTGATATCAACCTTCATGTTTGTTGAGCGATATTGTGGAACGAAGGATTATTGGTTAAATTGGTATTAACAACAGAGAAGAAGATTGAACTGTCACATCGTGGTATTTCTACGCAAAATAAGTCAAAGTTTAAAAGGAATTTTTCTCTATATACCACTATTCCCTTTCCTAGCAAGAGTACTAATTTCTAAACGATATTTTTAATATTTGATTGGGCTAAGGCCAAGCCGAATGGAATCTCTTCTTGCAATTAAAGCAAACTTAAGCCTCATCGGATGTGTTTATTCCCTGGATGATGTTTCTTCCCGCTTCACATCAAAATGGCAGATATACCGTATCGTTGCCCGTGTTTCGGATGTCTCCTAAATTAAACCAATAGTTTGAGCAATAGAAGCCGTCTATAACATACATATCGGTTGTAAAAGCTATATCAAAAAGTTATATTAGTATTATTTGTTTACCCGTATTTTTTCAAGGCCTTTTCACCGTTAAATACTTTTCAGTTGACGTAAGTGCAAGTCCTTAAGGATAAAGCTAATTTAAGGTTCCTTTCTCGTTTCAAACATACCTCGCTACTTTCACCTTATTCGTACATTTAAACGTAACGTTACATTTTTAAAGCAGTTTTGCATTTGAAGAGTCTTCTCGATTTCTTCAGATATTTATTGCCTAAAATGTCAATCTCTGATTTTCAGTCTTGTATATCTAAAAGACACCATTACTTTTGCAAGATCTCGGTCGTTTGGGATTCTTTGCGCCTCATTTTCACAAACTTGGTAGAAAAAAGAAGTAAAAATGTACTTTATATATCGATTGACTACCCTCACCTGATATCCTAACTGAAAATGTTAACAGATAAAATCCATCAATTCACATTTCCAGGCCGCTTACAATATATTTTATACCCAGGTTTATCCTAGTTTAATCAAAGTTATTACCATGATTCCTATGGAGACGCGCACATGGTTCCACTGGAAAAAAATACACTGATATTTAACATATGTCGGAAGATGGTGTCTATTCTCGTGATCATGGAATGAAAGTAAAATCCAAAAGACCCGGCTACTCTAAAGTGAAGGAATATTAATGCATTCGAAGTTTAGAATTAGGATTAAATAGATCAAGTTAAGATGGATAGAATAATTTAACGCCTTTGATCTTAAAACGTCATTTTCCCATATATTGGTCTGCAGGTCAAGAAAAGCAATGTGGTGTTACCACACCTGTATGGAAAAGTTAATATACACATGTCTAAATTATAATAATAATTTATGTTGATGGAATTTATTCATCCGAGCCCAACTGTGAGTTCTGCGATGTGTGTGAACTTAACAGCTGAAATATTTTACTCAACCTATGTACAATAGCTTTTGTTTCACCCTAATTTCTTAAGTTTCTTTCTAATAACTTAAAGAGTTTGGAAGGATCTGGTATATTTGGTTTAAAATATAATCAGTGAAACTGAAGAATCCATATAAAAATTCATATTTAGAAATAACAGTGATATATGCAATAGGGTGGAGCGAAAATGGGGTGTTTTCCATTTTTTTTCGAAATCATTAACGTAATAGAGAAATTTTGGTGCTCTCTGCCTAGAAAATGCATGTCCTGAAATCTTAGCTTATATAAATAATATCTTCAGGTTTCGCCGTGTGCTTTAATATATATAAAAAATGATATTTTAGCCGATTTTGGTAAATAAGTCGTGAGCTTGGTGAAACAATATTTTCGTATCTAATAGAAATAATTAAGGTTAAAAGCTTTCTAAGAATAACATTTTAAAGTTATATCTCTCTAAACAGACATTTTGAGGTGCCGCAATACTATTAAGCTTATGTAAAATATGAGAAAATTACCTGTGTTTTCGGTCGCCACAAAGGTCACTGATTTCATTGTTGCCGTAATTATTACATTAATATACTTGTTATATTCATACCTTTATTTAAAAAAAGATAAATTTCAGGTCTGTACAGCTCTCAGTTTGACTCCAGAATAAATTATTTTGGAATCTATCCAGGACCGACCATGAGGAGGTAGCTGTACTTCGGGCCGCGCCCTAGCCCAACCCATCCTCCCTACCATTTGAGCTAGTCAAAATTGTTTTCACGCTGCAAACTGTCGTTTGGTTTCAAACTTAAGCATTTTCTGACCTGAATCCATTCTTGAGCGAATAAATCCATCTCTCGGTTTCTGGCCACAAACTAAAGCAGAAGCTTCAGTGACTAATATTGCGCATCGTCCGACAGCCTGTGTGTTACACGGCAAGGTAGGAAAATTTTTCTTCTCGTTCGATTCAATTAGATGATCAATTTCTTCAGAAGTAATGCTTCGAGTTAATGAAGGTTCAGTAATATTTTCAAATCGCCAACAGATTATATCTGTGTAGTTCATGGCATTGAAGTTTAGTTCAGGAATCTTAAACATTCTAACAGTCTTTCCTTTATCTTGTCATCTAGCCTTTTTGATTCTTCTCCAGGCAAGTTGTCGAACAACGCTATTTCTATTGTTGATCATGATAAGCAGTAGATTTTCTGGATGAGCATAAGAAGCATTGCGTCGAATGACGAAACGCACGATATCTCTCACTTCTGGACTTAGGGTGCGTGTTAGCTCAATAGTCTTAAAACGGGGATGAGGTCCATTTTGAGAAGAAGAAGCAACTTTAATTTCAAACCAAATTAAGGCGTATACTTTCATTACATACTCGGCGATTCTTTTGAGAGTGGAGGATGGTTCATTAGTCGCGACATATAATCGTAAGATACGGTTCGCAGTTGTTAACCACCGAGGTTTTTGGCGGTAGTTCAGGAATTAAACTTTCATTTGAAATAGATATGACAATAGCGCGTAAATATTTTTGATCAGTGCTTAGATCTTTTTTGATCTATCTTAGGCAAATTAGATGGTATGGGCTCAAAGTTAATAATGTTTGATTTCTCACAGCCATCAATGTTTTTACCTATATTACCAGTATAACCTTTTGGACCTACAGTTTTACCATCCAGGGTTTGAAGCAGATGGCGAAAAAGTAATTCATTTGCCTGTAGTTGGCATATAAACCAGTGAACCGGTTTATTTAATTTTAGTTCCATTTCTTCTAGTATTGACTGCAGTACCGTCGCATCCAAGTGCTTAAATATCGTTGGCATTGACGCCCTTTTCGGTCTGAAGCTATACAAGCCATTAAATATTGTTTGCGCAGTACCTCCTTGTAATGATATATGGTCAAAGAATTTGGATCCAGGTATTGCAACAATTGGTATATGTTCTTCTTGTACTGTTTGCTTTAAGCATTTTCCACTAACCTCGATTTGTTTCAGAGTCTCGTCTGTTCTTCCATAAAAATAGAGTCCAACGATACTTTCCTCAAATGTGGCTTGCGTTTCTTGGAGAAAATCTCTGTTTTTTACGACTTCTTTTTATTTGGGATCGATCAACAACAAATGCTGGATTTGATTAAGATTATCCAGCATTGTTGTGCAATATGGAACTTAAAATAATAGCTTCAGCTCTGTCTGAAACTCTAGTTCTGTCACAAGCCGAAGCTAATCTGGAAAATTTTACCCTTTGTGATGACGTTGGTTTGTCTTGTCTCGCTTTTCATTTTTTCCTTGATTATGGTTCTTCAAAATTTGGGTATTCAGTGCAATTGCTTTTGAGGTCAGAAGAGGGCTAAATCGACAATACATTTTCTTGCAAATCTCCATAAAGTTCATGCGCATGGGAAATTTGTTTTTCCAAGTAACTTTAAAATTTTCTTTTCCTTTCAATCAACTCTGCTCTTTTCTTTGAAAGTCTTGAGTCTATTTTGCCAATAGCCATCTTCCTTTCTGTTATTTGGTCTGTTAAGAATATCCTCTCTTGTTCTGATACTTTTCTTTGTCGTTCACATTGCTGCCTGAAAACGATTTTCACTTACATGTTGAAAGCATTATCTTTTTTTTCTTTCGTTTAGTTCAACAGTACTTTGTATTTCTGGTGGTAATCATCAATCATTTTACTAATTCGATTATATGACACACAGGGAATGGAAGCTTTTATCCACAAACTTTTTATTTTATTTACAATCAACTTTGAGATATCACTCACTGGGGGTCTTTGTTTGTGTTTGTTTTAAAAATCTCTCTCGAACAAATAACATCCCATCACGTCCGCATAAGTTGGTAACACTCTCTCACTCAAGTCACAAGCATTACCAAAAACTAAGCAATCAGGTTAATTTCTTTTTGAAATCATTTTTATTTAGCTATTATATTCTGTGTTTAACTATGATAATCATTGGTTATAAGGTAAATGGCATGAAGGTAAAGTATTAAGTAATATCAAATGTCGTATAATTGCTCATAGTCTGGTCCAATAATTATTCTAGTCCTTGATCTGGGCACAGCGCTTTTAGGCTAAGTCCATGTTATTGAGCCTATGACTCAATCTACGATCATATATATATATATATATATATATATAGGTAGGCTTTAATTCCAACTGAACGTGTGAAAGCTGGTTAGAGGCGTGTTGTGCCGTAGCCAGGATTCTCACTATAAAAGTCCCACTTGGCACTGGGGGGAGGTTTGTGATTGTTGAATTCTAAGAGTGCATAATACAAGTTGAATAAATTAGCCGAAGGGATTCTTAATTAAAGTCTTGCCAAGGGTACGTCTAAAGGGAGGAGCCACAAATAAACACACGTACAAAAAATAAACTTTACTTTACAAAAATATAATAATTAGCAATAGTTAAACGGGCAAAATTAAGGATTAAATATTAAACACTGACGTTAAGCGTCTAGATTTATAATGACTCAATGGGAGTATCAATCACTGTTAATTAATTAGGTAATTTAAGAATAGAGGGACACTGGGTTTACAGATTACCATTAATTGTGATGGATTGGAAAGACGACTACTCAGGTCCAGACGGGGTGGTTCGGGTGGTGTTAACACGAGTTCTCGGGGAGAGGGGGGATAACACGACGGGTTCGGCACTGCTGGCTGGTTAGTTCACTCTTAACTGGATGTGACACTAATAAATAGTAACTTTCAGTAACTATTTGGATGTTACTTTTCTTTCTCAAGTTATGTTGAGCAACAGAGCGTATTCTTCTAGTCACAGACTCTGCGGGGCGGGATTTTCTTAGGAACACTTTGAGACAGTGACCAAGTTGTCTCGGCGGCGCGTTGGTAGTCGATACGTTACGGCAAAGACTCTCGTTCAACGCGAGAGTTACGCGTTACGCGAGTTGGTTTGGGACACTGCTCTAGAGGCACGAATGGCGTTATTATTTATACCGAGGATTGTGGGAAATCGAAAGAGAGATTCCATTCACGACAATTCGCTTATCGCAGCGCCTTCCGGACAATCTCCATGGTATCATAAAGAAGACAAATAGAATTTAGGCTTCTCTGTGAGATAGGCCTTCTTTCGTCAGACTTTCTGTCACCACTTGGGGAAGGGTGGGGGGGAGAGGAGACGAAGGTCAACTCAAACGACAAATTTCTTTCATTCCCACGATTGTCTAGCAGCATGCGAGTATGTACGTTCCATACCCTCACATCATATAATGCAACATAAGTTAACTAGGCATGAAAACAGCCCCGATATCACTAGAGGTCACCGCAACACAACCTCCTCTCGCCGCAGCTAAGCTGTTACTGCCGTCTAAGTGACCGCGAGTCAAGTGTGTTGACAATTTGCCAGTGGCGGCACCTGAAGGCGTGATCCTAAAATGTTGAGTTTTTGTACACGTAATATTGATGGTTTGCACTAATTTATAATCGCTATTACTATCTTTTATTTGAGGATATGAAGAAAATATGGCCAATAAAAGTGAATAATTGGTAAAATATTGAGTTTTTTAAACTTTAATGGCTCGGTGGCACCTGAAAAAATTAGATTTCGGTAAATACTTTTAGCTCACTTAATATTTAGCAACAGAACGCCAAAATATCGCTTTTTTTTATTTTTCGTAAAAGACTTTTCGCTCCACCCTAATATGCAATGTTTAATCATAATTTCCAGTTTATCTTGCAATCCAGAATTGCTTTGTCGTTCCGTAGATATACTAAGTCTTTCGTAGTCAGAAAGTTACACAGCTCAAGTGTGGCTTGTATGTCCAGCCAAGCCTCAGGCTTTGCAAACAGCTAGAAAATCACATATGCGGTAGCATTTTAAAAGGTACCTTCCTCTGCATTTATCTCCTTTTATACTTTGGTTAATATGTTCCGAGTTCTTTAACTCCCTGCTGTTTGACGTTTGCCTAAAAAATCTACCCAAATTTCTAAGAATTCATTCTCCACCGCTTAAATTCCATCTATATCACTATGATTCCATTAGGCTAAGACTTTTCCATTAGCTACGTATACATTCTCTAAAGAAGTAGTATTCGTATTTATAAAAGTATTAATATTTAAATGGACTTCTTGAGGCAACTAACCACTTGACCAAAGTAACATGTAGGTCATTAAAATGGTTTTGCAGATTCTGAAACCATAGTTACATGAAAGATACGTTGTTCATAGTTTAGAGTTTATAGTTTACAGCATTTAAAAAACTATTTTTAGAGATTAAAATTGCAAAATAGACTTTGAATTATAAGATAGTGAGCAGCAAGTAATTTAACCAATTTTTTCTCTGTCAAGTATTTCATGCGCGAATCTTTCTTCAACACATTGTAAAAAGACATAGATTTCTTTTACAGACTTTTTCAGTTCGTGACCCTTTGTTGGCCAATCATAAATGCAATCGTAGAACAAATTGTCGGCAATTCGCTTTATTCGCGAAAATATTAACCAGAGGAATGAGACAATTAGTGTTTGTAGGCGTTCAGGGACTTTTTTCGACTAAAACAAAAAACAATCGCACGAATCACAGGATAATGAGGTTCATCTTTTATTCATTAACGATAGCAGTAGTATAACTAGTTCCGTATTAGTCGCACTTGTTGCATTAGAATTATTTGTAATATCCTGAGTAGATAACATATTAAATTGAATCCAAAGGCCATCATGTTGAAAATAGTACTATTAAAAAGCATTATAATAAAAGATTTTGAACTTTGGAGAGCCCAAACGTGATCGAGGTTCATAGGTTGGAGTGCTTTGAAAGATATTAAAATGTTCTGCAACTGCTTTTGTGTCTGAAAAATGCAATCATACTAACATGCACAAAAGAACGTTGCCTCCAAATTTCGTTCACCAAAAGAAGATGAGGAATCGATGAAGCTTTACCGCCTTACCAATTTGCGTTGTTATATAATTTTAGGTTTCCAACTTTCAGAATTAAAAAAAAATCTACGAAATCATCAGCAATAACGATCACATCCACGGACGATCGAATTCTCATAACTTTGTATAGGCATTTATTTATTTCTATCTTAGTTTGGGATAAAAGCACCTCATACCTATTTCTTCTTCGTCTGTGCGAATAACGCTAATCCAACGGAAACTCATCTTATTCTTTTACTTTGTAATGTGCAAACTTGCATTACATCGCAGAGGATTAATGCTTAATCCGCTAAAATTTTTTGCACATAACTCACTATATCTAACCCCATAGGGAATATGTTTGCGCTAATGTGAATCATGCAGTTATTACCTAAATTTAGTAATTAGGATATGTATAATAAATATATCTCATTCACCTTTCTCTATCACATTGCTCTTAAATATAACTTTAAATATCGATCTATTAATTTCTCCTTAGAAAGAGCAAACTTGGCTAGGCAGTTATAAGAAGCTGTTCTTGCATCTTTGATTGGGTTTGTGGTCTTTCGGACCAAACGCTTAAAGCAGCCTAATTCATTCATGGGCGAACTTTTTAGCAGCGACATATTTCACGATCCAACATAATGAAATAATTATTTATAATATTTAGCTATTGATATATATATATATATATATATATATATATATATATATATATATATATATATATATATATATATATATATGCATATTTACATGAATTGCGAAAAATTGAAGTTATCTTCTCAAAAGAATAACCGACCAACCAACCATAGTTTATCACTTAGTTGTTACTATACTGATGGAAAATACCGTCATGAGCACTGCGAACATGTAGTGAAATTATGCCTGATAAGACTAATAACCTGTGCTCTAAGTGACCCAATAAAGGCCTATGGATATTTACAGGTATCCACTAAGCATCAGAACCGACTCATCGGATAGAATCATATCGCTAATAATCTGAAACCTGGATGAAGAGTACTGGACAACGGTCTCGTGACAATGAGGACATCACAAAAGTTAGGGTTCACTAAGTAAAACATCAAGAACAAATTGTTGTTTACAGCAAAGGATAAAGATTGGAAGATGGAAAAGTGTGATATGGTTATTTTCTGTGACAAAGCACCCTTTACACTATTTTTTGATAATTCAAGATAGACTGTCCGAAGAAGAGGAGTAGAATGATCCCTTGAGTCTTAAATCGTTCAAATAATAAATCATCATTAAATAATGGATTATTTATTTTAATGGAATTGCCCTATTCATAGTTCCTTTCCAAAATACCGCGATGAACAAAGAATGGTATCAAAATGCTCTTCAATAATATTTCCTAACAACAAGTCAAGAAAGTTTGTAATGTTTTATGCGTATTTAAAAAAAAATGAAGCTCGGTTTCATAGACTCAAGTCAAAACAAAAGTGATTAACACTTTTTATCATTGTTAAGACAAGAATCGAACAGTCTCGATAATAATGTTCTCGACAATTCGATATCCAGCAAGCCAAAGAGGGTTTGCGAAGTCATGAAGACATAGAGCTAACGCACTAAATCATAAATTTATAAATTAAATGCATTTTATTCATAACTCAAAAAAACCTTGTTAAAATTATATAAGGGGGGAAGTTAATTCCATCGAAAAAAAAGGCATTCTTCATCAGTTATGTACATTGCGGATCAATTAGATTGGGGCTTTAAAAAGAAATTACTCTTTTTCAAATGGACGCTCTAGAATGGAAAATTAACAATATTGCGTAAGTAGAGGCCAAATACTTTTGTGCACATTAAATGAATTTCTTTATTTCTCTTCCAATATTTCGTCTAAAGTAGCTGGTTCTGCTAATGAGGACAAAATTTAAATGTATCTTGACTTAAGGCAAAAATTTACTCAATAACCACCATTAAGCGTCACAAATGAAGAGTAAAATTAATCACATTTATTCCTAACTCATAAATACAAAATAGCAAATCGGACTCTAAGTAATTATTGTATAATTTATTAAATGCCTGCCTGAGTTAATCAGATAGGATCGGCCTAAAAATATTGTTTCATGTATAAAACTGCTTCCTTCTAATTCATTCGTTGTATCAGGAATAAGGTTATCCTGGTACCACATTTATCAATATTTTTAATTTACCTGAAGTTTTCTTTTATCATTTGAAAATTTCATTGAAATGATGTAGTTTTAAAAGGCTAGACATAAATAAAAAACTCGTGGCTGGTCTTGGAGTGATGCATATATGTAAAGAGATTTGATTCAAGAGGTGAAAAGGGGAGGGACAGTAAATATATTCATACGGGATTGAATTTTTCAATGGAAAACACTTCTATCAGGAATAAAGTTCTTTGGTTTTTATTTTTGCGTGTTTCGGACCCTTTTTTTTACAATTTTTATATATATATTTGTGAATTGTGAGGAAGAGGACGGACCCTATGAGACCATGATGAGATTAATTAATTGTTTTTACAGTTTAAACGAGGCATGGGTGAAGCTTTTTCGGTCATATGTGGAAGAGAAGGCGCCGTTTCCACTCTCCATTCATTTTTCGAGGTCTGCTGAACTTGCCCTAAAATGCAACAGAGATTTAGTTCTCGATGTGTCCAAATGTTGCTGAGAAGAGGAAGTAACAGAATTATAAATGACTGGGTTTTTTTACTTTCAGTTTTTTGTTTTAGAATTCCTGTATAAAACCACATGGCACTTCAAAAGTAAACCACTTGAATAGACCTTTCTATGTCACCTCTTTGACTAATAAATAAAATTACTACATTGGTGCGGGGAAAATAATCTAGGTTCTTACCAGAATTATGTTTGCTGCCAGAGTCTCGCCCCCAATTAGCCACTGGATGGAATATGGAGGTTTTCCTCCTGAGCTTGGGACGGTATTTCATATTCTTTCCCCCCTGTCAGAGGGCTTTGCGAGGCTGGCATTTCTACGTTAAAAGGCATACCTAATGGTATTAAAGATAAAAACTGACTAAATCTACAAACAACATCAGTAAATCCCATTTTGAGTACACCCCACTTTCCTTCAGTTCCTTTTATTTGTGTATATATATGCTCTGTGCTAGATTATCACTGTTTGTAAAGCAAGGAAAGATATATGAGGGGCTCAAAAAGCAATAATATTAGCTGCTTTTGTTAAAGAACCTTTTCCATTGAAAAGGTTATATAAGGTGATGGCATTTATAGTCTGCCTTAGAGGGAATAGCAATATCTTAGGTAATTAAGGTATACCTTGAAGAAAATTTGCACGAATAAGATTGTGAATAGAAATAAAGACCCACAAGAGATTAGAGAAGTAGTTATCACTCAGGTTTGAGCACAAATCGAGCAAGGGAATTCTATGGAATTCTATGCTGGTGCTAATCTTAGTGCATTAGTTTGGGCATAGACTGAGGAAGAAGAAGAAAAGATCGAGAGGCAGAGAAATAAAAATTAACAATTTCCGATAGATTGATGGTATAAGGCGGAGGAATAGATTGAAAAACCGGAGGTATATATATATATATATATATATATATATATATATATATATATATAGTACAAGAGAAAGAGAAATTTTACTCGAATGAGCACTAAGACAAGAAAGAGGAGGGAGCATTTTAAAGGTCAGAGAAAGGGACATTGGAAGAACACTTTGGACCAAAGAGAGCAAAGGCGGCACCATGAAGGCAATCCTTACTGAGGAGACAGACATAACACCAGGGGAAAAATACTCCTGTTTCTTGTCTCAATGCTCATTCGTGTCAAATTTCTCTTTCTTTTGTACTATATTGTTATATAGTGTGCAATATAAGGTTTCTGCGTCTTTCTTTCTGTCTTCAAAATGGTTTGAAAGACAGAAAATAAATATGGCGAAAGCACTATAGTTGTTTTTCGCTCTTTATATATATATATATATATATATATATATATATATATATATATATATATATATATATATATATAAGACTTTCTTAATCGGCTGGAAATGTGTCCTAGTGTTCTTCAACCCTCTTCAGGAGCGCCACCCATAAGACTAGGCTACTATCCAATTCTCTAAATATAAAAATTTCAAAAAGTCTTTTGTTCGGGTTTACATTTGAAACTTTAACAGAAAACGAGAAGTTGGGAGACTTTCTTGCGGCTCGTCACCCACAACTCTTTTTGATAATGAACTTTAACTTCAAACTTAATGCGTTTAATTCTGGGCAAAGAGCGGCGAAAAGCTTTCACGATTTCTCGTTTTCCTTTAAAGTTTTAAACGCCCACCCGGACAAAAGTGTCAGGCCTACCAAGCCTACCAGGCCTACTAGCCAAGGGAAACCTATCCGAAAGCTACGCGATTTCCTGATTTGGGCAAAGAAGCTCGAAACCATAGTTATGGTTGTCCTCAACTGGTTCAACATCGGCATCGCGTTGAATATCTCTGTATGTGAACTATAAGAAATTGTACAAAGGATATATTGCGTCCTCTCTACTGGGGTAGGGGAAGGTTTGGTAGTTCCCTCAAAAGATGAGTGATTCCAGAGTTTCAGTATCAGTAAAAACTAATATAAATAGGAAAAAACAGTTGCGTATCTAATGTGGATAGAGAGAATTTTCTTGTTATTTAATAAGTTGAAAATGAGCGAATATTTGGCTTCCGACTCCTGGAACATGAAAATAAAATCTTCAACAATACAAACACATGCACACAAATTATTTAGGAAAATGCCTTGAAAACAACTAGGATTACTTCGAGTACAATACATGTTATGTATGTGGATTTCTGTTCAGTGATAAAATTACTTGTATAAAGAACATTTATTGAGGGAACTGATCCAGTTATACTTTCAAAGTATTAGAAATGAAAACGACCAATACATAAGCTAAAAATGAGTTCTACTGTCCAAAGTCACGTGCTCTGAATTATTCTGATTTATGACCGTACGATCTACAAGACCTTCATTAATTTCAGGAGTAACCTTAGGAGGACCGTGGAAATTATATCCTTCGGAGGAGAATATAAAATAACCTGAGGGTTTTCATTTTCGTTAGAATAGTTATGAGGTTATTACCTAATACGTTCTAGGCTAACATACTAAATACCTTAGCAATTATATCATTCGAAGGAGAATGAAAAACAACATAAGCGTTTAAAATTTGGTTAGAATCGGACGAATTGTTACAGTGTTATTACTAAAATAATTAAAAGCAAAACGGGGAAGGACGTACCAACGACCGACAGACATAATGAAATATAGAGTCGCATGCGAGTACTAAAGAAGATAATCAAATTAGAAGTAGATAAAAAATAACAATACCTGTATAAATAATTATATGCGGCATAGTTTAATTTTAAATATGATGGAGAAAAACAAAATTTAATTATGAACTAGATTGATGTTGCACGATGGCTTAGCTTTTAAAAACATTTTTCTTCACTAAACACATAACTTCACATTGACAAACTGTTGAATCAACGACTCATGAAGAGTAGACTTCCTTACGTCTGTTCAATCACGGTAAATCAAAGCTCTTTAACAAATAAAATTTTATTTCTCCAATAAAATCAAGCACTTAAATACATGACACAGAACAAAAGTGAAGTTTGCAAAGTGGTTGGATGTACATCCTTTTAGTAAGACACCTGGTAAGGCCGAATAGATGTGAATAGATTTTGCCACACATTATCTCATTGCTCTGAAAGTCTAATATCATGGAAACAAATGGGTGAGAAGTAAAGGGCATTCTTTGTGGCGATGATTTCTACTGAATGTTCTTTTTGGGAAAACGGTTTATGTTCAAGTCAACTTTAAAATTAATATTTTAGATATAGGATTATATACAAAGTTTTTCTGATTAATAACTAGTATACAAGAGTAGAAAGATATTCAAAGTAATGAACCTAAGTTTAAATACATTATTGCCATCATCCTCTCTATCGGGGGCTGTTATGAGTCGTAGAGTCGCACTCTTAAACGTTCACGAACAACACCTTTTCTCAGTCCCAAGGAACAGGTAGTATTAAACTTGATTGAAAGATTAATGGTTTTTACCCTTTTAAATATTTATATTTTACGATTTTTTTAATCTCTTTTTTTATATGCCCCTACTCGAATATTCATTTGGGCAGGGTCAATTTTGTAGGCAGTTCGCCGACCAGTTTTCGTCAACTCATCATTGGTAGGGGTGGTTATGTTCTTCCTACTTTCTTGGCTTTGGTGATTGAGAAATCGAGGGGGTTGGCATGCTTCCTTTCTCTCAAAACTTTTTCCATTAAAATGAAATCATTATTCTCTTCGCAAAAGGTGGTGTCAAAAGGGAAATAAGATGTATGCTGCAGCTGAAATCGAGAAGATTGCGTGTCTTCATAGCTTCACCTCCTGCAGTTTGTTATCCTTTCTCAAATGCCTACGCTGTCTACTCGATGGGTTTTCTCTTTCTCTCTCTCCACAAGTTGATTTAGCGATCGCTCCTTAACAAATCCTGAGCGAAACGCCTCTGTTGGTTTTCCTTTAAAATATTTGAGAGCAAATT
This sequence comes from Ceratothoa steindachneri, assembly GCA_963969495.1. Classification (NCBI taxonomy): domain Eukaryota; kingdom Metazoa; phylum Arthropoda; class Malacostraca; order Isopoda; family Cymothoidae; genus Ceratothoa; species Ceratothoa steindachneri. The sequence goes on from OZ018319.1 coordinate 47,236,026, forward strand.
AATTCCAACTTTTTGCAATTTTCTCGTAAATCTCTGTTTAAGCGGTAATGCAGAGGTCTAGAAAAGCCGGATTTTCTTCCACCGGAAAAATCCTCGCCACGAATCCCAAGACTTAACCGGAGCGAAAGGTATAAATCAGGCGCTGATTGAGAGCCTTGACTAAGGCACGACATTACATAAATCCTCCGAAATTCTGTTGCCATAGAAACTACATAGCGTACGCAGAGCGTTGAAAATGAAATAAATCCACAGAATTTCCATTGCTACATAAACTATATAGATTCCGAAGAGTATTAAAAATGAAAGGGGAGCATTTTCACTCGTAGAAAGAAGAAGGGCGAGAGGGAGGCAGAGAATAAATAAATGTGGTGAAGAAGGAAATGACAGGATTCCAAAGAATGGTAGAATTCGAACAATAGAACAAATGTTCTTGGCTCATTGAAGAGGTTACTGTCACCTTCAAGCTCTGGCGGAGTTTTTCCAGTAAGTTGACTTTTTTCCTGAAATAAATAAAAATTGTTTTGTTATTCTTCCACTTTCCAATATCTACTAATTTTTATTCAATGTTGTTTTGCATAAATCTTTAACTCATTTCTTTTATTTTCCTTTATTGTTTATCTTGGAAACTATTTATAATTTTTAGACTGAATTTCACCACACTTTTGATCCAAGAAAATGAAGAGCTCGATGTTTTCGACCTCTTCATTTAAAGTTTTAACGGATCAAATTAGTGAATAAGGAAGAAAGAGAGACAAAGAAGATTATGTAGAATCATTTAGACAGGCAATTTCTCGGTTGGATTTCTCAAAAGGAAAACTTGACTCTCATTATCTAGGTAAGGGACTTTACAGGGAAATCGTATATATATTTTTAAGGATAATTACCAACAAGGGCATCAAGATAAATTTCTTAATAAAATTACTCTAAGGTAAGGTAAAAATATATTACAGGACTACGAAAAAGTTACTTAACTGATATATATATATATATATATATATATATATATATATATATATATATATATATATATATATATATAAATAAAAGAATAAGACAGAAAACGGTTCTTATTTAATCGTTAACTACGTTTCGGGTCCAATACCCCTCCTCTGGTTCTGTAAAATAGTTAATAAAAATTACAAACTTTTACCAGTTGTGATCAACAAAATTCATAATTGTGAGAAAAGTTAAGGACAAAAGAATGTAATTGCAAAAATTTAGAGAGAGCTTGCACTGAATAAATGCAATACCATAAAGATATTAAACTCCACTATCTATATTAATTCTACCGCCTTCCCATTTCTAATTGCAAAATCTTATAACTTTACGACCATTCAATCGCACGACGTCAAATACAAAAATACATTTTAAGTTCTCTCACTTTTTTTCTTCCTATAATGTTAGCAATTTTTGTGTTTAAGCCAGAATTATTTTCAAAAATCCCTTCAATAACTTAATTATTCTTCTCTTGTTGTATTCGATCAGTGTAAACCCAATGCAAAATCCAGTTTTCGAGATCCGATCTCTGTTCACTGCCGCAACTGCCCCGATGAATTATTTTCATTGAAAACAATTTAATGTCTAAGGATTTCCAGCCCGTCTTCAATCCATTTACGTACGCTCCCTTCTCATCCGTGAACTTAGCTTTATTAAGGTATTTTTTGTAGATGCATGTCAAAAGCCTCTTTGAAATCTACGTTAACGACAGCCTTATCTTATTTTAAGATCTGAATTATTTATTTATTCAAAGAAATCACTAATATTAGGTGAGTATAATTGTCCAAGCCGAAACCTCTGTTCTCTGTCAATTATGAAGTAAACTCGCTCCAGTATTTTACTTTCCTATCTTTAGTAACCAAGAGTTTATCAATACCGAAGATGAGGGGGATGGGGCGAAAATTGCCAAGATGAGCTATTTTTAAAATTAGTGATATATAGTACTATGAAATTCTCAGAAAATATTTACTCCTTCTTTATTAGACTTTTTCAAAAAAATATACAAAGGGATTTTAACAGTTAGCTCCTAGTTCTTTAAGGTGGATATGATTGATTTTATCTGAAACCGGAGTTTAGTAAATTTTACTGTTTTTTCTAAAAACAAAATTCATTTTCAGTTAGGTCAATAAAGGAAAAAATGGCGTCTTCGCCAAAAGAATTTCATTAAATAAAGGTACCTCAAAGGACATTGCTGACAATACCGAGTAGATACTATTTTGGTAAAGTGCCTAGTATAAACAATCTTTTGGTTGGGACTAGGACATTTTCTTTAGTAGCTATTCTTTTTCCACATTGGCGATAGATTTTCTTTTACATACACACACTCACATAGACAAACACACACCGACACACGCTCACGCCGCTGGTTTTTACTTTTTCAATTTATTTTTTACCGACACTTAATATGAGCAGATTTAAAATTAAACGATAGAGACCCGTCGCATATCAATGAAGACCCTCTTCGATGGCTCCAAGCTTGATCGTGGGAGGGCCTTCGCAAAAATATAGTGATTTAAATATAGCGCTAGTCCGTTCGATCGACATACATAATGAGTACGCGACTATGCACATCAAGGAGACTGACTGCGTAGCTATCACCTCTACAAAAGCTGACGAGTGCCTGAAGACTATTAATTTAATACCAAATACTCTACCGCAAATCAAAACACACAGAAGAGCCATCCGTCTAGCCTTAATTAATGTGTTGGAAGCAATACGTGGAAGAATTTTAGGCAGAGGTGGAAAACACCACACTTGGGGTGAGGTTGCTGAAGTTATTAAATACAAGGACTAAACCTTTGTTTTTAAAAGCATATTTTGCGTCAAGGCTATTATGAATGAGGTTGCAGAGAGGTATGCTTTTCTTTAACTTCCGCGTCTGCCCAGAGCAGATTGAACAAGAGGAGCTTTTCGACGTCTAACTTTGCTTCAATTGCTGTAAGTACAAGAAGCACACCATTGCCACTGCCTCAGAGGAAACATACTTTTTGCTCCATATGCTCATCAGATGCACTTTCATAGAGGGGCTGCAATAGCATGTCTGTTAAGTACCTGAATTACGATGGGGCACATAAGATGGTTTCTAGTGCATGCCCGGTAAAAAAGGATATTTTAAAAAAGAAGTCATTGGATAAATTACAGGCCGAAGAAGCAAAGGCTAACAGCACCTAAAACAAGGTTGTTAAAGCTACCCTAGCGTAGTCTTTCGAAAGTAAAACATACCAGCACGTCAGGAAAAAAAACTTGATCAAAATTGAGTATTGCATCTATTATGTTTATATTGCAAAACTCTCCTTTCCGGGAACCTTTGCAAAAGAGCTTAATACAATGATGAATCATAATGAAAGGTGGGAAATCTGCTTCCATGATAATCAACGATCAAGTGAAATTCTTAAAATTGTCTCAAACACCAGTGTAAGACTAGTTTGCAGAAGATCCCCATCCCCGGCAACGCCTCAGCTCTTTCGATGGACCCTAGAATTTAGCTACAATTAGCAAGAGGCACCTATTTACGCACGGAAACACACGACACCACACAATGGACAGAACATGAAAACAGACATATTCCCGAACAAACTGAGATGGAAGTTTCAATGACTCAGACTGCGATACCTGAGGGAAAGGCAGGCTGGCCCATTCCCTGGAAAGACTTACAGCTTTAAAGACGTCCAAGATCGTATTTTCTTGTAAGATTGAATTTAGGCACGTATACCATTAAAGGCAAATAAACTAGAAGGTTTAAAACACCGAATGATCCTCTTCTCCAAAGGCGATGGTTACCATTGATGTAACTGAAGGTGTAATATCTGCAGGATACATATGGGAATTCTCATCAGACGACTGTTGTTAAATAGAACAGGATGAGGCTTTAATGAAAGGCTTCATCAATATGGCTTTCAAAAGTTTCCCTACTCTTACAGACGGTGAATTCAGGAAAAAAACAAAGTGGTAAAACAATTACACCACCATTCGCTCCAGAAGGGTCCATGCTCGTAAGAGAATAGGCTATAAAACATAATAAACATACACAAGAATCTAACGTAAACTAACAATGGACAAACTAAGAATATTACATTTTAAATCTAACGTCTGGATCACAAAAAGCTATTTTACGTTAACATTATAGGACAAAGTGAACCAGACGTGGTATTTATCCCAGAACACAGGATAAATGCAGACATAAATAAGATAGAATTTTTTCCTTACGAAGTCATAACAATTAATCACAGCGGTTAACGATTTGACGGATGTGCAATGGCTTTGAAATGAGGCCTTGATTTCAGAATAATAAATGGACTCGATGAATCTTACATAGATTTGAAAGTCCGTACGGAAGTACGCCTTCAGGTCTTGGCAACAGTGTACCAGCCCCAAAGACATGGTACTTACCCATCCACAGCTTTCTACAGCTTTATGGCCACTGCAGAACCGTTATTTTTACGGCAACCTTAATGCGAGGGCTGTTTTGTATAATTATACGTCAACCAACCAAGAGGCAGAAATCTCGAGAAAATTATTGATAGACAGATTATGACTAGAATTAAAACAAATTTGCCCACATAATTTACACACACAGAAGCCAGAAAACCTGACATAGTGCTCAACAGCACTTTGTTCACTTATAATTACTTTATTGAACCGGTCCCTCCTGTTTCCAGCAACCACGAGGCTATCCCTATTGAAAATTTTAACCGCCAACATCCAAGTCCCCATTCCAGAATGCCTTAGCTACTCTCGCGCCAACTGGGATGCTTATAAACAACTCTTCAAAAGTTACATTCCCGATCCCCTAATTAATACAAATTTGGAAGAGATTGACGAGGAGTTGGATAAAATTGCTCATCCTTTAATAAAAACTCATAATGACTAATTCTCAGAGTAAAATATAAGACCCTTCTTACCCCTTCTGCACCCATAGAATGATTTCCCTCGCGATGGAAAACAGGGAATAAATCAATAAAGTAAACCTCAATGGCCCGGACATCACTACGCATAGACGAACACAACGGATACGCCACGAACTAATGAAACTTATTAGGGACCATCAGTGTATTTTGAGACAATTTTATAGGCATGCTTAACTTAGAAAACGACTCATGTACATTCTAAATGACTCTTAAAACCCTATAAGGAGGAGAAACACAAACATCAATAAAATTCAGACTAGAAAACAGGAAAAATTCAGACTCTTCTGGGCATATATTTAAAGATATCACAGGAGGAGAATGATAACTTTGATTTATACTTCAAAGACAGAATTGTACACAAACTGAATGACCAGATTCACTAAACCTATCCTCACAATTATGTATCACAGGGAAGAAATTTGGATGGATACGACGGTAGGATTACTGCAGAGGAACTCTCAGAAACTTTAAAATCATTTCGTCGTCAACGAGCACCTGGGCATAAATGATTGACACTTGAAAATTTGACAAGAGCCCGACCTACCATCCTACTGGGGCTTATGAATACCATGAATGCATGCCTGAACGTGGGCTACTTCCCTGACCACTGGATGGTAGCAAAAATGATATTCATTCCCAAGCCGATAAGCTACTGGACAGTCCATAAAACTGCAGGCCTGTATATTTTGTAGAATTTGCAGGCGAAGTCTTTGTGAAGATAATGGCTAACAGAGTTAACTCATTCTTTGAAAATAACAACATCCACAGCAACCAACAACATGGCTTCCGGCGGAAGCGAAGAACGGTTACGGCAGTTGCAGTGATAACTGACAAGTTAGCAAAAGTAAAAGCTGAAAGCTGCCACGCAAGTCTCGTACTCCAAGACGTCAAAAAGCCCTTTGACAAAGTATAGAGGAGAGGCCTAAAATACAAATTCTACAACTTAGCTCAACCAGATAATTGAAAGGATAGTCTGCGATTAGATAATGGAGAGGAGAGCGTATGTGCACATTAAATGCTTCAATGGCCCTAAGTTCGAGGTCGAGTCGGGGGTGCCACTAGGTGGCTGTATAACTCCCCTGCTATACAAAATCTTCACAATTGACCTTCCCAAACCTCTGAGAGAAGGCTCGTTATAGGTCCATTTTGCGGACGAAATATGGCTGATATGTACGACACCTTATCGGAATGTGGCTTATATGGTACGGAGTACGGCAGTGGAAATCGAAAACATCAACTCTTTCGAGAGGAGATGGAAGATATCCACTAATGCCCAAAAGCTCCAGATAATTCCGCTATTTCGACGAACAGTAGTAGAAATCCGTGTGGGTTGTCCGCATCCTATACTGCCCGAAAGGCACGGTTCTTGGACTCTGGATTACGACTGGTAGATATATGAGTCATTTAGCTTGTACTACAGCGAATGCACGGAGGGACTTTGGTGAATTATTTCGATTCTTAAACTTGAGTACTTCCAATAAACTTAAGATCTAAAATGCTTTCATTTGATCCAAACTCTTGTGTCCTCTAGTCCTCATAAACACAAGTTCCAAGTCCAAAGTTCTTAAACTGCAAAGGGTTTAAATTAAAGCTGTCCTAATTATAAAGAGAACCCGAAGCAGAGAGGGGAAAAGGAAAACTGAGCTCCAAGATGAACTTGGGTTTATCTTATTAAAGGTTGAGATTCACCAAAGAGCAAAAAAGATTTAAGACACCGTAAACTGGCGCCTCCATACCAAGTGTGTACTCAACCACATGGAATTTTAGGATATAAGACTCGCAAAATAATTTACATGTAGCAGACTGCTTATCGAAAATTACATAAATCCAATGTTCACATAAAATTACGATCACCCAACCCTAAAAACAAAGCTAACACTTATCTCCTTTTCCTTTTAAAAATTAGTTAAATATTAATTTCCCAAAATGAGATCAACTCTCCATAAGATTTAAAAAAAGGAAAAACAACAAACGAACCAAAGAGAAAATCCGCGCTTAAAAAAAACACAAACTAAAAACTCACCATAGCGGTAGGACCAAAAACCCCTTTGAAAAATATATACGGACATCGGAGTGATTTTACTAAATAAATAGCTAAAATAAATACAAAAAAACACGAGAGTGCACCGAATACAGAGATTATAAATAAATAACAAAAAATAAAAGGCTCCCAAGAGATACAAAACGTAAACAAAAACCTGAATACTAAATTAAACGAATTCGAAGATTAACGGAAAGGAAAATATCCAGAGAAAACAAAAACCACAAGAGAACAAAGGCTCTTATGCTGAAAGTAAAAATAATCTAACCAAAATAAAAGCATACTGCAAAACGAAAGCGTTTGTGAGGCAACCTGGGACAAATCAATATCACCCTCACCGTACCACATCCATCTCTATTTTCTACTCATAACCATTTCATCAACAGTCATCCCATACACAATATTTCCTGAATATCCTATCTTTACTATCATCATTGTACTCCCCACTTATATTAACTCAATCCCAATCACTCAGCTATAAAGGTTTGAATTCATTATATATATATATATATATATATATATATATATATATATATATATATATATATATATATATATATATATATATATATATATATATATATATATATATATATATATATATATATATATATATATATATATATATATATATATATATATATATATATATATATATATATATATATATATATATATATATATATATATATATATATATATATATATATATATATATATATATATATATTGAGTTCGGCCGTAAAACCTGCATTTTATATTGAGAATATATACCAGAGCCAACAGAAGCGGATGCAACATCTTTTAATTTTTCAGTACGTTTCGAAAACTAAAGGTTTTCATCTTGCGGCTTGAATAACTTTACTAAAGTTAATACATGTGAAGAAAACATGAAAAGGCCAACCTGACATTGAATTATTTTAAAGGGGGACCAATTAAGTAATATCAATAAAATGTACTATAAGTTAAAATTTTAAATAAGACTTGGCAATAATTAAATATGCTTTAAAACTGACTCAAAAAATAGTTAATAAATTTAAAGTTTATTTCAGAAATTAATTAAAAACTATAAGAGAAATTGCCCTGGCAGTTGTTAAAGATAATAAATTAAATATTGTTTTTAATTTTGTAAACGTGGGTAAGAGTTAAAAACGGTTAATTTTGGTACTTCCTAAAGTGGATTCATCCTAGAGAGTGAATGGTGGGTTTAACAAGGGGATAATATTTATAGGTTAAAGTGACGCTTGGGAGAGAGTAACATAAACTAACCAAACTGTAGTTAAAAAACAAACCAACTAATAAGTATAGTTAAAATTAGTTAATTAATAAAAATATTGTACTTAAATCTTCATTTAGTGTAGGTTTGTAGTGTTTGATATATAAAGATTCGAGGCTTCCTAGGCAATGTTGGTTGTTGTTAAAGGCTAATACTTGAATATTATCCATATAAATATCAGTTTAATAGCTTATAGTGTGTTCCCTAATATGTAGAAGACTTTTCCTTTTTTATTTAAGATTTTGCTTGTGCACCAAATAATCCCCATATGAGCAGCGAACCTAGCTCCAGGAGACCTAACTGTTCTGCCAATGTAAGAGGCTCCACTACAACTGGGACATTTAAATTAATAAACATTATCACTGCGGAACTCCAAAGTAATAGGATCTTAACTGCTAAAAAAGCTTCCTATCGATAATTTGTTTCTAAAAACTATTTTAGGGGTTGATTTTGGAAATATAACTTTTAAAGATGAATATGATTTTTCTTTTAAATGTATCGTTTAAAAAACCCCATCTCTGAAATTATTATATATATTGCCATTTTAAGAAATTCTATGCAGGGTCAAGGGAGGGAGGGTCAATGAGATTATCAAGTAGCTTTTTTAAAACTCTATCATATAGGTCAGACGGAAAAAAAACTTTTTATAAAATATTTCCTAAGAAAGATAAATTCATTATGGATTTACTGGTAGATGTGTGTTAGCGAGAAACTTCTTTGAATTAAATATTTTACTGTGGATATTTTGTATCTAAAAGCCCCAAAATATAAAGTAGTTCAAGCATAGTCCTGTCAAAGTTTTTTTTCGGTAAATGTTTTTTTAATTTTTTGCTGGTCATTATCTCAAGTGACTAAAAGATCAAGAGAGGGCATCTTATCATTTGACTCAACACCCAAGATGGACTTTAGAAATGGAAAGGAAATTAAGAAAGATAACAGGAAACTACGAATTTATCAATCATCAATCAGGTAAAGTCATCGTTACAGAAAACTGCAACAGGTTAAGAGAGAATTACTGATATTAATTGAAGAAGAACAAAATAAAGAATAGAATGAACTAATCAAGAAAATTAGAGAAAGATAATGCCTGTTAAAAGTATGCCAGAAAATTAAAAGAATAAAGGAAGAGCAAAAGAAAATCATCAAGTTAGGTAATGAAAAGGGACAGCCCTCAAAAATCATATCGTTTGTCAAGGACAGGAGATGCATCAGTTTCAAGTAGGGCATAGAAGAAGCTGATATCTTTGCAACAAGCAACAGTTAATACCCCAGAGAAGGGAAGAAAGTAGAACCAGCTTCCCCCAAATCGAACAGAAATAAGCATAAATTCGTTTCTCACAACAAGGAAATTTTCTTATAATAACAGGCTATTCGAAGTGGAAACAAGTTTAAACAGTCGTCAAACTTGAAGTCCAGCCTCTCTCCTTTAACTAACCTGCGTCAGCGTTCCCCAGGAGGAAAATGGTTTGTTATTCCTGCGGAATCGATGGTCATGTGAGAACAAATTTCCCACAGAACTCTCACTTGAGGAAAAACTATTCCCACCAGCTTCACCAGGTGAGTGATACCCCTTCTTAAACCCCTGTCTCAACCGGAAACTTCTCTTTGTTGGAACGGACCAGGTCTCGCCGGCAACTAAGTGAACTTTTTGTTAAACAAAAGCAACCTTGGGGGCCTCCATTCGAGACTGGTACGGCAAACGGCTGCCATAAGTCCATCCTCATCCGAAATAGAGGTTGCACGTGCATCGTGGTCTCGGATAAGCTGCTTCAACCTGTGGCTCCGGGTCACGATCCTTTCGCCATTGTAAATGATTACCTATGACTCGCGAATCGGTTCCCATCGTTAATTGCCATATAGACTGCTCCGACTTTACTTGCTGAGCCAAAGTAGTGGTAGTACCCATCAAGTTTTGTCCTGCTCTGATAGGGCAGAGCGCTAAAGTTTCGTCTCCCCCATGGCTCAATCCGTGACCACAACCTCACAAGCAAAGCAGGAGATGGAAACAACTGCACCACTGGGAATCCCCGGTGCTTCAGAATATAGCAATATCATAGACGAGGAATTTGCTAAGAAACAAAAGGAGTGTGAATCCCTTCGTCCTCTGTGGACTAGGGCCTCAAATAAGAAGCAAGAGTCCATTAGAGTGAGAAAATTAATTTCCTTCCTCGTTAAGGATAACCTCCTATACCGCATATGTTTCGAGGGATATCAGACCGAATCTCAATCATTATGTGATATCCGCTTTCATGTGCGAATTATTTTACAAACTGCACATGACAAACGCTTCTTGAGGTGCTTGATTCACACAAAAAGCGCTCAACGAATCATTAAATTCTTTTATTAGTTCGGAGCATCAGAGAAAATTCTACGCTATTCTCCATCATGCGACATATGCCAAAAAAATGACATTAAATATCGAGTTAAGCCATCCCCCTTGCAGAATGGGCCCCGTGATTTCCGAACCCTTCTTCCCAGTGTCAATGGAGTTGGTTAGACCAATCCACTCGCCATCTACTGAGGGCTATAGTTATGTCCTCACTCTGGTCGATTTCGATACCAGGCTCCCGGAGGCTGTCCCACTCAAGAAGATCAACCTCATTTCGTGTGCTGAAGCCCAAATCTCCAACTTTTTCCGAGTTAGATTACCGAAGGAAATATTGTTGTATCTTGACCGTCAATTTACTTCCCATTCAATGGAGCAGGTAGCAAAGTTACTCGTGGTAAAAACTCTATTTACCACACAATTTCACCCTGCAGAAAATGGTATGTGTGAAAGGCTGAATGGGAATCTCAAGGCCATTTTGTAGAAGATTTGCACCGAGCAGCCAAGAAAATGGCATTTTTATCTGCCGGTGGCTCCCTTCGCATATAGAAAGATACCACATCGCCCTTTGGGGTTTGCACACTTTGAGTTTATATACGGTAGGAACATTCAGGGCCCCTTAAGCCTTCTTAAAGAACTTTTCACTAACTAAAAATTGAAATGAGATGTACAATTATCGTCCTCGTACCTATATACCTCCGTCAGAGGTTAGGAGAATGCGAATAAATCGACAACCAAAATGCTGACGTTAACCTGAATAAAATATGAGAATTACTTCGAATGTGAGTGCAAAGAGAGAAGATTTATACCTGTCGATGAAGCTATTTATTCCTCCCGACCGACATTAACGGAAGGGCCCGTAGCACATAATCGAGAAACGCATTCCTGTCGATTATTTAGTTAAACCACCCACAGGGAGGAAGCTATTCTATATAAAACTCCTTAAGAATTATCATCAGTGCGCAAGAGTTAACCAAAAAGGAAGCGATAGACAAAGAATCGCTCATTGAAAGCTAAACTTCGTTACCGTGTTTAACTCAGAGCCGATTCCACTTATCGACTAAAACTCCACCTATTTGACAGAGCGAAGTATATTTAAGAACTGGGTTTGTATACGTCCTATTACTACATCCCATTGCAGGAGGAGGTTAAAAGTTACACCGCTTTCCCGACCGATAAGGAGTAATAAAGTTTCGTTGACTTCCCTTTGCTCTTGACCCAGCCAGAAGTAATTATAATAGGATGATGAAAGAGATGTTAGATGGGCAAACCCATGTACCATTGTATTTTTATAATATTCACGTGTCTACAAATCAATGTGACTAGCACCTGACCTCTTCTCAAGCACTATTGCAAAGACTTAGGGACCATAATTTGACAATTAGCCCGAGCAAATATCATTTTTGGCTTTAATACAAAAGCTTACTTAGACTTCCGCATAGGGTATAATCAATTAGCATCTCAGAAGGAGAAGATACAAACCATCGTAAAAATGCACCTGCCCGCAACTAAAATTCAGTTAAGTTCATTCATGGGTTCCGCCTCCTTTTATCGGCGCTTCATTCCAAATTTTATCATTCTTTTGCTCCACTGTGCGAGCTCCTGAAGAAGAAGGCCCAAAAGCAGTTGATTTGGACTCCGTTGTTAATCATCAGCTTGAAACAACTTTAACGTAAACTCGCGTCGGCACCGATATTACGGTTGCCCAATTCTGCCGAACCATTTGTCCTCTGGACGGACGCCAGCAATGATGGAATCGGTTGTGTATTAGTTCTGTACAGAAACAATGACGAGAGTTTTCCCATTGGTTACGCCAGCGGAAAGTTATTACCGCGCAAAAAGAACTGCACTGTGATTGAGCGACAAACCATCGCAAGAAGTTGGGAAATTCAAAATTTACAATGTGTCTAATAGGGATGGAATTTGTAATAGATACAAACCAACTAATAAGTATAGTTAAAATTAGTTAATTAATAAAAATATTGCACTTAAATCTTCATTGAATGTAGGTTTGTAGTGTTTGATATATAAAGATTCGAGGCTTCCTAGGCAATGTTGGTTGTTGTTAAAGGCTAATGCTAAAATATTATCTATATAAATGTCAGTTTTATAGCTTATATTGTGTTCCCTAATAGACGACTTTTCCTTTTTTTTAAGATTTTGCTTGTGCACCAACTAATTTCTATATGACCAGTAAACCTAGCTCCAAGAGACCTGACTGTGCTGCAAATGTAGGAGGCTCCACTACAACTGGGACATTTAAATAAATAAACATTATCACTGCGGAACTACAAAGTGATAGGATCTTAACTGCTAAAAAAACTTCCTATCGATAATTTGTTTCTAAAAACTATTTTAGGGGTTGATTTTGAAAAAATATCTTTTAAAGATGTATATGATTTTTCTTTTAAATGTATCGTTTAAAAAACCCCATCTCTGAAATTATTATATATATTGGCATTTTAAGAACTTCTATGCAGGGTTTAGGGAGGGAGAGTCAATAAGATTATCAAGTAGCTTTTTTAAAACTCTATCATATAGGTCAGACGGAAATAAACTTTTTATAAAATATTTCCTAAGAAAGATAAATTCATTATGGATTGACTGTAGGTGTGTGTGAGCGAGAAACTTTTTTGAATTAACGATTTTACTGTGGATATTTTGTATCTAAAAGCCTCAAAATCTAAACTAGTTCAAGCATAGTCGTGTCAAAGTTATTTTTCGGTAAATGTTTTTTTAATTTTTTGCTGGTCATTATCTCAGGTGACTAAAAGATCAAGAGAGGGCATCTATCATTTGACTCAACACTCAAGATGGACTTTAGAAATGGAAAGGAAAGTAAGAAAGATAACAGGAAACTACGAATTTATCAATCATCAATCAGATAAACTTATCTCTACAGAATACTGCAAAGGCTTAAGAGAGAATTACTGATATTAATTGAAGAACAACAAAATAAAGAATGGAAAGAACTAATCGAAAAATTAGAGAAAGATAATGCCTGTTAAAAGTATGCCAGATAATTAAAAGAATAAAGGAAGAGCAAAAGAAAATCATCAAGTTAGGTAATGAAAATGGACAGCCCTCGAAATCATATCGTTTGTCAAGGACAGGAGATGCATCAGTTTCAAGTAGGGCATAGAAGAAGCTGATATCTATGCAACGAGCAACAGTTGATACCCCCGAGGAGGAAAGAAAGTAGAACAAGCTTACCCCAAATCGAACAGAAATAAGCATAAATTCGTTTCTCACAACAAGGAAATTTTCTCATGATAACAGGCCATTTGAAGTGGAAACAAGTTCGAACAGTCGTCAAACTTAAAGTCCAGCCTCTCTCCTTTAACTCACCTGCGTCAGCGTTCACCAGGAGAAAAATTGTTTGTTATTCCTGCGGAATCGATGGTCATGTGAGAACAAATTGCCCTCAGAACTCTCACTTGAGAAAAAACTATTCCTACCAGCTGCACCAGGTGAGTGATACCCCTTCTCAAACCCCTGTCTCAACCGAAAACTTCTCTTTGTTGGAACGAACCAGGTCCCGCCAGCAACCAAGTGAACTTTTTCTTAAACAAAAGCAACCTTAGGGGCCTTCATTCGAGACTGGTACGGCGAACGGCTGCCATAACTCCATCCTCATCCGAAATAGAGGTTGCACGTGCATCGTGGTCTCGGATAAGCTGCTTCCACCTGTAGCCCTGGGTCACGATCCTTTCGCCATTTTAAATGATTACCGATGACTCGCGAATCGGTTCCCATCGTTAAGTGCCATATAGACTGCGCCGACTTTACTTGCTGAGCCGAACTAGTGGTAGCACCCATCAAGTTTTGTCCCACTCTGATTGGGCAGAGCGCTAAAGTTTCGTCACCCCCCGTGGCTCAATCCGTGACCACACGTTCACAAGCTAAGCAGGAGATGGAAACACCTGCACCACTGGGAATCCCCGGTGCTTCAGAATATAGCAATATCATAGATGAGGAATTTGCTAAGAAACAGAAGGAGTGTGAATCCCTTCGTCCTCTGTGGACTAGGGCCTCAAAAATGAAGCAAGAGTCCATTAGAGTGGGAAAATTAATTTCCTTCCTCGTTAAGGATAACCTCCTATACCGCATATGTTTCGAGGGATATCAGACCGAATCTCAATTATTATGTAATATCCGCTTTCATGTGCGAATTATTTTACAAACTGCACATGACAGACGCTTCTTGAGGTGCTTGATTTACACAAAGAGTGCTCAACGAATCATTAAATTCTTTTATTAGTTCGGAGCATCAGATAAAATTCTACGCTATTCTCCCTTATGCGACATATGCCAAAAAACTGACATTAAGGATCGAGTTAAGCCATCCCCCTTGCAGAATGGGCCCCGTGATTTCCGAACCCTTCATCCCAGTGTCAATGAAGTTGGTTGGACGAATCCACCTACTATCTACTGAGGGCTATAGTTATGTCCACACTCTGGTCGATTTCGACACCAGGCTCCCAGAGGCTGTCCCACTCAAGAAGATCGATCTCATTTCGTGTGCTGAAGCCCAAATCTCCAACCTTTTCCGAGTTAGATTACCGAAGGAAATATTGTTGTATCTTGACCGTCAATTTACTTCCCATTCAATGGAGCAGGTAGCAAAGTTACTCATGGTAAAAACTCTATTTACCACACAATTACACCCTGCAGGAAATGGTATGTGCGAGAGGCTGAATGAGAATCTCAAGGCCATTTTGCAGAAGATTTGCACCGAGCAGCCAAGAAAATGGCATTGTTATCTGCCGGTGGCTCTCTTTGCATATAGAAAGATACCACATCGCACTTTGGGGCTCGCACACTTTGATTTAATATACGCTAGGACCATTAAGGGCCCCTTAAGCCTTTTTAAAGAATTTTTCACTAACTAAAAATTGAAATGAGAGGTACAATTTTCGTACTCGTTCCATTATATACCTCAGTCAGTGGTTGGAAGAATGCGCAGAAATCGACAACCAAAATTCTGACGTTAACCTGAATTAATATCAGACTTACTTCGAATGTAAGTCCAAAGAGAGAAGATTTATACCTGTCGATGAAGCTATTTATTCCTCCCGACCGACATTAACGGAAGGGCTCGTAGCAAATAATCTAGAAACGCATTCCTGTCGATTATTTGGTTAAAATTCCCACAGGGAGAAAGATATTCCATATAAACCTCCTTTAGAATTATCATCAGTGCGCACGAATTAACCAAAAGGGTGCGATAGACAAAGAATCGCTCATTGAAAGCTAAACGTCGATACCGTGTTTAACTCAGAGCCGATTCCACTTATCGACTAAAACTCCATCTATTTGACAGAGCGAAGTATATTTAAGAACTGGGTTTGTATACGTCCTATTACTACATCCCATTGCGGGAAGAGGTTAAAAGTTACAACGCTTTCCCGACCGATAAGGGGTAATGAAGTTTCGTTAACTTTCTTTCGCTCTTAACCCAGCCAGCAGTAATTATAATAGGATGATGAAAGGGATGTTAGATGGGCAATCCCATGTACCATTGTATTTTTATAATATTTATGTGTCTACAAATCAATGTGACTAGCCCCTGACCTCTTCTCAAGCACTATTGCAAAGACTTAGGGACTATAATTTGAGAATTAGTCTGAGCAAATATCATTTTGGCTTTAATACAAAAGCTTACTTAGACTTCCGCATAGGGTATAATCAATTAGCATCTCAGAAGGAAAAGATACAAACGATCGTAAAAAGGTCGCTGCCCGCAACCAAAATTCAGTTAAGTTCATTCATGTCTTCCGCCTCCTTTTATCGGCGGCTCATTTTAAATTTTGTTACCCTTTCTGCTCCACTGTGCGAGCTCCTGAAGAAGAAGGCCCAAAAGCAGTTGATTTGGACTCCTTTGTGTATCATCAGATTAAAACAACTTTAACGTAAACTCGCGTCGGCACCGATATGATGGTTGCCCAATTTCGCCGAACCATTTGTCCTTTATACGGACGCCAGCAATGATGGAATCGGTTGTGTATTAGTTCAGTACAGAATCAATGACGAGAGTTTTCCCATCGGTTACGACAGCGGAAAGTTATTACCGCGCGAAAAGAACTGCACTGTGATTGAGCGACAAACCATCGCAAGAATTGGGAAATTCAAAATTTACAATTTGTCTAATAGGGAAAGAATTTGTAATAGATACCGATCACAAACCTTTGTCGTACATCCGAAATATTAAAAAAAAAACAATGGTAGATTAATGCGCTGGAGTTTGTTCCTCTACGAATTCTAGTTTAGGATACTGTACGTAAAGGGCTCTGAGAATTGTGTGGCCTATAGCTCAAGCCGAAATTCGGTAGATTCCCTCCCGAGTGAATCTTGAACCTGTTATTTTTTTTTTCTATTTATGTCTAAATAAATTTCGATCAGAAGCATGGACCACTTTTGTATTTAGATGAACTTTATAATTATTTTTTGGGCCCTTGGAAGATGTGCCCTCTCCTGAAAATTCAGTCTTTATAGTGATTGGTGTAAAAGTGTTTTGGGGGAGACAATGATCGATCTATTTACATTTATCCAGTCTCTTTTGGTATTTATTTTGGGTGTATATTTTTTGGATTCTTTTTTTGGAGGTATCATGTATTCCTTTGCTATTTTTTTATGTGATGCGTTTTTTTTAATTTGTGTATTCCTTTTGAATTTAGTACAATTTGTTGTTTTATTTTGTAATGCAAAGGTATTGCACTCCCTTTTCCATTTCCCGAGATGTCCCTTCTCTCAGAAGTTCCATCTTAATTGAAGAAGAGATCTCAGGAAGAGAGAGTCACGGGGACAAAAAGGCCCAGAGAGTATCTCACGGACGAAAAGACCTTCAACCGGCATCTTCTGGTAAACTTAAGGGACGATAACGGAGCGAGACGAATCATACTGGAGCATGGAACACAAATCAGCAAGAGGGCGCTAAGCCTTTGCCTGCCGCGCCTTCGCCTTGGAGACGGAGTGTGACCCGCTTCTGACAGGAAACAAAATCGCTTCCAGCGAAGTGGTATATATTTCCCAGCACGAAAACGAGCAAAGGAGTATTTAAGCAGGAGTCAGGCAGTACTCACGCAGTATCCAAGCAGTAATCAAGTGTATTCGTTCGAATCAGCCAAAGACACGACGTGCCACTTCTCAAGCGACTCCCCGGCACTTTAAGGGGTCGCAGGCAAGAAACTACTTGTTCAGAGCTACGGCAGCCAAGGACATAAGGATCTAATCTGGAATAACGTCCTCCGCTGTGTCTTGCAAGTATATTCCCTCGAACAACCACTCGAGGCCCTCCACCCTCTTGGAAAATCCTAAGCCTATTATATTTTTCTCTATCACCATCGAAGAGGCGTAACGCTTTCAGACTACAAAGCTCCACCTCATCATCTCCTCCCGTTTTCTTTCTGGTAAATATTGAGGTACTCAAAGCTCGTGCCAAAGAATTCATTGTAAATTAATTCTTTTGCTGAACGATTACTTTTTCCATAGTGTATCATTTATCGTGGAATTGTTTACTTTGTTTGTATAATAGTAAAGATTATTTTGTTTGCCTTGATTAAATCTCAGAACCATAAGTAAAAAACATTGAACTATTTGAATTACTCGGTCAACTGTAGAAAACGCACTCACATATCTCACGTACTTAAAAGGGGCATTCCACCACGTCTACATTTCGCCTCTTTCCCCGCATCTAGGTGGGGAAAGCGAAGGTCAGTGAAGCCTACCTGACCTACATCACCTATATAGACAACGATTTAACGAAATAAGAGTCAGGGCTCTATGAAATATTAACCGAATATACAGATAAATAAAAGAAAACCAAAAACCCAAAGAAGGCAACCTAATTTGACAACTAAAACAGAAAACAAAAAATAGACAAGTGAGGTAAAAAGGAAAGAGAAATAAATAACCGATTAGGCTAGAAATAAAAATAAAAAGATAAATAATGAAAAACACGAAGCAAAGAAAAGAAAAATAAAATTACAAGAATACAAAATAAAAAATAAAATAAATGCAAAAGGAACATAATGTACAGAAAAAAAGCATAAAACCAATAATAAAGTACCAAAATGATACAAAAGCTCAAATAAGCAATGCTATAAATACAAATCAATACACAACAAAGAAAGCTAAATAATAATAAGAAAGCGTTTGAAAGGTAAAGTGGAACAAATCAAATCACTATCATCCTCAACCATATCTGCTTAATAATCACCCCCTCTTCACATTGATATCATCAACATTACGCAGCACACAAAATTTTCTTACTATCCTCTCTTTTTCTCTCACACGCCCACCTCTTTTGCTAAAACCATGATGTTCATCATTATTTTTGCTTTACTTACTTTGCCATGGTTAGCTTAATGGACTTAAATACTGCTGCTGTCCTAGAATCGTAGTAGGTATATGAAAACGGTAACTTCACTCTGTTTAGCCTACCAAAGTAAATACGGCAACTAGTCTACAGTCGTTAGCATATATCCTTCTACCTCACATATCTCCTTCTTTTTTTTCCTTCTACTAATTTTTCTTGTTTCGATCTGAGAGAATGGATCACAAGTATTTATTGACTAAGATGGTTGTCTAGTCATACACAGTACTTCCTTTCTCTTTCAGCTGCGGGCACTCTCACTCTTTCTTTAACTGCTAGCATGTGTCTGCAGTGATATGACAGTTTATTTGGAGAACAGTAATATGAATAGTTGCCATGAAGTATTGGTCCTGCGTCCACAGCAGAACTTAAATGTTTAGAGAGGGCTAAGATTTACTGGATTAGGTATAGGGTTGTTTAGGGTTAAGTTATTGATGTTTAGTGTTTGCCTGTGGCGATGTTGAGTTGAATCCCGGTCCTGGTAAGTCTAAGCAAAGGTCTCGAATTCTTTTGATGAATTACAAATTGCATCTAGTGATTTTGATATTGTTCTTTGTCATGATACTTTGGTGAAGAAATATATCTGAATTACTCTTACTTGATTTTAATATACCTACTCTGCTTTTATAGGACTCCTGACCGCGAGTTCGTGGCTTAGCTAGTTACATCCGGTCCGGAATTTCAGCCTGTCAGTTTTAATTTTAAATGTAATTGATATGAAGTTTAATTAGTTATGGTTAGCAGTAGAATTAATGACTTTTATATATTTAGTCTATACCGTAACCCAGATTTAGATAGCAAGATATTTGATGATTAACTCCTTGATTCTATGAATAGAATTCAGGAGTCTGACCGTAAGTCAGCTTTTAATTTTGTTGGTGACCTGAAAGTTCATCATAGAGAATGGTTCAATTCAGTAGGTGACACTGATTTGTCTAGGGTAGCTGCAAATTTGTCTGGATGCGAACAGTTTATTAATAAGTCAACTCACCACATTGGAAATTGCCTGGATTTACTGTTGGAAGATGTACTGGGTGTAGATGACTCGGCTTTTAAACCTACTCTTGGTAGGTCTGACCATTCTATTATTTCTTTTAAATTGAAACTTGATTTCGAGGTGATATCTATATGTATATCTCGTAAAGTCTATTTGTCTCAGGCTGATTGGCCTAGTGTATTCCATTACTTTGATAATACACAATGGAGTAATATATATAAATCTCCTAATCCTATTTATGATTTAAATGCTGCTCCTGTTAATAAAATACACCTTCGAATTCCTACGTTAGTATAATAAACCGTCGAATTCCTACTAAGATCATAAGATGTAGGCTAAAGGACATGATGTGGTTCCCTGATGATTGTAGAATGGCCTTCCAAGGGAAGCAAACTGCTTAAGGCCTCTGGAATTGCAATAGATCTAGATTGTTATGGGAAAATTATGCAATACTTAGATCTCACGCTCAATCTGCTTATGCTGATGCACAAGAACAATAAAATATACTGTCTAAGAACGACACGGTGGTGTCACGCTCTTTACATAGTCGGGCCCACGGGTATTCAAAAAGGCCGGCAAGTCCCGGCTAAGGGCTTGTGCTTAATTCATATTCGAGTGCGTTAATCCAAGGTTAGCCAATAAAAGGGGGGAATCGAGATAGCAGTTTCAGCTCAGGAGTTATTGATAGAAAAACCTCTTAAAAAATAATCTTTAATATACAAGTAAATAATAGAATTATTATTGGTCACGAAAACTAAGCAAATTTATATAATAATGAATAAGTAACCAGTGGTTAATACAGGCGGGCAAGGAATAAATGTGAAGAGCCCGAGAATTGTAAACAATCACTTGAAAGATCGTTATTAAAGGCGGGTTGAGATATGTAATATTAATTAATTGAGAGAAATTACGGAAGTTTTGGGGGAGTGAATTAAATAGAGAAAAAATTACGGGACTGGAACTTCGGCTTTACCTCTCCAGAGATGAATTCGATGGCGTTACCGGTCGAAGCCTCAGGGAGACTTCGAAGAGCGGAAGATGCGCGTAAATCAGGTTCCAAGTTGTCCTCCAAATGGGAATAATAAAGCGGGGGGGAGGAGGAGTCCGCCTAGGGACTAAGGGGGCACGGCGACCAGATAGAAATCTGCACGGAAGAACTTCTCGTACTTCCTTGCTCTTGTCTCAGATTTTAGGTTAAGGTACACGGACCTTGTAGTGTGGGGGAATGAGTGAAGAGTTGATCCCAGTTAGCTCTACAAATTGTGAATAACGAAGAAGAGTAATCCCTTTCTGAACAGAGAGATTACGAACGTAAGATCCGCTTAAGGGATCACCGGCATCGACAAGGCGACCCAACGGGGAAAGATCTGACGGACGTACGTCGGAAGAAACTCTCGCTCACAATGAATGGAGTCGCTCTCATCAATGCGATGGGTTTCTGCGGGTGACCGGGTTGGGGAGAGAGGCCTAAGAAACCTGGCGTCCCATGGGAGACTTGGAATGTAGTCGTGTAAACAGCCCCAAGTCAAGGTCGTCTCACAGCGGCTGAGGGGGGGGGGGGATAGTGATAGTTCACGTTTTCGAATTTCCACTGCGGGATGATAACTGAGAACAAAGGGGGGGGAGGCGTCCGACAGAATTTCGAACTGGTTAAACGTTCTGGGGGCCATCAACTAAAGTGATATAGCCAGACTATGTGTGGAATGTTTGCATCTTTGATCTCTCTTGGGCTAACTCAACATACCCATTTACCTGAAATTCTGAGCAATGCATCCCAACGGTACAAATGGTGGTCCACTTTAAAGAATTTTTATTTTAAAATTGATTCTGGATTACCTCCCATTCGAATGGACAATGGAACAGTGACTTTTGACCCAACTGTTAAGGTTGAAGTTTTGTCATCTGTGTTTCAGAGAAATCAATGTGGTCAAGGACTGGATCTCCCTTTGACTTGTTATCCTAATTCAGAACTTTCATATTGTGCCTTTAGGTCCTCAGAATTACAATATTATTTACTTGATTTGTATTCTTTCGATAGAACCGATCAAAATAAAATAGTTCCACTTTTTTGGAAAACTTTATCTAAGCAAATTTATCTTGCCTTCATCTGAAAACTTTAGGCCTCTGGTAGTTTTCCAGTGTCCTGCAGAACTGAGACTGTTTCTCCAATTTTTAATGAAGCCTCTGCTAGACAATTTTCCTTGTAATACAGAACACTTTCTTTTCCTCCAATTCTTTCAAAAGTTTATGAAAGATATTAGCAAGAAGAGTATACAAGTTTGTGAATTCCAATAATGTTTTGCCTGCTATGCAGTTTGGTTTCGAAAAAAGTCTTAGCTCACCTGATGCCTTATTGGTATTAACCCGTGATCAGGAATCATTTTGGAATGCTCGTTCTGATACCATGTTTATTTTCCTTGATTTTAGCTTTACTTATTATTTAGTGAATCATAAGGCTTTATTTTATAAGTTAAAATTGGTGGGTATCGGTGGTCGAATTAATTATCAGTGTATTCATAGGATTTTTGTCTGGACGTCAGCAGCGTTTTTTAGTTGATGGAAGTTCTAGCTCTTTAAAACAATTTTTATCTGGCATTCTCGAGCGTAGTGGTTTGGGTTCCTTGTTTTTCATATTGTACACTGCTGTGATGTGGTCAAATTTAGAAAATAAATTAATTGTTTATGTTGATAATAGTACTTTGTATGCCTCAGTTACATCTCCTAGTGATCGTGCTTCTGTAGCTGAGTCACTGAATAGAGACCTCTCTAGAATACAGTCGTGGTGTCTTAAATGGGGCATGAAACTGAACCAAAGCAAGACAAAATCTATAATTATGAGTAGATCGAGGACTCATGACCTACCTCATCCACCATTGTTTCTCTGCAAGTCTCCTTTGATGGTCTCTTGCTTAAATTCCTGGGTGTTTTGATAGACGATAGGTTTATAGGCACTGAGTAAGGTATTCTCTCTTGTAGTTTCGTAGGCTGGGTTAAGTGATCAACCGTTTCCTTATGGGATGAGGGAATATATATATATATATATATATATATATATATATATATTTATATATATATATATATATATATATATTCTATATATATATATATATAAATATATATAAATATATATATATATATATATATATATATATATATATATATATATATATATATATATATATATATATATATATATATATATATATATATATATATATATATATATATATATATATATATATATATATATATATATATATATATATATATATATATATATATATATATATATATATATATATATATGGATTCTTTATTCCTAGGTAATAGCTGGAATAAGCTTCGAAATGGCGAACAGGAAATATAACATTTCTTATTGAATAATAATAACTTTTCTGGCTATCTTTAAAACAAAAGTACACCTATACAAATAGTTATATCATCTACTCACAACACCACAAAACTTTAAACAATCAGGACTGATATACATCCAATAGTCACTGGAAGATACACGACATAATCAAATTTAGGGAACATACATATGTTTAAAATAGTGTGCGAGTCAACCGCGATTGCAACAAAGACACTACAGAAGGGAATTCTCTCCATCAGTATGAGAATCTTAAATTGTAACATTTAAAGAGACCAGTATCACAATATCCAAATCTGTTTTAGATGCTACAAAATGGAAGACGACATCACCGCAAACTGCCCTAGAAAGGAAGAAGAAATATGTCCAGAATGCAGTGGCCCATATTCTTGGAGGAGCTGCACAAACTCCACGAAAAAGTGTGTTAATTAGGGAGGGAGCCACAGAACAATGGCAATTACATGTCTGAAGAGAAAAGAAATAGTAGGGAGAAAAGAAATTGAAACACAACAAAGAAAAAAAAGAACGAGAAACACTTCATATGCGGCGGCAGCAGCAACAAAAAACAATGGGACAACCACTCAAATAACGCTTGCCGAAACTCTAAACGTAAAAATACCGACATGCATTCTACACTCACACGTCTTAAACATTACACAACCAGGAACATATACCACCACTTTGAGATCCATGCTCAATGAAAATGGGCTGGAGCCAATAAAATTCCCGCAAAATATTGATTCATCGGCTATATTTGACATAACAATTTTAGAAGATACAAATAAGAAACTGTTCAAAAGAAACACAAAGAAAGGAAAGTGAATCTGAAAAATAGAAAGACATAGAAAGTGAGGTAACAGAATCTGAGATCAGCACCGACGAGAATAAAAAGAAAACCTAAAAAGAAACACTCGCAAAAACAAAAAAACAAAAAAGAAAATCGACTAGGGACACCTCGTCATGCGACCAGAGACCGGAACTACCAACCGCGAAATGTGAAAGAGATAAGAGTCAGAACTCAGCAAGGACAGAGATGAACGGCAAATATACCAGGAAAAGATACAAATAAATTTACGTAATACAAACACTCTGAAAAAAAGAAAAACCGGTTAAGAACATACAAATAAGATGGATAATAGTAAATTAAGAATTCTACAGAGAAATATGAATGGCTGGAAGGATAAAGAAAACACATACGGAAATATCTTTAGAGAAATAGATCCTGACAATATTCTAATTTCAGGTCACGTGATTAACCTTGAGACTCACAAACTAAAAATATGGAAATACTACTTAATACCGACTAATCACACAAACGAAGCACACGACGGAGCAGCAATAGCAATACAGAAAGAAATAGAGTATACAAAACAAAGCAAGGAATAACCGAATCTTACCTTGCAATTGAGGTCAAAATGTAATTAACCAATATAATAATCGCTACGGGACACCAACCTCCGCAACGACCGGGACTCCCAATAAATAACTTTGTGAGAATATTTAATAATAGACTTTTAGCTTTGTTTTGGGGAGACCTAAACGCAAGATGCACGTACACAGGATATAAGAACAGTAACTATATAGGATAGATAAACAATTTCTAATAGATCGACGGATAATAAGAAAACTAGGACCAGAGTACCCAACGATAATTAAAGACAGAACACTGACAACTTCAGACATTTGCCTAGCAAACAATAACATTCCTTTTAACTACCACATAGAACCTGTATATGATATCTGCAGCGACTACACAGCAACACTACTCACCGTGAATCAGCAACCAATACAAATACCAGCTCAAAAATGCAAGGAGTAGCATAGAGCAGACTGGGAAAAATACAAACCAGAATTGAATGACTACGCAGCAAACTCACTAAATGAAGCTACTTTAGAAGAAATCGATAGCGAGTTGGAACGAATAAGGTCGCGAATACAAACAGCTGATAAGATTACAATACCCGGAAAACACATACAAAACAAGTAAATACATTATATTATGCACAGAGGAAATGAAAGCTAAGAATGCAGAGATAAAATCAAGAAAGAGGAGATAATAATAAAGGGAACGTCAAGAGAAAAATAACGCAATCTGAAATGAAAAAGAGAGAACTACTAAGCGCAATAAAGGACAAACAAAGAGAATACTGGGACATAGCCGTTCAAAATATTGCCACGAGTTATTGCCCCAAGAATTTTGAAAAAAGTTAAAAAAAATGGGAAATGCTAACGGTAAAATAAATAATAAAGATTAAGGACAGGAAAAGGAAATTAATCGAAGATAAACGCGAGATTGAAAAATTTTCCAGGGAGCACTGGAAAGGACTGTTCAACATCGGCGAAGAGGAAAAATAAAACTACGATATGGACTTTGAAAACAAAATAATTGACGAACTAAATGAATGGATTGAGAGGACTTTCCCATATAACTACGTAGAAGAGGAAAGGTATGCGAACGATGGATTTAACGCCAAAATCACAATCGAGGAATTAAAGAATACCTAAGGAAATTTTAAACAAAAGGCCCATGGAAAATGGGCTTCACCAGGAAGAAACTATATAGAAGCACCAAACAATATACTCGAAGGGATAAGGAACATGTTTAACGCCTGTATAAACAGAGGATACTTTTCCAATGAGTTAAACATAGCCAAAATGATATTCCTACCGAAGCCGGGAAAACCACCTTCGGAGGTCGAAACCCTATTTTCCTTCTCGACTTAATCGGGAAGATTTGGGAAACTATCCTGAACACAAGATTAAATGAATATCTCACAGAAAACAATATCTGGGACAATAAAAAATTCGGCTTCCGCTAGAACAGGAATACGGAGATGGCCCACGGCGTGATTACAGAAAGAATAAGCAAAGTGTAAGGAGAGAAATGCAGTATGGACATTGTATGCCGAGATGTATCGAAAGCTTTCGATAATGTGTGGCAAAGAGGCATACAACATAAAATTCTAAATCTGGAAATGACCAACTATTTGAAACGAATCTTATGCGACTACGTCATGGAAAGATATGCATACATTGACACAGGAAATTGTCAAGGTGAAAGATTCAAGCTTAATGCGAGCCTCGCTTAGGGAGGGTGTTTAAGTCCTTCGCTATACTCAGTTTATACGTCAGACATTCCCCCACCCAGAAACGAGGGCTGTGTGAACATACAATGTGCAGATGATTTCACTCAATTAATTCCCTGTGTTTATTGGAACACTTAGATGCAGGCCAGAGTAACGGCACTAGAAATAGAAAATGTAAACGAGTATGGACGCAAATGGAATATTAAAACGAATAAAGATAAATTTTAAATTATATCTATGTATCGCAAAAAAACTATCCGACGTTTGCGTAGATAGAGATAGAGAGTTATACAGGTATAATGGTGAAGGCAAGGTTTTAGGCCTAACTATTCCCAAAAATAGATACGAGAAACACGTGACAGTAGGAACAAACAAAGCACGAGGCATGCTAACTTTACTCTACAGATTAAAAAATCTAAACATGAAAAATAAGAAAAAGATCTACCAGGCCATGATACAACCTACCTTAATATATCCAACAATTGCAATGTATACGAATTCATGAAGCAATCTAATAAGAATGCAACGTATACAGAATAATGCAGTATACATAATTACAAACACGCGACAATTAGAGAGGACAAAACAGAGAGAGTTACACATCAAAGCTAAAATAAAACCATTAAACAAAATAATTGAAAAAAGAGACAAAAAAATCTTAAAAAAAAACAAAAGAAGAAATATGAGGAGGAACTAAATAATCAAATAGCACGAGGGGCAGGATGGAGACAACATATGCTGTTTCCTAGTGCTCAAAACAAAGCGAACCAAATGGAAGAGGAGTAGATTTACGTCTAAACCAAATAAGGAAACCCGATTTTGACGAAAATTATCCGAATAATGAGAAACTAACCAGATTTGACTTGATACCCACAGGGAATGATAAAACGAACCAAAAAACTGCAAATGAACGAAAAAGGAAAAACAACTCGAATAAAGAAGAGAAATAAACAAATAAAAAAAAACAAGGAACATAAGCCCACACAACAGATACAGATACGAGAATTATGCTACGCACACTTTCACTCTAACTTATTTTGAACTTAACTACAAAATTAGTTTATAGTACATAGATTAGCGTGACCTCCACGCAACTTGCACCTCTCTGCAAACCTCCAACTTCAATCATCTTTCCCTTTATTGCTATCTAAAGATGGGCCAAAGACTAACACATAGGACCAGGTACAGCAAACCGTAACAATTAAAAGCTAGGAAAACATAAAAATACCGTGGTCCGGGTCCCACGTTAAGCAGGTACACAGGCCAACTTGGTCAACTTTCAAGCCTTTGACTTTATTTCAATCTCTCCTATCCTTATTGCTTTCTTCTTCCTCTCCCTCTCTCCCTCTCCGGAGCTCTAATCCCTCAGTGCCCTTAGGTGCAGAGGGAGAAGGGCAGCGGGGAAACTAGGAAGAACTGAGCCTCGCCACCCCACGACCGGGTCCCTCCTCCGGGAGGGGCTGGTCGGGGGGGGTGGTAGGGGCACGGGGATCTAAAACTTTTTCTCGCATTTTCCCTTTCATCTTACGGAATTCTTAGACATGGAAGAAATCTACAAGAAAATTAAGCTCACTGAAAAGTTCACAGCCGGCAAAGGAGGAAAAGAGGAGGAGGGCGTTCCAGAAAATGCCATCCACCTTTACTCCCTCCCTACTGGGACTTCAAGAACAAGATCTCCTTTGCACGGAGCCCCGTACAGCCAACCTACGATAGTGTACTGCATACTGAGGAGTTCAACTTCCTATTTACGAAAGAGAAACACTGCAAAGCGGGAAGTTTATCTCAACATTTACGAAAGAGAAATAGTACAAAGCGGGAAGTTCGTCTTCCAACTTATAAGGTTCAATGTGTGAACCGATTAAAATTTTCAAACGAAAGTTTAGTAGTTTAGATTCTCCACAGTACTACGCCCCGAGAAAAAGGAGTTTTAATACATAATTAATATCTTCGTCTTACAATTATTAAAAAATTAATATATATAAAAATATATTTTAATAAGCTTCTTTTTTTAGGTGCTCATCTGGCAACTGCCTACTTGGGCCATTAGTCCCCGTATTGAAAACCTGCCTAGTACTAGGCTACTCTAAAATCTAATTCAACAAGACACAAAAATCAACCCAAACCCAACACCCAAATTTTAAAAAAAGAGAAAAGAAAGCGAGCAGTAAGCAAGCTCCTGCGTCGGGGTGAGGTCTCCCCGGCGCAGGAGCGTGCGACCTATAAGGGAAAAAACAAAAGCAATATGGAGAAGGGCGGCCTCGCCGCAGAAGTCAACAAGTCCACCACTCAATGTGCATGCACTCGCCCGGGAAACAAGGGACAGGCGGTAGCGATCCTGCCCATCCCGATACCGGGACAGGTAACGTGCGCGGAGATAACCCAGACTTGGACATTCGACAAGAATGTGCTAAACAGTCTACGGGATGAGGTAGTTGTCACAATAGGGTTCAGGCGAGCGCGCAATCAAATAGCGATGCGTCACACAAGTTTGTACGATTTGGAGACGACAGAAAGCGCCCTGGAGCCGTCGCGGCATGGGGGATAATTCCATAGGAACAGTCGCGGTGCAATGGCAGGCAACTTGAAGTTCCCTTCGACTGTTTCCCATCTTCTTTGCCAAGCAGTCCGAAGAGCTGCCCGTATTCCTTCTATGTAGTCGGTGTGAGGAAGAGCGAAACGCTGGTCCGATCGCAGAATCCTCGCAGACTCTTTGGCGCCCTTATCGGCGCGCTCATTTTCCGCAATTCCTACATCTCCAGCAACCCAGCACAAGATAATCTTGACATCTGCCCGGCTTGCCAAAACCGTGGCGCCTCGGATATCGCGAACTAGGTGATGCGGAGATTCCAATGCCCCGAGAGCACTCATTTCACCTTTTTTGAGTCGCTATAGATCACAATCCGTTCTCCGAACCGGGCACGTCGCGTAATCTCCCGTAGCGAGTGATGAATTGCCACCAGCTTTGCCGTGAAGACAGACGCAGCGCCTGGCAGAGCCCCGCTGCCTTCAAACAAAGGTGATACGGCGTGGAAGCCGACCACCTTTTCGAAATTGAAGCCATCCGTATACACTGGCACGGTTCCAGCGTGACACGAGGTATGCTCCAAAAAGGTCGAACGCAATAATCCCGGCGCTGTACAAGCTTTGGAGGCAGAGGCGTGGCGACAAATAGCCAAATATGGTACCCTCCAGGGTGGCGTCCTGGGCTGAACCAAAGTCGCCACCGACCCAAAAGCTATACGGGGCTCTCGAACGAGTTTTCTGTCCCAGAATCCAAAGGGCTAAACTTATGACTGGCGTCTCTCGGTGGCATAGGCACCGTCGAGATCAGTTGCGGATGCATTGAGGGCTGTTGGCGACTGAGGGAGGCGCTGTGCTGGCGCGTACAGGCGGGTGATGCACTGTACATCGGGTAGAGCGAGTGGGATCTCGGCAGCATCGACCAACAGGCTCTCAATGGGGGAAAAGCGGAGGGCTCCGGTCGCAAGGCGAAGGCCGGTGTGGTGGATCGAGTCCACCTTCCACAATAAACGCTTGGCTGCGGATGCATAAAACTCGCATCCGTAGTCAAGCTTTGAACGAACAAAGGATCGATACAAAAGTAAGGCAGAAGCCCTATCAGGGCCACAGGCGCTGAAGTCACGTCACGGAGAATATCCATGGTGCGGGTACAAGAGACCCTAAGGCTGCAAATATGAGCCTCATAGGTGAGGCGTCGATCAAATACAAGACCAAGCAAACAGTGCGATTTAACCACTTGCAGGTGCACACCATTAGAAACGAATCTAGGTCGTGCTGGATGGCGAAGAAAGTCCACCACCTTAGTTTTGGCCAAAGAAAACCAAAACCTGTGCGCTTTGGGATAGCGAGAGACGTAGTTCAACGCCTGTTGGAGTCGACGCTCCAGAGTTGGCATATGGGCCGTGCCAAAAGACCGTAGCGAGAACATCTTCCGGCAGCACCGAGGTGATACTGTTGATGCTCAGGGCAAAGAATGTGACACTGAGGACACTTCAATGCGGGAAGCCCTCCTCATGCTGCTTTGGGCCGGAATTGGCTCCCCCATTATACGCGGAATTAAAGATCTCGCAAAAAGTCAGATAGGTACCAGAGCAGAGCATCCGACGTGGATTGGAACTTGCGGAAGCCGCACTGTGCAGAAGACAGATGGCCTCCGCTGTCCAAGTAAAAGGCTAATATAACATTTACCAATTTCGCCATCAACGTGCACACCCAACAGGTTAGAGAGATTGGGCCGAAACCAGGCTGACTAGTGAGATCTCTCCCCGGTTTGCGAGAGGCTGGCACAGTAGCGATTCTCCAGGAATCTTGGAGTAGGCCTTCCGCCCATATCCTGTTAAACAAATCTAACAGAAAGTCCATGCTTCGCTGACCCAGGTTTCGAACCATCGTCCTGACCATGGGTGGTGTCCGCGCACGAAGTAAGAGCGGAACGCAACTCATTCAGAGTAAACCTGTCATTGAAGGGTTCTCCGCCTTGGAGGTTAAAGTCCAGCCGGCGGCCTTCTGCGACATCATTGAATTCTGGCGGAGCACCATCCTGGCTAGACACTGCGGAGAAAGCGGTCGCTAAGGATTCCGCCACGAACGCTGGGTCCGAGATTGCGGTCCCATTCTCCTAGGGAACAGGAGGGGGGTCCTGCGAGAACTTTCCCCGAATCCTTTTGACTCGCGTCCACACTATGCCAAATGAAACTTCCCGTTGAGTGAAGACACGTATGCCCGCCAAGAAAAGTGGTGGTAGTGCTTCTAAATATACCGGAACCTAGCCCTAGCCCGACGAAATTCACCGACAGTGAAATCGTTCGGGTGGCGCTTATAGCGCATGTATGCATAACGCTTCTGTTTGAGGGCCGTCTAACACTCGGCCAACCACTACAAGAGTGGTCTGCGTGCAAAACGGCCAGACGTTCTGGGAATAGTAGTCAGGCCCGCGGCAATGAGCTTACCAAAGAAGAACCCAACGGTCTCATCTACCGACCTAAACTCTTCGACTGAGATAGAGAATTCAGTCATTTCCTGAAATGCAGGACCTTGCGCCCGTGCCAAGCACCACCGAGGTGGGCTCTCAGGCGGCAGTTGCCCTGAGAATTATATTTAAATGGGAAAGTGATCACTACCATGGAGGTCATCGTCCACCCACAAATCAAAATCAGGCTGTGCATCCGAAGAGCACAAAGATAGATCAAGGCAAGAAAATGAAGCGATTCTCGCGCAGTGATGCGCAAACACATCCACATTTAGGACACCAATCTCAAGCTCTCCGTTCAGATCGGCTAGGACTTGTTCCCTGGAATTTATTGAGTAATCTCCCCAGAAAGGATGCTTGCCGTTCAGATCTCCAAGCAAGTAAAAGTGCCTCGGCAACCGTGCCACGACGCAGCTGAGGTCACCCGCGTCGAAGTCAGCTGACGGTGGAATGTACGCAGAAATGATAGTATACCTCCTATCCAAGTGAAGCAGGACATCTACTGCGTGAAAGGAGGTATCTAAAGTGAAACGAAGAACGGAGACTTCAAGCCGGGTGTAAAACCGCGCATCCCCCAGCAGGGCAATAACGTGCCTAACCCCGGGAGGGTTAGGCAGGAGGCACGCACCTAGCATGCTCTCCTGCAGAAAATTAGCAAACGGGGAACGGGAACAGACGCGCCTTTACAGCTCTTGCCAGTTGGCCCCGAATCCACGGCAATTCCATTAAGGGAGTATGCTCTCCAGGCCTAGCTCGGAGGAGACCTGGGGCCCTTCTTCGAACAGAAGACCCTGACGGCGATCGCTGTAAGCTTCCCGGAGGCAGAATCCCGGGCACTGTTGCCTAAATAAAGGGCTGAAGGCGCTGTTGCCTTCGAGGACTTATTATGGGAGGCTTGGCTCGCTATGCGAGTTTTTTCCTCACTCCACCTCGAAACCTTAGGCAGGCGTTGCGTCTTTGGATACGGAGCGCCCTCTTTTTGAGGAACTTCCGTCCCCGAGCCACTTAGCTTAGCAGTTATCGTGGGCGAAGGAGCCGAAGCTGCTTTAGGGCTGTCCTCCTTTCGGGGGCGAGCTTTAGGAATCTTGGAAGATGGCCTGGCGACCAACTTTAGGGGTTTTGCTTCCTATGAGACTAACGACTCGGTGGAGGCGCGTGGCCGTTTCGCCTTTCGGGAAACGGTCACGCTGGGGAAGGAAGGAAGCCCTGGTTTTAGCCGGGGCAGAGTGTGTAACCTTTGCACTGCCAGCATCACCAGGGGAACGCCGGGGTTGATTAGAACCCGCAGAAGGGCTACGAATGGACGAGGAAACAACCTTGCTCTTTGGCCTGGATGGCCCTGAAGCAGAAGGTGTCTTTCTACACCATTGAAGTGTAAAACGTCCCAGTCAAAGCTGGGTTGGCCAGGACCAAGTCCTTAGCCTCGCGGAATGAGAGTCAATCCTTGGCCTGAACTGCCTGGATTTCTTTCTCAACGAGATATGCACCACATTGCTTCGAAGAGGCGGGGTTTGCCTCTCTGCAATTGACACACTTGGCCACACACGATTTGGACTTATCGTGTGCGGCCTTGGAGCAATTGACAGACTTTAGGTAACTCCAACTTTACACGTCTACATAAACGATTCGTATGGCCGAAGCGGTGCCAGTAATAACATCGCCACGGCAGTGGCAGGAATGCCTTCATGAGGTAGCGGTACCAACCGGCACGCACCGACTAAGGGATTTTGGGACAGTCGAACGTGACGAAGCGTGTAGGGGTGGGTCTCGAGGCCTCTCCCTGTTTTCTCATCACACGTTTGACCTTGACCGCCCCATGGTGAGTTAGCTCTAAGGTGATGTCCTCTATGGAGTAGTCAACGAGTTCCCTCGCATAAACTATTCCTTTCACAAAGTTCATGGTAGAGTGAAACGTCACACTCACTGGGATGCCATCAAGTGTCCGAAGAGCACTTATGTTGGCCGAGCTGGAGAAGTTACTGGTAGTCGTAGGGGCACCGGTTTGAGGAGATCCCTCCCTCCTTGTACTACCTTGAAAACCAGGGCCGTTTGAGAAGGGCCTTCAATAGGGGCGGGTTCAAGTTCGGTGCTTGGCGCGAGCCAGGTTCCCTCCCATGGAAGGCCCTATCTTCTGAGGCTAGGTTGCCTCAAGGACCATGTCTATCTTTGGAGGGGCCTCAGGTTGGTCATGCCTTCCCAGGACATCGCAGGTCCCGTTCGCATTGGTCAATAGTCATTTGTGGAGAGGCACGGGCCTTGACTCCGGCAAGGTTCAATATTCTTGCCATCAGGTCTTTTGAGGGAAGCGACCAAAGGGGCCTGGTTTCCCGCTCCCTCCCAAGGGGGTTTGCCCTACTGAGCCACTTCACTTGGAGCGGTCGCCTATGATCTGCCTCCTGGCTTTCTTGGCAGTCCCCTTGGAAAGAAAAAGGAGGACTGCAGCTGGAAAAAGAGAGGTGCCCGAAAGCACCTCCAGACAAGGAGGTGAGAGGGAGTCCCCTACACCCGTATGCAAAGGAGAGGAGTAAGCCTCCTCTCCCGTTATAGAAATATAAAGGGTCCCCTGTGCAAGCCGTTGGGGCACTGACCTCCATTTTTTTGTGGAGTTGCCCGAGGGCGGATCCGTCAATGGAATAGGGGGAATTAAATGGATTTTTTGGGGGACTCATCATTGGGCATGGCGACCTTCTTTTAATTATGGGATGCAATAGCTTATCACCCCTCGCAGTAGCCCACTCTGTAAGGGGTGCGTACATGCCTGGCAAAGCCAGGGGCCGCCATTTATGGCCACCTCTCACGTCTGGTGACCTAGCAGCCCTTCAGTTCGGTGGCTCCACTTTGGGCACGGCGTAAAATTGATAGTGTGTGAAAAGAAAAGGAAAAAAGATGTGCTTAAGGTATAGGTGGGGATGAAGCTTGTTGTTTAAAAACCACCATCCCAAACCGGAGCTCATGGGTTAGGGAACGTTGTCCCATCCTCCCTCAGCCCCGATCTGGGATGGTTGGCTGAGAAGAAGGTCAGCATCTACCCTGTGAAACTAAAGGCTGACCAGAGGAAGTTGTGCGAGAGGTTGTATGAAAAGAAAGGAAATTGGGGGAAAACACAAGTGTTTTGAAGGAAGGAGAAGAGGCTAAGCTAGGGTTGGAAGGGGTGTTGAATCCCGTCAGCACGGCGGCCATGATGGTAAATCGCCGCAGCCCTTACAATTTGTGGCGTTGGAAGGTGCAACTAGCATCCTTCAGACCAAACGCTAGCCTTAAAAATTCCTACAGCATGAAAGGGAGTTGAGACAGCAGTCTTCTCAATGTCCGCTGGATTCATTGGAATCTAGTGGTAGGTTCGTCCTAAGTCCAGACAAAAGTCACTCACAACTCTATACTTGCCTGGGGTCTTCTTCTATCCCAGGTGAATGCGTCAAGACCATGAAGACTTTGACGGCCCCAACACACCTTCTTTCAACAGAGTCTCCAGAGTTGCTTTGGCAATTTGTAGTTTTCCCATTGGAAGTGGCCTTGGGCAGGCGAAAGTTGGTGGAGCGCTATCCGTCTCAATGCCGTGAACAACAGAATTAGCCGGTGGTGAACTAATGTCAACACACTTCGGGCAATATATACTCTTATATATGCGAAGAACTGTCATGCAATTAGGTGGGGTATGCAAGAGGTCATTAATAATTAACAAGATCACTGGTTCGCTTTACTGCTTCACATTAGAAACTATGCTAGTCTGTATCAATTATGATAACACGAACACAGTCTATTAAGAGGTTAAAATGAGCAAGAAACTTAGCTCGTAATAATAGCGACGTAATATCCGCTACTACGAATGTCCATATAAATAAACGTCACAGGGTAGGGATGCCTATTTCCCGTTGGATTTCTCCATGCACTCTTATCTTCCCTCCATTAGCCGTCGCGATGTTAACAAATGATTTGCGCATCACACATAATTGCATTATATTAAATGCAATTAAGGACACGCTCGCACCTGTGTCTATCAGAAATTCTCACTTACTCTCATTAATACGGGCAGCGACGGTGAAAAGAGTCGACACGCCAGTCGTCGCATATACAGCGGTCTTCCGATCTCGTTTTTTGAGTGGTTTGAAGAAGACGGTCTAGACGATGGCTGCATTTGAAGGTTCTAACCTCGTTTGGCAAACTGCACCAGGGTTTAAAGTACTTCGCACTCAACCCAAAGTATAATTGTGAACGGCACACTACTTTTTTTTTTATTACGACGGTGTAACTCAAATGGTACACCTTTTGAATAATTAAAATCACTATCATAATTATTATGTACCGACATAAATTGATTACCACTAGGATATGCGTCGACGGGCACGGAGCGCAAATTTTTTAACTGCACATTATTTACCGGCTGGTTGCCTATGAGAGCACTTATATCGGGGAACGCACCAGTATTACTAGTTTCACTGGGTTTTTTTTATATTATAACACTGTACCTTGTAAAACGGCATGAGTTCAGCAGCCAGTTTCCTCAAATGGGCAAGAGATAAGTGCTTTTGCGTGGCGTTATAGGGGCGATGTTTGTAGGTAAAGACTGGATGAAATTGTCTCACTAAGTCCTCCCCACTCTAACTTCAGAGCTGTCTTCCGTAGCTCTTCTAGTTTCACTGAAGGTCATCCGGTCTTCGGAGAAAACGGAATTAACTTTAGGAACAGATCAGGTTTCCTCCTTTCAAAAAGTTCCACGATTTCTGTTCGTAGGAGCGAGTAATTCTACGACGAGAGTACTGCAGCTGAGAGACGATAGACCGTCTCGGGAGGCAACGCAGCCAGAATATGGTAAAATTGAAATTCTTCTCGTTGTATTCTTGAGATGTGAAATTACGTCTCCACGATTTTAAACCATGCTGAGACTGCTGCTTCATTATTATCTGGAGGTCTGATGGGATCGCGGGCGCGAGTTCCACTTCTTGTTGTGGTAGAAGATGAGCAGTTTGTGATCTCTTGATGCGCCGCCTAGCGTGGTCATTTTGTTGCATGATCACGTTATTCGTTGGACGAAGAGGGGTCCTCAGTTATATAGACTGAGTAAGGTATTCTCTCTTGTAGTTTCGTAGGCTGGGTTAAGCGATCAACCGCTTCCATATATGATGAAGGAACATATATTGTCGTAGAATAGGCTCCTGATGATATAATTTATATATATCTATTCTTTGTGGAAATTATTCTAGATTCGAGTGCGTGGTGATTAGATGGACGAGAATGGTTCAAAAGGGGCCTGGAGAGGGCTTATTTACCTTCAATATACTTAAGAAGTGGAACGGAGCCCAAGGATAAATAATATTGCAAATATTAATTAATCTATCAAAACAACACACAGGAAAATAATTACATGAACGGAGATTAAAATGGAAGATACACAGGAAACGAAAAAGGTCATGGGAATATTTGACTAAGCGGAGGATTAAGATTTGGAGGGATTTCAAACAACAAAACAAACAAGAAAGGAAATGGTTGGCTAAAATCCGTTAAAAGCACAGAGTTGCATTGACACAAAATTAAATAGTTAAATGTAATGCGTAGCTTATGTAATTATAAGGTTGTCGTGGCAGAGAAAGGCGATGGAAAGGAATCTTCGGTCCAACTGGCGATTTCTTTTCCAGGAGAATGGGTTCTTCGGGGAGGTTGTCCTTAACGAGGGGGACAGACTGACTTCAAGGGGTGAGAGCGAAGTTGGGCTCGGAAGTAAGAGCGATCCTTGAGACAGGATATCGGAGATGTTCTATATGAACGATGGAGATTATTGGTGTAACCAAGCGTTCTCTTGAAGAACGTTAAAAAGGGTTGAATTAAACTAACACTGACGTGATTTCTTGGGAAAGGGAACCGTTTCTTGTCGAACGGGCTCGAAGAACAATGACTGTTCTAAAGTTGTTCTCTTTTTGAACAACAGGGAGGGTGAGTACGGGTTCTTGTCGAACGGGCTTGAAAAAAATGGCTGTTCTAAAGTTGTTCTCTTCTGAACAACAGGGGAGGCCCTGTTGACTTGGCGTCTCGAGGGGCACGAACCTTGGCACTCAAGGGATATTGTCTGCTTCTGGACAATAAGGGGTTTCTCGTGGTAGAGTTCCTAGGTGATGCCTCGCGAAGATAATCGGGATCTGGTTTAAAGGCGAAATGCTATCGCATAAATAGCCGGAGCCAGCCCCTCGGCGAGGGGACAATGAGGATGGGGGAGACTTCGATGGAATGTGCCGGTGGCGCTTGGAAAAATATCTTATCTTCCCATATGCCTAATGCAATCTGGCGAGATCGACGCATGAAGGCAAACGGCGGATTGAACCTCCTTGATTAAACTTGGGAATGGTGGGCGATAAGGCGCCTTCTACTCTCTCTCGCAGGTTGCACGTGCGAAGCATACGTTTGGACATGTGATAGGGGCTGAAGCATGGCAGCCTCAGACCGTTCTATCACATATATATATATATATATATATATATAATATATATATATATATATATATATATATATATATATATATATATATATATATATATATATATATATATATATGGATTCTTTATTCCTAGTTATATAGCTGGAATAAGCTTCGAAGTAGCCAACAGGAAATATAACGTTTCTTCTTGAATAATAATAACTTTTCTGATACATAAACACAGCTGAAATCCATTTTCTGAATTTTTTATTTGGAAGAAATCTATAAGAAAATTAAGCTCACCAAAAAGTTAACAGCTAGCTACGGAGGAAAGGGCGAGGGAAGGTCAATTCAAGAAAACGCCATTGACCTTTACCCCCTCCCTACGGCGACTTCAAGAAGAAGATATTTGTACAGAGCCATGTACAGCTAACCCACGATATAGTACTGCCTACTGGGGAGTTCAAATTCCTATTTACGAAAGAAAAACACTACAAAGCGAAAAGTTTATCTTCCCATTCACGAAGGAGAGACACTACAAAGCCTAAAGCTTAGATTCCTCTTCAATAAAGAGATATACTACAAAGCGGGAAGTTTGTATTCCCATTTATAAGGTTCAATGTGTAAACCTCGTAAAATTTTCAAACGAATGTTTACTAGGTTTGATCTCTAAGGTTTACTGTATTTGAGAAAAATCTCTGATCTATGGCTTCCTCTATTGCAGAAAAAAACTGGACTTCTTCGTAACTACTTCAGGAGATTAAGCTAATGAAACCGCTGTTTTAAAATCGTTTTACACATTCATCATACCTACCATATTTTGAGTATTGCATTCCTATGTGGCTTTCTACAGCTAAGTGTCATCATAAATTACCTTGTATAACTATAAAAAAAACGGAAATGAGAATAACCTTATTCTATTTTTATTTTTTGCATAAATCACGAATTTAACATCCGTCTCTTTCTGCGACCATTTAGTTTCTCGTATATTACTATCTTACTTACGTTAAATACGATGATGGTTGGGTAGGGATTGAATGCAAGCATAATTGCCCCGAAACTGACAGTCGTGGAATGGCCAAACTCTATATTTATATATACGTAGGTACTTTAGGGCTTGGAACCAAAGTAGGTTGAAGAGCGATAGTGAAACGGAAAATTATTGTACGTCCAGTGTGGCTGGTTTATTTTTAACTTTGAGGGGTCCTTTTAAACAAATATTTTAGAGTGCAAGTTGGCCAAAGATCAACAGGTAGCTGGTACGCGCTGGGGTGCAAAAGAAAAACATTGACGAAAATATAACTTTACTAACAACAAAATGATATACATATTTACATAAAAATTGGGTTTAAAGGGAATGGTTGCCTAGACGCGGTTAAAGGTCCACACGCGATCAGGTAGGTTAATTAAGGGATTAAACAAGTCAGATTCAGTTTTGTGATTTAAAGGGTGATTTTAAATACTGAGGCAATTTGGTAAGCCAGATTTAAGATTAATCTGCAAGCGGCAACGGTTACGATTACCTTACGTGCTTTTTGACGAAAAGAGGCTAGTTGGGGTACGGTGAATGCGATGGAAGAAGATGGTTTACCTCTAACTTCAGACGAGGGAGCACTGTTCGCCTTCGGATTTGGGATTCCTTTTCCTTCCTTGCCAATTGGCTATGGCAGAGTTCACGGATCGATTTAGCCTTCAACTTGAATTGAAATCGCCGCTGGGGGGGGGGGGAGAACGCTCCAAACACGCGCACGAAATTGGATAAAAGTCAGCGACTCCTTTGGGAAAAGGTGAAATCGTGATAACGTTTGTTGGAGTGTCCAACAGATTTCAATCTTCAAGCGGAAAGCTGGAAAGCTAGCAGAGAGGAGGCTGTGTGTGTGTGTTGAGGGGGGGAGGAGACATCGGTCCCTAGGCAAATACAGCTTTGGCGTGTGAAAACGGCGTCTGCCGCCTCCTTACCCAGGTTCAGCCATGCTTTCCTACTCCATGCTGTGATGTCAGGATCCACGCAGGTAGAGAAGGGCACGTGGCCGCCATTTCACCTCTTTCTGGTACACGGACAACTCTAAAAGTTATAAACAGAATTTTATATGATTTAAATGGGATGTTTCAATGGTACTTGTTAATCCAACCTTTGGCATTAGGAGGTATAATCAATAGTTTATTAGTTATATGGGTCCAAATCAGTGGTAACTTCTAAGTAAAGCTTGATATATTTTTAAATTACTATAAATAATTCCTATATTTACTTTTTTATTTAATATTTGCTGCTGTTACTATTTATATTTTTTTTCAAGTACTACAGTGTTTTTTCTTTACACGAGAGAGCTAAAATACCTAGAGAATGAAAAATTCCCTAGACAGTTTCTGTTATATATGTGGATTAGATAGATTAAGAAAATGCAAGAGATAATGGACGAAACATGTGAAGAAACTTTATGATCTCTACTTTGGATGTAAATTAGGTGACCAACTCAAACCCTGGGTAACTCATGTATGTTGTGCCATGGGTACAAGTTCCCATTCTGCTTGGGTGAAAGGCAAAGGGACTGGCCTAATGTTTGGCGTACAAATGGTATGGAAGGAGTCAAAAGACGATTCAACGGATTTCTACTCCTGCTTAACATATATTGGAGGTGGGTATTCAAGGTGTTTTCTTTCCTGGTCTTCAAGAGATGTATCAATTAAAGAGATAAAAATAGATAATAGTAGTACTTCCACTACTTCTGCAAGTGATCACAGTTGGTAATATTTACGTATTTATCTAAAATTATATCTTTATCGAATCTATTCACTTTCTGTATTTCCTTATCTTTAAGTTGGCCCTTCAAACATTGTCTTCAATTTATCTTGACTTTATATTCTTGTTGGCTGGGTTAGTTCTTGATCTTTAAATTCTATCTTGATGTATCTTCATATTTATTACATTTAGCTTGAGTTGAGATTCCTTCTTGATTCTTGATGTTTTGATGAGTTAGTCAGTGAAGTTGTTTTCTCTCGTTTTTCTTTCTTGAGGCAATCCATTTTACGAGGGGCGGTCAATAAGTTTTGCAATTCGGATATAGGAAAACGAGATATGAGGAAAAGTGTTTTATTATTTTTCAATATAACTACACTCGATTTTAATGCAGTTGCGCCACTTGTCCCTAAGGCTTTGAATTCCCGACAACTAGAAATCTCCTGACTGCTGTTCAATCCACTCCTGGACGGCGAGCTGGACATCTTCATTGTCCCCAAACCGGCGTCCAAACTGGCGGAATAAAATATAGTCGCTAGGGGCCAGATCTAGACTGTAGGGGGGATGGTTGAGCTCGTCAACTCCGCACTCGCGCAGGGCAGCTTGTGCCACTCTGGCCTTGTGAACAGGGGCATTTTCGTGGAGGAGCAGGACACCGCATGTCAAATTTCCGCGCCACTTCTGACGGATGCACTTACTCAACCTAGCCAGTCCCTCGGCGTAATATTAGCCTGTGAAGGTCCTTCCACGAGGCGCATAGTCCACCATCAACACTCCTTCAGAATCCCAGAAGATGGTGGCCATGGCCTTTTTGGCTGATGGTTGGGTCCGGAACTTGACGGGGGTTGGAAAGCCCCTGTGCTTCCAGGCCATGCTTTTGAGCTCAATCTCGGGATTCCAGTGATGGACCCACGTATCATCACCTATCACAATGCGTCACTCGAATCTCGCCGGGTCTTGGTTGTACGCCAGCAACAGCTCCTCTGAACTTTGACGACGTTGAATTTGATCATGGGGCGTGAGGTTTCGTGAGGTTTCTAGGGACCCAACGGGCATAGACCCTGATCATAGCCAAATTGTGGTGGATGATGTTGATATCACTTCCATGTGATATTCAAAGTTCTCGCTCGATTTCTTCAACCTTCATCCGTCGACTTTCGAGGATCATTCTCTCCACACGGGCCACATTTTCCTCGTTGGTTACGTCTGACGAGCGTCATCTTCAAAGGTTTCATGACTATGGCAGAACTCCCTATCTCAGCGAGCAATGGTTGTATAGGAAGGGGCGGTGTCGGTGTACACTGCAACCATACGTTCATGGATATCTTTTGCATTCATGCCTTCCTTGGTCAAAAGTTTGATCACTGCGCGGTGCTCAACCTTCTCCATTGTTCAAAAATTTGTGGGAGACGATTTGCGATCAGCTATTTCTTCTTAAATAGACAAGGCAGGAGCGTGCGCTTGCAGGTCCTGAATTGTCATAACTTCCACTAGCACCCCCACAAACAGCATCCCCTTACTCTGTTTTGCCATACCGATTCGCTAAACTTATTGACCATCCCTCGTATCTTGAGTCTTCGTGATTCTTCTTGAGTTGTCCTTAAAGCGTTTTCCTTGATTTCCGCTTTCTTTGGGAGATTTCTTCGTAGTAGGTCTTGGACTATTGAGTTTTGAACTTGGTACCGATAGATATAAACGGCGATGCTCTTATCCATTACGGCACGGCTTAGCCCGTTTGGAGTTGGTAATTTAATGGGCTATTTATATTATCGATTGGGAAGGAATTTTTCTCTGATACATCTTCGCACGCCTAAACAGGTCCATTTCTAGAACGTAGAGCGAATTTGACGATTGGGGAGAGACTAGTCTTGGATTTCTTAATCGAGAAGTAATAACTCTGTCTCCCCGGCCTTCGAGTCTGCGGGATGAGTGGAGCTAAATTAGTGGGATTGAGGAGAGCGAACGAAGTCTTGTCGCTTATCAATGAGTAATCTTCTTCCCAGGTCTCCGATTCCCAGAAGCACTTTTTCTTTAACTCTAGTAGGAGAGGAGGCGCAGTCCTAACGAAGATCAGAAGATTGTCGGCCTTTTGAGGGTCACCAGTTATAGAGGGGAGAACCATTCCTTATTATTCCCATTCTTACTTATTTATCAATTTTATTATATTTATCGAATTTATTTACTTGTAGACTAGAATTCTCTTTTTTTTAAATTGCCCCTTCAAACAATGTCTTCCATTCATCTTGACTTAATATTCTTGTTTGCTGGCTTAGTACTTGATCCTCGATTTTTTTTATGCTTTTTCTTCATTTACTTACAATGATTCCTTCTTGCTTTTTGATGATTTGGTCCTTGAAGTCCTTTTCTTCTGTTATTCTTTCTTGAGGCGATCCCTTTTATCTTGAGTCTTCTTGATTATAGTTGAGTTGTCCTTAATGCGTTTTCCTTGATTTCCCTTTTCTTCTGGAGATTTCTTTGTAAAAGGGTTTGGACTAATGAGTTTTGAACTCGGTAGCGATAGATTTAAACGTCGATGCTCTTAGCCATTACGAGACGGCTTAGCCCGTTTGGAATTGGTAATTTAATAGGCTATTTATATTATCGATTTGGAAGGAATTTTTCTCTGATACATCTTCGCACCCCTACAGCACAACAAAAGAGGCAAAAAATCTGTCATATATCGAGATCTTTAATCTGCTCTTCACCCAGTTGACATTCAAGTACTCTTCCTGTATACAGCCACCCGCAGAAGTACAAAGCGATTACAGAAGCAACTTAGACGATTAAGAATCTCAAGATTCGCCATATATGGCACAGTTTGATTCTGAATAGACACCACACCTCATCATCCAACCGGAACACAATGATCTACTTCGTGATCTAACACTTACTAAGCAACAGAGTGAACACCTAGCCTCACCTCTGCAACAATCAAATCTGATGGATGAACATGCTCAAATTACAGTATTTAGAAAGCGTTCTCCAAACCTACAGCAATTCTTCTCTATTAAAAGCAACTTGACTTAGAGTAATGATATCAGA
Source organism: Ceratothoa steindachneri (assembly GCA_963969495.1). Taxonomy (NCBI): domain Eukaryota; kingdom Metazoa; phylum Arthropoda; class Malacostraca; order Isopoda; family Cymothoidae; genus Ceratothoa; species Ceratothoa steindachneri. The sequence goes on from OZ018319.1 coordinate 47,279,575, forward strand.
GGCCTATTCAAGCAGGTCTGTTGCACATTAGGAAGACCATACCTTCAGTTCCAGTTTCTCAATCAGTCATTTTAAGTTAGACATATTAGAAGCTTGCTTTTATTCTAGACTGCATAAGTTACAAGGAGCATGAATGGCTAATTTGTTCGTAATTGAAAGTAGTAGCCATTCTTAATAGGCTGGATGCCATAATGTAATTCATGAGCCACTAGCTAAGAAAGAGATAATCATTTTGCCATCACTGTATATAAAATAGGCCTAAAAAGCAATTAAGCACTGCAACATAATAAGCTATGTTTTCAGGACCTTTTGATGTCAATATTAAAAAAGGCATATTTGTAGAGCCTCAGATTCGTCAACTTTTAGCTGATGGCGACTTCGAGGCGACAATGGATGAAACTCGGCTAGTGGCCTGGAATGCATTCAAAGATGTATGCAAATAACTTCTTGGAAATCACCAAAGGGCTTAGCGAAAGAGTCGAGTGGAGATCCTATACAAGTGCTACCAAGATCTCGGATGCAGTATATCACTGAAGATACACTTTCCTCATTCTTATCTGTCCTTCCTCCCAGAAAATGAAGGACATGTCACTGATGGAAAACAAGTATAAGGGAAAATGGATCCCTGCTATGCTGCCTGACTTCTGCTAAAACCTGAAAGGTGATATATCTGAGACGTCGTACAAACAAAGAATTAAATAATAAAATGTAGTTAAATACATTATACCTTGCTAACAATAATACTGATTCATTATATATTCATGAATTAATTACAATGGACACATTTAATCTGAATTTGAGGTCGAAATACATTTATGGTATCGTGGAAATCGTTATCCATTGCATAATTATTAAATCGGCTATTTACAAGAAAATCTTACGTGTTTGGAGATTTTAGGTATCAAATTCGAATTCAGGACACGCAACTTCATAATAAAACGGAAATAAGATCTGTTTTTTCACTGAAATTTGTATTACAGTGTTATTAGACTGAGCTTTAAATTGTATTTGTTTCATTATACTAGGTTTAACAACTGATTTGGAGAAACGTAGAAAAAATGGTGATTTCTCTCTCTTGTACAAGATTTTACAACATGCAATTTAGACTACAGAATGCTGCACAAACCTTCCAGAAGTCTACTAACGAAGTTTCCAGGGGGCTTGATTTTGTTTCTTTCTACTTTGACGATTTGCTAGAGGCCAGTTCAACTGAAGATGAACAAAATAAAATGTCTCATTCCTATCCCATCCCTTAGAACAATCCGATGTCACAATAAATGCGTCTATGTGTGTTTGTAATCAATCTAGCTTAGAGTTTCTCGGTGATATTATACCACTAGACACTGGTTCATCTCTAAAAAGAAATTATGATATCAAATTACTCATCGCCAAATAATTGACATGAGTTACGCCATCATGTTTACTCCGTTGCACGCGTTGATTCTACCCATAAACTTAAATTTAAAAGTCTGTAATACACTAACGATAGATTCCTGCAGTTTAAAAATGCCAAGAGTGCTATAAAAAACGTTGATAAATTGTCATTTTCTGTAGTCGATGCTAATTTAACATTAACCGTTAATTCCTCCGATATAGCGATAAGAATATTAGACAAGCCATTAATAGAGACCACGTTGCTATCGAACTTTATTCATACAAGTTCCATCCTGCCAAAACCAGTTACAGCGTTTATTTTAACATAAAAAATTCAGTTACTTTTTTTTGAGGCAAACAATTTGGTCACTCTCTTCAATAAAAAAACAATTTTGACCAATCACAAAGACTCAGGAGACAACTCGAAAATATATTTCAATTTACTTATGATATTTGTCACTCTAACGGTACTATGAACACACCAGCTGATGAACTTCCTACAGTTAAATTGAGATAAAATGCAGTTACTCTCGGGTCCACACTGTACAATGCTATTACACAGGATCAAGTCTGGTTTAAGCAGCTGAAAGATCTACTTACAAAAATTCTACCCACTCTATATTTTAAGAATGTGACCATACCTGAATTTTTTGGACTATTGGCCTGTGATGTATCCTTAATTGTTTGTCCTTTTATTCTCGTACTTACGAGGAGGCAAGTAGTATTCAAAGATCCCTACAATCTCTCACATCCTACATATACCCTGTTCATCCTATTATTCGGTATCTTCCTATTTTGTTTTGTTTTCGATGCGTACGGACATCATACAGACGTCTAAATCATGCTTTGCCTGCCAGCGTGCTAAAATTCACATGCCCACGATGTCTCTTTTTCACACATTCCCACCCACATCACGGTGCTTTGAAGTCGTACATGTGGACGTTATTAGCCATCTTCTAGTGTCAAAATGTCAACTTTAACTCCATGCTGGTATTGATTGATTCTCAGATGAGCTGAAGCCATTCCTCTTATTGATATTCGAGATTCGAGGAGATAGAGTTGAAAGAACTATAGAGCGCCATTTTTCTTATCCAGGAAACATTTTACCAATCAAGGACGACAGTTTGAATCTTTTCTTTGAAAAAAGTTTATTTGGTAGAGTGCATGTGCAGGTTGGGAATATTACACCCCCTCAAACACCAATCTAATGACTGATAGAGCATTTCCACCGTCAGTTAAAGTCCTTACCCATGTTCCACGAAGTTTCCGATTGAGATGACAAAATTTCACTTGTGTTGCTTTGCATTCGTTTTGAGGGGCAAAAGTTTGAGGCCAAAAAAACTTCTATTTGGGCAAAATTTACTCTATTGAAATAAATTAAAATCTAGCCTTTTGTATTGACAATAAACCTTCAGTAACCCTTTGAGAATATTCTTATATATTATTTTTAATTCGTTCTATTCGTTCTAGATCTTTATTACATTTTAACAACAATAAGCGAATGAAAGCGCGAGATGATCGATCACACGATAGAGCTTACAAAGTCAGAACTTTATTAAATCATTTCAACCAAGCATTTCTGTCTGCCATGAATCCAACTAAATGCTAATTACTTGACGAGCACATGATTAAATTCGAGGGTCATAATATACTAAGGCAGTATGTAAAAAGTGAACCAATCAATGAAGTTCCAAATGTAGTGCAGGTTTGATTCCAAATAAGTATATTTGTTAGAATTTGACCTCTATACTGGTAAGAAAAATGAAAAAACAGAATGCGGGGTGGGCGAAGGAGTTGTTCTAAAATCTACCGAAAAAATTCAAAATATTGGTTGTAACATTTTGATAGATAACTTTTTCAATTCACACTGACGTTAAGCGTCTAGATTTATAATGACTCAATGGGAGTATCAATCACGGTTAATTAAATAGGTAATTTAAGAATAGAGGGACACTAGGTTTACAGATTACCATTAATTGTGATGGATTGGAGAGACGACTACTCAGGTCCAGATGGGGTGGTTTGGGTGGCGTTAACACGAGTTCTCGGGGATAATACGACCGGTTCGGCGCTGCTGGTTGCAGTTCCAGTTAGTTCACCCCTAACTGGATGTGACACTAACAAATAGTAACTTCCAGTAACTATTTGGATGTTCATTTTCTTACTCAAGTTACGTTGAGCAACAGAGCGTACTCTTCTAGTCATATACTCTGTGGGGCGGGATTTACTTCCAGGAACAATTTGAGACAGCGACCAGGTTGACTCGACGGCGCGTTAGTAGTCGATACGTTACGGCAACGATTCTCGTTCAACGTGAGGATTCTGCGAGTAGATTGTGGACACTGCTGTGGAGAGGTAAACGGCGAGGTTATTTCTATCACCGATTGTGGGAAATCGAGAGGGAGATCCCGTTCACTACAATTTGCTTATTGCGGCGCCTTCTGGACAATCTCCATGATATCATAAAGAAAGCAAATAAGATTTAAGCTTGTTTGAGAGATAGGCGTTTTTTCGTCCGACTTCCTGTCGCCAGTTGGGGGAAGGGTGGGGGGATAAAGAGAGGAGACGAAGGTAAACTCAAACGACAAATTTCTTTCGTTCCCACGATTGTCTGGCGGCATGTGAGTATGTACTTTCCATACCCTTACACTCTTGTTTTCAATCCAATGGAATTTTTTATGTAGAGTGGATGGATAATAAAGCAGTGCATATGTTGTCAAATTTTATATAGGCATTTCCTCTTTCGAAATTGTACTGTAGGAAGAAGGGAACTAGTGATAAAGAGGAGATTGAATGCCCTGCTGTTGTTATGTATTACAATACTTAAGGGGGGTCGATATAATAGACCAAATGCAAGTAACTTATCAGTTTGACCATAGGTCAAAAGTCAAATATTACCTAAAAGTAGTTTTCGATCTTGTTGACATTGCAATAAACAAAGGCTTCATTGTGTTCTGCAAATTAAAAGGGACGTCAAGTATTGAAAAACTTGATGCAAAGACATTGAAAAGAATTGTAGCTCGTGGGTTGATTGGAAACTTCTCCAACAGAAAAAGAGCCCCACCATCAACATCTGTTGATATCAAACCCCCAAAAATCAAAATACTATCTACAATCCACAACACCAACACATTTAATACGAAAATCTAATTCCAGACAACGTTGCAAAGCGTGCACTAAAAATAAAATTTATAGCAGAACCAATAATATGTGTGTTGAATGTGGTATCTACCTTTGTTATGTAAGTGGTAGAAATTGCTTCGAAAAATATCATGAATAACTCTAAAGTGATACCTCGGTACTTAATATTGTATAAATATTATTTTTGGTTTAAAATATTTCCATTCAATGAAGGTTTTCTTGCCTTATATATCTATTTTGAGATAAATAATTTAAAAATATCACATATTTGAGAAAATAATATACATAATACTTTAACTATGTTTTTAAATGTTTAATAAATCCTATTACACTATAATATTGTTTTCAATACCTATAAAATTAATAGAAAATGCTGTTATAAACAGTAAAAGTAAACATACTTGTAAACCATAAATAATTATCCCTGAGGCTCAATGGCACACATATGTGCCATGCTCTATTTCCATATGTAAACCTCTCAAAAAAAAATAAGTTCAACGGCCTTCTGTTCATCGTGAATTTTTATCGACCTGTTAAAGAAATTAAATGGACTTTGAAGCATGAATGCTAGGGTAGAAAACGATTTTGACTGCTTTTATTAAGTTTTACGATTCAAAATCTTCGACGCTTTAACGCAAATAATAGATTCGAGATGTTTACTGACTACTGGTATCAAGCTCATTGCTCTCTAGTTATTTGTGTCGTCTATTCTACTTTTTCAAAAATTTAATTAATGTTAGCTCTTTAAAATCCTCTCGTACGTTACCTTCGTTTAAATATTGCTGGAAATTTGGCATAAACCTTTTAATAATTTGCTTTTTAGTTCTTTTAACTAAAACAGAAAGATCTATCCAGTGATGGAAATTGTAACATTTTCATTTGATTAGTATATTTCATAATTTTGGATAAACCGATAACACATAGAGTGATCTCGTTATGCATTATCTATACCAAAAAGTAATTAATTAGACCTTGTGTATTTTTTTGTTACATTTTCTGCAGCAAGTTCACCTTTCTAATCTTTTTGTTCACTCTGTATCTAAATCTTTCGAAATAAGGTATAAGATCGTTGGTTCTGTAATAGTTTTTTATCATGTTATACTGAATTTTCTGAACACTGTTAACTAAATCTTCGCCAACGCATACTTTATGTACTATTTTCATCAGTATACAATATTAATTATAATATATTTTACCATTGAGTTTATATTTTAACATTTTGTAGAAGAAAGTTATCAATTAAATATGTGAATAATTGTTCACCTTCTCTGTCCGCAATTTCTTTTTCAGAGTCAACATTCCGAAAATTGAAATAACAGATTCTTTATCACTACCCATGTTACAGAGTAAATTAACCATACTAGTGTCTTCTAATTAGCTTTGATGAAAAGGCAATAAGCTATTATTAATGAAATTTTCATATTGTCACTTAATTTTTACTCCTATAATAATCCATATATTTTCTATGCTTGGTCATGGCATTTTTATGTATAGACGTTCTCCTTCACTCTATCTCATTCTTAATTATCCGACCCAATCACTATCTGATGTATTTATCCAATTCTTAGTAATTATAATAATACTAAATTTTTCAATCTATATAAGGGCTTGAAGTTCAGGTGTATTAGTTGCTACGCTTCGTGCATTTTTGTAAAAGCAAGATAGATGAGCGATTTTATTGTATGTTTAATGATGTGCTGATAAGTTTGTGGGAGGTTTTGTTTTGGATCTTTCTCTAAAGCCTCAGCCGATTTAAATATTTAGAAATCTTTCCACTCTCACTGCTCCGACAGAGTTTAGGTATAATATCTTATTCTAAAACATATCCGGACGCTCATAAAAATGACTCCAGAAATCAGCAAAAGGCTATTTCCTCCTGATACATTCTGAACTACGAGTATAAAACCACAATTTATGTAGGCCGCTTTTCTATAGAATGTGTTAGGAACCTTATTCTTGACAGAATGCCTGAAAAATAATTTTGTTATTCCTCTCCTTTAATCTATTGAAAAGGCTGATATGTCCGTGTCAGAAGTTCTAAAGACCTAATGAAAATCGATTATTAGTTTTAACATAGAACATGTATGCTGTTTCTTGCGGGGTGCTATTTAAGGAATCATCGAAAGACTCGTATAAATTTTTGACTGTAACTCCTAGTTAGCAAAATCCCTTCCTTCTCGCAGGGCTTCATCCTCCACAAAATTTGTAATGTTATTCTATGATAATTAAGTCACCCCCTACGGGTCTCAACGTTGCCTTGGTCCTGATCTAGAATAGATCATCGATTTTTCGTTAATATTGGAAGTCTACGTTGTAAGCTTCACAACGATGCTTCATTTGGAATTGGTCTAAATTTGGGTTCATTGCGACAATTGCGGTTCTCGCAGCAGCACCTCGTAATATCCTTTCCTGCAGTGGGTTATACATGGTGGGGTGGGGGGAAACAGATGAGGGAGTGCATCTCCGCAGGATCTCTACAGGATCTTAAAGGTCTGCAAGCTCCTGTCTTACTCACCTAACTTCTGCCTCAATATGACTGCTTTTTCAACAAAATCTACAAACATTTGAATAATCTTCGATATTCAAAATAATCCATTAAAGAAACTAATTTTCTTTTTCTGGGCGTATTTTGTGAGAATAGAATTAAAATCTTATAAAATTGTTAGAAATTGGAGTCGATAAAATTCTGTGAGGAGAATAAAAATTAAATTTAATTTTAACAAAAGAATGACTGCAAATGTACAATCGGTGCACTAAAAAATATAGAGCAAAGTTGATAAAATACTTCATTGAAACGTAAACTAAAAAAAGATGGTGAAATAAAGATAAAATAGGAAGATCAAATTTCAACTTGAAACAAGTATATGATGGCCCCCATTTTCGTTTGCTCATTATTCTAAGTTTACCTTTTTCTAATGTTAGGGCGTCTTTATTGCTTATTATTTTTTATATATGGCTGATTCTTAACTATGATTATTTAATAATAATTTTGTTACCAATATTTAGTTTCTATTACTTTGCATTTCTTATTTAATAATTATAGCAATTGGCTGATGATAACTTTGAAAATGTTCGAAACTTTCTGAATAGACATTTTCTGTCATATATATATATATATATATATATATATATATATATATATATATATATATATATATATATATATATATATATTCCAAAAACTACGGTAGTGTACGTGTAACTATTCAGATGAAACCACAGTAATAGAACTAATTTTATATGCAAAAACAGGTTTCGCATAGAAAATTAGTCCTATTACTGAGTTTTTTTCCTTCTATATATATATATATATATATATATATATATATATATATATATATATATGTATATATAAAAGACTAAAGGACTAGGCATCACCTTTCCTTTTACTCCTTGTTTTCTTTTTACATATTGGATCTTTAAATGCGCGAAATTCCCAAGTAAAGAAAACAACCGACACCCAAACGCTTTCGTTGTTTAAACATCTTCATGGTCAATTACCAATAAATAAAAGCCTAAACGAAACTTCATCCGCCAAAACAAATGGATGACGAGTACTACAGTCTAACTGAATAAAGAAATTATAATGTAAACCTTTATAAAATCTGAAAAAGCATTTTTATATTGTTTACATATTATTACAATTTAAAATTATCAAATTTAAAAAGCCCATCTCACTGATTGAAATTCTTTTGCTGCGTAGATTTAATAATAGCCGAATTAATAAGATTCCATTCTTGAGGTTCATTAACATAAATTAGACCAATGGAACTTATGTTTACAAATAAGGCCTTAGATGTCTGCCCTGTTCGGCAACTATGTTTGTGCTGGGTGATACTCACAGATACACCTTTACCAGTTTTTACCAAAATATAATACGTTGTAAAAAGTACATGAAATTGCATAAATGCAATAAAGTTCTTTAGAAGGCGAATTTTTTATAAACAAATTCTTTAAAACTAAATTAAAATTAAAAACGATATAGACATTAACTGAGGAAAAATGGTTGGGACTATTTCTAAAATTATCCTTATAGGCAAGACTCAAAATATTTTTCTTAAGGATAGTTTTTTTGTCATTATTATAGAAGAATTTTTTTGCTGACGCCATTGCATTATCCAAAACATATAAAGGGTATTTCAGATCCTTACCAATTTCGTAAATACACTCAAATTCACGATCCACAAATTCGGCGCTAAAAACTCGTAGTTCGCGTAAAAACATGGAAATAAATACAGATGTCTGCCCTGTTCGGCAACTATGTTTGTGCTGGGTGATACTCACAGATACACCTTTACCAGTTTTTACCAAAATAAAATTCGTTGTAAAAAGTACATGAAATTGCATAAATGCAATAAAGTTCTTTAGAAGGCGAATTTTTTATAAACAAATTCTTTAAAACTAAATTAGAATTAAAAACGATATAGACATTAACTGAGGAAAAATGGTTGGGAATATTTCTAAAATTATCCTTATAGGCAAGACTCAAAATATTTTTCTTAAGGTTAGTTTTTTTGTCATTATTATAGAAGAATTTTTTTGCTGACGCCATTGCATTATCCAAAACATATAAAGGGTATTTCAGATCGTTACCAATTTCGTAAATACACTCAAATTCACGATCCACAAATTCGGCGCTAAAAACTCGTAGTTCGCGTAAAAACATGGAAATAAATACAGATTTTTCGACATTAATAATATGGTTCGAGTAAAAATAAATGTTCAGAGGGAAATAGGTACATTTTCTATAAACATAAAATAAAACTTTGCTCAGTACAATGAACAAGACAGTCCAAAAAAGCTAGCTTAATCTCGACTTCAACTTTAGAAGTGAACTTTATGGAACCTACTGAGTTATTTAGTTTGTTCAGAAAAGCTGTATCATAGCTTAATTTTTCTACAGCGTCAGCTGTATGCCCCTGAGGAGGCATTGCAAACGAGGCAGAGGAAGAAGACGAAATGGACTAAATATAATTAGAAGAATCAACATAAAGGCTTTAACATCCACGAGTTTCACACAAAGTGTGGTTGGCACCCTTCATTGCCACTCCCACTACCCACCTCTCACAACCAATTTAGGTCCTTTTATGCACAAAGCCACTTCCCTTTCTTCCCTCCCCTACGACAGTTCCTATTGATGGGTACCTATGCCCTGTATAATTTTTTCCAGACAGGGTTAATCCATGGTTAATCGGATTGATTGAAGGTATCTGCTCATTACCGCCATTACGTATTCCGTTCCTACAGCCTCTGGTGCACGGCTGCCCTTGCCAACGCCCCCTATTCGGGATTACACGCATTTATGACACGCGTTGATGAACGATAGGGGTATTTTTCCTTGTACACGTACAAGCAATAAAAGACCTTTACGATTTCATTTAATTGACTAGGTAGTTGCCATTAATTAGGGCAGGGGTTAGGGAAGCTTAAGTAATTGAATTCCAGGTGTCGGCGGCTTAGAAATTGAGGAGGAAGCAATTTTATATTAAATATTTATCGTTCTTTACAAATATATTGCTGCTGCGACCATCGCCCGTGCTTTCCTCTTTTTCTTTTTCAGAGGAAACGCGAAAATAGACATGAGGGAGAAATAAACAAGGTTTTAAAGGAATCGATAGCATGAGCCAAACAGGATGACGAAGAAACAAACTCAATATTTAAAGTATAATTGTCTTAAACAATAAGAATAATTAGTTTGTACGCAATCAGAATAATAAAGCAAAATTATAGTGTGAAAATATTTGATTAATTATGAAGTTATCCTGTTTAAATAGAGCTTAGCATGAATTGAAATTGAATTCCAGCGAGTTCTTGATGACTTCAGACTCGAATGAACCTAAGTCACTAAAAAATAAATGATTTCGTACTCGAAAAATTGCTTTGATGATGTAAGATAAACTGTTGAATGAAACTCGCTTGTAAGTTTATTCATTTCTACAACGGCATTTATGCTGTATAATTTTATTTTATAATTATTCACAGATTCATTCGGTGCAAATCTACGATACTATTTCAATGGAATTTTATAATTTAGCTTACTCTAATTGATGCAGAATTCCTTATTAGTTAGTTTATAAAATGTAAATATTGCTAAAAATAACAGTAATATTAAAATATTTCCATAACCTCGCTAACTTCTTTAAACCAATATTAAATCTTGAAAATGCCTAAGTTTTTGGTCCTGTCTAAGCTGTAGGATTTTTCAAACAGTAATTTATAAGTAATCCTCCAGTCTAACTGAATCTGGAGTCAATTAAAGGATTCGACTATTAAAATAAGTTTCCTCCAACGACTTAAAGGAAATGCCCTTTTCATTTTCTGTATAGTAATAAGCGTATAAAAGAGTCTTTACGATATCATATATGTGTATTTAGAACTAAGCAACTTCGATTGCGTGAGAGTTGTAAAGCTGTGGAATTATATATATATATATATATATATATATATATATATATATATATATATATATATATATATATATATATGTATATATATATATATATATATATATATATATATATATATATGGTTGTACCACGTAGGAAAAAGAAAGGTTGGTTGGAGCTAGCACTTTCGTTATCTTAGTAACATTTTCAAACTCATTGGTTTTTGTAATAGAGAGACTGTATTTATACAAAGCAATGATTTCCATATAAAATCGCATGGTCAGTTTCTTTTTGGACCTCTGATACGTTTGATTTGAGACAGAAAGATAGGACTGGGTCTTTTCCCTACGTGGTACAAACAAATAAAGAGAAAGAAGAATTGGACGCGAATGAGAAAATGATACAAGAAACCGGAGTTTTTTAAAGGCAAGATAAAGGGACATTAGAAGAACCCAGAATCAAAGAGCAGAGGGCGCACAGTGAAGGCGATCCTTACCGAGAAGACAGGAATAATGCCAGGGGAAAAAAGTTTTTGAAAATTCCTGGCCTGTCCAGACCAGGAATTTTAAAAACTTTCCTGGCCGGGACAGGGGAGGAGTGTGAAAACGTATCGGCTAAGGGTACCTTGAGCATCTCTAACAGCTTTCGATATTCGCGACAGAGATTCGTATATAATTCTAAAATACAACGATCATTAAAGTTAAATAATTGTGGCAATAAAAAAAATGGACGCATTTAACTCAACATATGGGAAAAGGAAGGAAATTAATATTTAGGGCAATTTAATTGTCATTCTTTACCTTTAGAAATCAAAAGAAGAGAAAATATTGTTGGTTTTAGAATTAAAATGATAACAAGACTGGAATAATTTACTGCTATCATTCATATTAAAAACATTAATAAATGAAGAAAATATCGAACAAACCTGTAAACAAACAGTGCTCAAACTGATTTAGATAAAGGGTCTATATCAGGATTGTTAGAAGTAGTGCAAGATAAATTTGCTCCTTGGATCATTTTCCTTGCAAGAAGGACACTTGACAAAGCAATCTCGACGACCGTCGTCCACGACATGGTGGAAGAAACCTTTGCTTTCTATAGTTGAGTCTACTTAATTCCACCCACCGCCTACCAAGTTACGTTCGGCTGATGCTCGCCTGAAGAAGTAAAGATCTCTAAGGAGATGATTACGATTCACAACGGTGTACTTAAAATCAATAGGAAATGACAAAATGACAAAAAACCCTTCGTAGCTTTCCGAAATATGGAAATTTTAATGAAATCTTATTCTTCCCAAATATATTATCCCTCATAATTTTGCAGCCGAAATTATGATAAAAACTTAAAAGTTTGGAAAATTGTAGGGGAAGATGAGAAAAAGATTTAATAATATTATAAGTAAAAGAAAGGGACATCTCGCTTATGCAAATTAATGCTGACATATTTCAGTCAAAACCATGACAATGATTCAAACTTTTCAACTTATGTGTCAAATTCTCGAAAGAAAGAATTTTCTAATTTAAAATCAGCGTCATCTTTTAGCTCGAGTAATTTGATATTTTTAATATTGATTTCTGACAGCAAGAAAAGTTTTTTGTTCAGAACGTTGGATCCCGGTTACATTTGTATGTCCATTGATCCGACTATTTCTGTTTTTGTATCTACCCTCACCCCAGAGCACTTCATTTATTACATATATGATTGAAAAATTTCAATCCAAAATATTTTTCATTTATGCATTCTCGATGACCAAGCTTTTTTATATAGAGGATTAATTTATAGCGATGACTTTTCGGTGGCACTAAGACGATTTAGATCTCCTTGGTTCGGATCATACTTTAAAATCTAGATCTCGAATGCAAAATAAAAGATAACACTAGTATGCTTTTTTTCAAGGTCTAAAAAATAATACTTGAGTTTAGGCCATTTTTTCTCACTGAAATTGAAAACAATGCTCATTTCATCTAATCAGATCAAGTTTTTGAGATATAACCACATGCCAGAAATTCCTATATTTCGATATATTTGTAGGCGAATGTACACACACAAGTAAATTTTTAACTCATTTATACACAGAAAGTTTAAAGAATGTTCTAATTAATACCAATTAGAGTACAACACACAAAAAGTTACTTCTGGATGAATCGTCTCTTCAGGGACACTAGAAAACACTAAATCCTTTTTCAGTAATAGCAGTACATCCCAACGCCCTGGGTAAAGTTCCTCTATCAAACGGATATCTTGGTGAAAGCACTCACCTTGTTTTTCACTGAAGTCTCCGCGATTTTAGGAGAAATATTCAAGGTGGGACCGAAGGAAATTCATTTTCTCTAACATTCACGCACCAGTTTTGCAGAAATACTCCAATACCTCATAAATCGCCTTCTCATACTGAGGACCGTTGTTGCCAAATAATTTTGCAATGAATGAGTTAATATACAAACAAGCAGAGAGTTCAGCAGGATTCAGTGCTTCATCCAAGTTGGTGTCGTTGATTAGCTTTCTTATTTGAAGACAAACAAATATACCTGTCTTCAGTTTTTCCGTACTGACTCATGGAAACCTCTAATGAAGGAAAGCAAATCCTCTAGCTTCCTTGTCTATTGCCTAGACTAAGGTGTTAAGCATACCAAGTTCAATGTGCAGGGGTGCAATCAGTATCTTGCTTTGTTCAACCAGAGAGTGGCGCATAACATTCGGTGAGCCGGGTTCTAATCCTTGTCTTGACGGCCATTCTTGTCTGACATAATGCTGGTCATCAGCACGATTGTCTCACAAGCACATAAAGCATGGATACATGGTGTACCTACCTTGAAGGCCTGGGATGTGTTCAAATACTTTAAGATCACCACAGATCAGCCATGTGTGGTTCATCTAGTTGAGAGCAGAAAAACAGACAGCAGATGTTGTTGTAGGTTTCTTTCATTGCAGCTGAGTGTCCAACGGAGATCAATGAAAACTTATTGCCTTTATTAAGAAGAACTGCCTTGAGATTCTGCTAGATGAGTAAATGAGAAGTCTTGATTCCATAGCATCATACGTCGAGCCCATTAAGTTAAGCAGGTCAGCCTTGTTGTTAGAGTAGACCAGTAAAGAGGCTTCATCAAACGTGAAAATGCCTTAAGCTCTTTCTCGCGGTTTCGATACCAGTAGAAGGTTCTAATTAGTGCCAACATACATTTCTCTCGAACACGTGATCCAAAAAGCTGAGAAGATTCTTTGTAGAGGTTCAGGTCATGTTTCAGGTCGTTGAGTTTGGGTTGCGTAAATGTCAACTGTTGGACGCATTCCTTTGGCCTCTATACATTAAACCCACTTGTGACACTAGCCTCGGAATCAGAGCTAGAACCCTTTTAAAAATCAGGCACAAGAACAGGAAGATCGAAGCCATATGGGGGTGGTTATATAGCAGAAAGAACATTGGGGTATTGAACATGGTGCCTTTTCTTCTGATTGATGGCTTTAAAATTTTCCATATAGAAGTAGCAGTTAATCCCGTGATCTTTGCCTTCCTTCCAAACCATTGGGATACCAAATGGCATAATCTTCCTTTTCCTATTACTTCAATCCCGTAAATATTCCCGTAAATTTTATGTTTTACAGCAAATATGGGGAGAAAATCGTTTCACTCCAACGTAAGCATGATGTTTTTTCACAAAATCCATGGTTTTTGCTTGACGGTCTGGAAGAGCGTCATGTTTGCAAATGTAACAAAACCTATTTGGAAGATTATTACACATAAGATCCATTGTAATTCAAATCAAGATCTGAAAAGATGAATTAAATATGTTATATATGGTTACGCCTCCTAGTTTTGAACAAACAGAAGTAATAAACGGTTGGATGATAGCGCTATTTTGGAATTTACGTGCTAATAGAAATCGAGCATATCTTTGAAACCAAACCTGACCTGACCAAATAAAACTAATTATATATTTAAATTCAGCCAGAAAAAATTATTCTAAATCATTTGGAAAACCTATGACTTTTTAAAAAAGTTTTAAAAGGCAGGCCAGTGTAATAAATTTTCCCAGCAAACAATGGTCGGTGTTAAATTACCTTCAATTTCTTTTCACTACGCTTGGGAAAAAACAATTACGAGAACGTTTCTTGTTTTTCTACCCCATCATAGCACCACTCTGCAGAAAAGCGCAAATGGGTGACCATCATGTACACAGATCTCCTGTCCGACTATCGTGCCATCGGTAGAGAAGAGACGAATTGTCCTGGGTAGATCTGGAAACAAAAGGGAACAATAAATGTCAGGGACTTAGAATTACAAAAGGGAGGCCATTTAGAACAAATGAGCCATAAACAGGAGGAATATTTGTAAGAAAATGCGAAAAGTAAGAATGAAAATATTATATATATCTTTTATTTCTCTCTAGAAAAGAAGGTTGTTAGTGGCTATAATACAAAATTATATGGAATAATTACGGAGTAGGTTAGTTGAAAACAAATAAATTAAGGGACAAAAAGATAAATAATAAAACACAATGTATTTCTATAGAAATTGGTATGTATGCTTTAACATACATATAGTTATTCAATGCTCCCACTTTCAGGCACGATGTGGCCTCCATCAGGTCTCGGGTGTGGCTACATTCCTGATTAAGTCACTCTCATTTACGTTAGTGCTAACTTTCTTGACGACAGGATTAGTGAGCCATTGGTAGTGTGGGACCGTTGGTTGGTCCCTATTCCAACGACTGACCAGAGGAAATATTCCAGTGTGGACAAATCTTGACGATCTAATACAAAGGAAATGGCTTCATTCAAGAAAGTGGCCATCTCTGAATCAAGAAAGAATGCCGCAAAGGTGCAGAGGAAGGCTTGACATTCAAATCCTGTCTCGATTAGAAGCAGCCATATCTGAGGTGAAACAGAGATATGATCGATTTGTGACCATATATCTCTTGCCATTTTGGCTAAAATTCACCTGGTTTTGAAAATGAGTGCGGACTAGCTAAGTGGAAATCCACTTTTACAAGTTGATTCAATTAGTTTTACGTAAGTACCTACATAACTAACAAACACTTCCACAGATATATAAATATATATATATATATATATATATATATATATATATATATATATATATATATATATATATATATATATGTATATATATATATATATATATATATTTTTTTTTTTGTGTGTGTGAAAACCATTGTGTATTTTGCCTTAATTAATTTCCTTTGGCAACTTTCTCTTCTTCTAAATATCTTTTCCATTCCATCTTATTGATGGTGGATCACTTTTCCTGTATTCGTCTCTTTTAAATGAATGTGTTTAGTAAAAGCCAAACTTAATTGCTGAACTTTCTAACTTATTCGATCATCCTGGAAGCGTTTTAATATGTCTTGCCTCCTTGAGCGATGTAATGAGTGGAGTGATGATCTGACAAAATGAAAGATAACGATTTTTAAGGTATATTTATTCCACCTAGGTTGAACATAACGTTAGAGAAAATGGGCCAGTCCGGTGAGTGGAATTGTAAAATAATTTTAATGTACGATTCCAGCTTGTTGCTTGACTGTTGATGGCCGGCTTATCTTCGTTTATTAATATGGCTTCTAAGATGCTTAGCCTAGCTTTATTAACATCTTTTCTTTTAATAACGGTGTTATCAACGAGCAAATCTCTCGTTAGATTAATATTATGAGCAGTCTCCATATGATTTTTAGGCCCTCCGCTCTGTAGGTGCATAGTTAAACGTCTAGAAAGTGTAGTGGTTGTCATGCCAATATATTTTGAGTTGCTATAAAACTTACAGTCTTTAACGGGGCAGATAAACTCGTACACTATGTTGGTTGATTTGAGATTCGAGGAGTTTAGGCAGCTGTTGTTTTTCATCAGGAGATTGCTGGCTTTAATTGTTTTATAATAAATGATGAGTTAGATTTTATCCAGATAATTTTATGCATGATGTTACGGTTAATAATCTCCTTGATGTTTTTTTGATCTATTTTATCGGCCGTGGACATCTGGTTTTTGTAATACACTTTGATGTTCTTGACTTCTCCCTGATTACTTTCAGTTTTATCCGTATCTTTGCAATTATTATTTAAAAATGATTGGAGTTGTTTGGCAATCATGCTGTTATAGAAACCATTATTCACGAGTATTTGTTTTACTCGTGATATCTCTTGTTAGAATAGTTCTCACAGAGCAGCATTTATAAGCTCGGCGGATGTATGAGCCGATTACGCTTATTTTATACCTCTCAGGGCATTCACTGCCCGCATTGAGGCATCTTTCCATGTCAGTAATTTTTCTATGTACTTTAGTGATGTAGCCACCATTGATGTTTTGAATCTCAACTTCTAAGAAGGGGAGTTTATTACCCGTGCTCAATTCATAAGTAAATTTTAAAACGGAATTATCCTCAAATTGCTACTTGATGTTTATTAGATGTTGTTCCTTTTGGATGTTGATGTAGATGTCGTCTACGTTGCCTTTATCACACTGGTCAATATCTTCAATGGCTATGCCACTATTTCTCTCTTCATGGAAGACGTCGAGTGGCTTGTCTCAGAAGAGTCTCCAAAAAAGATCTTCAAGAGATTGGACTGGAATCAACGATATCTCAAGAAATACTCATACGCCGTACCGTTATCCTTCAGCGGCTTGGCCCATTCTTCACGAATAATACCTGTGTAGAAATCAAAGAAGAGCTGTTTAGGAAACAAAAATGAGCAAGCATAACAAAATTAGAGTAGTTTAGAAAAGCCACCGGCAGGGTCAAACTAGTATTTGCAATCATTGAAATTGCGCAAAGGGTCAAGAAGGAGTGCCTCCTATGCTTCTACCTCAGTGCGGCTCCAAAGCAGAGGAGTTCGTACCCATCGAATGCTGCTTCAAGTTCTTAATAAAGTTCGAAAGTACTTGGAAACACATTTTCATTTTTTCCTGCAGGACATTGCATTCATTTGCCACCCTCACGTGATACTTTGTGAGTTTTACATTTTTTATATATATATATATATATATATATATATATATATATATATATATATATATATATTGTTTAACTTCCATTCTTATATAGCAAATATTGTTACTATGTACATATATTTATATATGTATATGGGTGTTTTTCTTTATGTATATATTTGTTACCTTCGTCTATTAATGTAAAACTATGCATAGTTCTCCGCATTGAAATATCTATATACGTTTCGCGTACTTCTATTATTAATTTTCCTTGCGAGATGTCCATTTTTATTTCAATATTATTAATTCCTCTGTTGTCTCCCCGTCCTAGCCATTTTAATTAAAATGGCAAATCAAGGCTTAACAACCTCCATATGTATTTTTTGTGATTTATCTTACTAATGAGCTCCGTCAAGACTCACATCTATCGTGGCTTCTACCTTTCTGCTTCATTATTACTAAGCCTGAAGAATTTGAAGTCCTAAGATCCTTTTTCCAGAATAACTGCTATCCCTTGTCATTAGTATATAAATTCATTTTCAATTTTTTACATAACCAATGTTAACTTCCCAATCTTTCCTAAGCTATCCCTAAACACCAAATATTTTATTCTTTCGGAAATGGATCCCTTCAACAGGAAGTTACCAAAAAATATCTCTAAATAATTTAACCGCTATTGTTCACATTCAAAACTTAAATTAGTATTTGTAAACAAATTTATTATTGGTAGTTGGTTCATTTATAAGGCTAAGCCTCTTCTACAGATGCGCATTCGTGTTGTCTACAAGTTTACTTGTCCCCGGGGGCTCGAAGGAACTTTATAGACAGCACAATTCGCTCCCTTTGAGCAAGGTTAAACTCACTTCTTGGTATCAGCGCTCATAGTGGACACCCAATTAATCATAAAGAAGCATCTTCTATCCGAGCACATAAATTAAATGAACCGCTGACATACCTATGAAATTTTATAATAATTGGTTATGATAATAATAAGCAAGCCTTGGGAATTCTACAATCTCCTTATATTAAATCCCGTATCCTTACTCATAATTGCCAATCTATTGCTGCTCTCCGGCTTATGACATAACTTGATAACCAACACAATCTTACATCTGCTTACTTAAATAACACATCTTAACTTCTCTTCGGAGTCAGACCAACATTGGTGAGTGTTTTGATGGTTCTCTTTTGTATCGTTCTAGGAATTTTAATATTCTAGTTCATTGCAAATTATGTATTTTGGTAAGTTTTTGTATTATAGAAAAAGAAAATTATCTTCCACTTCTTAGATATTTTAATATTCCAATTTATTGTACATGAATATTATGTATTCAGTTATACTATTGTATTATAGAACTCGAAGATGAGCGGAAGGCTCGAAACGTAGTTCATGAGCAATAAATGAGAATGAATTTGTCTGCATCCTATGTTTTCTCATTCCTGGTGAAATTATATATATATATATTAAAACTTTGAATACTGTTAAATATAGAGTAAAATTGGTAGAATTACGGTTAATTAATTTATCCAAGGTAAATGTTAACAAAGAAAGCTAATCATCTATGATCCAGTTTGGTGGTAGCTAGCTGATTGTTTACGATTTAGATTTTGCTTTGTTCATTTAAAAGTGACGACTTCAGAACCATCAACACCTTCCTTTAAAATAAATTTCGTCTTTAAATTTCAACTTGTATAAATTAGTCCACCTAATTGTACTTATTTTATTCTACATAATAGTATTAATAAATTTAATATATCAATTTTATATTCCTAGCCTAGGTAATGAGGCTGGAAATCAAAACGTCTAACATAGAGTAAAACATAAAGTAACTCAAATAAAAACCAGAACAACAACGCAGGCATCACTCTCAGTATTTACATTAGTATATTTTGCTTGATGTTGAGAGGAGAGAAGTATGGGGAGAGAGGGTTTTTTTGGGGGGGAAATTGGTTTATAGATGACATGATGAATATGAAGATAATTAATTGCCAGGATACTGGCTGATCTCTTTGGCTTTATGGGTTCTTTGTCTTCTCCTTTCTTCTTAGCTTGTGTGGGACTTTTGCAGGTGCGTTGATTCTAATTTTGTTGATGAATAATTTTTCTTTTGAAATAAATCTTTTCCGTAAATCTGTTTGTTTCTTCTAATTTCTTTTTTGGTATTGTATTAGTCTCTTGTGAATACCTGGGACATTTATGCCTTTATCTTCTTTTTTCTTTGCTTGGAATTAAATATTTGGTTTTCTTATTGATTTCTCAACATTTTATTTGTTTATGTCCAGTTATGTTTTATAGTCAGTTCCTCCTGCTCAAGGTTGGTCCTATAGCTGAGGAATAAATTAGTTATGGCTTCTTGAGAGTTCCCTAGTTTGAGTTTACTTTCACGATTCCTTGTTTGCCTTTTTTCCATTTTCCTTTCGTTACTCTTTCAAATAATTCCTTTCTTAGTACATATTTTGACGTCGTCTGTTTAGACACTGATTTTTTTTCTTCTAAGAGTTTTTCGATGTTTTTTTCTTCGTGGTTAGAAACGAAAGTCCATTTGCATGTCTCTCGTTCTATACCTTTTTTGACGTCTATTGGTTTCAGTTGTCTTGGAAGGGGGTATGCTTCATGTACGAAGACCATGAGAGTAAAGTCGCAGGCTTTGTACCAACATCCCTCTTCGATATCGAAATTGTCTTCGAAGGCGGTTGTCCAATCCGTTTCGGTTTCCGTCATTTTGGTATTCCTTTTCGTCTTCTCCTTTCCTTAGTTTTTGAGCGGTATATTTTTTTCTGATTCACTGTCTTTTTTGGTCTCTTTGGCCTTTCCTTGTTCTCTCCTCTCTGTCTCTGATCCAACACACATCATGTCCTTTACGTTTAATGTCTTCCCGTCTCTGATTCCATATATGAGTGCTGATGGTGGGTTTGGGGGGAACCACATCTTGCGACTCCCATTTTTTTTCAAAAGGAGGTTTAGGGTATTCGCAAAGGTTCTCGGTTCTGCGATATGGTTTACGTGGGCAAACATTATACAGGCAACTATGTCTAAGCTGGTGCCCTCGTTCGCGCTGATATTAATTTTGGGTTTTTGTGTATTTTCTACTTCTGTAACCGTGGCTTTGGCAATACTTGCTTAGGTCTGGTTGTTTTTTCTCAGCTTCCTCTCTTCGATCGTGCTCTTTTCTCTCTATGAAGCTCTTGCGTTTGGAGCATTTTATAGCTATAGTCTTGTGAGGACGCTGGCAGTTGATGCATTTCTTCATTTGTTCTTTGCATTCTCTGAAGATATGGCCGACTTCACTGCACTCACTCGGAGTATATCTTCCGGTCCTTTTGGGGGCAGTTCATCGTTACGTGATCTTCTAGTGCATAACACTGAAAACATGTTCGGATGTTAACGAATTTTTCCAACTCCATGTTTTCTGGAGGGATTCTCATCCCAAATGCCAGAATCCCGTTCGCGAGTGCTTTTTTGGCCATTTCCGTTGTCGCACACACGATATTAAACGAGTGTGTGTGGTTTCTAAAGTTCATAACGTCAGTAATTTCTTAGGTGTTGGTTTTCCTTTTCAATCTACTTGGTCAGTTCTTCTTGCGTGTTGACTCACGTATTAGGCAATTTTCTGCAGATGATTGATCGGCTTGCCAGTAGTTGTGGTGGCAATTTTGGTGTTAGTCCTATCGTGTTTAGGGCCGTTTTTCCTTTTGGGGAAACCAATCTTTCCACATCTTCTTGTTTTTGGCAGAGAGCCACATAATCATTTGGGACATCGATCAATTTTGTCATGGCTATTTTTAGGTCGATGTACAGAGTTCTAATTAGATCTGATCTCTCCGACTTCTGTTTTTCCTGTTCTACCCTAAGTGGCAGTCTTGTGTATTCGACAATTTTTGTGGTGGGGGTCGCTGCCCTCTTAAAAGAGGGGTGAGGTAGGGGGATTAGGCGATCATTTAGGATGATGCGCCTGGGAAAAAATTAATATTATTTCTTTTTTAGGTACCTCCGGGAGGATTTTGGTGTAGTAGGGAAAGGATGCGGGAGACAATAGATGAAATGAAAGGAAATGAATTCTTTTCTTGCACTTTACAACTCTTCTAGGTAATTGCTATCTTCAAAAGCAAACTGCAGTCTCTATTCCAAGGAATGAGAACGAGGCAAACTCTTCTTCGGTTTAGAATGTGCTGAGAATTTGGCGGTCGTATGCTTTACCAAGCTTAACCTGCGTTGTGTATCATCAATCCAAGCGGCGAATTCGCCTGATGTTTTACTAAAGATCATGATATATAGGGGAACTTTGCGATATTTTTATGCGTAAGGAAATACAAAGTTCAAATCCCCACTTAAAGTGTTGTTGCTAAATACATTCAGGAAATTAAGCTATCTATTTTCTATGAAATGTTGAATTGCATGCCTACTGCTAAGATTGAAAGATGTTTACGCAGACGTTGGGAGACTGTTCCACAGTCTAGCAGTATAGTAAGAGAAAGACTCCACATAACATGTTAAAATGGCTGTTCTCTTTCGTAATGTGTAGTCTCCATATCTTGTCACTCCATAAGGATTTACAAAAACTACTACCTTCTCTTTATCCCTGACTTCATCACAGAGGTTGCCGATCACCCCAGGCATCTTTGCCTCAAACAGAATGCCACCATTCTGCATACCTTAATATGCGTTTTGTTAACTTACTTTGTAACCATCGTGATCAGAATTCAAGAGAATTACTGTATTGTAAATTCCACCCTCTTAGGTAAGAGAATTTCTGGGTCTATCAGTGTTAAATAACGTAACAGGTAAAAAAGCTGATACTATATATATTAATAGATAGATAGATAGACGACATATAAATAAATATAGAGACAAAATTCAATTAAGAAACTACAAAGAGCCTTCAAGAACTCCTCCTCACTTAACTATACCAATAGAAAAAAGCAAAAATAACCAACTTTCATTTGAAGATACTCTTACCACTAAGCATAACGATAAACTGACTAACAAGACTTACGTAAAAAATACAAATCCAGATCTTTGTATGAATGCAAAAGGTGAATGTCCCGACCATTAGAAAAAATTGTAATAAATTCTTCTATCAACCTTGCGTTCACCCATTGATCAACATGGAAAGAGAGACACGAAGAACTCGACTGGGCTACACAAGGACTCATGAATCATGGTTTTACAAACGGCGACATACCCACAAATATTCGTTGTAAGATCGAGAGATGGTATACGTCACCTAGAGTGAGTATTAATCATTAGGTGGAAAGAAACACTATTATACTATACTAAAGGAACATTAGGAACACAGCGCACAAGAGGTATGAAATTGTAACTAGAGAAATCATAAAGAGAAGCTTATACAAAAGCCTTCTTGAAATTTCCCTTCTTGGAGAAATAGATGGTTACCTTGTAGTATATGTAACGCCCCTGAAGACGGTTGAGGAAATCAAGGAGTCTTCTCTAGCAGATTAAGGAATTCTTATTATTAACCTTACCTAGCCACATTGACTAGAATGTTATTATTCATTTATCCAAAGATTTTAAAGAGCGAAGATCCACGGGGAAAAAGATCACATTCCTTTGTTTTCTGTTGAATTTAATCGTTAGCTTATACAAAAGGCTTCTTAAAGTTTCTCTTTTTAGAGAAATGCATGGTTACCTTGTCGTATCTGTAACGCTCCAGAAGAGGGTTATGGAGCACCCTGAGACTTCTATTGTGGATTAAGGAATTCTTATTATTAACCTTACGTAACCGCATTGACTAGAACATTATTGATCATTTCTCAAAAATTAAAAGGCGAAGATCCACGAGGACAAAGTCCTATTCCTCCATTTTCTGTTGAAGCTAAAGGTTAGGTTATACAAAGGGCTTCTCGAAATTTTTCTTTTTTAGAGTAATGCATGGTTATCGTTTATGAAACGCTCCTGAAGAGGGTTGAAGAACTCCGAGACACTTCTGTAGCGAATTAAGGAATTCTTAACCTAACAGCATGAACTAGAACGTTATTTTTCATTCACCAAAAAATAAAAATATATATGCATATAGTGTTAGGCTTTGCTCTCTGTTACACTTATTAATGCTGTTTAATAACAATAAATCCACATCTATTCAAAAGGGTTGTTTCTGGCCCAAATATTCTTCCATTTGACCAGTAAAGAAAGGATGTACACGGCAAGAAATTCACTTTGATTATATGCCATTGAAAGTATCGTCCAAGCTGCACCTCATTATTTGGTTCTATAAATTGAATTAAAATCAATTTTGAATAGAGAAATAATAAAAGAAGTAAAACAGGTTTGGTTTGAATAATTCAATAAAGCATGGAATTATTGAGACTAGAATAGTTTTAGGAAATTAAAATCATATATGTATTGATAATTTCCTAAAATTAAATCTCTAAAATTATGAGAAAAAAGAAAATGGTGTTAACTTAATAAAGTGAAATAAAATACTAAAATTCTAAAAAAAATATCTAAGCCCAATTCGACAACAGACGATTAAATGAATCATAAAAAAAAATTCTTTGGTAGTTGATTTAAACAATTAGCAGGGGAGCAGATTAGGAGATAAAATTAAAAATAGTATCACGAATTTTATATAGGAGCGACTAGAATTCCAAAATTATATCCGTTGAGACCACATATTTCAACACCTTTGTTTATATAATGCGTGTGGGTTTTAACGAGTAAAGCTTCTTCACTACAAAGATAAAAAACAGCATCTCTCCAAATTTTCGTGATCGGCAATATAAAACTCGTTTGCTACCAAACATAATATTGGCAGTATCTTCACCCAGAAGGACAAAATTCCACTTAATATTTATGAGATTTGTATAAGTTCATTTGTCCTTGCTCTGTTCGAGGAACTTACATATATAAAGAGGCAATTAAATTGGGTATCTTGAAACGAGATTCTCCTCACACATGGGTGTGTGCCCCGACCTGCTACGTTTCTTACTCGTAATGAAGTTTCTCACATTGATATTAATATTAATCATTTGAATATCTGGTCGTGGTAGTAATGCATACAGTTAAAGGAACCTCTAGAGTCCATTTTTTATTAAGTTTCATGTGCCTGTTCTTATTCGGAGTATTCAGTGGCTCCCTTGTAATAATAACTCAACTACCAAAGGAATATTCTGTCTGACATTTTAATCCTATCAATCTGTGCCTTTTGTGCACCTATTCAGTAGAGTAAAGTGTAAATTGAAAGTGCATAGTTGTGTTTGTTTCACAAAATTTAATCATTTATTTCCATATTAATAAGTTTACGTTGAATTATTTTTAATCATAATATTTGGGAAATGATTTATAGGTAAATTTAACCTCCTGATTGTTTTTCCGTAAAAAATCTATATCGTCTTAACTCCTGTTTACATCGCAATGTTCATTTCTACCTTTTGCTCAAATCTCTTTTGCAACCGCTGGAATTTTAAACGATTTTTCCGTATATTTTGGACCCGATGTGGAACTTGCGGCTGAAGCATAGTTCAAGAGGCATTAAAACAAGGTTAATTATATGCTTTTACCATCTTTTCTTTCCTCGTTCAAAATATATATAAATATATATATATACATATATATATATATATATATATATACATATATATATATATATATATATACATATATATATATATATATATATATATATATATATATATATATATATATATATATATATATATATATGGCTGCATTTTGAGGGATGTCCTTTTTCTTTAATTTAATTTCCTTGTCGGAGATATTATTTCTGTTTGTTTATAGTGATTTCTGTTATCTCTCTATCTAAGTTTGGGTTGTGATTGATATTTTATTGAATATATTTTTATGTCTTCAAAATATTTTTTTAAAGATGAGAATTTTACACTAATACTCTCCTTTTATAATAGATTTTTTGTGTTATCTGTATATGTCTTTCTGTTATAGTTAATTGCCATCTCAAATGTTGTCTCTTTAATAAATCACTTAAGACCGGCACTGCTGAAAACAATAGGCAAGTTTTCATACACTCTAGCTCGCCAAAACACAGACTTGCATAGCTACGGACTCATTTCTCTAGTTTAGTCTGAATTCTCACTACTTTATTTATCTGCGTCAGTAATAAACCTTTATTATATCACAGAACTTGATTAAACTCTATGAAACTTTTTTGCTCTACTCCATTCTTTTCCTGATTTGTCTTTTTGAAACGATTCAATTAATGTTTCCATACTCAACTCACCAATACTTTTTGAATTACCTTAAATCAGTTAAAATCTCTTCAAAACGAACACATTCCTTTGTGTGAAAGAAACTTAGGAATTGAATGTAGAGGGTCATTCTAGTACTCTTTTTTATAGTTCCTTAATTCACTTCTAAAATAAACATGTAGATATGTATCTAAATTGAGTTTTAGGATCATCAAGCAACATCTATGCATAACAACTAGATAACGACGAAAAAGCATACGACGAAAAAGCAAGAACACGAGATTAAGAAAAGGGATAGGAAAGAAAGATGAAAACAGGGGGAAAAGACTTTTTCGCATCACCAACAAACGTGTATGCATGTTGCGTCGTAATGAAGGATACTAATCAGCGACGAAATTAATTAATAGTCTTTCGTAAATTATTCACACTGGTACCGAAGAAATAGGATTAATTAAATTATTTTATTCTGAAATTAAAAGTGCATTTAAATATTTTATCTGCTTGTCATAGGTCAACATCAATTACTTACATTTCATTGTTTCGAGAGAGGAAAAAAAGTGAAAATAGTCAGGGTTTAGAGTACTAAAATAGTTATTGTAAAATCTGACTCAGATGGCTCTTTTAAATCTTAAGAGTAAAATAAATTGGATCCTTTATCATCATTTATTTATATACATTTACGTTTTCCAAATAGATAATCATACATAAGCACTTGTGCAATAAGTTCTTCAAGCCAATCTGGGAATGATGAAGATGTCCAGCTCGCCGTCCAAGAGTGGATTAAACAGCCGTGGGGAGATTTCTGGTTGTCGGGAAGTCGAAGCCTCAGGAACAAGTGGCGCAAGTGCATTGAAGTCGAGGGTAGTTATATTGAAAAATAATAAAACACTTTTCCTCATATCTCGTTTCCTTATATCCGAATTGCAAAACTTATTGACCGCCCCTCGTACAACATAATAATTCTCTTTCTTACCCCCAATAATAAATCCCTTTTGCATTCCAAAGAATAAAGCCCTTTCTTGCCAATGAGAATAAATCTTTTTTCTACACAACATAATAAATGCATTTCATACACAACAGTATAAATACATTTACCAAACCGAATAAACCTCTTTTCTTCCCAACAGAATATTTATCTTTCTGATTGAACAAAATAAATCCTTGTATAGGAGCATAAAATTTATTTACGAGACTAGTTTCGGTAAGAGGTTTACCATACCCTCTTCAGTATACGACTGAAGAGAGTATGGTAAACTTCATACCGAAACTAGTCGTGTAAATAAATTTTCTGCTCCTATACAGTAATTTCATTATGATATAGCATAATTCACTATTGAGTTTTTTCACTTAAAATGAATTCCTTTCTTGCCCAACAGAATAAATACTTTTCTAAACCGACAAACTAAATCCATTTCAAATCAGATTAATTCCCTTTCTTACCTAACTAAGTTAATCCCTTTCTTACCCTAAAGAATAAATCCCTTTCTTATCCTTCATCACGCAACAGAATAAATCTCTTACTTACCACGAAGATTAAATTACTTTCTCACACAGCATAATAAATCAATTCCTTACGCAACAGAATAAATTTCTTTCTTTCATTCCTTTAAAAAGTCATTCACTTTCTCTCATATGCGCATTTAATCGCGTAAATTGCAGGTACAAAAAAGAAAATAAGCGGAAAAACGCTCGGAATCTCATTTTTATTTTTTAGTGACTTGAACTCTATATCATCTATCATTTGCTACTCTTTGGGGCCGGCCCGCTTCAATCCTTGTCTATTGCTTTTTGCGCTCGTGCGAAAAACGAGTTAGTAGCTTCCTAAAACAGCTCTCCCCTATCCGGGATTGTATGTCTTTTAAACAGGCATCGAAGAACGATGTGGGTATTCTTTCTTTACTGGAATTTACACGTAAGGCTTATTAGCACGAAATATTACTCATAATATTTTTAAGCTAAACAAATAGTACAGTTTTCCGAATTTCTTGAGACATCGCGTGTATGGAAGTAAAACGTGTGAATAATATATGTGCTGTGTCCAATGAGTCAGGACGAGACAATCTACAGGTTAGTTCAATTCGAAAACCACGAAGTAGAAACTTCAAAGAATCGATGGAATTCAGATCCTATTTTCCCGAGAGACTTTCGAAAATCTCTCCTAAGAAACTCGTGCCATTTCCAGCTTTGCCTAAATAAATTCTTAATTAAAATTCGTTTCGCCTGTGGCCGTTATTGGCCCCACTAAAATAGGATCTCTTAGATAAAAATACTCTCCTTTATATTCCAAATTCCATTGATGCTATCAGAATCCTTGATTATGTTATTTTTATTAATATCAAATGTATTGCTACTATTTTTATTTAGAATAAATAAAGTGAATCATACTGTAAGCTTTGCATCGTGAAACACAAAATTTAACAGCATGATGTGATGAAATAAGAAGTTTGCTTGGTTGGGAAACGAATATTTTCTGATATATGAAATCATAAGATAAGCTTTAATTGGGCCGTGAAAATTGCTGATCCTAATTTACTTACAGAAGCTTGATAGCGTGAAGCGTCCTAGAGCCTTGAAATTGTGTTCATGTGTAATAAAACGACGAAGAAAGAGACGAGATAGTTGTGTGGTGTATGTGTGTATTATAAAAAGAATGAATACGAGCGTGCAAATAAGAGGAAGATTTGGCCTTAGTATGGTTAGAAACTTGGACTTTTAAAGGTTTTTATTATGAATTGGAAATTCTAAATCTAGTAGGTGATGGTTAAAAATGTAAAATGATATAAGAAAAAGTGGAATGGAGCCATTGAATATAAAAGTGAGTCCACAGGAAAACGTACTCTACCATACCTTCAAATTTGCCGTTTATAATATCCTCATCGAGATCCCGCTGTTGCACTTTACATCTACGCAGCTGGCATCATTATTCATTTAGAATCTTCCAAGCATAATGCATCTGGCACACACTCAAATAGATCCGGATTGCGTTGGTCACCAATCTTTCCTAACCTCACTGCAACACACTACAAAATACATAAAACCAAGCATTAATCTTCGCCTTTTGGTGCGTTTATAGCTAACTAGATAATTTTTTCAACACGTCCTCTATTAATTCACACAACGAAATTTCTTCCTAATGCATGCAACTAATTCTATCCATCAATATATCTAGGTTCCGCAATAGCATCAACGAAAACTAATAGCAGTATGGATATAATCAAAGAATCCCACCACCCTCATCCATCACCACAAATGAATCCAGGTGTCGTAACACCTGGATTCATTTAGAATCTTCCAAGCATAATGCATCCGGCACACACTCAAATAGATCCGGATTGCGTTGGTCACCAATCTTTCCTAACCTCACTGCAACACACTACAAAATACATAAAACCAAGCATTAATCTTCGCCTTTTGGTGCGTTTATAGCTAACTAGATAATTTTTTCAACACGTCCTCTATTCATTCACACAACGAAATTTCTTCCTAATGCATGCAACTAATTCTATCCATCAATATATCTAGGTTCCGCAATAGCATCAACGAAAACTAATAGCAGTATGGATATAATCAAAGAATCCCACCACCCTCATCCATCACCACAAATGAATCCAGGTGTCGTAACATAGGGTCAAGTTAACCCTTTCTGCGTTTTTCAGCTGTGGTCTAACAGTTATGTGCGTGGAAGAATTATATTACAAGCACACTGCGAATTAATTAAATGTAGGTTGGCCAAACAGTCGACTATCTTGGAGGTTACGGGAGAATAGAAATAACGGGTACAAAAATAACTTTACTAATATTTAAATTAATATTCTCTTAGGAGGTTTAAAAGGGGTTTGACATCAAGCTATATACAAATTAGACGTACACTAGTCTCAGCTGCTAAAAGGGGGTGAGACCTGGCAAAAATGGTTGCCATACAAACAAACGAACAATATTGACCGGTGGTCGCTCGTATGACCTTGAGCGTATACGAAGCCGACGATGGAGGCTTGCACTGGGGGTCGTGGTAGTAGAGAGAGCGCTTGCATAAAAGAGTTGCGCGTTGCTGTTACCTCGGTGGTTGTTCCGAGTGAGTAATATTTGCCTTGGCGCAAAGTTCAAATAATAGTCTCTTGACAATGACTATTACGGAATGACCTTAGTAGATCTGGCTTTCGAGTTAGACACGAATCGAGATTGGGTGCGTTGCGTTCGATGAGCGGGTAGAACGGGTACAAGGTAGAATCAGGTTAATTAAACGAGAATACCAGGAGTTTGAGGGGTTTTGCGAGAATTGTGCAGAGTCCAACGGGATGCGAATAGCAGCTACTGACAGAAGCGGACAAAGGAAACTGACTGGGCAGGCATAGGGCGGATCCTGCTTTCGAATTCTAGCGCCGGAGGATTTATAGTCCGTTGAATGGTGTTTTCCCCCTCTGTCTGAAGACTAGGGCTCCAAGGTCCGATGAATAGGCAGCCGAATGTAGTCATGCCCTATTATTACGATGGCAGGAAGGTTTCTAAGGTGTAGAGGCGAAACTTTGACCGACTCACACTGGGACCTTTTGGGGGCTCTCAAGATTGTCGCGGCTTATGCGATGGCGGGGTTCAGGGTACCATGGCGTCTAATGATTTCGCACTCTCATTAGCGCAGACAAAAAAGGTCACCCAGGTGTCTGTTGTCTTTCTCTCCATTGAATGGCACGGCAGCACGTATCTTTCTCTATCTCTCTCTCATCTCTGACACCAAACCTGCCTATAAAACTAACACTATCACATCAGCCATCATCTTCTAAGAAACATGACCCTAATCCACACACAGGTCGCCCTGGGAAGTATCCGGTGCAGGAATCATCCTAAAGGAAACACAAAAATCACACCAGTCTAACAAATACAAACATCAGCGCCCTCTGCAACCAAGGAATAGGAAAGTTCAATACATATTCACAGCATTGGATTTGTTTTCAGGTTTCTTTTACACGAAACAACATAGCGAGTCAGAAATAAGTATTACTATTATTTTATTGAATAAAATTTATATCAGATTTGAATTTAATGCGTTTCTTACATCCCACTTGTACTTTACTCAATATTTGTTTTGCTCTAAAATCGGGTTTACTTAGTATTACTTTTGTGATAAATAAATACACGGCTTTCATTTTATAATGCATTTACTTATTCTAAGCTTTCGCCAATTCACACTATATGATATCGTCAGGGACTGAAATAATTATTTCCCACTCGGCTATATACGAGGGGCGGTCAATAAGTTTTGCGAATCGGTACGGCAAAACAAAGTTAGTGGGATGGCTGTTTGTGGTAGTGTTAGGGCAAGTTATGACAAGTCAGGACCTTCAGCCGCACGCTCCTTCCTAGTCTATTTAAGAAGGAGTAGATGATCGCAGATCATCAGTCAAAATTTTTTCAACAATGGAGAAGGTTGATCACCGCGCAGTGATCAAATTTTTTACCAAGGAGAGCAAGAATGCAAAAGAGATCCATGAACGCATGGTTTCAGTGTACACCGACACCGACCCTTCCTATGCAACCATTGCTCGCTGGAATAGGAAGTTCCGCCCTGGTCGTGAGTTCATTGAAGATGAGCCCCGTTCAGAACGCCCGTCAGACGTGACTAATGAGGACAATGTGGCCCGTGTGGAGAGGATGATCCTCGAAAATCGACCGGTGAAGGTCGAAAAATTTGACTGACAACTTGGAATATCACATGGAAGTGTTATCAACATCATCTACGACAATTTGGCCATGACCAAGGTCTCTGCCCGTTGGGTCCCTAGAAACTCCACGCCCCTTGATCAACTTCAACGTCGTCAAAATTTACAAGGCCAGAGTTGCATAAGATGCCCTGCGCGAGTCCGGATTCGAGGAGCTCAACCATCCCCCTTAAAGTCCAGATCTGGCCCCTAGCGACTACTTTTTATTCCTCCAACTCAAGGCTGCACTGCGTGGACGCCGGTTTAGGGACGATGAAGATGTCCAGCTCACCGTCCAGGAGTGGATTGAACAGCAGTCGGGAATTCAAAGCCTCAGGGACAAGTGGCGCAAGTGGATTGAGGTCGAGGGTAGTTATATTGAAAAATTATAAAACACTTTTCCTCATATCACGTTTCCTTATATCTGAATTGCAAAATTTATTAACCACCCCTCGTATAAAGGACAGAAGAAAGGGGTTGTATATTATTTAGATGAGATTAAGATAAGCGATACTGAAACTACACCTCAAATGCTTCCCCAGGCTTTTTCACCTGAAAAGATGCCAGCAGTGCTTCTTCTGGTTGTTTCATAATTAGAATGTTTGGGTTCATTGGTTTTATTAAAGTATATTAGGTTTGGTCATGTGTGATTTTATTAAAATATAAAGCAATGTCATGTGTTTCATAGGTTAGGTCAGGTAGGTTGAGTTGATTTGCTTTATTAGGCTTAGCTGTTGTTTATGAATTTTAATAGATGAAGAAAAGGTGTATGTTTTATTAATATTTTAAGGTTTTTAGACGATGATTAATTTTTGTATTACCCAACCTAACGTCAATAAAACCCGCTAACCACTTAAAAGTGGCCTGAGCGCCGCCGCGCTCTGTTCCTGCGCTGTAAGCCACAACATACATAAATTCTTGAGGTGACTTATCTTTATGCGGTCCATTAATGGAATGTACGTATGGCGAACTGTATTGAATGCTCAGCTAAATTTCTGCGTAAGAAAATCGACCCTTGGGGCGATGTATCTAAAACAGGAGTGGGGAACATTTTCACTAAGAAAAGCGAATTGCTGTGCATAAAAACCTGACTTTTCCAAATTTATAAAAATGTACTTCCTCAAAAAGGAGTAACCCTAATTAAAATATAATGTAATTTAGGTAAATAACCTAATATTTTTAACAGTTCCAATTACAAAACCATCAAAGATTCTAAATAATATAATGCTCGAAATTGAATTAAATTTTGTTATCTTGGATTTTGTTAGGAGGGTTTAATCTGGCTATGTTTAACTGAGAGAAAAAATACTCGCATCGCTACGTCTTGGAAAACAACTTAAATTATATTCCTGAAATCCACGAAATTACAAAGATAAATAGGAAATCCTACTGACTGTCAGACTGGGTGTCCAAAGATAAATGACAAACAATGAATATTCATCAGTCAGAGGGAATTATGATAAATCCTCATTGGCTTTAATAAGAGCGCGGGAATTTAAATATTAGTCATAGTTAATAGGGGTAAGCACATACATATACGTTAGGAAGTTTTGATTTTGAGTAATATAGCAGTAATTAATTCGAACTAGATTCATTATTGAGGAGAAGTACTTTAACTGGAACAAAATTGTACAGAGTTATAAATTTCCAGTATTTTTGATTATCGTTTAAGATCTAAATGATCCCATCTTCCCGATGCGATGGGGTACTCATGTTTACATTTCTCCTTTCCAAGGAGTGGAGTGGCTATCATAATGTGAAGTCATTATCATGATTGATTTTGGATACCCTCTTTGCCGGAGCTTTTTTCACAGCAAGAAAATTAATGCATATAATTAGTTTGTTGTCAACTAGAAGGGAGCTGTCGCTAGTGGTCAATAGCACGCCATGAGTCGTCTTCTTAAATTGGAAAATTATATTTTGATTATTATATTCTTTCCCCTCATTTCTCTCCATTCTCTTTTCAATTCCCACTGAAATATTTCTAGAGAGTTCGTTTTTGTACATATGTTAGTAAATAATGAAATAAAAACACTTTTTTGCCTTTATTTTGAACAATAAAAATGATTCATCCAATTATTAGTTACTTTCTTTCTCTGATATGTGTCATATTACATAATTAGAATGTTTGAGTTCATGGTGTAGAGAGTAAAGAATTTATTTATTTTAATTTATTTTATCCAATTTTTTGTATTAAACCAAGATAATCTAAGGCGCTATAAGAAGTTACGACAAGATTACTCATTAATAAAGGTAGACAAAAAAGCCAAAAAAACAGCAGGAAAAACTAATGATTCAAACTAAAGAATTGTAAGAGATGAAAATCTAAATACAAAATGATAGAAAAAGCTATTTTTTAATATTCGCGACACAAACTTGGTTGTTAAAGAAAATAGTGAGATGTATGTAAGATCCATACTTCATGTAAATGACAGAAGATATTATGTACTGGCGATCGGCAAAGTGCAAGTCTAGGTCATTTAGAGGTTGTAGGATACAGATCACATGAACGTTACTGGAAATCAACAATAAGTGCTCAACGTTACCGAACATAGAAGAAAATAGAACGTTACAGGACATAGATGAAATAGCTAGACGTTGCTGAATGACGAAGATAAGAGGTGTAAATAATAGGCATATATGATAGGATCACAACGTTCTCAGATATAAATATTAGTACCTGGACGTAAATTGAGAGAATGGATATTAACCTGTTGTTACTGAAAAGAGAGGATAAGAGTTGAAAGTTATTGGACATAGCGGAGAAGATCACAGCGTTACGGGACACAGATTATGGAGCTGGACGTTACGGGATATAGATTGTAAGATCTGGAAGTTTCTGAACATAGATGAGAAGAGAGGGGCGTTACTAAATATAGAGGATAAAACCTGAATGTTACTGGATATAGAGGATAAGATCTCGACATTACCGAAGAAAGAAAAGAATAGTAATACTTTACAGGACTTTGATGATAATAGTTGGACGTTGCTGAATAAGGAAGATAATAACTGAGCGTTGCTAAATAAGGAGGATAATAGCTGTACGTAATTGGACATAGATCCTAGATATAGAGGATAAAAACTGGACGTTGATTGACATAGAAGATAAGACCTTCGCGTTACTAAATATAGAGGATAAAAGCTGGACGCTATTAACATATCGAAGTAGACAGCAACGTTAGCGGATATAGATGATGAGAGTTGGACGGGACTTGATATAGATGATAAGAAGTAGACGTTACTGGACATAGAGGATAAGATCTTGAAGTTACTGGACATAGATAATAAGAGCTGGGCGTTAGTAATTATAGAACATATGAGCTAAACATCACTGATATGAAAGATAACAGGTGGACGTTATCGGAGATAGAAGATAATAGAACAAGATTATTTTCCTATAGAATATAAGAGCTGGAGTTTACTTGATATATAGGATAAATTAGACGATATTGGACATAAATTATAACAGCTGACCTCTTTCTCGCCATACTCTCAAGCCTATGTGCATACATGTTCACAGTTTCACTCTTCCCCATTCGAGCCTTTTCAAATTCATTCACCCTTTTATACTTCACATTCTCTTTCAGTTGTTTCACCTGCCCACCAATCTCTTATACACTACATCGTACCTCAGTTCCCCCACACTTGTAATCACACGGAAAAACTCCAATACTTTTCCCTCCAGACATTCCCCCCCAAAATTTATCCAGTATCCCTTATTCTCCAGGTACTTGAGCTTACAATATCGCTCAAATTCCCTGAAGAATTCTTCCACAATTTTCCCACCATGTAACCTAAATCTATCTATCTTTGGCAATTCCCTAATCAAAATTCCTTTCCCCACATTTACTTCAATCTCCGAAGAACTACTCTCGATCTTACTCATTTTAGTCATATCGTCACTCTCTCCCTAATCTGAGTATAGTGAATCCACACTCTTCTCTCTCGCCTTCCTATCCTTAACCTTAGAACCATGCTTCTTTCCTCTCTTACTTTTCACTCTCTTGCATTCAACTCTTTTCCTACCACTTACAGTATCTTCTTTACAAAAAATCACACTGCCATCCATTCCATTTAGTGGAGTCCCTTAAATAGGAGCAGGGGTCATGGTTTTAGGTCCTGGGGCTGGGCCAGCCCCTGTCATCATGTTATATAGGTCCTGCATCAGTAGGTCAGTCTGATCCTGTCGGTCTTCTATTCCCTTCTTCAACCTATCCGTCTTTTCATTCATCCCTTTCATTTCATTCTTCATTCCCTCAATCATTCCCCACAACATTTCACACTCCTCTTCTTCCTTCCTCAACTCCAGTCTCAATCGCACTACTTCTTCATTCAAAGTTTTTGCCATAGCCATTGTTCTCGAGTTAGTAAAAAGATAGAAGGAGGGAAAAATCAAGCAAACTACTTGTCACGCTAATTTGGTATGAACTGCAATCCAATCCCGTCAGGCTCCTGGTTTCAAAGTCTCACGTCCTTATTCGGGCGCCAAATATAGCGGGCCGAAAATCTAGACTAACCCCGAATCGATCCACCCCGCTTCCTACACTAATCCGGACGTGAGAAATCGAAGGAGAATGAAATGGATTGTATATACAGTCCCTTTAGTGACAAAAAAAATGTAAAATGATAATTATAATAATATAATTAAAATTTATATTTACAAGGGAAGTGTGCACACTTCAAAATGAGGCCAAATTCACCAATCCAAACAAGATACCAAAGAATTTTATAACGGGCGAATCAAACAAATTTACTTAAATATATCTACACAACGAAATAAAAAACAACAACAACAGAACGAAAAGGGGCCCACGCTATCACTTTTGCGCTGGAGGTGGGTTGTAGTAGGCTAATACAAAAGGAGGCAGGCTCGTCAGCCAATGCAAGTGGGAAGTTCAGGTGTCTAGCGAGGTATGAAAGCCCTCCGTCTCAGGGCCGGGTGGAGCACTCGTCTATAGAACCCCTCTCAAAGTCCGTCCAAGCTTCCACTCTCTGTAGAAGAGAGATATCCTCCGTTTACGATCCATTTACTATACACGGAAGGGAAACTAATAAGTGGGCATTACCCGAGTAAATTTATCAACTATCTTACCTCTAAATGTATATCCAAACAATTTTCAGCATTAATAATTCTTTAAATATTTACCTTGAAAACTATTCTGTTTCAAAATATAATCTCTGAAAAGAGAATACAAACATCAATAAAATTAAAAACAAAACAAAATTTAAATTCCAGTTATTCACACACACATTCTTACAGAAGGAGGAAGAGGGTATTGGGAAAAGGGGGTGAGAAAATGGCCCTTTATACACACTCACATTCGCTCCACTACACTGTCTCATGGGAATGATCGACTCGTCTCTCAAGAGGGGCGTTTATACTTTTCAAAGCATCAAGCCGTCTAAAGAGTCTCGGCAAACATGCCAAGATGGCATTTTTGGTACTTTTGAAAAAAATATGTATTTGCCTCCTTCCTATTCATATGTCTTATGTTTTTTTCTTAGGAATATTTAAACTTATAGGCTAGAATATATAAGCTTCTTTTTAGGTTATGTCCTTTAATAGTGGTAAAGAGAGGCTCATTTCACTTGTCTGATGTTTATAGCTCTGCGAAGATATTACGTTTTTATGTGAACCCTATAATTTTGAATCTTAAGTTATTAGTCCGAATATGGGAGATTCTACTTAATATAAATGAAGATGAAAAAAAGGTGTGCCTAATGCCTTGAACCCATAGGGAAAATTGGAATTTACAATAAGATAAAAGTTGCCTTGAAATATGATGCCTATTTCAATTCTTTAAGGCAATCCTTTGAAATTGGTGACTTTAGAATTTAGCGAATATTCGCCAACGGGAATTAAATCTGGTTATCTAAGGCAAAACGTTTTAAGATAGTTACTTAGGTGAACATTAAAAAGCTGACTACTATACAATGTAAACACCATATAAAAAAGTTTTATTAGGCAAGATAAACAACAGGAGACAAATATGTAGAGGAAGGGATCACAGGAATCTCCTATACGAATAATTGAACCACTAAAAGTCAAACACCCGTGAACATTCATATGATATATAAATATATATATATATATATATAAAAATAAATTGAAAAATAAACATTTAAACACTAGCTATTTCTATTTATACACAGGTTGCTCATAGATTAGTTCTACATGACGAATATAACAATGATCTGTGTTATTTTCGAGGTCTAACAGTTAATATCTGATTTTGGGCCAGTTTTTCAGATATAAGCACATACCATAAATTCCTATAATCAGATGTTTTTGTAGGTGAATGTACACATAATAGTAAATTTTGAACTGATTTATACACAGAAGATTTACAGAATATTCGAATTGATACCAAGAAGAGTACTACATAGCAGTCACCAAATATCTTTACAGACACCAGGCGTAGTCATTCAGAAAGTTGGCGTCTCATCTCCCTTGGTAGTGTTCCTCCATTACATGGATATCTTGGTGAAATTGCTCACCTTTTTTCTCACTCAACTCTCCACAATTCTCTAGAAAATAGTTCAGATGGGACCGAAGTAAGTGCATTTTTACTGATATGTGCGCACCAAGTTTGCGGAAATTGTCCATTAACTTATCAACCGCCTTTTCATAATGAGGACTTCTGTGGTTGGAAAAGAAATTTGCAATGACTCACTTAAGATACAACCATTCACAGAGTTTTGCAGGATTCAGGGCTTCATTCAAACTGGTGTCTTTGATGAGCTCCCTTATTTGAGGAGCATCAAATACACCTGCCCTCAGTTTTTCCATGCTAACTTGTTGGGCACTTCTGACGGAGGAAAGCAAATCCTCTACCATCCTGTGCAGGAGTGGAAGCAATATCTTGCTCAGTTCAACCAGAGAGTGGGACAGAACATTTCTGAATCGGGTTCTAATCCTTGTCTTTACGGTTAGTCTTGTCTGACATAATGCTTGTCGTCAGCCTGACTGTAACACAAGCACATAAACCATCGATACTTTGTGTAACCACCTTTAAACTCTAGGATGAGTCCAAGAATATTAAAATGTACACATATCAGCCATTTTACCTCCTGGTAGCTGAGAACATACAGACAGATCATGATATTGCAGAATTCTTTCATTGCAGCTGAGTGTCATTAATAAGAACTGCCTTTAGAATTAGGTTAGCTATGTCAATAAAAAGGTTCCATTTCATGTCATCATGCTTCAGGCCCAATAGGTTGAACAGGTCAGCAATTTTGTTACAATAAACCAATAAAAGGATTCATCAATCGCGACATATTTCCTAAATTCTTTCTCGCTGTCCCGATACCAATAATGTTCTCCCTGGTGCCAGCAAACATTTTCCATTGAAAACCTGAACCCAATAGCAGCGCAAATTCTGTGGAAAGGTTGGGGTCTCGTTCAGGTCATTGAGTTTGTCTTGCGTAAATTTCGCCTGTTCGTCACCCTCTTCTGGCGTGTACGCTTCAAACTAAGCTGTAACCGTAGTGACATCATCCTCTAAATCAGAGCTAGAGCCTATGGTAAAATCGGGCTCAGGAACAGGAAGGTCGGAAAATGTGAGGCTGGTTTTATAGAAGAAGAAAATTTGGGGTGTTAAACATAGTGCTTGTTCTTGCGATGGATGCCTTTCAAATTTGCCATGCAAAAGTAGCAGTCGGTTTCGTGATCTTGAGCTTCCGTCCACGTCATTAGGATACCAAATGGCATACTCTTACCCTTTCTTATTACTCCAATCCAATAGATTATCCACTTAGGTTTTGCAGCAAACATGGGAAGCAAATCGATTATCATGGTCCACTCTTTTCGCTCCAAATTAAGCATGATATGCCTTTTTATAAATTCCGTGATTTTTGCTTGATAGTCTGGAAGAACAAAATGTCTGCAGATGTAACAAAACCTAATTGGATAATTCTTCCACGTACGATACTTTGTAATGCAAATCTAGACCTGAAAGGATGAATAAAATAGGTTATGTATGGTTATTCATCGCTAGATCTGACAAAACAGAAGTAATCAACGGTTGGATGATATAGCAATTTCATACTATACGGTCTAATTTAAATCGAGCATATCTTAGAAACCAGAGCTGTCACAAAAAAAAAGCTAATTATATTATTTAATTCAGCATTCTAATATGATTCGAAATCAGTTAGAAAATCAATGACTTTAAAAAATGTTTTGACACGCAGGTCAGTGTAATTAAATAGAGAGATGAGTGGAGAATAAGAAATAGAGCAAAGTTGGAGAAAAAACTTACTAAAGAATAGGGAAGAAAAAACGTAAACACGAAAAAAATGGAATGCACTAAAAAATTTCTACCTATGTCAATGTCATTATGATTAAAACACTCGCTATTGGCTGAATTAATCCGGATTTCTACTCCAGATTAGCGATAGAGCATCTTATTTAACGCTATATCATTCTCGTACCCCTGAAACCTAACCAATGAATTAAAAGTCATTTGCTCTCTTAAATAACTTTTTAACAAAAAACTGATTTTCCATTATAGCATCTTTGTATCTTGAATTCGTTCCGATATAACTTTATACCTTTAAGATATAAAAAAATTATCTTTGCAATTCCTATATCAACATCATTTTAGCTACACAGTGGTTGTAGTACTATCTTCCTGCTTACCTCCATGATATTACAGTGAGTCGGTAAATATTGTCTCTCTAATTCTACATTTTGATTTCACAGATCGTGATCTGGATCTTGTTCAAAATCAATTTATATATGCTGGTAGAATATCATGCTGTCAATCTCTGAATATTTTTATTTTAACTAACTAATTTTGGGGGTAAGAACAAAAATGACAGAAAAATCGTTATTCGCAATTTGAAGGAGGTGAATAAGTGATCAAAGAATCTGCTTTTGCATCTCATTCCGCTGCACATATACTCAACTATTTCTTGGTTAAAGGCCAAAACTTTATAGCAATCTGTCAATAACCTTTTGATAGAACTTGTACACACCCATACAGACAAACAAACTTACACGGCCGATCAAATAACTTCGCCCAGCTCTGTTGGTGAAGTGACAAATTGGTTACAAGGTTAGTTTAGAAACTCTTGTCTGGATGAAATTTAAATTAAGTTATACTAATCAATTCTATATAAACACTCACTAATTTCTTAATTGGGACATAAAATGAAGAAAGAGAACTTAATAATGGTATCTAAAATAACATCATTAGTAAGATATTGCCTTCTTTTGCGAGTTCTGATCAATTTTATGAGCGGAATATATTTATTTAGCGATAAGCGTTTGAGAAGGATTTACAAATTGACCAAACTAATATTTGCAAAAACCTGAACGTTGAACACAATAGACTGCGATAATATTTAGAGAAGCCTTTTAAATAAAAGGTTATACATTTATTTTTGTATCTAAATTCAATAAAAATAGCAAATTGTTTTTAAACAAGAGAAAGAGAACAAA
The DNA here is from genome assembly GCA_963969495.1 of Ceratothoa steindachneri. Taxonomy (NCBI): domain Eukaryota; kingdom Metazoa; phylum Arthropoda; class Malacostraca; order Isopoda; family Cymothoidae; genus Ceratothoa; species Ceratothoa steindachneri. Next base: position 47,320,737 of record OZ018319.1, read on the forward strand.
ACCTAGATAAAAGGGCTATTCAAAGAAGAGATTTAAAAACAATTGTTTTTAAATTAAAGGCATTTAACGAGGATATGGATGGAATAGAGGAGTTTGCATATATATTAATTTCTTGCGCAAATTTTGGGTCTTTTTACGGAACAGGCCGAGCAGAGGATTGGGTGTTCGAGTCTATCGCAAACTTAAGGACACTCTATGGCGTTCGAGGCTCGTAGTTTGATTACAGCTTGTAGGTTAGGTTAGCCTAGGTCAGGTTAGGGTAAGATAGCTTAGGTTAGGTTTATGCTAAATTTGGGGATATCAACTGGCGCATACTACTCGCAGAACGTTTTTCTATTAGGTATGCCTTCTGTTGATATTTCAACCTGTTTAATAAAAAAGAAACATGCGTCAATGAAATAAACGATCGTCTCAAAAGATAAGTTTTATTCTTTTAATCAAGCGTCTTTTCGCCTTCTAGCACTGAAATTTTCTTCACGCTTATTACAGCGCCATGGGGACACCAAAATGCTAATAAAAATTTCATAATATGTTCATTTTTGCCACATAAATACGGGTGATATATGGTAAAATGATTTAACTTCTGAAATGGAAATTGGAGTTTGAAATTGAAGCTTCTTGGGGATGCCTTTATCCATAAGTAGCTTTAAATATGCCGATGATATTGGTACCATCTTAAGATGTAGAGGTGAATATGGGAGCATCCCGAACTAAACACCTTCCTTAATGAATGGATTCTACACAAAGTGTTTTTTCATATGAACTAGGTTACATAACTTTTGAATGCAACCCTGGAAAAGTCTTTATTCCTTAATACATTGAATTAATCTAACTATATGCCCCAAATTTTCAGCTAACGTGGCTACCGTTATAAATTAATGGACTTATATGTATATTAAAGTATATCAATATAATCTCAAAATGGTAAGGCAAAACGACCTTAGGGACCATATGCTATGTATTGGGTTAAGGAATAAGTTCTTGCGGTTTTATCAAATTTCTTCATTACCACTAACAATTTTAGAAAGACTTCACTTTTAATTGATAATAATATTAAATTTAATCAATAATGTATTCTCCGCTTTTTATGTACGACTTCTTCCCAACGTTCAACTAGTTTTTCGATGCCTCTGCAATAAAAATCTCTGGATTTTGAATCGAAGAATTCGTCTAACCAGTTTCTTAATTCCACATCAGTAATGAACGAAACGCCGCGCAAATTGTTGGAGAGCGATCGGAAGAGATGGAAATCCAATGGACCAAAGTCTGACGAATATAGAGGATGTGGCAGAATTTCCCAATTAAGCGTTTGGATGGCATCTTTTGTCATATTGGCAATGTGAGGACGAGCATTGTCGTGTTGCAGAAGGACTCCATAACGTTGATGAGATCGCTTTTCACGAAGAGCTTCGGCAAGTCGCTACATTTGTTTAACGTAGAGTTCTGCATTGACAATCTCGTTGTTTGCAAGAAGCTCATAAAGAATGATGCCTTCACACTCCCACTACACAGACAGCATCGTCTTTCGTGGATAAAGTCCATGCTTTAATCGCGGAAGTGTTTTTTTATTGGGGCTAAGCCATTGTTTTCGATGGTTCATGTTTACATCAACACACTGGTTTCGTCACTGTGATGATGTAGTGAAGAAAACTGTCCTTATATCCAGGATCAGCCATGTGACGAGGAAGCAATCCTGCGGCAATCGTAGAGCGTTAAAGTTTGTTGTTTTCGCTCAAAGCGTGCGGAACCCATGCAGAGACTTTTTGAACTTTCCCCATCGATGAAAAGTGATTAACTACAGTTTTCTGATCACACGCCAATTGTACAGCCTCGTCGATTGACGAGGATTTTCATGAAGAAGGTCGTTCAATCAATCTTTAACCAACTTCATGGGGTGACTAGAACGGTCTTCATCATTAAAATTGAAATGACCCATTTTTAAACGAAAAACCACCATTGAGCTGTCCTTTCTGATAAAGCATTTTCTCCGTACACAGCACAAATATCGCGACGAGCTTTGGCTTCGTTTGCATAGTTCCAGGCTCGATTAAAAATGAATAACAACCAGTGTCGAAAATGCGCCTTTCTTTCAACTTGACTTTTCATTTTGAGGGTACAGAACAAAAATTAAATTAACACAACTTTTAAATAAACCGCAATGACTTATTACTCAACTTCAATACGTAGCCTAAGCAAAAACCTGATAGTTTACGCTGTTAAGAGACGTAGCCAAACCTTTGCAAATTTTGCTCTCATTATTTATTATTGTTTCTTAATATGTGCACAAATCACGTCAACAAAATTTAAATTAACACAACATTAAAAAAACTGCAAGAACTTATTCCTCACCCTAATAGTATATATCGTATGCGCAACAGATTTTGTTAGCACTGACTACCACTAGTCGAATGTTATAAAAACCCGATAGTTTTAACCACACTTTGGCAATATTTTGGAACTCTCTTTCTAATTGGTTTAGTAGTAAAAACAACAATTTTTTATTCCACCACAATTTTCTAATTGAATTGAGGTCATGAGAATAGCTGGCCCATTATTAAATAAATTTTAGAGTCATGTTTCGGAGTCTATGGTGGTATGTTAAAAATGACTCTCTTGTTTAAATTAGCAGATAAAATTAATCTTAATGACTTTGACTGAGGGGATAAGGATTTTGGTTAATATATAAAGATATATGGTGGCATAAATATTTTAGAGATATGTAAACGTTCTCTACAATAGACTGAGGCAGGTCCCCATACCATTATAATGGCATCATTTTATTACCTATTAATAAATGATCATTTGCTTCATTCGTGGCCTTATTTTCCCTCCAAAAGTGAGGATGGAAAATGATCCTACAGCTATCGACCTTTGTTCCTTCAAAAAAATATATATTAACTCAATACCTATTCTGCTTATATTTGTTCCATTAGAATCATGAGACCCTGGACTTCATAGGATATTTTCAACAATAGCTCTACTAATAAGATGGATGCAAAACACCATCAGCCCCCGTTTCCTCTCTCACGGCCGTATTTGTGAGTTAACCGTCCTAGTGACGTTAGAAGAAAATCCCAGATTTCTTGGGACACCTGCCTGCGTGGATTGGCGTGTGTGTTTTGTGCTTCTCTTGTTTTGTATTATTTCGACGATATTCGTCTGTCATCTTGCCTTCGGTGTATAGTGAGTGTTATTATCGATATAGTTCATCTATAGTTGAAATCTGTCACACACTTAATGCTGAACCCGTTATTCAAAACCTGTTCAGTGAGGTGGATACACCGCTTAAACTGTAAGTTTCAGTACCAACCACATCTGCAACATCAAAGAGATGTAATTCTGCACTCAAAATAAGAAATAACTATCTCAGGTGCACAATGATTCAAGAAAGGACCAATAATGTGCTGATATGTCATGCACTCACGAATAGAACATATAAACCGTACCTGGGTCAAATTGCAAAATTGTTTATTGTTGTGAATAAAGAGTATGCTAAATATTTTGGCACCATGTAAAATGACATGCATCACATAACAAACGTTAATAAAATTGTTTAGGTGTGTAATCATGCAATTTATTTAACTTCGTACTGTGAATATCTCTTATAGCATTAAGAACTGAACTGATGCCAATATGTTTCTTACTCAATAATACTAACTTTCAAGATCTAATCTTAGCTTACACGTTTTATTTGATAATTTGCATTATTTTGTTACGATGAATTACTATTTGTTTTCTATTTCATTTTTGTTGTTTTTGTGTTAATCAAATACAGTTTGTAAATTAAAAAATTACAGAGATACGATGGTTGATTGACCTTCTTAGATACTTGATTGACTGATTGATTACTATCTTACCCGAACCAGCGGGAACGTTTCGGATTTCAAGTCGATATTCCGAATCGGCCATCTCAATAAGAGTGAATGCTTCAATATTAATAATGAACTATTAATAATTGTGGCTCTCTGGCTACTAACATAAGCCTAGAAATAGCTTTGCAAATAGCCAGAAATTAATTTAATACACTGAGCAGATATGTTTGTGAGGCACTCTTGTAGGCTACCTGTAGCTCGACATCTCTCTGCACAATTAATATCTGTAAACAAAAGAGAAGTAATTAATGTAAAAAATATCACAACCAACACTCAAGACAGGTGAGTAGTTAGGGGGCCTGGTAAACGGTTGCTCCTCCACCACCGTCCAGGGCAGGGCGCTGATAAGCAAATAATCTTGCAATTACGAATTCTATTTTTAGTCATTTTTTGACTCACGAAACACTTAAATATTGCAGTTTTTTTAGCGTTATGCTAGACATAGCGGACCCCGCTAAGGAAGCAACCGCTCATACTAGACCTCTAAGCTTCTCGCCTCGCACCTTCGGCGCTCGGACTATCTATTTATACCTGGAACAATCCTAAACTTATACCTAACTATCAAATTTTTATGTGGGCACCCTGGAGTTTGCCCCCACGCTTTCAACTTACTTCCTACGCCACTGCTCGATCTCTCTATTCTTCGTACACCAAGTGCTCACCTCAATGCCATAGTCTCATTTTAATACACCAAAGTCTTTGTCATCATATTGTAATACATACTACTATAAGATTCCAAACCCAATATAATGTCGAACTCATACCAATTTCCTTCTTCTTATCCACTTTCATAAGTAATTCATAAATAAAACTAATAAACAGCCCTGCGAAATCGCTCATCATTGTCTTACGTTGGAAATAATAAACTACTCAGTTCAGCCGTTTTACTTAACACTATACATTGCTTCAGACAGAATAGCTTTCCCCACCACCTAATATCTTAATAAACATTTAATAGAGTACTATAATCTGTCAGAACAACTCCCTGTCTAGACATCCATAAGCTTTCTCTGGACATATTAATCTAACCGTCACTTATATCTTGTATTTTTCTTGTATTCCTTCAAGAGCTGCTATAATGGGGCCTTCTAATTCATTTTGATCACCGAATCATCTTGCTTACACTCGCAATCGCGATACTGATAATGTCTATTTCCTTATTAGTCTAGCATTCCCTTTTCTCGTGCACTTTAGGATTATACACCAGTACTATCACAGCATACTTCAAGTTCTCTCGTAGAGTTCTATTTTGGAATTGCGATAAAATATACAGATGGTTAAGAGAGTATAAATGTTGCTAATGGAACAGCACTTTATTAAGTTAATAGCAAATTTAAGCACACGGAATGGGTCATTTAATAGACCAAGCAGCAACTTCAAACGATGCATTTTGATTTCATTTTCTATGGTTGAGGTAGAAATTGGATACATTCATTTGAACTAATTTCCAGTTACCACGAAAGCACTTTCCAATGAATAGGCTCAGAAAATGCCTGGAATATTTGTTGCCATTTTACATTGTAGAGTGATAATAGTACTAACATTTTTACCAAGCAATTAATAATTAAAAACAGCGATAGAACAATATACTACACTAATTTAATGATGTATTTAACTCTGAGGAATAGTATTTATGAATATATATAGAAATACGTAGAAGTCTTGCCCTTATAATATTGAATCGCGCAATTTTCTTTTTTAAATTATTTTGGTGTATTGGTGATTTCTCCTCCTTGTGTCACTCAGCAGATATGCAGAACGTACAATAGATAAATTTCACCTTTTCTTTATTGAAAGTCAAAAAGAAAAGTTTCTCTATACATGAGCTCCTCAAGTTTCTAAAGTAAGTCATAATTACAGTTATTTAAATTCCATATTGCCTGGATGTGAGGTTGAGAAAATAACCAAACGGTCATCTAGCGTGATTCATTAAATGCGACCGACCCAGGATAAGTGTTTAAGCAAGGGAACCCTCTCGGATATTTCCCCTTATTCTTGAGCGCGCATTGCAGTTGCGTTGGTAAGTGCTAACCGAGCTCTATGGCAAAACGATCAGAATTAATATTTAAGGTAGAATATAATAAAGAAAAGGCGCCTTAAAAAAGTTAAGAAATCGAAATCTACCTCATTTAAGATTATCTCAAACTGAATGTCGAATACCAAAGAACAGTCCTCAATTATTGAATCATTTCTTTAACCTTTGTGACCTCATTTGCATTTCATTTGTCAGGTTCCCTAATTGAAATCTCGCTGCCCAGCTAGAGCGAATCAAACCATATTGGCCTTCAAGGACAACTGCACAGCAATGGTATGTAGTTAATATAGCAATCAAAAGCCATCTTAACACTGCAGTGGGCACACCTGGAGGAAACTCTTCATCAACGCCAACTGGCGACTCTACCCAAAGGAACAATCTAAATGGCATAAAAATAACTGTATCAATTGGTACTGTAACCTTACTAATTAATAGAGTTCTTTTTGGCGTTACTCACCATATACTCGTATTTGAAATGTTTAGTCCTCCGGTTGGGTCACTTTACTTGCGCCGTCTCAGCTGGGCTACCATAGAGGTTTTGGTTTGAATTCAATGTTAAACTGTACTAATCAATTGAGGTTAGCATCAAAATGTGTGAGAAAATTTATATGAACAGCACTATTAATAATTATTAATAGTGCGGTTCCTATAATCATAATTTATTGCCTGAAAATTTTATCTCTTTGCCACAGAGGTATACTTCCATGGCCCTTGCATTATGATTAAGGCACTAATAGATTAGTGATATGAAAAAGAGGTAGTATAAAGGGTGTCGATAAACTCTCTTTGATTGTTAAGAGTTTTTTACAAATAAAAGGTAAGATAATTAGGTTTGGTTTACAAAATTGATGAAAAAGTGAACTTTCCTAAAATATTCGTCTTCTGTAACGACACCTTATAATCACCTAGTAAGATTATTAGTACGGAAAATCAAACTTGTGAGAAATTTCTTTACTTTATTTACTGGAATATTGCATAAGAGACAATATTAGTGAAGTGATTCTTCGACGTATAGCAAATATCATTGCTCAAAGTAGAATTTAGATTGAACAAATGAAAACCTAGCTAGAAAGGCAAGAAAAAGAAGAACCAAACATATATGAAAATAAAAGAATCAAGAGATAAAGGAAAATAAGAGAACGTATAAATCAAGTGAAATAAAATGACCCAGATATAAGGAAAAATTAGAGGACAAAGAGGTGAAGTAAAAAATTCCATGAGATAAAAGAAATTTGAGAGCACATATATAAAGGGAATTAAGAGGTCACAGAGATCAAATAAGATAAGAAAAAGAATACAAGAGATAAAATATAAAAGAGGGTGCATAGATAAAGGAAAGTAAGAGGTTGCAGAGATAAAGTAACATAAAAAGACCCAGAGATAAAGAAAAATATATGGCACAGATTATAAAGGAAAATAACAGAACTCAGACACATTTTAAACAAAGAGGATTCTGAGATAAAGGAAAATAACTGAGTAATACTGAACGAAAATAAGATGGAAAAGAGAGAAAAATGATGACCGTGAGATAAGGGAAAATAAAAAGCTCCAGAGATCGTGTAAAATATGAGGACCCAGAAATGAAGGAAAATGTTGAATGAAAGGAATAAAAAGAAAATGCTAACATGTTAAATGTGCGAACATAACTATAACATATTATGTTTAATTTCTCTTAAACACCTTAATAAAGGAAGAAACTCCCAGTGGCCATCCACAACTTGCTCTCGATGGTTGGTAAATTATTGGTAAAATTATAGGTAGAAAAAGTTGAAAACATATTTATAACAATGCAAAAATCAACAAAATTTACAAGTACGAGATTAAACTTGTCGGGAAGAAGCGGGTGATAAGACACAATAAGCCTCGTTAGAGAGCTTAATTCCACCCTCGGCTCACAAGAAAGATATAAACAAAAAGTCTTCTACACTTTGTAATCTAATTTGAACAATTACTCTTCCTAAAGGTTTTACCAATCATTTTCGGGAGTTGAGAACAGATAGGAAAGAGGAAAACTACGAGTAATTAAACAATAATAGAAGTCAATTAAACTTTGTTACGCTTAGAGAATCTTGTTTTAAACTCATTAATTGCATATTTAACATCTTAGTTTCTCTCACGTATTCTGGGCTCGTTGACAAAAGGAGGAGAAAATTGTCCACTATTCGAACTTGAAATGAGCAGAGACAGCGATGTAGAGAAATAGAAAAATTAAAGCAAAGTGAATAATGAAAATGGTTTACGAGCTTCTTGGATCCAGGATTCTCTGCACAGCGCAGTAATAAAAACCTCATAAAAGAAATAAATAATAATAAAATAAAATGTATGATTTATCAAGGGAATTTATTAAAAAAGAATGGCATCAAAGTGACCTCTTCCAGAACAAGTTTTGTTGAATCTAAGGCAAAGGTGTTGTACATGAAGCTAAAATACGGTAAACAGAGTAACGCTCATATAGCAGCCCAGTTGGGCACACACGAAAGAATTGTATAGGGGTTAATATTAACTTAAAATTACGAAGCGAAAACTAATATGGGAATTTCTATCAGAAAGTTCCAAAGAATAAACTTGTAAATCAAAGTCGTGAAGACCAGGGAAGTGAAAAAGTATGGAAGATATACAAGATAACCACTGAACCACATACATTTGTTGCGGACAAGAGGGGATGCAAGCCTTCAGTTATCTGATATTTCACCCCATTAAGATCAAACTTGCCCCGGAGATGAGAAGAGCAAAAAAATAATTAAACGGTGCCTAACCTAACTTCAGCACTTTTTACTTATAACTTTCTTATATAAAAACGTTATTTTGACCCCTTTAAAATGTATATTTGATTTAAATAAGGTCAAATGTTAATGAAGTTAAGGGAAAATAAAAAGTATCCGAGATAGGAGAAATACTCCACAATAAGAAAACATAAACCTCAGTCAAAAGGGGACTCAAGGATACCATAGGGCGGTGCTTTGTGCACAATCGCTCGGATCAAGAATATCTATCCCCTTATAATGGGTGTTTTATCTTTACTAAGGATATCGGCGGCCTTATCCTCGTCGAATACCTATAACAACCTACCTAACCTAACCTAATTTAAGACAAAATGAAATAATTAAATGAATGTACCTCCGTCCCTACAGCTTTACCTCACAAATGCAATAACATTTAGGAGTTATTTATGGTAGATGATTTCATGTTATTAACCACGTTATTGAACAGATTCTCCCTCCCAATTTTCACTTATGTTTATTTTATTTTCTCTACTTAAGCTTTCTTTCTTTGTCCAAGAACTCCTTCCCTTTGTTAGGCTTCCTGAGTTGCCTTTATTTATGCCGAAATCGAGTTATTTTTTAAAATGGTAAATTTAATTATGACAATTCCTGAACTTTTTTGCTTATTGTCTGTCACTGGTTTCTCCCGTTCGTTTCTTTCCCATTCTCTGCATCACTGGTTTCTCTTCTTCGTGATTTACACATTTTATGTGGCTATGTTTTCTCTTCTTAGTTTTGGAAAGATTTCCTTGGTCACTGCTTTCTTTTCTTTGTTTTCTGCCCAATCATTGTATCACTCGTTTCACTCGTTCGTTTTCTGCACATTCTCTTTTTTACTCGTTTCATTCTTTCGTTTTAGGCCCATTTTCTTTGTTACTATTTTCTCCCACTTTTTATTTTAATTCTTCGTGTAACTGGTTTCACTTCTGCTTTTTGTGCCCATTCTCGGCGTGATGGTTTCATTCCTTCGTTAGGTGCTCATTATATGTGTCATTTGGTAGATGTTGGTTATCGCGAATAAACTTTTTAAAGTAAAAATAATAATCCAAGTATTCAAGTCGGAGGTTTGGTAACTTAAATTGGAGTGCGAAAGAGAGGAGAAACCTTTCCCGTTTCGAGAGTATAGCGTCAGAAAGATTAACTACACAGTTAAAAGCGTGCATTTTAAGCCGTGAGAATTTACGGTTTTCTAAGGTTGCAGCCATGGACTAACGAAATTCTCTGGGCATAGGACGATAATATTCTGAGAACCAATTTTACAAAAACATAGGTAGTCTAAACAAGAACGTGTTGAGAGCAGAAGTTTAGAAAAGGAATAAACAAGAGCCACAAGCTTATTCTGAGCGCAAAGTTTAAAGTTAATCTCATTAACAAGTAAATATTCCAACGAGGAAACATAAATATTACTCGAATATAGAGAGTTCATGTATATTTAAGAAGTAGAAAGCTTGGAATAACTTGCCCATTGCGGCAGATTTCAAGAAATTCCGAATCAAGGCAGACCTTCTTTAACTACATTCGAGAATTCTCGTAGCGATGATAAAGCTACAGACGTTCCGGGCCATGGCGTGATAATATATATATATATATATATATATATAGTCGTAGAAAAGGCTCCCGACGATATACTATATATCGATTCTTTGTGGGGATTATTCTATATTCGAGTGCGGGGATTTAATCAGATGGCCGAGAATTATTCTACGTTAATAAAATAGGCCTGAAGTGGAGCGGAGCCCAAGGATAAATAATATTGAAAACATTAATAAAATTGAATTTTATTAATTAAACTAACAAAAATAACACATGGAAAATATTTACATGACCGGGGAATAAAATGGTAGATGCACATGAAATGAAAAGGTCATAGGATAAATTTGATTAAGCGGTGGATTAAGATTTGGAGGGATTTAAATGACGAAACAAACAAGAAGGGAAAGGGTCGGCTAAATTCGTGTTAAAGCACGGAGTTACGTTGGCACAAAGTTAAATAATTTAATGCAATTCGTAGCTTACGTATTTATAAGTTTGGCGTGCAGATGAAGGCGATTTGAAGGAATAGCTTCGGTCCGCCTGGCGATTTCCTTCCCAAGAGAAGGGGCTTTTAGGGGGATTGTCCTTAACAAGGAGAAAGGACAGACTTGGAGGAGTGGAAGCGAAGGTGGGCTCGGAAGTACGAGCGATCCTTCAGACAGGATATCGAAGATGTTCTGGATGAACAATTGAGGTTATTGGTTAACCAAGCGTTCTCTTAAAGAACGTTAAAAGGGGATAATTAAATTAACACTGCCTTGATATCAGGGGTGCGAGAACCGTTTCTTGTTAAACGGGCTCGAAGAACAGTGACTGTTCTAAAGTTGTTCTCTTCTGAACAATTAAACAACAGGGGGGCCTGTGGACTTGGCGTCTCGAGGGGCATGAACCTTGGCACTCAATGATATTGTCCTCTTCTGAACAATAAGGGGGTTCTCGGGGTAGAGTTCCTAAGCGCACAAGGGAGACCGTATCGGCGTAATACCTGACGAAGATAATCGGGATCTGATTCAATTACAAAATTCTATGGCAAAAATAGTCTCAGCCAGCCCCTCGGGGTATGGGGCAATGGGGGACTTCCATGGAATTTCCAGCTAGCGATTCGAACACTCTTATTTTCCCATAAACCTAACTCAATCGGGCCATATCGACGCCTGCAGGTAAACGGGGGATTGAACCACCTTGATTAAACTTGTGCAGGGGAAAGATAAGACTCGGGAAATGTTAGGGCGATAAGAACGCCATGCTCCTCTCTTCTCGCAGGATACAGATGGGAACCATGAGTACGAATATGTGATAGAAGCGAGGCACCGCAGCCACAGGCAATTCTATCACACCCCTCCCTTCCGCGGGAAAGTTGTCGCTTCGAAAGGAGAGAGAAGGGACAACCATAAAGCTCTGTTTTGGGGAACTCACATTCTTGCATCGACCGACCTTCCATTCACCCAAGCTACCATTTACATCAATACCTATGATTATGTCGATCATTTGAATATAAGGGAAACTAACTCTCAATACAATTTTAGCCATAAAAGAGACATGGGTAAACAATAGAATAATATAAAATTAATACATGGCGTAATAATGACAGGGAATAAAATTTTGAGCGTTTACAAAATGTTTAATACCCACCAAAAATACATATAGGACAAAGAATTCATGCTTCGATTAATGTGTACAAATAAACGAACATAAGGAAGAAAAAAATAGACATTGGGACACGAAATTCTGACATTTACATTCAATTAAACTAATTATATTACATGAGAATCCAATTAAGTCGTACCAGACGGTATATACATACATACATGGAAATCCTAATCCTACGTATTATAAATTAATCTGCACTATTCGGTAAAGCATTCCTACTGAGTGGTCAGCGACCTGATTATCGGAACGTTTATAGAATTTATTTTAAATTGATACTTTTGCAAGAGTAGACTCCAGCGCATAATTCGGCCGTTGGAGTGTCGTATATTACGAATATAGGCCAGCGGGCGATGATCAGTTCCTATCCGATATTCTTTACCCATTATATACATTTTAAATTTTTCGATAGCCTAAATGATAGCTAAAGTTTCCTTCTCTATAGTTGCATATCGCTTTTCGCGGGGTAATAGCTGGCGACTAGCGTATGCAGCCGGATGACTCATTCCGTCATCCTCATATTAGAGGAGTACACCCACGATGTTCTCGTTGCTCGTGTCGGTTCTAATCCCAAAGGATTTTTCCGGGTTGGCCAACTTCAAAATGGGGGAAGAAATGAGCTTACTCTTGAGCTGCTTAAAATGCGAAATAGTGACATCATTCCATCGTAGTCGATCGATGGAATTCTTTTTTAAGAGGGTGCTGAGGGGCGCCGAGATTGCAGCGAAATTTGGGGGAATTGCCGATAGTAAGAATCTGATCCTAGGAATGATCTTAATTGTTTCTTAGTATTCGGGAGGAGCATTTGGGCGATTGCCTTAATCGTGTCCTCCTGTGGTCCTAGCTTGCTTTGTCCAATTTAAAACCCAAGTATTTTATGGTTTCGTAGGCAAACTGGCATTTGCTAGGGCCAATGGTGAGGTCATTTTCTCGCAATCGCTCGAAGAGAGATAGTAGGGTAGTTAGAGGTTGACTTCATTCAAGAGTAGCGACGTCGACGTTATCAAAGTAAAAGGAGACATTCGGAAGTCCATCTAACAACCTTCTCATGAGCCGGTTATAGTTACTGCAAGCGGTTACGAGGCCAAAAGGGAGGCGATTAAATTGAATTAAGCCCTTCTCAGTACCAAAGGCGGTATATGCTTTCACATCGGGCCGGAGGGGAATTTGGTAATATGCCTCGCATAAATCAAGTTCTGAGATGAAATTAGCGTCTTCAAAAAGATGAAGGTTTTGATCTACCAACGCGATGGGCTAGGCGTTGAAAACAGTTACCGAATTTACCTTCCCGAAGTCAATGCACATCTGATAAGAGCCATCAGGTTCTTTTGACCATGACGATTGGGGAGCAATAACTAGAGGTGATAGGTTGTATTATGTCTAAACTAATCAAATTATTGACTTCGGCGTTAAAAGATTGGCGTAAATGAATCGGCATGGGATAGGGTTTTGAACGGACGGGTTCCGAGGTCGTCAATTTAATGTCATGCTCGAATCTAGTAGCGCATCCAGGCTTCTCCGAAATAACGTCGTCAAACGGAAATAATAATTGTGGAAGCTGACTCTTTTGATGTGCTGTCAGCCACTCGTCGAGAACCAGGTCAGGGGGTTCAAAAGACTGGCATAGCAGGGAAGGAAGACGGTAATCGGCATCAGGTTCAATGCACATTGTCTGAATGACATTAAGGGACTCCGCGGGGTAATCCTCTTCAAGCGCTGATTTCTAGTCCAGTGCTACGAACGTATCTTCATGGCACCGTCGGTGGTATTTCTTTAATAAGTTAACGTGGTAGAGTTTATCCCCTGCTGGGGTAACAACGAGGTAATCTACCGGTCCTCGTACCTCGCGGACCGAGTACAAACCTTTCCATTAGTTCAATAATTTATTACTCGTGGCGGGAAGGAGCAGGAGTACCTCATCACCGGGCTTAAATTTCCTATCTTCAGACCTGACATCAAAATAGGTTTATATTTGTACAAATTGACGTCGGCATTTTCATAGGCGATGTTCGCGCATTTCTCGAGCCTCTGGCGTAGATCCAAGACATAGGCGTAGGATGACTGAAGTTCTTGGTCCAGTTCGGGCTTGGTTAGACTCCTTCAAAATGCTGAGTGGTCCGTGTACATTACGTCCATAAAAGAGCTCGAACGGTAAGAAGCTTAATATGCGATGAGAAATTTCTCCATAGGCGAATAGGGCGATCGGGAGATATCGGTGCCATTCGCAGGGCTGCTTGGCACAAATCTTCTTAATAATTTATTTTAGATTTCCGTTTAATTTTTCACACATTCCGTTTGTCTGTGGCCGGAAGGGGGTGGTAAAAAGGGGCTTTACCTTGAGCACCTTCCCTTCGTACTCCATCAACTTGGAGGTGAATTTCCGTCCTCTGTCAGAGAGTATTTCCTTGGAGACGCCTATCCTTGAAAAGATCGAAATGAGAGCCTCGGAGTAAGAAATACTATCGATTTGGTGAAGGGGGACTGCCTCGGGGAAACGGGTAGCAAAATCAACTAAATTAAAAATGTACAAGTGCCCTTCGCTCGAAGGGCGGTGGATAGGGCCAACCAGGTCGATGGCCGCTCGGGAGAAGGTTTCGGTGATGACTGGTTCCCTTTGTAGGGGAAGCAGGTTTGACCCGCCCCTTAGCGGACGTCTTTCGACACACATTGCATGATTGACAATGCTTTGAGATGTCAGCTGCAGCACCCAGCCAGTAAAAATATTTAAAGATACGCTGGGCCGTTTTGGTAGGACTGCAGCGACCGGAAAAGATGCTGTTATAAGCTATTTTTAGCACTATGGGTACATGGAATCGTGGAAGGCATAAGGCGGTTGTAAAGGCGTTATTATTGTCCTCGGCGGATCGGTGGAGTAGACCACCTTGCTCCAGATACTTTATTATTTTAGGTCCACGGACAGTCTCCGTGTCATTGTTTTGGGCCTTATCCTATAAGGGTGTTAGTGTCTCACACTCCTTTTGTGCGGACCTAAGATCCTGGTTAAGGATCTCCGAGAATTCAGACGGTATCGGGGACGGTAGGGGGACGGTAGGGGGACGGGCTCCTGTGCTTCCTTCTTCGCTCGGGCTCGAGTAAGGGAGGCCTGGGACAGAGGGTCGGAGCTTACTTGAGGGCTCTCTGCCCGATAAGTACTGAACAAAACTTTATAGGTGCCGAAATGACTTCAGCCCAGCCCTCAAAATACTGACACTGCAGGTAACATTTAACAACGGGGAATCAGTTTGCCCTCCCAAGGTACTCATGTACTACCGCAAATTTTTCGTGGTTAGGGTCCACTGGGGAAAGCAGCTCGTCGGAAACGATAAAACAAGGGCACCCTGTGTCCCTGACGAGGGTAGATACTCGGCAGCCGTTTACGCTGCCCTGCTCAAATTTTAATTGAATAGTGGATTATGTATGCGAAAGTGAATAATAGCAGGTAGTTAATAATAATAAAGAAGTGATTAATAACGAAAAATTAGTGGTTCATAATAATAACAACATGAGTGAATAAATAGATAACAAAAGCGTGTAAAAATACAATAACAAAAAGTTAACTGGTCAAAATAAATTAGCGAATAGATTCGAAAATTATGAAAAAGATACCATTAGTTCGTAAAAAAAGAATTAAATGATTTAATGGTATAAAAGTATTCAAAAATAAGACAAAATAACGTAAAGTTAAACGTTGATAATAATAAATCACGTCGGTTGAAAAACAAGAAAGTGTTTAAAATAGGGTACAATAACGAAAAGTGAAATGTTCATAATAAATCTTGTCGGTTGAATAATCAAAAAATGTTTAAAATAGGATTAAATACAAAACCAATTATATATTAACGAAATTAGAGTGAAAAATTATGTATAAGTAAAAATCACTAAGCAAACAAGGATTTTGTGAAATTTATATATAAGATGACAATAACTTAAAATTTATTGAGGTTTTGTAAATAGAGTTAAAGTTATATATAAACCAAAAAACAATGATCTCTTGAATAAAACGGAATAGGTAAATAAATTAAATGCAGTTTATATATATAATACTCTGTCATGGAATAATATGATTGTATAATGTCAACAATATGACCTCCAGTTGTACCTGGAGAACCCATTTCTTTTTATGCTGTTACTTATAACTTTCTCTTCTCCGTTCAACTTTTTTTCTCACTCTTAACTATTTTGTAACACTAATTTTCCTTATTTATCTCAAATATATCATCAATCAATCATTCCATAGCATTCTGTAAGCAGTTATGGCAAAAGTACCCTTTGGGTGGTGGCCAAAAGATAGCGGCAGTTGATTCGGACGCTACTTCCATCAAAGACCACTGTGATTCACCTCCTTTGACGTGCCTAATCGGGACCCATTCCACCAACACATCATCCTTGCGACTTCTGAGCGCTCAACTCAAAATTTCGGATGACAATCACTTTAAATGTTACCCCCTTTACCACCTATTTCACATCACCTCATTCACAAAATACAAGTACGAATTAATTAAACATTGTTTTCAAGGAAAGAAAGATTGATAAAGGAAAAACGGAGGAAGAAACAAAGAAGATCAGGAAGACTCTCACTAAGATAGTCCCACTCAGGACTATACAAGGATCTAGGACGCCGGACAAAAATAACTTACGCAAAACTCTCTACGTCGGGTTAAAGGTTTCTCTCGTCAAATTGATTGAACTTTCCTCGGGTTTCATCGCAATTTGCACTGAAACCAGAGACGTATCTTGGCTCCTATTGGAAAAGGGAGCTTAGGTACTAAAGATTATTCACCTCGAAGCAAAGACTTTAACACCTCCACAAGTGGCAGTGAACCGAAGTGTGATCTGCCGCAAAGTGCAAAGCTGGGTCGGTGAACATATCCTCGATAAACTAAACGAGGAAATTCATAGGAGCAAGAGTGAACCAAAGTTCGCGATATAATTAAATTCCTAGAGCTTACCTAAGTCTTTAAAATTACCTTTTCATCGACGGACAAGGCAAGGAATGCAACATCGGACGGACTACTGTCATTCAATATGAGGATACCAGGGGAGAACAGAAAACAAGAGAAATATAATAGCATACAAATGCGAATTTGTATGCTATAAGCTTGAAGAACACACTACAGTGACCTGTCATAACAAAGAAAATCTGTGATGCATTTAATGGGCCAGAGAAGGCCATCGCTTCGACAACTGTGAAAGCTCTATGAAGAAATTCCTTAACTTCAAGGATGAGCACAGGACCATGGCCCTCCCCGCCCCAAACATAGAGGGATTATAAAGAGGAAGGGAGAAGAACAAAAACAGGCAAAAGAAATAACGTACGCGAATGCTAACATAAAAGCGATCTAACGAGGGCCTCACCTTGACGGTTTAGCCTCACGAGCGAACTAAGGGCAAAAATTCTTATTTGCATTGCACATGCAAATGTCTCAATGCAGTCAAGTCTAATTGCTATAACATGTTGCAAAATGCATTAGTGAAGAAGAGTAACCTACCCTCAGTCAAAATGCCCCCTAACACGGAATGCTGGAAAATATTTAAAGAAACTGTGATCAGAAGTAACCATTAGGTAAACTCTGGTCTCGAAACTACCGGGATATTTCCACACTGAGTGAGAACAGAACGTGCAATCATGGCTTCAAACTTTAACTGGAGTGTTAGAACCGCAATCTATGTGGAAAATTTTTCAACTACAGTATCTGCGGTAAGTGGAACGCACTTTCAGTGGAAGTTGTCAACAGTGAATCTGTTGACCAGTTCAAGTCAAGACTAGACAAAGTCTTGAAAAGTGGCCAATTAGGGACGCAAAACAATTAAGCAGCCATGTGCCTGCTCAATTGCTAGTCCAAAGGTACCCTCTTTGAATAGACCCTAAGGTCTCTTAGGGTACTTTCTTTCCTTGTTACTACTTGTTACTCTCATCAGAAGAATCCGTAGAAGAGAAAGAAAAAAACAGGAAGAAGAATTCGATGTAGAAACCACCTCTTACGACAGTGATACGGGCCCATACACTCTTACACGAGCGAGAAAGAGCAAATCGAAAACTCCAAGTCCTCCTCCGAAGAGTGAGAAACATACGCCCACTAAAACTAACTGACAAGCCAAAATAAAAAGAAGAATAAGAGAAAACATTCCTGATTACATCTCCTCATTTAACGAAATGCAGGGAAAATTTTAAAAACTTGCATCATAGGCTGAACGACTTAAAAGACTCTTCACGGAAACATATTTATGGAAATTAATGCATATGTCATCGTAATTTAGGAAAACAAGATCGAGACACATAATTCGGAAATGAAGTTATAGAATTACGATGTTTTAATCACAAATTACTCGCACAAACGCTACGAGGGTGCTGTTATTGCCATTCAAAAACGATCAAATACAAGCAAATCAGAAATCTCGAAGAATCCTATTTCGCGATTGAGGTCGAAGTCGACATCGGAAAGATGGTCATAGTCGCCTGAGACTAGAAGCTAAGGAGAGGTTTCTACCACTACGATCCATCACTAGGCTATTTGGCAGAAAAACCCCTACTATCCTAATGGGGAATCTGAATCACAGATGTCGGAATACGGGTACAAGACCTTCAACGGAATTGTAAGGAGCCTAGACACTTTGCTGGACAAAAATATTGCCCAGCAAATAGGCCTTGACTTCCCCACCTTTGTCAGAGAAAGGAGTGCCATGAATCCGGAAATATTTCTGGCCAATCATCAGCTGCCGTTCATTTAATACATAGCACCATTAAAGATATCATGTAGTTATCATATAGGAATCCTACTGACCATCAACAGGAATCCTATACAAGTCCAAAATCTAGTTAGAAAAATCTCAAAAAAGCAGATTTGACACGATATGAGCGTATCCTCAATGCCTACCATCCACTAAACTTGGATAAGGCAATTCTTGATGAGGTCAACGAGGCACGTGACAACCTTAACAATCACCTTATTAACGCAGATAGAGCTTGTATCCCTAAATCCGAGTATAAGTACACCTCTCCATACAGATGCACCGAATACATGAAAGATTTATATCGTGACCTGAGATTACTCAATGAAATAAACATTAGAAACGCATTAGGTGACTTAATACAACGAAGTAAAGATATCATAGAAGAGCTCAACTTGTTGATCCTCGAAAAACACTGAAGTCATTGGTACAAAATTATCGAAAGCCTTGATCATGATGTATCATCCAAAGTTTTCGGAACAAAATAAAGTGTCTAAAAGGATAAACCGGTAGAAAGAAGAAAATGGAATGATTAAAAGATGACAGAACCATCGAAACAGAAGACAGTAAAATAGAAGAAATATTCTAAAGTAATAGAGAAAAAACTTTCAGTAAAGCTAAAGAAGAAAACGAAGATTATGACATAAATTTCGAAACAATATCATACACGAGCTTAATACACAAATACATAGGACGCACCCTGAGCACCAGGTGGATAGACAGCGCGACGGAGACGCCGACATTACGGAAGAGGAATTACTCGGTGCTGTTCGCTCATTCCGGCAAGATGTAACAAGACATTGGACATTGGAAATTATAGGTTAGGAAGTATAGTTTAAATGAGCAAAAGTAAGAGAATATTGTGGTGAAAGAGTTTTGAAAAAGATAGTAAAAGTAATTTTAGTATAAGCTTGAAAGTTTGTTTTTCACGGGTGAAAAGGTTTCTCCAGCAAAAGTAGACAGTATAATAAATATAGTACGCGAGAGCAGGGATGAATAGATCCCTGGTCAAAGGGTAGCTCTGTCAATGTTAATCTATTGTTGTGGTGTTTTGAGTGCCGAAATTGGTGGACATTTAAACCTTTGTACTACGGTAGGTCAAATTTCGATGAAAAGTTGCCGTAAATTTGGTTGTCATAATTGGTGAGAGTGTTACATGTTGGGGTTGATGTTTCCGCTCGGGTAAAGTCTTTTTCAATTTTTCGGCTAGCATTTGATACTACGCTCACAATGTAGCGTAGATGTTATGGCGACGAGCGTTTTATGGTCCTTGGTGGAGAGGACAGAGGAGTCTACCCCTTGCCGGATCTCTTTTAACTGAACTTTGCGTCCGAGAGAATAACATAAGTGTTCTTTTGAGAATTGGACAAGGTCGCGGAAGAAAGCCTGCTTTACTAGTTCTTCAGGTATGTCAGCCTCGTAGTCCTATTTATATTGTCCGTCCCTAAGGCCATCGACAATATCTCCTGGGCCTGCGTCGTCAGGGAACTGGTTCCCTGACGAGGCAGGCCTCATAGCAGTAACTTTCTTTCACTCGACTTGGGCTTCTGTTGGGTTAGTTGGGTGTGTCTGTGAGTCCGTTTGTGCCTTAGGCTGGGCAGCCATAGTTTGCACTCGAAGATCTCGTGAAAGGGCATTACTCGTGTCCGGAGCTTTTTGACCACTCTTCTCGGTCTGTTGTTGGAGATTCACTCGAAGAACCTCGTGTGACATAGTCTTTTCCCAGAACAACATTTTGTCAATGCCGTTATTCAAGAGCATGGTTTTCAGTTCCTTTGCAAAGGTACCAGGCTTGGTTAAGTTAGCAATATGTGCATAACATATGCAACGCAGTGTTTTGTCGATTTTTGTTTTCAATTTGCAGGTACGTAGGTGCAGTAGCAACACTACTCTCTGCGACCGTTGCTTTGGCAACCATCGCGTATGTTACGTTAGCCTTTCTTTCCCTATCTTTTATGCCTTTATTCTTTGTTTCCTGTATTTACTCCTTCGGTATTAGACACGTCATTGCCATGGTTCTGTGTCAACCACCATATTTGAGGTATTTCTGGAACGAACTCTTACATTCGCGCCAAGAGAACGTTGCAGGTGAACGAACCTCTCACGTTCAATCTGATCTGGGTAGATGCGGACATCAAAGAGGAGAAGGCCGTTTTCTTTTGCCTTAATTGCCAATGTGGTTTCGTTTAAGACAACATTCAATACGTGGGTGTAGTCTTTGAATTTGATCACTTCGGCTACTTTTGCCCACTTATGATTCAGAAGAATCTCGTCCGTGACTTGGAAATCGAGTGTTCTCCAACCCAGGGGTCGAGGCGTATGAGTGCATATTTGTGGCAGTGTCTGAGCCACGAGGGGAGCGGAGGGCTTCGATATCTGCCTCCTTCGCACAGATAGCCGCGTAGTCATTTGGCAAATCAATTAGCCGTGCGAGGGCCATATTGAGTTCGCCATAAATTCTCTCAAAGAGCCTGCTCCTGTCCGGTTTTTGCCGGCCTCTTAAGGTCCTCAGTGCAATACACTGCGTCTCCATCATCTCTACGTGATTTCATCCAAAGGCGTAATTTGGGAGGAACTGTTGGGGTACTCGACTTTGTAAGTAAGTGTACCTGGGTGTGTATGTAGTTTTATGGATCCGTTATGAAAATAAGGAAAAGTGGTATAAAATGGTAAAAAATGTCCAATGAAAAAAAGGCCACTTTATCTTCTGGTAGCGAGGAGAAGTCCTTCTTCTTTTCCCTCAACTAGCCTCCAACAAGTCCAAACAAGAAGAAAAAAGCCATTTCCGAACGTATCACTTCCTGTGGAATATCCGGCCACGCACAACAAAGCGGTATCCAATCAACCTCATTCTATTGAAATCCAAAAAATTGACCGTACAGATACATGAGTATGCAAGAGAACAACAATACAAGCGACAACAGGAAAATTGGAGCTCAGGAAGTTAAACTTTGAAAATGCACCAGCGAACAGCATGGAAGGAATGAGATGCATTTCCAACGCCTGTCTTAACACAGAATACTTTTCAGACGCTTATTAAACTGCAAAAATGATTTTACTACCGAAACGTGGAAAGGACGCGACGTTGAGAGAGAGCTAACGGCCTATTTTACTCATGGAATTTCCCCTGGAGGAGAAATACTTTTATAGCCCGTACCAGTTTGAGTTTAGAAAAAAAACGAAGTACGGAGATGGTAATGAATGTTATAAGGAAAAGCTTGCCGGATTAAGTCCCATTAACATTGTCAGTAAAGAACGGACGAGGAATATCCAGAAACTGGTTAATCGAGAACTGAATGATGAAATTATTCAAATGATTAACCAGACTAGAAGAGCTGTAAGTAGCGCCATATTTCCAATCTCCGCTAGCCTAGTAGCTGGCGGAGATGAATGCTATTCTACGCATGAAAGCAATTTCTATTTACCTAAGAATGTGACAAAAATCGTTAAAACCACCAAAAATCTGAACTAAGGAATAATCACCCATTTCGACCAAGGAATTTCCGATCAAGACACATTTTTAACCAATACTGACAGAAAAAAAAATAAAGAAAAAAGCAAAAACACATAAAAACAAAAGTAAATGCATAATACATATCCAAAAAAGCAGTTTAATTTGGAAGACAAAGGACTTTCACACCATTAAAATGTAAACTATAAACCATGACAAAAAAAGAGAGACAACAAGAAAATAATGAAAGCGATAGGTCTGATCACCAAGGATCTAGAAACTCTTTGTAAATCTCTTACACTATTTTCTCTTTTCACTACTTTTATTTCTCTCTATCTACCCACGCAACCTTTTGTCCCCTACACACACATACCCACTTAGAATCATTCGTAATTCATAATCATTCGATATCTACTAATTCCTGTGAAGATCACCTGCCACGGTCGAAAGACGTCTAGGAATAAATATGTGTTTTGTGGGTGTTCTTTCTCGCCTCACAGACCCAGTCAAAAAACTTATTAGAAGAATAAAAATAATACATGTTAAAGTTAATAACGCTGCCATTGCTGCAAGCTTCAACAGTACACTTATCCAAAAAGGCCGCTTACCTAATTATATATACATATAGAGTATTGAAGGCGCCTGCGAATTTAGGGTTAATAATTTTCTTTTCGAGTCTCTCGATTTGTCATATAATCCGCTTTTTATCGTGAGTTAAACCGTGGATAAGTTCGCCAAAATTCATTAGAAATGTAATAACGAACCAGAGAAGGAAACTAATTCACTGAGTCAAACAAAAAAATTATTGGCTTGACTCGTTTCTAAACTAACCTGTATCAATTCCTAAGTTATCATTATCAATTTTTATACTTGTAACTTAAGGAATTGAAGGCAGAGCTTTATATACATCGTTATTTATATGTTAACAATTATATGAATATACTTATAGCGAATGGAAATTCTTAGACACATAGAGTACATTGAAATGACGGTTTAGACTCCTTAAAATGGTTAATCTCCCTTCCCTATAATTAATCTCCATTGCTTATGAGTATGTTCATATACATATTTATTAACATTTAAATAACGATGTACAAGTATATAAAGTTCTGTCTTTAATTCCATAAGTTACAAATTTTAACCTATGATAATGATACAGGTGTGTATTGAAACGGGTCAGGCGGGGAAATACTTTGTTTTACTCAGTAAACTAGAATCCTACCCTCGTTATTTATTACTTTTCTAATGAATTTTGACGATCTTATCCACGGGTTTACTTACGACCAAAAGCAGAATATTAGAAAAATCGAGACTCGTAAAGAAAATAATTTGCAGTCGCCCTCAATGAAATATTTTACGAAGAGAATAAAAGGCCCAACTGTACTTATATATATATATTTGGGGGGGTGGGGGTGGGATACGTGTTACATTCAATTGATATTTATTTAATACGAAGTTGTATTCCTTTTGCTTTCTGAACAGCGTCGATTCGTCTTGGAATTGATTCACACAACTTCCTGACCTTATTGAGAGGAATCTTGAGCCATTCTTCTTCCATTACATGTTCCAGCTGTTGTAGATACGATGGCGGACGGTAACGAGTTCTAAACTTGTCGCTCCAAGACGCACCACAAATTTTCAATAATATAAAGATTTGGCGTTTGTGGGTATAACTCCATGTGTTGTAGCTCACTTTTACGCTCATCATACCAATTCTTAACCACATGAGCTGTCGGTATTGGGGCATTGTCATCTTATAAAAGGTACTCACCATCAGGGAATTATGTTTGGGCTATGAAATGGACTTAAGCTTCTAAAATATTCAAATATTCGTTGTTTTCATCTTTCAATGCAGACAACGATTGGACCAAGAGAGTTCCAAGATATGGCTGCACAAACTATCACTGATCCTCCTCGATGTTTCAATTTAGGAAGAAGGCAGTCAGGATCAAAAGCTTCCCCTGGATGCATCCACACATAAACTCACCCTGCAGTGAGGAAAAGAGAAAAACTAGACGAACACTTTTGGTCGAAACTGGGCTAGTGAGATCTTGATTCAACTGTGCAGTCACTTTAGGGGCAGTTGTCCGGGGATTTTTCATCACAATGCATTTCAACACCCGTTGGTCTCTTTTAACGAGCTTCGTATTCCTGCCAGAATTACTCCTTTAAATGGAGATTTTGCCCTGCTTCTTGAATTATATCATGGTCCGTGCTATGGTAGCTCTCGAAAACCAAGGTGTTTAGCTGTTCTGGCGAAGGAAGCTCAGATTGAGTTGAGGAATAAGTTCCTGCAGTTTTATCAAATTTATTCATGACCATTAACAATTTTAGAAAAACTTTATTTTTAATTGATAAAAATATGCAATTTATTCAATATTATATTCTCCGTTGTTATTTACGACTTCTTCCCGACGGTCAACTAGTTTTTCGATGCTTCTGCAATAAAGATCTCTGGATTTTGACACGAAGAATTCGTCTAACCTGGTTCTTAATTCCACATCAGTAATGAACGAAATGCAGTGCAAATTGTTGGAGAGCAATCGGAACAGATGGAAATCCGATAGAGCCAAGTCTGGCGAATATGGAAGATGCGGCAGGATTTCCAAATTAAGCGTTTGAATGGCGTCTTTTGTCATATTGGCAATGTAAGGAAAAGTATTGTCGTGTTGCAGAAGGACTCCATAACTTCGATGAGGTCGCTTTTCACGAACAGCTTCGCTGAGTCGATACATTTGTTAAACGTAGAGTGCTGCATTGACAATCTTGTTGTTCGCAAGGAGCTCAGAAAGAATGATGCCTTCACACTCCCACCACACACACATCATGGTCTTTCGTGGATGAAGTCTTTGCTATAATCGCCGAAGTGGTTCTTTTTGGGGATAAGCCATTGTTTTCGATGGTTCATGTTGACATAAACACACCACTTTTCGTCGCCAGTGATGATACGGTGAAGAAATCCACGAGTAACCTTGTGACGTGCAAGCAAACCTGGGGCAATCGTGGAGCGCTGAAGTTTGTTGCTTTCGCTCAAAGCGTGCGGAACCAATGCACGGAGTTTTTGAACTTTCCCCATCGAATGAAGGTGATTCAGTGCAGTTTTTTGATCACACGCGAATTCTAAAGCCAATTCTCTAGTCAATTGACGAGGATTTTCATGAAGAAGGTCATTCAATCGATATTCATCCAACTTAATGGGGCGCCCAGAAGGTTCTCCGTCACTAAGATTGAAATGACCGTTTGTAAACCGTAGAAACCACCATTGAGCTGTCCTTTCTAATAAAACATTTTCTCCGTACACAGCACAAATATCGCGATGAGGTTTCGCTGCGTTTGCATTGTTTTCGTCTCAATTGAAAAGAATAACAACGAGTATCGAAAATGCGCCTTTCTTTCAACTTGACATTCCATTTTGAGGGTACAGAACAAAAATTAACACAACTTTTAAATAAACCGCAATGACTTATTACTCAACTTCAATACGTAGCCTAAGCAAAAACCTAATAGTTTACGCTGTTAAATGACGTAGCCTAACCTTAGCAAATTTTGCTCTCATTATTTATTATTGTTTCTTAATATGTGCAAAAATCCTGTCAACAAAACTTAAATCAACACAACATTGATAAAACCCGCAAGAACTGATTCCTCAACCAAATACAATTCGAGCTCCGACAATTTGCCCTTTTTCGAACTTCTTGAGGTCACGCATCTTAGCATCTATACCACGCTCTGAAAAAGAAATACAAATAATTATTAACGTTGATAGATGAAATATGTATCTACATTCGTAATTTTGTAAGTTGATCTTCTCGATGAATCAGGGCCAATATAATTCGTTGGAGGGCCATTTGGCTTAATTCCACATTTCTATTACTCCTTTTATCTAGTGTTTATTTATCGAGTACAGGTAAAGGTTTGACCTTGAACGAGTCTGTACTGATGCTTTACTTTTCCGCTTCACGAGATAATCGTGAAATTGTTCTGACAATCTAATGGAGTTTATCAAGTTTGTACAATTGTCTACATGTGCGTTTTGCACGAAACTTTCCCTAAAACTTTGTAAAATGCCTTTCCATCTCAATATTTATGGTAGGTTAGATTTCTACCCCGTCTTTTTTTATTCACCCTTCTTTCTCCTTATTTATCTGCTGTCAAGCCCTCTACCTCTTTCCTTAAGTAAGATCAATTAACTAACCTCTTCTGCTAAAACCTGAATACAATATAAATTACAAATAAAAATAGGGTGTATTTTACACTCCTAAAATCATTTTATTTTACTATTTTTCTAAAAAATCAACCTAAATATGGTACTTAACGCGAAAATTTCTCTGGGAAGAGCATAGCTAACTAGCCAAAAAGAGGGCGCTTGTATCGGGATTGCGCAGAATTCCCTTGTGTCTGCACATGCAGACCAAACATAACGTATATGTATATTTCGTTCAATAGAATCAGATAATTAAGATCCTAGCTAATTTTTGCTGAAATTTCTAATAAAATGGAATAAATGCCTTGACGCAAAATGGAATTCTAGCTCTATATCTTTTTCTTTTAAGTTAGCCCAAAGTGGTAATCAACGCCAAAATGTTATGTTGAGAAGTAAAATTGAGAAGCAGATGTAGATCAGCGAGCTATTATGAAGGAGCGAGGATTGGAGAGGGTTTAGAATTCTTTTGTACATACTTCTTTACGCAAAGGAAAGTAATCACTAAGATCCTTTGCTGAATTTTAATGAGGTTTTTAATAAAATTAATTAAATTCCTAGACAAAAACGGGACTTCTAGTTCTATTAATGACCTTAATATTTTATGACCCTTCAAATTCCTAGAATGTGTTCCTTGGGTCGTAATAAAGTTAAACTCAGGCCTTTATGATGCTACAAAAGGACTTTGATATCTCCATTGAAATTCATATTCAGTTGGTGAGTATAGAAAGAATAATGAGTAGACCTCATAAAAAAGCTAATAAATAGCTCTAAATGTACAAGGACTGTGGAGGCTGATTCGAATATTAATTATCCTACTCTTTTCAAGGAAAGTTAAGTTTGCACTTATGTGTTCTTGAAGGCCTTTTATTGGTTTTCACTGGAGGCTATTACTCTGGCTAATCAATTTAGGTTGAGTAATTTAAAATTTCATTGTTTGCTTCACTACTTTTCCATAGCATTCTTTTTTCGTTTGTCCCCTGCCATATTTCAGAGATCGTTTGTCATTAACTTCTAGTTAAAGTATGTGTATTGTTCTCTCCAAAGCATATCAATTAACATGAGTGAGGGGAATGTTTGCAATAGATATTTTTCCCAAAATTTGTTGCTAACTTATGATATAACAATTATATCCTAGCCGGGGTCTTGGTGGCAGTGGCAAGATGAACGCCTTAAAAACAACAAAGAAAAACAAAATGTGGAATGCAAACCAGTTTTACTTTTACTGCGCTCAAATATTTGTCTTCAAGGTAAAATTTTGAACGCCTGTTCATTCAGAGAATTCCGTGAGACTCTAAACCCCGCAAGGACTATTGGGTCTAGCATGATCAACCATATGTTTCAGCTACCTACATGTTCACTTCTTTGATCTTTGCCACTTTCTTAAAAGATCTTGCAAACTTTCAAGCGTAAATTGCCATTTTGTTTTCAATTTTAGTTTGAGTAACTAAACACAAAGTCTAGGATCTTCATTCAATCAGTTAACCCGAAACTATCGAATTCATTTGGGTAGCATATCCTTTGAGGTCAGTCTGCGTGCCATTAATGCCTCTCCTTCCCCGATGCATATTCAGTTCTTGTGAAATTAAGTCTGCCAACTTGATGTACTCAATCCATCTTACGATAAAAAAAGAAGGTTTCCTCATTCCTTAATTTTTATTTTCTCGTTTTTTTTCTTAATAAGATGGTCGATCTAACACTCATTCTTATTCCGAGGAAATTTCATTAATTTTTTAAATGTTATTAATTAAAGTGGATGTAACGGTAAAGATTGTGATATTCATATTTACGTGGAGGAACCTAAATGGATTTAAAACTTCTTTATTTAGATATTTTAAACCTTGAAATTAAACAGCCCCGTTGGGATATGAATGATGTAGTGATGGAGATTATTGCAAATAAAGTTTAAGTTACGATGACAAAAGCAAATTGAATCTCATTAGTAAGGTTGAGAAACTTTTGCTAAGATGAATTGCTTGCTATATATTCTGCAGATAATTTGAAAGTAATATTTATTACTGGTTTATTGATTTATTTCATATAGTTGAATCAGGCTTCAGGGCTGAAAATTTATTATCTTCAGAAGGAAAGTTCACTCAAAATCCTTAAAATCTAGGACTATGTAATAATTGTTCTTAAAAAACTCTAACATCCTACTCGAAGGTTTTAAGTTCAATTATATTTACTCCTCTTTTCATATCAATTACTTTTAGATTGCAGTTAAAAAATATCTTGGTGGGTAGTAGCTAAATTTTGCCCTCGAAGCGTTACAGAAATTGCTACTAAGATATTAAAGGTTTAGGAATCGTGATAAGGATGAACAAAAGTTTTTTTCTTACTTTCTCGAGAGAAAATATTAAGAGATTTTGAAGCTACAAAGAGAAATATTTAACACCTCGACACAGTTGCTCTCCCTATATACCCGTTTATACCCTCATTAAACTCATTGCTCTTTGCATCAACAATTTCAAATTTACTTTCAATTGAAAATTTTATCGCCAAACCTTTGGAACAGCAATGAGGAATTGTTTCCACCCCGTACTTGCCAACCTATACATGGATTTTTTCGAATCTAGAATCCATCCAAATGTAATGAAACCCATAAAGCTTGGGTGCGTTATGCTGATGACATTTTTTACCTTTGGCCTAATAATTTAAATATTAATCAATTCCTTGCAAAAATTAATACCTTAATGCCCTCTATTAAATTTACTTAAGAAGTTGAAAAATAACGCACACTCTCCTTACTAGATATTATATTTCATTGGACAAACCAATGAATATATTCTTATATACATTTTTATTCTAACCACCATAATAGCATCGAGCAAAGTGTTTTATCCTCTATGTTTTTGCGTGCCCTTAGGATTGTCTCACCAAAATACCTAGACAAAGAAGTGGATAGATTATATAAAATAAAGATAAATTTGGGCTCCTCACTGTACTTTCTTGACAAAGGTTAGTAATTATATTTCGAGAAATATATTAGAATGTATCTCCATCAACACGTTCCCAAATTTCAACTTTAGTCCTGGTTTGTTCATGCTAGACCTCATACATAAAATCTCAAATAAAGTTGTTTCATAAAATCTCAAATAAATTTGTTTCATAAAATCTTAAATAAAACTGTTTCATGATTTAGTACCCCCTAATTAGGGTTCAAAGTTAGGTAGACTAATCCCTGCCCCCTTCCACTATTTAAGGCAATGTATGTCCAGCCTATTTTCAATTAATTCGCCGCTTGGACTGTCTACACTGCGCTCGCATTCAGCTTGGCCAAGCAGACATCCGAAAAATATCCTGCTGCTTTTCTTTATCGGAGAGATTTTTTCTCATTCAAGAAAATGGAAGTACGATACCTTTTCAACGAAGAAATTATGGGTGTCTAAAATTTGTAAGAAATGGACGCAAATTAGCTGCCTGTTCAAAAAGAACTGAAAAAAAGCCTTGCACCTAAATTTAATCTATCGTCTCCACTACCGTTTCCTCTCCCATACCAAAAAATCCTCCCGTTCAAGGAGGTATTAGAAGAGAGAAAATAATACTTTTTCAGGTCAGTAAGCATTAGCATCATGACTGCCTAAGTCCCCCATCCTACACCCCACCTATCCAAGGCCAAATGCCTTAGCTCATGGACGCTGATATTTTGACCTCATCCCAACTATACAATGCAGTGGCAACTGTATAATTGAGGGTACGGGAGGAGGGAGGTTTGAGAAATAGCCCACTGCCAGATATCGGTACTAGAAGAGGCACTGAACAATCGGCTGGGTTGAAACCTTTGCAGGGGAGTCTAACCACTCCGCCTGTGAGGGGCACCCGAGACCACGGAGGGACACGCAACCGTCTCAGTGTATGGCGGAATAAACCGCAGTTTCTAATTCCCTCGAGGAGGCGGCACCCGCAGCTAGCGATAGTTGATTCTGCGCTAGCCAACAAAAGTCCGTCACTTTCCACCCTTCGACAGGAGCCGAGCCGGGTCCATCCATCCATCCATTCATTCATCTTATCATCATCTCAGACAAATTAGCGAGGGCGCGACTATAGGATAATGAGGAAAGGACCCCGATTTAACAAGTGGTAGTATGGAGTACAGAAGACTGCCACTATGGACGGAGCAAGGAAAGACGAAACAGGAAAGAGGACTACTCATCAAGAACCCATATGCCGACGTGAAAATCGCCATTACGATGTTGATAGATGATCCAAATGGGTATGTTACGCACTGCCATAAATAGGAAGACGTCAAGCGGCTGGTTTTAACAAACATGCTAACTGCCCTGAGCAAATTTGGCTTAGTTCCAAAACTGCCGCCACAACTAATGGATAACCGCTCCTTTGTTTGTAGCAGAGTTGACCTGTATCTCGGATCGCACACTAAGAAGGAGATAAAAGAGGAGTGGAAGGAAAACTAGTTTCTTAAATTCTCGGAGCTCAGTTAATTCAGCCACCACACACACGTCCTCAAAGTAGTGTGCACCTCATCCGGGATGGCCAACAGAGCCACGACCAACGGGGTATTGGCGTTCGGCATGCGAATTCATCCAGAAAATATCGAAGTTGAGAAGTCCACCAATGTGCAAACCTGCTTTCAGTTTTATGCAATTGAAGATCATGTGACAAGAAACTGACCCAGAAGATACTTCAAAATCTGCTCTGAATGCAGGAATGCTGGCCACGTTTTGCATGAATGCACGGAACAAAACAAAGAATGCATAAGCTGTCAGGGTCAGCACAGGACCAAGGCCATCAAGTGCCTAAAAAAAGCCATAATAGAAAAGAAATAACAAGAAGAAAAGGATGAAATTGAAAGGAAAAATAACCAACCTACGCCAGCGTAGCAAAAGCTACACTAGAAAGAAATAAAGGAAACACAAGAATAAAAAAAATATTAACCTATTAAAGCCTAAGTTTTTTTATTTTTTAAATTTTTAATATTTACTATAATATAAGTGAAAATAGCCAAGGGGGATAATAATTCTTATCAAAGATTAATATTTAATGAGAAATCTTGGAATAAAAAGCAAAATACTTGTGTTCCATATATGCAATGGTAGGCTGATCGGCTAACAAATTAGGCATAATGAAACTCTTCAAAGTAATTTATGCACAAACGCACGGAAGACTTTAGACATTCCGTTCTCGTTATTGATGAGCAATTGAGACCTCCACATCTCTTTCTTTTGTTATTGGGGATGTATCTGACAAGATGGCAACCTGGATGCAGCCTGATGGAATCAGATACTCGAGTGTTTATGCGCCTCTCCTGTGAAATCTTAAGAACCATATTTTTTTAAAATTTTTGCACAGTGAAGCATCTGAATTCTAGCTGGATCATCGATTTATTACAGTTTTTGTATAAAATCCAAGCATTTTGGACAGCTGCCTCAACAATCCATGTAAATATTGACTACCACCATTTCTTCCTTCTTATACCTATGCGATAAGCATTGATATTTTGGTCCATGAGATCAGTCCCGCGCATGTACTTATTGTAATTAGAAAAGATGTTAGGTTGTGTGACTTCTATCACTTTGCCGGCAACACGTGAGTAACGGCGGGCCTTGGCAACAGCGGTAATGCCGTTAACATTTGAAGCAACTATCACAACATTGTTATCCAACCAACGTACTAAAATCATGTTATTCACAGCATTTCTGGCATATTCAAATTCTCCACGAGCATTTTATTGAAATCTTCTGAGTTTGAAAGAGGGCACCTTTTATCAATTCTGTTTTCTTGAATAGTCCCCGTTCCGCAATAATTTCGTTCATTTAGGTGGGATAATAAACTTGTGCTTTTAAACAAATTATCAAAGTAAAAGTGATACGGCAACTCCTTCTTGATTTCAGGAAGACTGTCAATCATTGTTGCCAATGGTGCAGCACACTTTCCCAAGTTACCTTCATAGTTTCAATTTACTTTTATGTTTTGGCCTTGGTATACATTGAAATTAATCAGATAGCTTTGAATGGTATTCATACACCAAGTTTTGAAACCAAAACGAATTTGCTTCGGACCTAGAAACTACTTGCAACCTTGCTTCCTATAATATTAAATCATCGCTTCATCATACGATAAATTCATTTCCGGTTGGAAGTTTTCTTGTAAGATGTCCATGAAAGGACGAAGTTTCCACATTTTTTCTTGAGAGGAAAAATTCCTACTATCGCAAAAATTCAAAACTCTCTTGATTTGCAAGAAACTATCCCTTCTCATAGCATTACATACTAATTCATTGCGAGCATCTTCCTCTGAGTCCCAATACATACGCTGTGATGGAACATTATTATAGCCACTTAGCAAAAGAATCCCAATAAACACCTTGAATTCATTAGCCGAAATCTTGGGATCGGGGAGATTTAAAAATAAAGCATACCGGAAACTTTCCTCTACGAGCAATTTCCAGACTTTGTCATCAGAGAATTTCTCAAAAAGAGATGTTGGCGATTAGTCACTATAACTAGAGTAATCTGAAGCAGGAAAAATCATACTTGCACTGCTGATCTCATTATTGTCCCAGGATATTTTTCTTCTTTTTCTTCTTTGGGTGAGTTTCTGTTGAAATAAAGTCTTCCACACCAATACGCCTGCCACTGCAAAAACAAGCTATGCTCCCTAAACGAAGCTGATTGCTAGAGAGATATTATCAATTAAACCACCATTTTCATCACCAGAGTCTTCATCGGATTCAATTCTTGCTCCAGAAGGTTCTATGTAGATCCGATCCAAAGATAATAAAAAGATAATTAAATCATAAAAATGATAAAAAGAGATAATATTAGTTATGCATTTAATGAGAAATAAAGGAAAATTAATATTGAAGGATAACATTTTTAGATAAACTAATAACCTGGTGTTGCATATGTGTAACACGAGATTTCATTTTTGAAAGACCAAGGAAAAAATGAAGGAAATGAAAAAGAATCATGCCTTGAGCGATGATACATATGAATGAACCTCTTTAAAAAAAATAAATGATATATAAGTGAAAATTCGAATATATAACTGTCGCAAGATATCTTTTGTCGTGATATACTTCCTTTTTGAAGTATATTTTGTCGAAGAGTGCTAATTTTGTTGTTTTTAAGAAAGAGCCACTTCAACACGTAAGAATATTGCGAAACGCACAGGAATTATCCCAAAATAAACATATATTTTAAATTTAATAATTAACAATGACAAACAAACAGTAAACACATTTATATCCTCATACTAAGCTAACCGAAGCTATACCGGTTGGCACTTGGGCCTATTACAATATCTCTTTAAGACAAAAATAAACAAATAGGCTACACGTAAACACACCAATTGCCGATTAGTTATTTTATCGCGCCCCTTTTTGATTAGCGTTAAACCTTAAATTAATTTACTCTGTTCTACTAGTAAATATGACAGGGGTTCGCGCACAATTGTTTCTACTTCTGTTAAATCGTAGAACGTAATAAACTCCTACTATCGCACTATGAATATAAATGTTCTTTCTAACTTACCTGACAGAAGGGATCAGGGGTTGCCGGATGCCGCTGGAGGGCTTATCTCGCATTTCGGAGATTTGAAGTGGCCGATGGTAGGATTTCGTCGAGATGGGATGGAGGAAAAGAGGGGAAGGGGGGGGGGGCAACTTCTTATTGCAATTTTGCCTCTTGTTACGTTAAGAAAAACGAGAGAGTGGCGGTGCTCCTCGCTCAAAGAGTCCTCTTCTGCATAATCTCGAAGCTTCTTTGTGTCTTATTCTTTAACGCGGATGCCCAACAATTTTTGGGATATACGAGAGGATTTCTACCGTAATTAACAAATGGAACCTCGTTGGAGCTTGGTTCTTCTTAACTTACTCTTACGGAGCTTGAGCTATGAGAGTCACTTGAGTGTTAACGGGGTTTCTTTTCTCAGTCAGACTTGTTCTATGTCTGTAAAGGATTCTTCGGTATGGCACCGATACAAAACTTGACGATTTATATTACATCGGCACTGGGGGAAAGGATAGATCTGCTCAACCTGATCCCTTCTTTTCGTCTCTTCTCGAATAATCTGGACTGGCTGAAGGATTGATCTTTTCGAACTGATCCTATATCGTTCTCACTGAATAACCTTGACTGGCTAAAGGATCGATGTACACGAACTGACCCTATGTCATTATCACCGAATAATTCTTTCTCTTTCCTCCAGGAGCTAATTTATAGGTGGACCACTGCTTCATCTAAGGGGGAAGGGGCGAGGCCGCAGAGGGGAGCGCGAGTGCTGAGGTCGAATCTAGGAGAGCGAGGAGTAAAGAGGTTGGCAATGAGGTGCCCAATTCGGCTTGTTAATTAGAGAAACCATTAACTGCCACCCTCCTTGGCATGCCTTTTGTCTGGCACCGCTTTTTGGTGATATAACCACGGGGCTACGTATCTCGTAGGTGATTGGATCTTTCGAGCGTCGTTTAAGGGCCTTTGGTAGTTTCCTTAACATAGATGGTCGCTCCAACTACCTATTCGACGGGGAGATCAAACAGGGTAGGCAGTTACTGTTATTCGCTAGCTACCGTTCCCACGAGTTTCCTTATGGGGCTCGCTTCTCCGGCTTTCTCCACAAGGGGGGTGGGGGACTTTAATGTATATGTCCGCCTGGCCCTCCGGAAGGCTTTATGTTGCAATTCCTTTACAATAACTAACTAGAAATGCAATTCGAAAATAGGTACTTACTTGCTGGTAGACGCCATGATGCTATTCCAAATACAATACTGCTATATTTTCAGAATATTTTTGAGTTACCAGATGCTTTCTCAAACTTATTTATATAGCTGAATTTATTTAACAATAGTTTATCTATCATTTGGGAGTAAAACTCATGTCAATTTAAATTTAATTTAAGTTTTATTTCAATTTTGGAAACTTAAAGAAAACGTTAAATATATGCAACGCTAGGCTTTTTATTGGTTAACTTAAACGAAGGCACTGGCCTTGACATATTGGCGGGCATTACGTTCACACACATGCACAATATAGCCAAACCGGGCACATTCGCAGAAAATTTGAATCTTCTATTGGAAAAGAATGGCATTCTTAATATGTGGTTCCCTCCCAACTCTCCCTCGGTAATCACTTACAGCGTTACTGCCTGGAAAACACTGTAAGTCAAGGATATGTTGGAATTAGGAGCAACACTAGCAGATAAAGAAAAACAAGAAAAATCTGCAGAAATAAATGATTAAGAAATAGTAACCGATGATAGAGAAAAGGAACCCAAAACCATGACGAAAATGAAAACACAGAAGAAACCTAAGAACCAAAGTACAAAAAATACCCACAGTGACAGAAACCACAACGGATTCCGAATTAGTAAACAACAATGAGGTATGACAGGAGGAAGCAAGAGACTTCTAAACTCCAAGTCTTCGTATACCAGCCATATCCTTTGCCTAAAGGGGTCAAACCAACAAACATAAAATAAGGCATAGAAAGAGGGACATGAAAGTGGACCTACGTCACTGACCACGAGAAATCCTCTATCAAAAATGTATTACAAGACAACAGACTTACATTCTACCCCAACGATGTTAAAATGATAAAAAGAGACCTTCGAAAAGGTGACCAACGGAAAGTGGAAGAACGTTAAAACAAAACAAAGAGCAAGCAAAACGGAATAGAAAACTTTTCGCTTTAGAACATGGACCATGCCAACAGAAAATTAAAAATCCTCCACCTAAATACAAATGGATGGAAAATAAAAATATTTAATACGGAAACTTCTTCCGCCATATAGACCCAGACATATTAACTATTTCCGAACACGGAATATACACAACTATATTATTAAGAAGAAGGCCACCGGGAAAAAAGATATGACGGAACAGCAATTGCTGTTAAAAAAGGCATATACAAGTACTATGCCTAAGAAAGAGAGGTCGATGAGGCGTACGCTGTTGTGAAAGTGAAGATGGAATTCTCTCTACTCACGATTGCAGCAGCTTACCAACAACCTCGCCGCTTATACATACCGATTCATTCGATAATGGAAATATTTAACAAAAACAATCCAACAATGCTACTGAGAGACCAAAGCGCAAGGCTGCTGGAATCTGGATATAGAACAAAAAATAATGCGGGACAAAACTTTGAATTCCTGATAAAAAGAAACATCCTAATACGTGCTGGACCAGAATTTCCGACCCATATAAATGGAAGAGCATCAAACAAACCAGTCATAGTGATAACTAGTACCAACTACCCTTATAACATGCATATGGAACCAGTCCCTTTCCCATGTAGTAATCTCATTGGAATTATGGTGACCCTTAACCAGAGCCCAATTCACCCCTTATGGTAGTCTATCGTGATCCGATGATGACGTTCTCTCATCACACATCATCAGTCTTCCTCTGTGGGTTCTTTGATGACGGTAGAAGTAGAGGCCAATCCTTGAAGAGCAGCGCCTAATACAGTCGGCGCATTGGTAGTCTTGACCAGGTGAGAGAGTTGGATGGTGACTTCTTGCATTCCTTCGAGCACTCTTCTCACTCTGGTGATTTCTACGATCGGCTTCCAATGCATCCACTGTTTGGTGGATGTGTCTATTCTAGAGCCTTCTTTTGATTGATGAATGTTTCAGGTTCATGGAGTCTATTTTTCATTTATTAAGTGTCTTTTTAATATGGTCTTTGTATCGCAGCTTATATCCTCTCAACGCCCTCATGCCGTCTTGTAACTGCCCATACAGTACTCTGTGCAGAAGCCTCTTCTTAGGCATACGGATGATGTGGCCCAGCAAGCGGTGTCGATGCTTTGCAATAGTTGCCTCAATGTTTGCACTATTTGTCTTCTCCAGGATTGTGGTATGAGGGACACGTCTTGACATCTAAAGCCTAAGATCTTGTGAATGCATCGGGTGTGAACCGCCTCGAGATTTTTGATGTTTTAATGGTAAGTTGTCCATTACTCGCAAGCATAAAGTAGGGTGGAAAGACAAACAGGGTTATAGACGGTAATTTTTGTGTTAATTGTGAGGTATTTGTTTTTGAACACCTCGGCAGAGGCGGCCAAAGGATGCCGCTGCTTGTTTTAGTCTATGATGAATCTCTTCTTCTAAGTTGATGTTGCAGAAAAGGTAGCTGCTGAGGTCCTTAAATGAAGGATCAGTTAACTACTCATCAGATATTCTAAATATTGGTGGATCAGGTGGCATGTTTACTGACCATTGCAAGATGGTTTCGGTCTTCCTGGTGTTGATTAATAAGCCAAGTCTAGTGTATTCCTCTGTAATAGCTGTTATTGCGTTATGTAGTGCCTCAGGCGTATATTCCACGAGAGCACAGTCATCTACTTATTGCAATTCTAAGAAATAGCTCAGTGAAGTTTTAGTGCTTGCCACTCTTTTCTTGAAGAGATCTATGAAGGAGCGTTGTGATACATACCAGGTACATATTAAACAGGACTGGTACCATCACACAGCGCTGTCTAACCCTGGAGCCCACAACAAAAGACTTTAATTCCAGACCACCCATAGTGACTCTTGCTTTCATCTTTTCATGGGATTGTTTCATTATCTTTACAAATTTTTGAGGGCATCTGGTGATTCGCATTAACCCTCAAAATACTTCTCTATTTACAGTATCAAAAACTTTGTAAGATCGATGAAAGTCATGAAAAGGTATTTGTTTTGTTCCCTTGCTTTTTCTTGGAGTTGAGGCACTGTAAAAAAAAACATATCAATTGTGCCGCGATCTTTGTGGAAGCCACACTGTGATTCTGGCATTAGGTGTTCAGATATGTTAGTTGTTAACCTTTGAAGCATTTTTTTTAAGAGGACTTTTCCAGCAACAGATAGTAAAGAGATACCCCTGCTATTGTTACACAATGACTTCTTCTTAAATATAGTTGTGATGTTTGCATATCTTTATTGTTGACGTACATATTCCTTGTCCCAAACCTCTTGGATAAACCGAAACAAGTCTCGTAGAAGTATATAACCACCGTGTTTTAGTATCTCTGCAGGTAGGCAATCTGTACCTTGGGATTTATTGTATTTTATTGTTTTAACTGCCCAGAGTAGTTCACTAAATGTTGGTGTATTGTCTAGGCAATGCAGTGTGGTTCGTTCTTTGAAATCGTTCAGTACAATGCTGTCAAAAGGGGCTGCATGGTTAAGTAGGGCACTGAAATGCTCACCCCTTCTTTGTAGGATTTCATTTTGGTCTTTCATCTTTCATAAGTGTCTTCACATCAGTTGTTCTTACTGGAGTGAACGTACAGTTTTGAGGCACATATAACCGTTTCACATCATCATGTAAGTTATGCATATCATGACAATCGGCATGCTTCTGTATTTCTTACCTTTGTATTGTTCACCATTCATTTTATAGCCTTTGTAACTTGCTTTAAACTTCTGTCCGTGCAGTTTGCTAGCTTAGTTTCAGCATTTGTGAGTTAGCATGGTTTAATGACGCGTTGTAGAGCTTATGCATCGTGTATAATAATTAGATTATGTTACCCAGATTTGCTTTTGGTCTGAATACAGAGGGCCTTTTCTGCTGCATCATAGACTGCTGTATATAAAACTTCCCAGAGATCATATAAGGGAGATGTCATATCATTTAATGGCCTCTTCTCAGTTAGTGTCTCTGCTATGGTGCTGCGTAGTTTGTTTACTTAGTTCACGTTTTTAAGTTTGCCTCTATTGACCATCTTTTTTACTGGCTTTCTATGCCAGATAGGTTGGCGAATTAATAATTTAAGAGAGGACTTTATCATTCGATGGTCCGTCCAGCAATCTGCACCCTTCATTGCTCGTGCAAGTTCATTTTTGACATCTTTTCGTCTAACTATTACATAATCAATTATATGCCAATGTTTTGAACGTAAGACCAGGCAGGATGTTTTATATTTATCTTTTTGTTGAAGATAGTATTGGTGAGTCATGTGCATTGCAGAGCGTCAGTAACCTTAGTCGATTGGCATTCATCTTGCCTATGCCATGCTCTCCGATTATCTTGTCCGATATATGTCTGTCCTTTCCAACTCTAGCGTTGAAATCTCCTAGTAGTATTATCTTGTCATTTTTGGGGATTCTACACAGGGTTTCGTCTAGGGCAAGGTAAAAGCGAACTTTTTTTTATCTGTTTCATCTGGGGTTGGTGCGTAGGCACTAATTATGGTGGCGTAATTGTCCTTTTCAAGTAAGTCTTTTTTCTGATGTCATTACTGATTGCAAAACCAACCCCATGTAAGTGGTGCCCTCCAAGAGGATACCCTTTTGACAAGAAAGTATATCTTGCGCTGGTCTCGCAAAGAGACCCTTCATCCAACAGACGAGTTTTGCTAAGTGCCGCAATGTTAATTTTGTATCTTCTGACTTCTGCTGGAACGAGAACAGTTATTCTCTGAGGTCAGTTTGAGTGGTGTGGTGCAGCTAGTAGAGTCCTGATGTTCCAGGTGGCCAGTTTTAGCGGCAGATGCTTCTTCTTAGTTTTGCTACCGCATATGGAATGAATCAGTAGGAGCGGTGACCTACCCTAGTAAGTGGAGTGAGCTATCTTGAGATCACCTTTTCTAGGTCTCTCCCTTATTCACGGATGAGCAGCGCGGAGACTGAAAAGGCCTTCTCAGTCACAAAAGAGTCTGCCAATGGTGGCTGCTACACAAGTTCCAACCACCAGCGACCATAATTGCCCTGTGCCTCTGGCGTGCAGGGGTCGAGCTAAAAGCCTCCACAATCATCCTATTTCTGCTCCTGTCGCCTAACACTCCATTGCCACCGGGTTTGGTCAAAGATTGAAGGTGATGACTCGAGAGAAAGACTAGCGCAGAACAAGATTTTAGAGTCTCACAGGGGGGTACGCGTGGCCCTACAGCACTGTCTTGATGCTGAGCAGACGGATACCGATGGCAAGGTGGGGGAAGGGCAAACAGTGCTGAACAGCACTGCAGGGGCTGCGGGTACTCCTGTCTGTCAGAACCCATATGTCATGCCATCCACACCTACCTTTTCTTTCATGGTGTGTTCCCTTAGCCTTTGGTCAACCAAGACCTCCCACAAGGCAGTGGTTATCCTCACTTGGTTTAACCCACTAGTCGAGGTTAACTCCATTAATGAGATTAAAGAAAGACCAAATATCCATTGACGGCACAAACTAAAGTTACGCGACAAAAGTAAGTATACTAGGCCTACACATTTGCACAAGAGGGCTACCACGCTCATGCAAAGGAAAAGGATAGCCAAAACCAGGGGTTCCCTAAGACTAATAGACATCTTAAGTAAAATGAATATATAACGACTGTGAACATTGTACAAAGCCTTTGCTGAATCGGTCCTAGTATACATCGCGATCCCGATGCACACTGCCTTAAATAAGAAGAAACTTCAAAGGATTCAAAATAAAGCAATTTACCTATTAACAAAAACTAAAATAGCAGAAGGCAAGCACATCAGGAATATAATCAAGATTCCAGGAATTGACCTTGGTAAACAGTGCGAATAATATATGGCAAAAGATCGAACAAAAACATCCGAAGGTAATCAGAGATCTGAGGATTCACAATTAAAACGGAACTCAGAAGTTCCTAAGCAGTAGGTTCCACCTACTCGATGGAGTCTACTGCTTACATGGAGCTTTTATGTTTAGAATACCCAAGAAGCAGACAAAATACAAAGTTAAAGAAAACAAGAATTAGAAGCAACATATAGATGCCCAAATATATATATGTATATATATATATATATATATATATATATATATATATATATATATATATATATATACGTATAAATTTATGAATTATAACTTAAGTATCTGTAACAGGTCCAACCTAGCAGAACCATTCAAAGAATATAGAAGATAGCCAGTCTCTTGGCATATATGCATCACTCATCATACGTGCAAACTCTCTCCCAACCCTCCCCTTATTAAAAAAAATCTCAGGCAAACTACCAATCACCTTACTTCTTTCCCCTACTCTTGTCATTCCTTGAAAAGGTCTTTAAGAACAAAGACGAAAGCGCTCGAAATCGGTTTTCACTTTGCCTTTGTGGGTGTAGGTATCTGCATAACTCTGATTCGCGTGCACTTTATGAGCTTTTTTTCATGATAACTATAGTTATGTTTCACCCTCCTGATTTTCATAAGTACCGTCTCTTTAGCATGTACAATGCAGAATCAATGTAACGCTAGAGTTCAATTTTCATCAACATAGCTATGTTAAAGTGCGGATGTGTATATATTTGTATAAATGGCTAACTCTATGGTTTAGTGTGTGTATAGGGCATATTGACTTAGTTTAAGAGCTAAACAACGTAATGACAGCATGATTAATAAAAAGGAATCAGAAGAAATTGCCATGAATATTCATTAGGAGTCAAATTAACCTTAAAGGTTTAATGTATCCATATCGTTTTCGTTATTAATATAAAAAATAGATGAACGGACAAAGAAAACTACAATATTTTTACACTTCGCTATTATTAAAAGATTGACTTTTCTCTGAAGATGTCGAGTAAGGTTCTATTATCATTTTGAATACAAATTGAACAATATATGCACTATAGGAGTCCAAAATAATAGACATATATTGTATTTTAATATATCTGTCTTAAAAGTTAAAACTTTAAGTGTACTTCGCTACCCAAAAAGGAAAAAAAAAACGATATTTAAATATTATTTGGTTGTCATTTTAAAAAAATATATTAAAATAAAACAAAGCAAACCTTGATATTATTACAATGCCATTAAATGTAAAATATCTTAGTAATCACCCGCAGTTCTACTTAGCAGGAGTGATTAGAAAGGACTCGGAGAGCACTTACCTCCGCTAACGCCCTTT
The DNA here is from genome assembly GCA_963969495.1 of Ceratothoa steindachneri. Lineage (NCBI taxonomy): Eukaryota > Metazoa > Arthropoda > Malacostraca > Isopoda > Cymothoidae > Ceratothoa > Ceratothoa steindachneri. The sequence continues at coordinate 47,362,764 of OZ018319.1, forward strand.
TCACCAGAGGTTTTTCTCCAATGGCAGTGTGGTAGAATGGACTCTCAACGATATACCATATATAACTATTAGTTGAGGGAACTTTTTTAATTATCTTAAGAGTGCGTTAATGTCTGGCGGGCCAATATTATGTATCTTCGATATGCTTAAGAAGTGGGACTGAGCTCAAGGATAATAATATTGCTATCATTAATAAAATAGAGTTTTATTAATAATAACTATCAACAAACACAAGACGGACAATATTGACATAAACAGAGAATGGAAAGGGTCGTGGGGGCTCGGGCTAATCCGAGGATTAAAGGATTTAAAAAGGTAAAACAAATATAGAGGTAAAGGGATGGGATGGTTCGCTAAACCATTTAAAGCACAGGATAGAATTGACAAAAGGGTTAAGTACTCAAAGGTAACGTTTGGCTTACGTAACTTTATACTAGTGGTGCAGTGGAAGGCGACGTGAAGGAATTCTTGGTCCGCTGGCGAGTTCCAGCCGAAGGGGGGGGATAAGATGATTCTGACGTGGCGTCTTGGGAATGAAAACCGTTTCTCGACGAACGGCTTAAAGAACAATGGGTGTTCTACGTTGTTCTCTTCGGAACAACAGGGGAGGGGGTGAGAACCGTCTCTTGTCTACGGGCTCAAGAACAATGGCTGTTCTAATGTTGTTCTCTTCTTGAACAGCAAGGGGGAAGTGTGAGAACCGTTTCTTGGCGAACGGATACAAAAGAACAATGGCTGTTCTACGTTGTTCTCCTCTGAACAACAGGATGTGGGGGGGGGGGTGAGAACCGTCTCTTCTCTACGGGCTCAAGAACAATGGCTGTTCTAATGTTGTTCTTCTCTGAACAACAAGGGGGAAGGGTGAGAACTGTTTCTTGGCGAAGGACTCAAAAGAACAATGGCTGTTCTAACGTTGTTCTCTATCTGAACAACGAGGGGGAAGCCTTGAGGACTTGGCGTCACGAAAGGCTCGAACCTTTGGCACTCAAGGGATATTGTCCTCCTTCTGGACAAGTGATGGTGAATCTCGAGGTCGAGATCCCTTGGCGCACAAAGTGAGAGAGGGTCATGGTGATGTTTCGCGACGAAAATCTGGATCTCCAATCTGATCTTACTGGTAAAGTTTCTATCTAAATAGTCGACACTCCCTTGGCGTGGGGGACAATAGAGTGGGAACTTCGAGGGAATGCACAGCCGAGGCTGGGAACAATGCCTTATCTGCCCATAAGCCTAACTCAATTTTGCGAGGTCAGCGTATGGGGGCGAACGGGGGGACGATAACCTCCTTGTTTAAACATTGACATCCGGTGGCTGCGATAAGACGCTAAGCTTCGAAGCGAAGATGCACGTGGGAGCATCGTGGGTTTAAATAATATGTGATAGGTGTTGAAACTAACGCTGCCTCAACCTGTTCTATCACACCCCTCCATTCCAGACGGAAGTTGTCACTTTGAAAAAAAGAGAGAAGGGACAACGATAGAGCTCCGTTGTGGGAAACTCGTTTTCTTGTACCAACCGTACCTTCCTGCACCTAACTCGTATTACAACAATACATATGATTATTTTGATCTTTTGATTATAAGGGAAAATAACCTTTAATACAAACTTAATAAAAAAAAGGCATGGAACAATGAATGATATAAATATAGTACATATGGGAAAAAATAATTTATACGTAAATTAATGGGTACAAATATATATACCTACAAAAAAAAATAGACATTGAGCGTTACAAAATTCAGACATATACATTAACTAATTATATTACAAGAGAATCTTAATTTAAGTCGTACAAGATGGTATATACCTACATGGAGATACTAATTCTATGAATACAATTACTCTACGCTATTCGGTAACGCATTCCTACTGAGTGCGTCAGCGACCTGGTTATCGGAACTTTTTATATAATTTATTTTAAATTGATACTCTTACAAGAGTAAACTCCAGCGCATGATTCGGCCGTTGGAGTGTTGCACATTCCTAATATAGGCTAACGGACGGTGGTCGGTTCCTATCTGAAATTCTTTACCTATCAAGTACATCTTGAATTTGTCTATGACCCAGATAATTGATAGAGCTTTCTTTTCTATAGTGGCATATCTCTTTTCGCGGGGTAATAATTGACGACTAGCATATGCAACTGGATGACTTGTTCCGTCATCCTCGTATTGAAGGAGTACACCTCCAATGCCCTCGTTGGACGCGTCTGTCTTAATCCCAAAGGATTTTTCCGGGTTGGGCAACTTTAAAATGGGGGCAGAAATGAGCTTACCTTTTGAGCTGATTAAAATGGAAGATAGCGACATCATTCCAACGTAGACGATCGGGTGAATTCTTTTTTAAAAGGGAGCTGAGGGGCGCCGAAATTGCAGCGAAATTCGGAACGAAACGCCGATAGTACGAAGCTGATTCTAGGAACGATCTTAATTGCTTCTTTGTAATCGGGAGGGGCATGTCGGCGATTGCCTTAATCTTATCCTCTTGGGGACCCAACTGGCTTTGTCCTATTTTAAAACCCAAATAATTGATGGTTTCGTGGGCAAAAATGGCATTTGCTGGGGTCAATGGTGAGGCCATTTTCGCGCAGTTGCTCGAAAAGAGCTAATATGGTGATTAAATGGCGACTCCATTTAAATAGTTCTTGTAGCTGACTCTTTTGATGTGGTGTCAGCTGCGCGTCAATATCCAGGTCAGAGGGTTCCAAAGACTCGCCTGGTAGGGAGGGAGGAGGGTAATCGGCATCAGGTTGGGTGCACACTATCTGTATTACATTAAGGGACTCCGCGGGGTAATCTTCTTCAAGCGCCGATGCTTCGTCCAGTTCTGCGAAGGTATCTCCATGGGCGCGTTGGTGGTTCTTTTTTTCTGGGGGTCCACGGACAGTCTCCGTGTCCTTGTTTTTGGGCCTTATCACCTAAGGGTGTTAGTGATTCACACTCCTTTTGTGCCGCCCTAAAGTCCTGGTTAAGGGTTTTCGAGAAATCAGACGGTATCGGGGTTCTGATGGGGACGGGCTCCTGGGCTTCTTTCTTATCTCGGCCTCGAGGAAGGGTGGCCTGAGACACAGGGTCGAAACTTACTTGGGGGCTCTGTCCTATAAGCACGGAACAGAATTGTATGGGTGCTGAAATGACTTCAGCCCAGCCATCATAATATTGACACTGCAGGTAACATCTAACGACGGGGAATTGGTTCGCCCGCCCAAGGTAGTCATGTACCACCGCAAATTTTTCGTGGTTAGGGTCCACTGGGGGAAGGAGTTCGTCGGACACGATGAAACACGTACCTCTTGTGTCCCTGACGAGAGTCGATACTCGACAGCCGTTCACGCTGCCCTCCTCAAATTTTAAAGTTCCCGATGAACTTTTATCAAAAATAACTTAACCTGGTGGCCTGACGGAGGGGGAGAGGTTTCTGCTTGGGTCTGCACCACCGGGGGAGCCAGGATTGCATTAATCTGGTGAACTTGGTTGGCTGGTCCGCTTTTAAGCCTAGAATTTGGGGGGAAATTCCAGCTCATGTGGTTTTCTACACCACAGGTGAAGCATATGATTGGTCGCTTCGGGAAGAGAGATGGAGGAGAAATCTTAAAGGGAGGTTTGGAGTCCCGTTGTGGGTTTTGGGGAAAGAAGTTTTGGGGTTTTACGGGGCTCGGAAACTTCGTCGGCTTTCCTGTGAAGGGGCGTGAATCCTTCCTTCTTTCCTTGTAGGGGGATTGGTGAGAAGTTCGATTCTCCTTTGGGTATAAATTATGGTTTGCGGCATAGACATCCGCTTCTTCGGTACATTCTTTAAAGGTCTGGCACCGACGATCCTTGACGAACGCGCGGATCTCCGTTGGGAGAGACGCCAAAAATTGATCTCGCAACACGAAGTCTGTTAAGGACTCGTAGTTCGGATCAACCTTTGAGGATTCTAACCAAAATTTAAAATTGCTCTGAAGAATGTATCCGAATTGACGGAACGTCTGTCCGGGTTTAATACGACCTCCTCGAAATTCTTGGCGGTAGAAATCGGGAGTCATATTATGAGCGGCCAATAACTCAGCTTTTAAGGTGCTGTAGTTAATTTTACACTCAGATGGTAAAGACATAAAAATTTCGCGCAATTTACAATTTAACAGGGGAAGTAATCTGGCTACACCTTCAGCCTCCAGATCCATGTGTTTTGATTTCGAGGATCTTTTAGAAGTGGGCTAAAAAGGCTCCGAAATCTCTCCATCCTTGCATTTGGGGAGCTTTAGTGAGAGATTGGGGGGGGCTTTAGAACGGGAACTGGCGGACTGTATCTCTGCTTCAACACGAGCTAAATCAATCGGATGGTGAAGCTCAGCTTGTCTTATCCGTTCCTCTCTTTCTCTTTCTCGTTCTTCTCTTTCTCTTTCTTCTCGTTGGATTACTCTTTCTTCCTCTTTTCTTTGCTCTTCTTGAACGTACTCAATTAGTTCTTTTCCGCAGAGTCCCAAGGATTCTCCTTGCGCTTTAAAGATTTCCCACTGAGTCATCTTTGCAGTTGGGGGCGCACTAGTCAACCAACTAAAATTCCTTGT